>OX359249.1:45296904-46496904 GCA_947179485.1 Allacma fusca | reverse complement strand
TCAAAAAATTCAAAAGTATAGATTGTAATGATATTGTGAAATCCCAAGAGAGTCCTAAGGTACATACATAGATATGTATATCTTTAAAACAGAGATATCCAAATGGAATGGCCTTCCTTCACGCCTTCAAAGGGCAATTTAAAAAAAATGTCTTCCTTCTTCCTACCAATAAGTGAAGCCTTTAAAATTATTTGCCTTTCATCAGCCCTCCTTCAATTTTTAAAATAATTCACCCTTCCTTCAGTCTTCCTCGCAAATCAGACCTCCTTCATTTCTAGCCTTAATTTATTGCAAAATAGAAACGGTACCAAAACGTGCATGAATTTTGAAAACGAAGTAGTTTTGATCAACAGAATCGTCACATATGTATGAATGCGATGAATGAAGGTTTTTGCAAATATATAACAACGTTCACACTTCTGCCTTGTATTTTATGCATCAGGCATCATCCGCATGAAGCCTTTAATACATCCGAAGGCTTAGGTTTAACCTGCGCCTACCCTTTTTGATAAATTTTATGAAGCCTTCCCTCGACTTTCGGGAAAAAATTCAGCCTATCTTCTATATTCCTTCTCTGGGCTAAAAAATCGATCAGCCGCCTTCGAAGGCTGGACATGTCTTTAAAATCTTTAGGTCTCTAGAAACGCCTAGTTGATTCTTATGTATGCGTTACTGCAGTATTAGTTTAGGTATATCGTGATCGTGACTTCCAGTCCAACACGAAATCAAGCATTGGAGGACATGCTTGTAGAATAATTATTTATATTAGGTAATTTCTTTGTCAAAGAAATTTATTCAAGGATTTGCTAAAATTAGGAATATATTGGATTAGTATGATCTTGATCTTATAGACAATCTCCGATACAATCTTCTGTGTTTTGCATACTCGTACTCAGCAGCACATTTTACCATAAATAATTCAAACGGGTTACCCGTTTTAGCCCAAAATGGATTTCTCACTGAGGTTGCAATAGGTTTGAGAAGTTTCTTTCATGTTAATGAATAGTCCATGAATAGATAATTACTCCATTTCTTCTTTTTATGAGCTGCGAGTGGCAGAGAACAGTACAAGTGTATAGAGCCGGGGGTCTCTTACAGTTTACAATTATAACTAATTACAAGAATGATTACAAATCAAAACTTATAAAATAGTATTCTCACTCGTCATTTGAAAGCAGAAAATATTTTTCTTAACTTTTATTACCTTTTCCTTGGCAGGGGTTTCAAGAAATATTAAACTTCTGTGAAAGGTTTGTGTGCGGATGATATCTTTTAGTCGCATTTCATTTACTATTGTCCAAATGGGATCTCGCTTATTCCGTAGAAACGTTCACGGGCGTCATGTTGCCTACTATCTCATGTTAATGCAGTTGGTTATAACGTGTAATAAATTTATTTAGAATGTATTACAATAAGCAATATTTATAGGAAGAAACGTGTCATCTTTTATTATTTATGACCCACCAATCAGCAGCAGAAATTCTTGGATGCCATTCTGATACGTCAACTGCAACTGCAAACTGCACATGGTGGAAGCAATTGCTTACGACCTTCCTTGAATGCCCACTCATGCAGTGAACGAAACTCGTTCCAAGTGCGTAAAGATCTAGTCCAATACTTCTTCCTTTTTGTTGCGTTTGAAAGGGAGGATAAAGAAAAGTCTGTATGTACCTATGTGCTTCAATGGGGAAGATTCATACAATAAAGTCCTTTTGAAGCGAAAGTTACAAATATTCTTAGTTCCGACAAAGTTAGGGGTATAAGGCAAAGGTGTCCACCTATCCTATTTATAGGCCTATATATAGGATAAAAATAGGCAGGATGCAAAATCCAAGTAATTATAGGTAGTAAAATAGGGTGCAGTAATTACCGCTAAAATTAATCCTATATTATATGTAGGAGCTGCAAGAGTGCACTTTTTATTTAGGAACAAGGTAGGCAGTTTGCGAAGGTAAAAATAGGAATATTTAATAATCTATGGACAAATTTGTCAAGCAATTATTTGATTTAACCTTAAAATAAATCTCAAAAATATTCTTCAAATACGTGACATTTTAGTAGTTCGATTTTTTTCATGTGTTACGATTGCACATACATACATAGATGATTTTTAGATGAAAAAATAAGCCTTTATAGGCTAAAAATAGGTCTTTATAGACTTAAAAAACACGTCTTTATAGGCTAAAAAATAGGCCTTTATAGGCTAAAATATACGCAGAAACATTACAGGAGTACATATGTAGGCAAATAGGTAGGCAATTTATTTTTGATAAATAATCTAGGTTAATATGTAGGGAAGGCAAAGCTGCAAAAAATATGTAGTATTTTAGGTAGGCTGAACCTTTTGGACACCTTTGGTATAAGGTATAATAATCTTTATAAATTGCATTTAGATAAGAGCTCTTCTTTAAATTGGTAATCCTTTCATCCTTCCAAGACTAATGCAGTGTATGTACATATTATAAACATACATACTCCTTATCAAAATGATGTATTTTCTGTTGAGCATTGAAGTTGAAGTGTGGAGAAAATTCTTTAAGACGCGAAAGGTGAAAGCAGAAATTTTCATTTCATTTCATGACTTTACTAACTCCTGATTCCGTTCAGTAGGACTGTTCTTCCACTTATATTTTTCGTCTATAGGTGAAATAATTTTTCATCACCTTTCTCTTTATTTAAAAAAAAAAAACTAGTAAGAAAAATGCTTAGTTGTGACTAAGCATTTTTCCGGCTGCGGCTTTTAATTAGCCCTTTTTTTACATTATCCTCCAAACCAAAATAATCCAGAAATGCCCAGATTTCAACGAATTTGATTCCAGATTATAGGATATATAAGATCCAGTTTTCAATTAATCAAAATAACTCCAGTATTCTGGGTAAATCAGGATGAGAACATTTGTTTTCAGTCTAAATTTTTGCAAATTAAGTAAGCAGGATTTTTTACTCGTTGAAAAGTCAACCTGAGTCAATGAATTATTATAAAAGTTAGTATGAAAAGAATGAATCATTATAAATTATAAATAATGAAGAAAGCCAGGAAATGTCTGCAATCCATTAAGCACCTACTTAACGGTGCATTTAAAGTAATTATTTCAGAGACGAATTGGAAATAGTAACAAATGCTTCTTATTGAGTGTATTTATGTTGGGCGAAACGGGAGACCTCCAAGTTCATTTCATGCATGAAACCATGCGTCTGTGTGCTATACAAGACACTAATTCAGACACACAGGTCGTAGGTGTGACAGGATTTAAAGTTCACGCAATGCGAAGCCAGTTGGCGACAAGTGAACGTGAGAATTATCCCAAAATAGGATGAAGGATCTTTCAAATTTTTTACAGTAATAATAGCAAGATGTTTATGTTGCTTTGGATTGGTCTCTGTAAAGAAAGTCTGGGTGTACAGTTTCCTTCATTCGTTGACACTTTCCTGGCAAAGCAGATGTTACATGTGAAGAGCATAACTTTAATTTCATGAATTCTGCATTAGTTCAGATGCTCATATCCATTCATCATAATAACTCAAAATCAGCCACTCTTTAAAGGTGCTCAAAGTTTCAAAATAACTTACACAGCGTTTCTTTATGTAGGACAATAACTAAATAATATGTCAACCTTGCAGATCTTGCTTTGATAAATAATCATGACTCCAAGAAATCAAAGATGTGAGGTTAGAACGAAATCAGACCTAAAAATTGTGATTACAAGGCTTGAATTTTTTGACATCAGTTTTGCTCTTGTTTGTAAAACACAACATGTGAGAATGAATGTTGAATATCTACGTAGAGTGTCTATAACAATTATTGTTATTTTAATCTTGAATGTATTTTTGAAATCATTACGTGAGGAAAGCTGAATAACCTTCAGTAATCCCATGACTGTACTGATAAACAGCAATTTAGATGTCAATAATACTTTCACCGATTTGGGCTCAAATACGTAGGTTCTACGTAAGAACTTATTGTTCCCCTAAGTAGGTATTATCTTCACAGTATAGCTAGACTTACAATTAGGTGGTAATTACTTCCCACTGCCACCCACCCATGTTTACCTTAATGACCAGATAGGTGTGCTTTGGTAGGTATAGAATATACGCTATAATTATTGGTGTACTCATGATGAAAAGACTTTCATTTGATGCTAGCATCGTGGAATATCGATGTAAACAAATACCTTCAACCGTGGCGTGGAACAGCTAAATCATTGTCATGAAGAGGTCATGTGTACTGTCCATATAAATATATAGTCAATTAAGTCACACTATTTGCTAAAAAAAGATAATAATGCTGAAAGACGTAAATAATTCTAAAAATAGGTGCTTTTTGTAATAGTGTCTACTATTACTGAATACATATGTGGTTTAGAAATGCTTAGCATGTATTGCTATAGCTCTTTCTCAGGGCACAATGCCTCGTGAGTGTTTTCTTCCTTAAATGTGCATGCAAGTATGCGTGATTGGGCATCCAGTCCGATGAAAGACCTCGAGTTCAACATTGGTGATAAGAGGAGTACATGATATGTATTGGGTGGAGGTAAACATCCCAAGTGATATAACTTTCCTTACTTTTAGTTTGTTTGTACCTATATGCTATTACTCATGGAAGGATTTCGATTACCATGGAGGTTGGGGCTGGCGTCTTTGTGATAATCACTACTTTTCTAATCCTCTTCTCATTGGCTCAAAGTGAAGGCGTGTGATGAACTGATGTTGTTGCTTACTTTTCTCTCCTCTCTATGACTCAAAGGACCAGGAGTAATCACATCAAAACTCACAAACAGAAAACTTTTTTTTTTCATGTGAATGCACATGACAGACCTGCTCTTCGAGGAAATTTTCCTTGTTTTTTTAGAAGGAAAGGCTGTTATTGGTCACTACTGTACAGGGTTCGAATTTACAAGGCTCCATTACAGTTCAGATTTATATGCGTTGGGATGAAAGAAATCGTAAAACTGAATGTTTGTGTGTGTATGAATTTGACCTAGCCCATTCAGTTAAACGATAATGCAAAGGGGCTGTAAATCACCCTTACCAACTGGTCAGGTCAGGACGTATGTTAGGCAGAGTTTATCGATAGGACGTCTCTCAATGTTGCTAGAAGGTGAACACATCTTGTAGAAGATTGCTTCCGAAACTATGTCACTGTCCGAAACATGTAGCTCAGAATCAGTCGAGGCTGCAATTAGCATTGACGTGTCGTCGTAAGTGCGATGGTACCATGAGGTATGTATGTATGTACATGGAATGTTTATAATCTGTCCGTATTAAAATATTTCTCTCGTACTTGTGAAAAAAACTGTACTCTTTAATTATTCGAAAAATATTTTGAATCAAATCACCTTCATTGAAATTACCATGTGTTTATGTTACACTATTTTGTATTATCTGTACATTATTATGTTGTTTTTTATTAATTAGCTCCGCAGTTATATGTATAGGGCGTCGGCGTCAGGAGTACATACCCAGAAGCATTCCATCCTGTTGTTTATTATGAGTACGTGAAATATTTAAACAGGTTTACACAATATTCAATTGACAGCAGTTGTTTTGAACTCATTCTTTCCATGCATATGGTGTTAGAGTAATGGAGTTAGCAAAGAATCTTGGAGGATGATGTGTCTTTGTTAATCTCTTGAGAACTTGTTTTCGTCGATCCGGATTGGTGGAAAAGAAAGGCGTGTGTCGTATCAATTTTTCTTGCACAATCCAGGCTCAGCGTCTCTGGCTCAGCTCAGGTGAGCTTCTGCTGTATGGACTTAATCTCACGATTACGATTGACCCACAATTATGATAAATTTTAGGAGGGCCAGTCTTTCAAGAGGAATTTCCTCAATGATGTTCCTCAAAGCACAGTGGCAGTTTAATCTGTTGGCACTATATTCCAGCCAGATTTATTGAAATTAGATTGCAAATGTGAATTTTAAATTACCAGCTTGTGAAGAAATGCTTCTTGAGGATTACTGCTTTTAAATATGTGAGGCTTGACATCTGCCTATGTCAATTCTAATGATGGAGTTTTTGGTTGCAAAATAACATTTGCATAACGTATTGTTTCTACAAGACATCTTCGTTGTCACTTGGCAAATCGTACCATCTTTAGTATTTAGATGTAGTAGAGTTTGACTTTCTTGAAAATAATTACGCAAGCTTAAAATCTTGAGTAGTAATAATAATTGTTGGTGTTAGTAAACAATGTTTTTTCCTGATATATCCCAGTTTATTTTCAACTTCAGCACTTGACGCCTGAAGATAGGAATGGGCCTTGAGCTCACTCCTGGTATGTTTACGTCTTCATTCTGCCAAATCCTATTGGTCAGTGGGTTGTTATATCTAGACAAGATGGAAAAGAACATTAAGATAAATAAAGTAATAATATTTTTGTACCTTTCCTAATCATAGACATAATTGCATCAATTTATGAACTGAGCGGCTCACAAATAATAATAATTTCTAGTTGCAACTCTCCGTACCCTATGTATTTCACACTACTAAGTATTAAGACATGCTGAGGTGACAGTTCTAGAAAACCAATAGGGAATAAAAACTTCCACATAAAATTAAGTGTGAGTTATTATGTGTGTCTGTCTAAATTATGAGTAGTGACACGTACACAAAATATGTTAGATTGGAAAATAATTTCGCAATCAGCATGGAGTACAAAGGAGAATTACGAATAGAATTTTTTTTCACGTTATCTATTCTATGTATGTATATAGAGTGAATGTTATTAAATGCTATTTCTAATGAAACTTGTTCAGACTGAAATCGCTTTCGTGAAGTTCTGGAAAACCTGTGTGTATTGTGTATATACTGTACGACTCTATAATGACAGTACAGACTAAACTACTGCGGTACATGTCATAATAAGTTAGGGTCACGGTCCCAGGCCATTTGATCAAATAAAACTCACAGTCAGTTGTTTTACTTCATGAGAAAGTATACAAGTATATGCAGTGAAGCATACAATTATTACTGAATGCTAAATTGTTTGTTTCTTTTCATCTCTTGGCAGAGAGTGTGCAAAAGTAGGAGCTTTGAGCTCTTACAGAGAAGTTAATTTCCCTTATGCTGGCGTCTATGCTGTAGTTAGGAAAGTGTATGTATTTGTGACACACAGCGGACCATACACAAGCAAAGGTTGTCACTTCACTTTTACCTAGTTTTATTTGCGCGAAAGGATTCCATATCCAGGGTATCAATCAGTACATGACATATGGAGTGTTTTTTAACAACTGATAAACTGGCCTTTGACGTACTGTCACACACTACACTGGGGAAAAAAACTTATGCAACTGAGCTTTCTCATTCGCTCCTATCAGGGATAATACTTGTTTAGGAATACATTGCAAAGAAGAAATAATTTTGCAAAGCTTAACAGTTGGTGCAAGTTCCCATTAAAAGTACGAGTTAAAGTAGCATGAAGGCATTCCTTCACAGTAAGGTAGGGGTCAAGGTTAGCAGAATCTTTATTTTCTAGTTATCCACACCCAGTAAGGTATATGATAGTTGCACGAGTACAGAGAGTAAAGTTGTCATTTCAAGTCGGATGTGCATATACCCTTACACATTACATACGTATCCATACTCCAGAGCTGAGTACTGTAATTGAGCAATTAGTAAATGAAAGGAATATAACATCGAGTGCTGCAAAATCCACTAAAGCTGTAATTTATTGTACCAGCTCTCTCATCCCGGGGTTTGTTACCATCTAGCTACAACTCAAATCTTTATGTACATGTGCTGAAAGATCGAATCCATTTACTTTAGAAGGATTATGTATTGATCTAATCTTCTCGTCCAGGATATTTGAAATTACTATTTTAGAATTTAATAGATACATAATGAAACTTGTCTTCATAGGCGATTGCCTTTTGTGTACACTGCATTTCAACTTTATCACTTACATTAGAAATAGCCTCCCTAATCTCTCGAATTTTATAAGCACGTGTGATAATGTGATTGTACATTCATTATTTTTTTAAGCACCGGAGCATCATTACAAACGAAAATTATACATGAATGAGATTAATATTGCTTTTTTGTTGATAAGATGACATTTGCATATGTAGGTATTTCCAGGGACTGGAAATCCTGCTAAAAATAGGTTTACTTATTGTCTATCCACTACTCTCAGACGACACTGCACTGCTGTCTTAAAAAATAAAGCTGTCTTTTATTTCTTTTGGTAAATAGCTCGGACGCCGTTCCTGAGGTATCTCCCCTCTGGGGCCATCTAATGTTATTACAAGTTCCATCTCTAGAGTCAGTTGAATATAAGTGCCCCTTTGCCCCCTGAAAGTGAATCCTGGCATGGAACTTATCGTATCTACTTAACTCTAATTTCTGATGCAATAATGAAATGGCTTTATCATTCTTCGTCTTGTACTGTATGTATACCTGTTCTCCACTTACGGCCTCCGAGATTCAAGTTGCAAGAGTTGAGATAGTTGATAGGGTCAGGTCAAGTTTTTCTTAGTAGAAGATATTATGTTGTTTGTCTGGTTCCTTTCATCACTGAGTACTGAAGCGGACATGGAACAAATGAGTGGAGGAAAGTTTCGCAAAGATTAGCGGTGCTGTCCGTACGTCGGTGGACATGATAACTCGGAACCTTCTGCACCAAACCCATTCAAATTTAGCAGAGGTATTCCTCGTAATAAAAACTCGGATGGGTTGTTTCGCTGAAACGTTATCAGAGTTTCCGAGAAAATAATTGTTTACCAGAGTGATGACCCCACTACTACTATATGGGGTCCCCTGGAATGACAACAGGCATTAAGAATATCTTATTGCAATGCCTCAAGAAATGAAACCGGGTTTTACTCACCCCATTTTGGGGTGAGGTAAATCGGTGCGAAGCGAGGATTTTTTGGCAAGGCCCATTGCAAGGTCAGTGCAATTTGAAACGGTTCTGAGAAGGTGGGAGATGGTAGCATTCCAGCCATGTCTGGGTTGTTCTTCCAAGTTTTTTTTTGATTCTGACTTTTTTCATTGCCAATGAACCTGACCTATAAAACGACATCTCCTCCTCCTTGATATGATTGTGCATGCATGCACTAACATACAAATGACTGTAGCATGCACCGAACTAAACCGCATGAGCTTTGAACGGTTTACTTTCCATTAGGGAAATGTGCATCCAAAATGAAGGACTACATGGACTTGATATTCGAGTTAATTTCATGATAATCATACACATTGTTCCGATGGGTTTAATGTTCAGAGTAAACTGTTTCCTTCCGTTACGTTGCTTTATTCATTGCAGTTCGCATCATCTCATTTATGTAGTAGGGTCTGGACCGTAAAGTATCTCTTGAGAAGTCTGCAGTAGTAGACTACAGGCACAATAATCGCATCCTAGTTTTTTTGCAGTTAGTACATACAGTACACATAAGTCCTTGCGCTGCCTCTATTTGTTGCAAACTTGCTGAATTATTAACAGGTTCCAGACACTGCTGGAATTGGAATTAGTATTTAAAAACAACCCCCGATGTGAATTGTTTATAAATTACACGTAGTCACACGTGTCGGGAATTTAAAATAAAATAAAAAATACAAATTTTTTTTGCCATGCATGTTGTGACGCACTACGTATCGTTTGTTATTGAAATCCAGTTTCTGTGAACCTCTTGAGCGTCGTCGGTTACAGGGGAAGATGCCGAGTTTACCAATGGGATGTGGAGTTGTAGTGTGGATTTGAGGGGAAAAATAATAGATCAACTCTCATTGGTAATATTGGTATATACGCAGTTCTGATTTTTCGCTCGTTTCACATTTAATATACTGTACTGTAAGATTGTTACGAGTTACAATGTGGAAGCATTGTAACAGTTGGCATTGGCTGCCGACAAAACTGTTGCGTGTGTTCCATTCTGCTATTGATCCATGACCAGTGTGTACCTGGCATTCATTAATTCTGCAAGGAGGTGTGTGTAGTAGATATTTCTCCCGGTTTTATTCCTGCATGTGTAATAATTGGAAGGATTGCGAGAATTTTTTTTTCTTCCTAAATTGGTGACGTAATGACGATGAATGCAACTTGGAGCTACAGCATTCGACGTGGTAGAAATACAGACGTAACAATTTATTACACTTATGGCATAATATTTACACCCAGCCAGGAATTTTTTCCAGGCAGCATTGCCAAGAATAAACAAATACATCAGAAAAATATATGCACATTTATAAGTATACCCTACTGTAGAGCTAAGTCACTGGTGAACGTGGAGGAAGGGAACTTGAACATGTAGTATGTGGATATTGAAGAGTTTACGAGCGGTTTATCTGCCCATTGCATTGAATGGAAATGAACTTTTGACAGTTGTTAAATACTCTGCCATGACTGTGTACCATACTTTACATACAGAATGTAAATAATCTTGGTTTCTCCTCACTCGCAAACTCCCTAGTTGTATGAAATGCAGTCAAATCGAAAGTGACTCCTACTGCGGTGATGAGGAAGGAGAGGGGGAGAGGATGGGTATATAGAATTTGTTGCTTGACTTGCCTGCCTTCATTGAAAGAAAATCTAAAGTATAGGAAAATAATTATTGTTACACATATTATTTTTAAATGTGAAGCGCTTCTAGTATATTGAAAGCTGGATACGTGCGAAGAAGTGTACATGACAAGCGTTGCTTTATCTTATTTCTTACAACTTGCTGGTTGTTACATCATGTGCCACACGGCCTGTACTATAAAAGCAGGATTGAATCTTTCTTGTTCTGTCAGTATTGCGTCAGGCAATCTTTGAGTGAGAAACTCGTCCGATAGTAGTTGCTTATTTTCTTTTGTCTCTCAAAACTAACTGGCAATTTATTTACCATTACGATCCACCCAATTAACGGAATTAAATCCTGGCCACAAGCTCTAGTTTATTCCGAAAGGTTTTAGTTTTGACGAGACCGTGTGTTACGTGTTGGATCCTTATCTTCTATCCCCTAGTACTTCACACAAGTACATAGAGCATCCACTACATTTTGCAAAGTGGGAGCTGGTATTCCGAAAATAGACATATTTCAAAGGGAAGCGAGGCTGTCCCGAGCGACGTTCGACAACGCTACATTCCGGAAAATATTGAAGAGTGCAATATCTTATCTCCATCCATTATACATAATTTATTACTTACATATATTAAAACTGAATCAGCAGTTTGTTTCCTTAGCAAGCGGGGGCAAGAGTGAGCTTGAGAGGCGAGGTGAAGAAAATATTATTAAACATTGTGATTATATTCCAATACCTTTATATATAATAATTAGGGCTAAAGACAAACCATCCCACCACACGACACAATAAACCAGACACTTTGGAAAAGCCGTCCATTTAGTAGGATTTTAAAGAATTTGAGAGAAAACAGAATAAATTTATTATTTTGGAAAGAGGGGGAAAGATATCGTTCGTGAGTTACTCTCGTCATCATCATTCTCTTCCCATCCATCTTCCTTTCCCATTTCCCATCACGAATCAGGACCAGTGTGGCAGAGGGAGAGTGCAGGTGCAGAAATACATGCAGGGAGAAAGAGGCAGAGAGGGAAGGCAAAGACGGTTGACAGCAGGCAGGAATAATAGAGTTGTAGAGAAGCCCGTTGCCGATGTTGTATGAGAAGACGTTCAACGTAAAATAGAGGACAGGAAAGAGTGAGAAAAAGACTTGATCCTTCCACGAAGACTATAGAAAGTTGTTTCCAGCATTCCGCAAATTCGGTTCACAACATAAGAAATTTCAAGTTACGAGGACCAAAGAAGCTTTTGCGTAGTGTGGTGCGAGGCAGATACCAACAGACTGAGAAACTGCGTGTAGGTTGGTTCCACTCTTGGCAAAAGCAGCGTTACTGGTAGGTTGAAGTGTGTGGGGTAGCGAAAGAGAGAAAGATAGAGAGAGAGAGAGAGAGAGAGCAAGGAATTTAACGAGTAACTACTACTACTATACAACTCAGCAGAATTACGTACAAGTTTGTATAATATACTCTTGAGCTTAAGCTACAGTCACTGTGGGCTCAGTGGAACTTGGGTTTTGCTTAATACTACATATTTGTGGATGTGTGTGTGTGGATGTGTGCTGCTGGCCTCAGTATAAGTACACATACAGACCCTACTAGCTACCAACGGAGAGATTCTGTAAAGCGAGGAGAGTTAGCGAAGTTGATAGGAGATAGGAACTAAGGGGAAGGGGAGGTTGCTTGGTTCCTTGCTGCAGAAGAAGTGAATCGATATACCCGAACAAAATGCCTGATTTTCGCACAACGGGACTGCCAGTGCCTATTCCGAAGAGCAAGCAGAACGTTCCTGAGCGAGCTTTGGACGAGGATCGTAGAACTTCTCTGTCCGAGTCAGACTGTTCATATCCAGGGAGTCCCTATGTGAATGTTCTTAGTCCTGGTGCTAGTTGTCGGTGGGGAAACATGAACATTCCAGTACAGAAGAATCCGTACGGATTTCAGGCCGAGCCTGATGACGATGACATGGCAATTGACCCACTCAATTTGGGTGATGAGAGAGACCTGGCTCACAGGTTAGACGAAAATCTTTAAAAAAAATACCATTATTTTCGTACTCATAAAATTATTCTTTGTAAAGTACTACTGCTCTATTTGGGTTTGTCGGTGTTGTTGTTGTTGTTGTCACATACAAAAAAAAAAGAAACTTGGTGATAGTGTTGTTCCCCTCCGGAATCTCACCTAGTGGGCAAAGTTTGTGGATTTCTCTTGCGTCTATGCGGTGTCATTTTATTTTTAAACGGAGTCCCAATCTATAGTCTTTGGCATTGGTTGGAATGTAAACGTTTATGCAATTAGTATGTTCACTTACCTGGGACGTGATCGGGTCCGGATATTTTTTTTTTCGGATTCCTTTTATTATTTTCGGATTCTTTTTTTTTACTCTTTTCGGGCTGAGCTTGTCTATGATGGTGTTGGGTCGGTGGATTTGGTGTGATTACTTGATTAGGCTAATTTATAATGGTGTATGGAGAAGTACGAGTTCCACATCTCCATCAGTGGTACTTGACGGCACTGTCTGTCTGTCTGTAATGCTATTATGGACGTAGGAATCATTCCGGAAATTCTTTCACTTCTATAGGGTGACATGTGATTCCGATGGAATCACTCCGTTGTTGTGGCTGGTTTTGCTTGTACGACTAACTTATGGCTTCGGGTTTGGTGATTGACACGTTAAGTTTACTCTTGTGCATGTATGTATGTGTGTGGGCACCACTGGATACAGCTGTTTATATTTCTCTTCCTTCTCAATGGCTCAAGTTTCGCATGTTGTCTCTAATGACTTATCTGTAGATTGTGGATATGGACTTATGTCTGTAGTTTGCTTTTTCCTTGACATGGGATTTCGGATATAGTGGTGGATGTTGTACGCTTTTTTAATCGTGGGATCTTTTTTTTTTGAATGCTGGGGTGGAATGAATCATCATTTTTTCTTAGATTAAGAATTTCTTGGGAATCGAATCACCGGTCTTTGTAATGTATAGCGTATGCACTCTGAGTGCAATAACGATAAGGATTCTAATGTTATTTTATTAATGATTCCCCAGTTCCCAAATGGATTATTGTAATTTGTTAATTTAATCAAAGGAAAGTCCGAAACTTATCTCAAATATTATTGCTTATGTGGGATCCAAAGCTATTGTATGTGAATTTTTTATAGTTTAAATATTGTTTAATATTTGATTAAACTAACTTTTATGTTTCGGATTGTCAGAAGCAGTCATAATTGTGAGTTAACTATGTGAAATCATATGTGGAACTTTCGATTGTGCTGAGACTTTTTCCAATTTCTATCTACATTTCGTCCTTTCCCTTTGGTTTCAATCCTTATAAAAGTAGCATTTGTGACTGGGCTTTAGGATTGACAACATTTCTTTGAAGCCTTTCGCTTTTGGGTTTGATTTGAGAAGACTAATTTTTTGAGAATTTGGTTTCTGTCAAAATGTGTGTGCTATTACTTGTTTCTTTCCCTCTTATGTTTTTTTTTTCAATTTCTATAATATACATTAGTCGTGTCGTGTTTCAAAGTAATTTCTTTTACTGTAGCTTGTGGTGAAGTTTAAAATCATGAATTTATTACTTTTCAGGATTTTCGTGAATCGAAGTCTCCATTTGGACAAGATAAAATTTTTTGGGTTTGATATGGATTATACGTTAGCCGGTAAGTGAAAACTAGCAAGGTCTCTTCATATACAGTTTGTATAAGCTATCCATGCTATTTTGTTTTGTTCAATGTGTAGTAAGCAACCGGCAAACTTCTTTTTCCTGTTTGTCTTACTATCACACTGCTCCACTACTGTATATTACATGCATAGCTCTCGACATTGTGCATGCGAACAAGGGAAATGGACCTGACAGACGTTGCTCCTTGTTTACATTTTTTGTATGTATTACAAATGCTTCTATTTCTTCATGCGACCTTGTTGGTATTGCAGCAGCAATATCATACCGTTGATTTTAATATTTTATCTGGCATTTATTACAAACAAAACTGAAATACTATGGTTTTTCGGATGCATGAAACATCTGTCATTTTGTTTACTGTATTTTTCTCTACATTCCCAGGTAAAAGAAATACATCTAGTATGTGAAGTTAGCGTATACATACATATATATATATAAGTATATCCTGTGTCAACTTTACAGTGAAGGTTTCGTATCTTCAGACAATTTTTTTTTTCTGGAAAAACCTTGGAATTCCAAGGAGTACTAGTAATTTGTAGTCTTATTTCGTTGCCAGTTTTTGCAAAAACCATTGTACGGTTCATATTTCCGTTTTAAAGCTTCACCTTGTCTTTGATTGTTGTTACTTCAAATATTTATTATTCGTTTGGAATTGCCTATTGCCTTCACGTGTTTATTTTTTCCAGTTTACAAATCGCCGCAGTATGAGACGCTAGGATTTAATCTCGTCAAGCAGAGACTGGTTGCTATGGGCTACCCTAATGAGCTTCTTGAATTTTACTACGATCCATCATTTCCCATTAGGTATGTACACTTTTACTTTTATTTTAATTCCTTCTCTCCTTGGTGGTCTCGGTGGGAAATTTTGACATTGCGGGGTAATCAATGATAGATGGGGAAATTTAAAGTTGGATATGGAGCCCCATTCAAGGCCCGATTAAATGATGGGGTACTCGGGTACATACTTTAGGGCTGCAGTAAAAGTAATATCAGATTCATAAAAGAGGGTATTTTTAGCTTACCGCAATTACAATTGGGTTAGGATATGCTAAAGTCGCAGAAACTGCACTCCATAAACTCCGAAAACTGCTCGGAAGGCGCCACCTCATACTCCTGCACATATGCACCTATGCATGAGGCCTTCCAAAGTAAAAAGGTAATCCAATGCAATAAAATGTCGAGCATAATGTATTGCAGGAGTTCTAAACGAGCTTCTCTCTCATATCAGTCAACTTGTTCCCCACTGGATAGTTTCGACTTTTACGTGCCATTCTTGTCGACTAGTCTTTGCATCTTCTGATAGATATCAGGTATGAAAAAAGTCTATAGCCATAACTGCATCGTGTTTTCGATTACTTGTAAATGCAAGTAGTAAGCGCGCTCATCTTAATATGGGATGATCATGAGATGAGTTAAGGGTTTAGATATTGCGGACTGTGTTCATTTTTTTGAAGATTGGGGATATGTAGGTGTTTTATTTAGCCAACTATAAGTATAGGCATGTAGTTATAATTTGTCAAGTCCTCCTGTTTGAGCCTCTCCAGTGTAAGACACTGTCGCCGAGAGAAAGAGCAGAGAGGTATATTACAGTATTTGAGCATTCAAGGTTCTGCCTTGTATTTATCTGTTTGTTACAAGTCATACAATACAATAGATAAGGTTTATTTTCTTCTACCTTTTCATGTTTTATCACACCCTGACAACATTTGATGGCTTGGAATGTGATGTGAACTGAAAGTTATTTTAGGAAGTTCGTACTTGTTCAGATACTATGTCCGTAGCCTTCCGTGCACAAGTACCACTGCAGAAACTATTCGTAATGTCTTGCATAATATATGCATAAATCCCCAGAACTCTCAACAGTCTCAACTGTCCTGGAGTTCTCTATTGTTACATCTAAATTGTTAGTTTTTTATGAGCTCTCGCCATGTAGAGTATTTCATTCTGTCTACTTGCCAGCATTGGAAGCTGTAATTAAACTTGGGGAGAGTCGTAGGCATAGCTACTAATTTTCAAGTACTAGCTCTCAACTATGTACGGACGAGGGAAGAGTATGTGAGCCTTCAACTTTAGTCAAACTGAATGAGCTTGTAAATAGACAGCAACGTCGGACGGTAAAGCATGCATGACTGAACAGATTAATCACACTTCATGATGTAAATATTGCCTTCAATTTAAAATGTATAGCTGGTGTTTTCCATTGTAAAAGAGCATACAGTGAAGTGAGGCTACCAGATACCATGCTGGGAGGGAGAACCTATTCTATGCATAGAGATGAGCTGGAGGAATGAAAAATGGCTTAATAGTAGTCTTTCCAATAAAAACATTAGTGCTAGCGCAACAATTTGGGCCCACTGATTTGAAATTTGAATTAGTTTGCCCAGTTTTGTCTCAATCAATCCAGTGTATTTTATGCACGTCCGCCCTCACAGTACCTTTTACCTTTGCACAGTACAGATTACAGATATAGGCTCATTTTTTAAAGTACAGGGTAGCTCCTATCATTTGCTTCCCACTAGTTCACAGAAGGGCTGGACTCATGCAATATTTGATTCCCCCCCCCCCCAAGTTTGTACCTAATACTTTGCCAGATTTTCTGAAATTTGTTTCATTGAGGTAGGTCAATATTTAGGGTATGGTCCCAAATAAAGTAAAGAAGGTTTCTTATAATGTAACTGTGAGGAAAAGTCGAATATTTTTATGAATTTCAAAATTAATAATTTAGTCCGTATTTAATTTTCTGGGTCTCCAGCAAATCATTGAAAAGCCCGTCAAATTATCTACAAGCGAACGTCAAAGATAGATATTGTTAGAAATATTGACCACAAATATTGACATATGCCAATGAATAAAGTTTTAGAAAATTTAGAAAAGAATTACCAGCGAACTGAAGGAATCATATAATGGATGAGTCACTCCCATAAGTTGGCTCCAGGGTGAGGCAAATGATCTGAGCCTCCTAGTACTTCAGCCGTAGTATACTCATCCAAATATGTAGGTCACATTGATTTAATACCTGAACCAGTGAGCATTCTCTTGTAATACCCCTTACCATCATCTAAAAATGGGAAAAAGTAATTAGCTGAAGTCTGCAACTCTGCGTTCCTGAAGTTTCTCATGTGGTGATCTGCATATTTGATGTGCTTGAAAACCACAGGTTTTCGTAATCTGTCGCTCCTCTTACTCCTAAAATGTTCATAGATACTATGCCTGGGTACGATAACTCATATTTAATATGTTTGGATTCCTGGCAGATCAAATGAAATTTAGGGATTATTTTAATAAGAGGCAATAACTCCTCTGTTTTTGGTATGCATAGATGTGTAATAAGAAACTGTTATGAATTATTTAATTTTCTTGCTAAACTTTCATCAATATCAAAGGAAGTTAAATGTGTCTTATTAGTGTGGATGTAAATGTTACACAGGTATGAATTAATTTTATTTTTCACTTTCAGAGGCCTTTGGTTTGACTCTCACTACGGCAACCTTCTCAAAGTGGATGCATATGGAAACATTCTGGTTTGCTGCCACGGATTCCGATTCCTCAAACAGTAAGTTTTTCCTCAGTGTACATACAATCAGTGAATCAATGCCATATTCTCCAGGAAATTAGTCTCTTTTCAGTGTTTTTCTTACTGTAGTAATAATTGGTAGAATAGAATAAATGTAATTTAATGTAGACATAGAAAGTGAAAGCTTCAATACATGTAATGGCGAGTGCGTGGCCTGGATTGTCTGCACATTTAAGCATTATCAGAGATTATAACTTGTAATGGTTCTCGTAACACGAAAACAGATCATAGGACTTGCTCTACTCTCACAATTCCTGTCAAAGAAGCTATATATGTAATGATTCATGCTTTTCTGCAAGTTCACGTACGAACAGTACAGAGGCTAAAACAATAGGTCCAGACAGCCTTAGCTGATGTAGATAGAACATATTCCCCTTTG
Source organism: Allacma fusca (assembly GCA_947179485.1). Classification (NCBI taxonomy): domain Eukaryota; kingdom Metazoa; phylum Arthropoda; class Collembola; order Symphypleona; family Sminthuridae; genus Allacma; species Allacma fusca. The sequence goes on along the minus strand of OX359249.1, from coordinate 46,478,774 downwards.
ATTTAACCGAGTTCCAGAGAACTCATTACCCTGACCATAATTTCATTGACATTTCATTCGCGATGAGCGGTAATGGAATCGGAAGCAGATTTTTCCTAGAATCCTTCCCATGGCACTATATCAAGAAATTATGCTTTGCTCCGAAATAACTGTCATTATTGTAGGAAAATAGTGTAATTGTCACCGTTCCTTTCAACATTTGTACTATTAGTTTTGTTTGTTCCTGAAATGAGCAGTTTTGATTATTCTATATGTGTAGGCATAGGAAGGAAATTATTTTTACTTAAAATAGATATAGCTATTTTCACATTGCTGTATGGCCTATTTTGACTCAAACAATTTTTAAATTTAATCAAATTTAAATCAATATAAAATAAAATAAGGCAGTGAAGCCTGTAATGTTTTCACCAGTTTCTGTCTTGACTTCAGTACTACAGGCGAAAGTAGTTTGAGTTCTTGTCATGCGATGGTGTCTGATTGCTTTGAGATTAGCAACTCACTCTTGAATGTAAATACAAGCGTTTATTATCGATGCACTGCCCTTCTCCTAGCATAAGCCCGGAGTTTAATTAAGGTTACAGATTATATACATATGTATATAGACATATGGGTATTTACTTACACTATGTAAGTTATTTTAGGAATTATAATAAAGTGCTTAATTACCAACTGTCAGTAAGATCAGAGGAGATTTGTTAAGCAGAGTCAACAAGCCTAAAACAAGGTACAGGACAGGTTAAAGTATTATGAATGGCACAGTCGATTAGGTAATCCTACCAAAGTGTGAAAATGATTGGAGACGGGTAATCCTTGAGCGGGTGGAAAGGCTTCACAAACATATTTACAAGGGAGAGTACACACATTAAAACAGATTCACTAAATTATGTGGAGAAGATATCCGTCAGTCAAAATTAAAATTTTGTCGGGAGTACAATGCAATGTTTTTAGAAATTTGCATGTACATATGTCTATGTCCTTTCATGCTCCCCTTTAGCGAGTCTCCTTCCTGATTTCATGCCCTTTGTCCAGAAATAAATGTCATGGAGGATGTGTTTGTAGAATGGGTCTACACAAATATTTACCACTGTATTTAGGTTTGGGCTTTTACCCTTCCCTCTCTACATACATACGCGGCTGGAATCATGCAAATACGGGAATCCAGGTTTTGAAGGATTTATTATAACACCCCTACTCAGCTTTTGTCATTTCATAATAAACCCTCCTGCCTCCCCGCCGTAACGTTGAGTGAGTTTGATGTTCAGGAAATTTCATGGAGAAAAAGAAAACAATATTCTCCGACGAATTTCACTGTAAACTTCAATAATCGTAGAAGCAAGTTCTTGTGTAAAAATGTTAATGTTATAAATACATTTTGACTCTTACTCCATTGTCCACTACAGCTAACATTAAGGCTGGGTATGGTATCTAAGACAGTTGAGCAGGAACTTGGGACTTGGTATTTCTTCACAAATTTCTGATTTCCTTTCCTGATCCTGAATTTATCCCAATTGTCTTTCGCGTTTCTTGCCACTGTGGCACATACAGTGCCATGATGAATAGGTCTTGGAAAAGTCCGCATGAGCTATTCTTATTTTTATCTAGCACGTCTGGTCAAATTTTGTCTAGTACCCCTCCCCTTGTGTAAGCAGTTGTAAATATACTTTTACTGTCCTAATGTACTTTCATAGAGTAATATTTTATAAAGTAATATTTACACGATCCCAAAGGGCTCCTAAATTCAGTAATGATCCATACTGTTGTAAATAAACCTGCTTAGTTTGTTTTATGTAGGCAGGACAAAATGTAACTTGAGATGAGCACTTCACAAAAAAGGCCTTATAATGTACTCATAGGGTTGATGATATGACTAAATAGCTATATAATATTTAATACCTACTATTTTTACCCCAGTAGGGATTGAAGTTCGTCGCTAAAGGTAACTAATAGGACAGCTATGTTGTAATTTGTAATAAATAACGGCAGGGAGAGGAAGAATAATGTCAGTCAGGATGACTTGCAACGATTGGAGTGTGATTTGGAATTCTTGGGTACCATTATGTGTCTTATCGATTTCATATTAACATTCCTCCGTTTTTTTGATAGGATATAGACCAACATGATTCCGAGAATTGTATGTTCACTTCAGTATCTATCACAAGCCTATAGAAACAAATATTATATATTGACACCCGATGTAGTAACCTCCCAATTTTCAAGAATAGAGCCGACCCAATCGGTAAAGCATCTTTAGCCTGCCTTTCCTATTTTGGTGGTTAAATCACTCCGATCCTTGCCAAGTTCTGGGTGGTTTCATCCCAGAAGATAAATAAGTGCTATGATTGCGTATGAAAGATCCAAAGTTAACATTACAAATATTGCTTAATGCAAGAAGCGAGCCAGGGATATGTAATCTAATCCTCCGTTCGGAAGTATTTGGAGAGTGGAGGAAGACTACTTTGATACAAGCTTTTGTGCTTATGTAACTTTTTAATATAAGTACATGTATCCATGTGGACATAGTTTATACTTCTAAGAAATTTCAAAGTTTACCTTGTACATGTCTGACTATGCCTTTTACGTTAAGATGTACTAATTTTACATTTTTACTTGCTTTTGAACAGATCTGAAGTGTATGAATTGTACCCCAACAAGTTTTTGGCGTTGGATGAGTCCCGTGTTTATGTCCTCAACACGTTGTTCAACCTTCCGGAAACGTATTTACTGGCCTGCCTTATTGATTTCTTCACTAATGCACCCAACAACATCTCGTATGAATTACATTCCTTCTTGTATAGCTTTTCAATTTTCTTGCTCATTTCTGGTCTTCAATTCGAGTGTGCGGGGAACATAGCTTCACATAATATTTTCAATTCGACTCAACTCGCTCCTTTCACACATGAAATTCACCGTTTTGAGCTCGTTTCGTTCAATTCACAAGATTTCCTCTTCTGGAATGGAGTGTAAGTGCTTATTGGTATGTACCTGTATGGAGCAAATCAGCGCAGGTTTATGGGTATGCACATGTGTGCTGACATTCAATTTCATTACTTCATTTATACAGCATAAGTGAACGGTTTAAGTTTTCTTTCATTACCTTTTGGGCTTGAGCCAAAACTTAATTGCACCGAAAAATGTTCGGAGGAATTGTAGCTTCTCTTCTGGGTTGTTTTCCCACAAATGCACACTTTATGGGGAATATTTGAAGTCACCTGTAGTGGGCTTAGCTTCATACATTGGATGTAGTAAATCTCCAACTCCCACAACATACCACTCATGCCAGTGAGATCAAAAATGTCCTAACAACATCTCGCTAGACCTTTAATTTATTTTGAAGTCTTTTATCAAGGCTTCGCTTAAGTGAGCGATGGCCGTGACGTTCGTTTGATGATGTTTGCTCCTGTTTTGATCTTGACTACTGACAAATAATTTTGGGCATTGTGGAGCTCTGTGGGGGTTTTAATAACATATGTATTTTCACATACGTAAGTATCACATGCCTAGAAATATACTATTGACAGCTGTATTAAATGAATTATGTGTAGACCCTGGTTATGTAGGAATAAGTGGGTAGGCTTAAAGAATGAATGGGTCGGTGAAAAAGTATCGTCATGTAGAGGAAATATACATATGAGCGTTTTTTGAATAGTGTTAATTATCGTCCTTGAAAGTCGCTCTACATATCTGAAAATTGCTTGAGATTTAATTGCATTTGTGCCGAAATACTTATTATACGAAAAGTAATATGGAACGACGACGACAAAACTTTAGAAAGTGTACGTGAGGTTTTCAAGCATCAGTGCGTTTAGTATGATTAAAGTCAGACATACAGAGTTGCAGTCTCTCAGACATTGGTAACAATAAGTACGTCTCTTTCTAGTCTGGAGGATTTATATATGATGGGAAATTTTTTTTGATAAGTACTAGGTATGACTGTATGTGGGTGATATTACTTCAATGGCTGTTCAAGTGTTCCACTTACTCCAATAATTATTATGGTTACTTTTAGGTGCATGTACGTACTTGGCCTCGTGCATTAATTTTTATTGTCGATAGAAGTTCAACATAGAAATAAAGTTTGAACTGTCTTAAAGAAATGGCCATGCAATGATGGCATGACGCTTACATGCCCGCATTTGTGAGCATGCCAGATGGACCACTGCCTCTGTCTACTTGCTGGAGAACTGGAGAAAATCTTGATGACGGTGCCAAATTGTAACTGAGCACGCACACATTCCTTTATCATACATCTACATACTACCTTACTGTATTTATGCCTAAATGAATAGAGTAAATAATATGATGAAAGCATTCTGGTTTTTAAATTTATACAGAAGGGTACAGGGGCTGGTTCATGTCGAGCTATGCTAGTACATACGTTTTCAATGAATTATAACAACTAGCGGGCAGGCGCTCAACTTGTTCAAAAACCTATTACAATTACGAGCATACATTTGAGCAACTGAAGTACTTAGGTTATTTTTATGTATCCAGACAGTCTATAGTCATTTTATATGCCCCATAAAAAAAACATTGCAGCTCGAATAAACGATGTATCAATCTAGATGGTCTTGTTAACATAAAATTAAGTTGACAAGGCTGAAGTTGTTGAGATGATGTGACATCGATACTTAATTATATTAGTTATGCAATCTCCTCTTTGAAAGCAGCTTTACTTTTACATGCAGTGTGTTAGTAGAGTGTGTAATTATTGCTACAATATTGACTACAACACACATATTGTAGTCATGTTTGGACTGAATGATTTTTTCCGCAGATGTTTAGACTGGGGTGGTTATGCTTGTCTGCTCTTCCCTTCACTGCTTGTTCAAAGCAAGCAATTGTCAATAGAGTTCAGATTTGACATATACACAGGATTCTATGGGAAAATGTCCATACAGGAGCGAAAGCTATGTTATTACGAATACAAAATTTCTTTTGATTACTGGAGACAATTGTGTGACACAATGTACGTACAAGCTACTGAGCTTTCTACGTCAGCAGTTCTTGCATCATTGAAAACGAATTGAAAGCTGGAATTTGAATGAGATCTTGATGCACACACTATATTTATCATGATAATCTGTTAGCTTTTATCCTTCACTGCTTACTTTATGCATTAGGTGGCTGAAGAATCATTGTTGTATAATTATTGTAATCTTGTTTTCAGAACTACTACAGGAGTCAAATCCGGAGATTTATTCATGTCATACAAATCAATTTTCCAAGATGTTCGAAATGCAGTGGACTGGGTACATGAAAAGGTATATTATTCGACACTTATCCGCTTGAGTTTCAAATGACATCCTGACTTGTCACCTAAAATATGAGATAGTTTAGTAGAGGAAATGTGATCCATGTAAACTTGAAGTCAAGGCGGATGCTTTTATTTAAAATAGCTGACTTGATGACATTACACCACTTCAAGTATTCTTTTGCTCTCTAGGAAATGATACTTGAACCTAAGTTTATGCATGTTTTGAACTCTTGTTAAAATACTTTGAAGTGTCATTTTGCCATGTGATGGGATTGGCTGGGAAAGTTTTTCACATATGTACATCAATTTATCTGCCAATGGATGTTGTGTGTTAAAAGTTTTCCCGGAAAGTCTCAAGTGGTATGCTAGCCTCGGCTTAGACGAGGCCAGTAAGTGAATTGGATGCTGAGTATGAACATTTTGATCATCTATTTAGTTGGATACTGGATATACTTTTTTTTACATTATTGGAACAAGTAAAGGCCATGATGTAACTTGGGCAATCTTGTATTAATCCTTTCAGGGTGATTTGAAATTAAAGACCGTAGAAAATCTAGAGGAATATGTAGCCAAGGATGAGCGACTTCCTATGCTCCTTTCACGGATGCGGGAATCTGGAGTTAAAGTTTTTCTGTTAACCAACTCTGAATTCTGGTACACAGAGAAAATCATGACGTACTTGTTTGACTATCCATTTGGTTCTAGGGTAAGCATACGAGCTGCACTAATTTAATTATTCAACGATGTTACATAATTATGGGGAAGTTTGGAGAAGCGTAATTCGATTATATGAAACTTATTCTCAAGTGTTTTAATTTTCCTGTAGCCGGGTGAGCCTCATAAGGACTGGAAGAGTTATTTTGATTACATGGTTTTGGATGCAAGGAAACCATTATTCTTTAAAGAAGGTACGATTCTACGGCAAGTCAATATTACCACCGGGGCTTTGAAGATCGGTACTCATACGGGGCCACTCCAGCCAGGACAGATTTACTCTGGAGGTAGGATTCACATTACTCAGATTTATAGTGAAGTCTAATTAATGTAAAATGGTTCTTGTAATACACTAGCTAACAATTCTTGGGAATTCGTAGATTCAAATAAAATCTGAGTGCTTCACTGCGGGAAAAGCAGAAGCGTGGCAGCAGTAGACTGTTTGTGACGGTAATTTTATTCTTGTTTGGTTTCCTGTAGGTTCCTGTGATGTTTTCACTGAGTTAATTGGAGCTAAGGGCAAAGATGTTTTGTACATCGGTGATCACATTTTCGGAGATGTATTAAAGTCAAAGAAGCTGCGTGGTTGGAGAACGTTCCTAATTGTTCCCGAACTGGTGCAAGAACTGCACGTATGGACTGACAAATGTCAACTGTTTAAAAAGATTACATGTCTAGACGTTATGTTGGGCGAAACTTATAAGTAAGTATGCAACTTGCCACTAGACTAACTTTCTTTCAGTTGGTCACGTCTTTCATCTGTTTACTGTGTCCTAGAATGTGCTTTGCGGAACTTAGACTATGCGGTCGTGGTCATTCTGTTTGCAGTTTGACTTCTGCCTTGTCATGCTTTACAAGTTCAAGCTAATTTTGTTATATTGTTGATTGTCACAATCCAAATAATGTGGATACACAGAGAAAACTAATTCGACACGTTTTATTTGTTTATTTAGGAATTTGGATAGCAGCACCAAAGAGAAACCGGATATATCCAGCATAAGATCAGCTATCCGAGAAGTTACTCATGAAATGGACTTAGCTTATGGCATGTTGGGCAGTCTCTTCCGATCTGGTTCTCGTCAAACTTTCTTTTCCAGTCAAGTTGTTCGCTATGCGGATGTGTACGCTTCGACTTTCCTGAATCTTATGTACTACCCCTTCAGTTACATGTTTCGAGCACCAGCAATGCTGGTAAGTGAAAATCGATGAGAATAAATAATAAATTCGGGAGTGTCCAGGCTATGCAATGAATGACCTGAAAATATCATTGCTGAAGATTAGCTAGAGAATATCGTTATCCGGTTTATTTGATCAATGAAATTTTGTAGATGCCTCACGAATCAACCGTGGCCCATGAAGAGCCGTTCAATGCTGATAACTCAACGTTTTCAAGGTCTAGGCAAACTTCTGTACTTGATGGACAGGAAACCGTCAATCGTGATAATCATGTTGTAGCCCCGGTGAAGACCAAAGTAAATGCGAAGGTATTTACAAACACCGCGACTGTTCTTTCGGTTAATAACTAACTTTTATATTTCAAATATTGTTGTCGAGTAAGAGGGGAAAATTTAATGTTTGCGATAATACTAGGAGAAAAAAATTATCTACAGAAAGTAATTTTTATTATATATGGACGCACCATAAAAGTATTATCCACACAACTATATTTTTTTTAATCATTTAACTTATTTTCTGTAGAGATTCTCCTATATTGCGTATAAATATTAATCTATATTTTACCTCATACTTTGTACGATTGTGATATCTGTGTTCCTCAATAAATATAGATACTTATCCATCTTTCATCTCTCGCTGTTTTTTAAGTGGTCGAGGTATCCTGCTTTAGTCTCCTGAACCTGACTAACATACCTGTATTTCCAGTGGTTGTGGTTGTGATATTTAGTTCGCGCAGTTGTTAATTAAACCATTGATTCAAATATTAGGTATTAGAGCGAAGTCAGAGTGTGGTACCGCACATTCGCCCGGAGACCCCAAGGAAAGTTACGCATAATCATGATGAAGACGATTCCGAAGAAGAAAGTGATAAATCCGCTTGATCATTCAAGAATTAGATATTTGTACCTCTTTGAGATTTCCTGATGTCAGCTATAACAACAACATTGGTTGCGTCACTTGATAAATACCAAAACGACGTCCAGCAAATTATGTATATGCATAGCTTCAGAGTTTTTAATGCCAAGAAAATGAAGAAATTAATTGCTGTGTGAACGTAAATATCTGTTTCAATTCATCCATGCACATGTAGTTGTTAGATGAAGTAATATTTATTTTAGTGTAATGCGTAGGTAGGAGTACGTATATTTTACCGCTAAAAGCTAAAGATAAAAATACTGTAATACATAACTATTTAATATTTAATGACAAATAATAACAATTCATACTGTTGTTGTTGCTCCGGTAGAGAATTGCGGATTTGTTGTTCAGGTGGATTGTTCACAAAACTGGTCAGATAATGTTAGTGCACAGAGCAGCTATTAACATGAGCATATATTGTGAGCACATTTGAGTAGGTAAGAGTTCTTATTGTTAGTGTGTAGACGAAATATAATTACATAAGCGTGTTCTGTAGACTGTTAGCGGACCATCAGTTTTAATATTAAATCATAAAATTAATGAAATAATACAAGGAACTAGAGAAGATCTTGTTGAACGCTCATATTCTAAAATAAAATAAAATTAGGAATTATTGTTATGTTTAATGGATTTTAACAAACACATTGCAGTCTATTTTCTTTTGCACTCACGTTCATCACGCCTTTCACGTTCATTTTTTCATGCTAATTATTCATTGGTTATGTTTTCACAATAATTTACACTAACAACAAGACACTTATTTGTTTAACTTGTTTGAAAATTTTAAAATATTCGTTGGGCTTTTTGCTGGCAAACAAACTTCCTAATGAAGCTTCTTTCCCATTCAAATATGAACCCAAATAGTTACTATAGATTTCGAATCCATCCTTAAACATAACTTCGAAATGCTTTACTCCGGTGACTATAAATGACTTCAGAAAAATCCTTCGTCTTCGCACTTGAACCGGTTGTTACTGTACTCATGGTATCCGTTTACGATGTATCAAAAGTATTATCATTTTAGAAAGCCGTCTAGATTTTGTTAAAAATTTACAAGACACACGGGACATTGGTTTTTCAAAAATCGGATGAAGTTTACATTTATAACATTACACCAATGATTTATAGTACAGGCTGGCTTTGTTTTGAATTCAGACATTTGAACTTACATTATGCGATATCTTCATTATTATTATTGAAGGGAAATTTTTCAAAATCAAAACCTAGTACAAAAGCCATTAATATATTTAAGTCTAAATTAAGCTTTTTTTAAAAAGCAGGTAAAACATAATTTGTCCATAGCAATGTACTTACTACTAAGTTTTTACTAGTTTTTTAAGCAAAGCACCAAATAGGCTTCACAAATCTCATATTCATTATATAGGAGGTTAAACATGGTAAAAAAGATTTCGATTTCCACATTTTTAAAGAGAATCTGAATGCAGATTTATTAGAAATAAAGCGTTTAAGTACCTTGGCCAACCCGTAAGTACGGTCACAACGACGAAGTGTGTGAGTCGAAATTTTGTCTGGAAAACATATAGTCTGATTTTGATTTCCGAAATAAAATATTAACCAAATTTTGAGGGCTTCAAAAATTGATGTTATATAGACCAAGCGCCGAGCAATCTGAATACGGGGTAAACATGTGCGGCAAGATTGCAGGTAATGAGGCTTGGTTTGCGGGCATGGATAAGTCCAAAAGACGTGGGAGACTGGATCATCAGAGTTAATTTCCTTAACAGCTTGCTGACTGGGGTGAAAATTTTGTCCGTCAGGTCAGGTTTTGGGGTAGGAAAACTCGGTTGGGAAGGATCTTTTAAGGCTAAAGTTTAAGTTTAATTGTATTTTTTTAAGTTAAGTTTTAGGGTGTGAAGGTTGGTCTAGGCGAGGCTGTTTTTTAATCCGTTTGGCAACTGATAGGATTTCGACTACCGAAAAATGTTTGCTTCATTCAGGTTAGGAAACTATTAGCTTCACTCACTTGACCGCAATGACCTAACGGGTTGATTTAGGTATTGCTTGTATTTTTGTCAAATTTGCAAAAAGATTCTCTTTAAAAAGGGGGAATTTAAATATTTTTTTACCATGCCTGCTAATAAGAACTAGGAAGGAGTAAAAGGATTTATTATACCCTGAACAGATATTTATCTGCATGCACTTACTGTTCAGTACAAAAAAGTTCTCATATTTTTCAAATTTATAATTTATTGATCAATTTTTAATGAGAAATATATAACAGCAATAATTGCTCCTGATAATTATACAAGTCACGCTCAGCTCATACTCATGAGTGACATTAATTATTGTAAGCAACAGATTCTACGCGATGTTGTTCCCAAGCATTGAAAATAATGCTTTATGCATGTTTGAAACTTGGAAGATTTTCCTAACAAGGTTCAGTCTGAAATCATTGCAAAGCATAATTCCTTCTTCAAAGTTGACGTAAAATTTGATAAATTTGCAATTAGACACAAGCATAGATATGTATACACAATTTTCAAAACTTTCTTGTTAGAAAGAAGATCACAAGCACTTCCTCAAAAGTGAAGGAATTTACAACAGCAATATACGTTTGTAATTAAACATGCAACAATAACCTACTTTTAGTTAACGCTTAGAGCCAAGACCCAAAACATGCATTTACATACGTAAGGAGTGACAAAGAGGTAAGTTGTTGCTAAAATTCTGCTGAGAAAGACAATTTAATCTCGGTACCGGTATAATAAAAATTGTACACGCATAGAAGATAGAGAAATATAATAAGGTGCATGCTTTGGCAAACATTCTAAAGTAGAAACAAACTAAAAGTGAAGAATAATGCATAAAATAGATGCAACTTATTACGAATGACCAAGCCAACAGCAACATAATAATTGGTATCCATTTAAAATCTACAGTAAGTACGCATAAGAACGAGTGAATTCGTATGCATATCCGTATCAGATCCATTTTAATACAGTCAAAAGTAATCATTGATTGGTGGTTGATGAATCTCCTCCAAAAGTTTTTCAATAAATTTCAAATTTCCATTCAATTCTAGAGTTTCATCAACGATCGGGAGAGCATCTGCAGATGAGGATGAGGACGATGAGGACAAGGCTGCAGGAGGTATCAAGCCCGGGTGTGAAGATTCTTTCGTTTTAGAAATTCCAGATCCTGTGGGCGATATTGAGATGAACTTCATGTATTCATCATCAACCGAAGGAATCTCTTGCTCCGCTTCTGTATAAACAGTCATAAATCCCTTCATTCTTTCTACTCTTGTCCGTTGAACGAAATCCAGGAGCCAGATCAGATTCCCATCATACACATTTCCAATCTCCATGAGGACCAGGTACATGAATAAATCGAGGTTGTCTTGTGGGTGGACGCGGTTGAGAAATGAAATCTTCCGAATTTCAAAGTCATGTCTCAGATTTAAGTAGATGTGACGAACTCCAGTCCACTCCTTCCAAGTGGCTTCAAGAGCACTGTCTAGCGTCTTCTCCAAACTTTTGTAACCGATGATGAGCCACGTGGAACGTTTTGAAGAACTGGAGGAGCTATCTTTCTGTAGCCACACGTCAGGCGGGATGACTCTCTTAAGCTCTTTATAAACACCTGAAATTCAAGGCATTACAATAAATTACTGCTTACGTTAGAATTTAATCCACTCCGCCTTCCCAGTTGGAGTGAACTTCACACTCCGGCTAATTAACCATATCTTATTTTAAAAGATTTAAATAATGTCATTTGAAGTCTTTTTTGAAAGAGTCATTCATACAACGAACCTTGGTTGTAGACCACACTGTGGCCAAGTTGGGTGTGTTGGGTGAGGTTCTCATTGGATTTTGACGACCAGTGAACTACAGGATATAGCACTGAAAACAAATAACAAATGTTATATAGTTAGCATCACCACCTCACAGGCATCACAATCATTGTTTCACTCCAATAAATACAGTAATCACCACTTGTCAACTTCACTGTGCACATTCTATTTATTCATGCCCCAATCCCGTAAATTAAACAAACTTTTTCTATACAGAACTAATACTTCAAGTCATCAAGTATCATTGTAATATTCTGTTTGTTCATTTTTTTTCTGTATGTTTCAGTTCTTATTCATATTATCAGTAATATCCGGGCCGCGTACCAGCTCATCATCAATAAAGATGTGCTTGAATGCGTCAAATTACAAATTCCTGCAAACAATGACCAATCATATTTGCATAGGATTGAATCTTGAATTCAGAGCATGTATAAAATACATGCTCGTTAGCAAACTTCAGCCCATTACTTCCAATCCATTTCAATATGTTAAAATTCCGGATGGACCAGGCTGGTGTGTGCAGTTCACCATTTGAATGCTACAGCATAAAAATCTCATCTCACTTACCCCCATATTTGTACATACAAAATGTTGCTGTCTGACCAACGTAGCAAAAACCGACAAGGAGGAAATGTCAATCGGCAAGAAAAATGATCAACTTGAAAAGCTTCACGAATCTGATGGATATCAAAACCAACACCTTAGTTTTAATAGTGTTAATTCATCAAAACTCCATTTATGTCAATGTGAGTACGTGGAAGTGGGTAAGTGAATTAAAATGAAACTTTATATCGGCATCTCATGTCCATTCAACCCTTTCATTTCCTTTCTGATTTTCCTTGCAAGCATTAAACTCGAACTTGACATTATGACTTTGACACTTACTGCATAAGAGACTATTGAGAACGTGCAGCTTGAGTACCTGCTCAAATCAACACGTTACTTCAAAATGATTAATTTCCTCAGACTCCACCGCTCCATTCAATGGTTTAATGTGCGTCTAGAATGCAAATGCATGCATGTATTTTAAATGGGAATTTTAAATGCTTGTTAATAGAACGTTGCAGTCCTCGAAGATTTTTTTTTCTCATCGAACAAATTACTATTAATAAATAATTTCGAAGGTGCTCGTTTATTTCCACTCCATTAATACATTAAAAAGTACATGGCTATCGTAGCACATTCAATCATGATAGTTTCTTTTGTTTCACACGAACGTAAATAGAACACTAACAAGGTACGAGTCCTCATTGAGAGTTGGGAATGGAAAGCAATAAGTCGTTAAGATTATGACTGACGTTCTATTTGAAGTACACACCTTGCCCATAGAAAGACATGTTTAATCTGTTAAAGGTGACCAAACCTATGTCATAATTATTGTTAACCATCCTGTCCCTAAGTGCTCTTGTCTCCGCATAAGTGAGAAATCTTGAGAGAAGTCGGGATATATTGCTCAATTAAGAAAATACGATAAGCCGTTTAAGACACTTTCAGCCCTGCCTGTCATCTGTGTACATAGTACATACATTTACTTATGCATTTCACAGTCAAGCTCTTTTATTCTAGGGATGTACACACGCTCATAATGAGGCAATAAGTTTATACCATCATTTCAATACGATTGAGATTTCAGTTAGTCATACATAATTCATTGTCTCGTACTAATTACCAGTGATCAAAGGTATGGATGTAGATGAATTTCTCCTCCAGGCATAATAATTAATTTGAACTCATAAAAAATCTGAAAAATTTAATGCCATTAGTCCTGTGTAATTATTATTTGAAGTAATTGTACAAATTGCTTCTCATTCAAGCTAATTAATATGCTCTACTCTAATGCTCATTTCATTCATTCATTCATTCTAGAATTCCGGTCAGCAGTTACAAATTAAAATGGAACTATTGCTTTCCTTGACTATTGTTGCATGCTACAGGACATAATATATGAACTACTCGTACATAAAAAATTTACATACAAAATTATACCTGTACACTTCTCTCCTCTGAACAGGTATCACAAATATATTAATGCATAATAATATCTTGACATATACACTTATGATACGAAGATGACTGTGTTCTTAGCGTACGTGGTCCAACAATAGAGATCCTCCGTGGAAAATATCCTTCAAGACGTTCATAATTCTACGTTGATGCTCATTTGTTATACAGCAGTAATCGGCCGATAATTTAGTGTTTTCTGCAAGCTTCTTAAACATAAATCGACTATGACAAATGACTGTGAAAAATCTATCCCTCCAGGGTTACCACTCTATATAATGTTCCACCAACAATTTCATCGTAGTTAATCCAGTGAGATTAGTGTTTCTAAAACCTATAATCTACTTGACACCCACCCCTCACATGGTCCCCTCAAGGTGGACATTTTGCAAATTTTATGGGTGATTTGTTGGTTGGTGTACTTCCAGTAAAAAGTACATAAAATATTGTACATGCAGACATACACCGTGTAAAACTTGAAGGGAAATGGAAGTACTACTGCTTAACCAGTAACGAGTAACGAGCCAGATGAAAAAGCAACTCTCACCTACTCATCGTTGATGTATTTGCATGCGTTTGCATATTTTGTCTTGAAATAATAATATTGCTCCCAACATATACTTTTGATGGGTCTTAAATGAAATGGACATGTACATACAGTTTTGTTGTTTCCCCCGTAAATAAGGATTCTAAAAAAATGTAATCATTTCCCACATTACAATATTACTAGTTGAACCATGTAATCATTTTTAGGAAGTTTTCTAGGGATTTGAACAATAATATGTGCAACTCATACCCTCCTCATATATTTGGTTTCCTTGATTCATAGTTTGTTTGATGAATGTTCAAAGATTAGGGTTATAATGTTATAAATATCAAATCAAGTGCATCAAAAATTCTGTTGGGGATTCACGATTTTATTAGGAGTCCGATCGTTAGTAATTATTCTGTGAGTTCACTGCAAATCTGCCATACGTATAAGAGGGAGCAGTCGCTGGCGGGAGTGATTCCCTATTTATTTTCTCACGTTTTCCTTCTTCTTTTAACTTGGTACTTGTTGAGTACAAAAAAAAATTCCAACACAAGGGAATATGAACGAGCATGTTCGAAATGGCAAGGCTCGAGTACTACCCAGACAAAAAATCCTTTTTCAGAGAGTTTTAGATAAACATGACGTGCATTAATCTAAATTAGTATCAATATTACGTATGAATTAGAAATTATTCGTTTTTTACGTGCAGGTTTCAAAAAACTTAGTGCTTATGTAAAATAACGCACGCAAGTCATTACATGAAAAGGGCTGGAAATAGACGACATATGCCGCATGTGTACCAGTAATTACAAATATTTTGGGTTGGTGTGGTCTCCTCATGTAAAGGTTTTTACATGACCAGTCAAGACAAACTGCAGAAATTCCTACAGAAAGGTACTTGCAAAAGATGAGATATTCGATAAGCATTGATAATTTGCTACAGTTTTTCTACCTTTTTGCTCTCAGGATTCATTGCAGGTAGCATCTCACCTTACCCATTCATTCAAGCCTGTAGTGTATCGTTTGGTCTCTCGTTTGTCGCAAGTAGAACCACATGAGGAAATCCTCTTTGAGAAAAGCATCTGGAGGATATACTGCGGCATGTACATATGTATGTACATTAACTCCACTACCACAAATCCTTCCTATCTCTGTAAAGCTCTCTAAGGTATAGCGTTTTAAGAACGTTCCAACCTGCTATTGAATTGTCTCAATAATCTTCCTCTGTGGTGAGTTTTAATTAAAATTTATATGACTTCATCCCATATGTGTAGCGATATTATATTTCCCTGGGATTACAAAGTTAATTAAAACCTCAATTCCGGAGCTTAAGACATCTTTCGAAGGAAATTTGGGGAAGGATGCTCTGAATTAAAATGTTACGTGTCCAAGGAATATGTTCCATCATTGTCTACTCAGTGCCTCGTTATAATAGCACAGTTGAGTTTGTCAGGCTAAGTGATGAGAACCCTTTTAACTTGTGTCTTCTGCACATATACATAGGGACGATGAAAAGGCTTTCAAAGAGCAAAGTTAACCCCGAGGGCAATCTACGACTACTATCATCATTGCTTTGGTGTTTATTGGGAAATTTTGATGACTTCTACTTCTGTGTAGTCCCTATAGTTTCATGCTAGTAAGACAAAAGTGTATAACATATACTTTATTGTTTTCATGGAAGGTTGAAGGTATCTACATGGACATTACGCACAGACAGAAATCGTCAGCACCTTCAAGGTAAGAGAAGATTAATATCGGCAAAATGTTAAAAACTCAAACATCAGAAAAAAATTACTTCTCTTTGATATATACAGGGCTCAGTTCAGTAGAGTTACAGACGAAACCACAAGTGCTTTCAGGCTGTTAGAATTCAATCAAATGTGCTTTTTTTGCAGCATGAGCAGATGTATACAAAGTGCAGATTGCAACAAGGGTACAGTTGGGTATGATCAAATCGACTCATCCAGCTTATAATTTTCCTATTCTTTTATGAAGCCTCATATATGAAAGCACAGACGGAATACAAAAAAAATCGCGTGAAAAATATCTTTCCTAATTTTTTCAAGTACGATTAAATATATGTATGTCTCATCATCTCTCAGGATTCCTTGCACATAAGATCATTTCGTTTTCTGAAAGATTTTTATGCAAATGAAATCATCCTGTATCCTGCCTTTCTCATTATAACACAACATCGGGCAATAGCACCAAGTTGTCTGGACTTCAGTAATCCAATAATTTATGGCTGTAGTGAGGAATAATTTGCCAAGAAATCCCAATTTGAATGTCACCTTCCTTGGAATTAGTAAGTCCTCATGGGAGTACATACCGGCAATGGTAACGAAGGTCAAGTGTTCACAGAGTGTTAAGTGGTAAATTATTAAGTTATTAAAAATATTTAATTTCTTCGTGATTTGTGTAAATATCTGTACGCCAGCAATTTCTCATAGAAATGTCCATATGTATCTATATCTTCGCTGGGTATGTTTGTCTGTACGTACATATGTAGTTGTTTGTTTTCTCAAAGAAACTTGTTTTTACTTCGGCTGTCTCCGTATTTACCTCACTGCACTGTTGTGTCGATCAGACAGAAACTCTAAACTATACATTCTCACGGAAGATAATTTAGTTTTCTGGTTGAGAGATTGTTATCAAGTTTAAATATAATAAAGCCGAAAAGTGCCAAAGGACCTATTAAGTTTCAAAGACATAAAAACTGTATGTTCACCTATTTATGCCGAGTATTAACATTGTCGCCGAAACGACTAATTACTATGCAAAACAGTACGTTTTTTCAGAAAATAATTGCACCCGTATGCAATCTCCCGACGTGTATAGCATTTCTGTTTATTGCTCCAAGAAACATTAAACGGCACTTAAATAATTACATGTTCAAATTTTTCTAACCCATATGTAAATGTGCAGGTTTTTGTAATTAAGTATGCAAAGTTTTAACTATACTCAGTCAAGCATTGCGGATGCACACTGCTGATCCTCAATGTATATTTTCTGAGTTTACTTATGTCCACATTACTGAACATACAATAATAATTATATATGTACACACTATTTATACACTTAATTCGTCATCCCGACCAAGTCTCCTTTTGTTTTACTGTGTACAACAAGGAGTGGTTAAGATTTGCAATTTCACATAAACAGTTCCTGGTGTATGTGTACTCGTCAGTACTTAAACTACTCAAATTGACCAGGCTTTGGTTTCCCTACTCCCTGACAGCGCACTACAGATTACTAGATACAGATAAGTAGATACATGGGTTCGAGGATGCGGATGTAGTCAATGCTTTCTTGCAAAACATTCCATATTGCTCTGAGAAAAACCGGCCTGAAGGAAAGTGATTGGTAATTTACTGTTTTGTTTATTTTTAACATCCTCTAAAATATTAAATTGCAAAAAATAACATGGTTCAGAGCGATTACGTCTCTTGTTACAGACTCCAAGCCATTACACCATGACATTATCCTGAGAAGTAATGTAAGATACGAGGATTTTTTCCACTTGAAAGTATCTCTCCCTTCCTAGTAATTATAGGGAATTAATTACATAAAATTAAATGCAAGCTTTCGGCCTTTTCCTCTACTTAGCAAATCAGATTCTTGGGTGCTCTGTACATAGAGGGATAACTTCTATGTAAGCAAAAGCACGATATAATAACCTTAACTACCAGCAGGCAATAGAGATCCTATAGACTTTGTCATGATTTGCAGGCAAATAATTCGTTGCAATCAAAAAACGTGCTTGAGTTTGCGCTACTCCAAGACAGACCTCATAACGTGAGAAAGGTGGAGAAGTATACTTTATATTTATCGATATATTTTTTTCTGATAATGCAGGAGATACCTGGTAATTATCGGGTTCACATGCACGGCATGCAACTGCATACATACATTTTAAGGTAAAGGGAATGCTCTCAATGTTTCAGAGAAAGGGTAACAATTTTCATATGCTTTAATTTGCAGTAATTGATTGTTTTGGTTTGAGGTGGAAAAAAACTTGATTAGACACGGTGCATAATCAGATAGGACGGAATGGCCTTGTAACCAAATCACAAGAAATGAGCCACAATCGAGATGTGCCCCTACTGATGATGTATATACATACGTCACTCTCATTGTCAATCCTGGCTCCAACATTTACACCTCTTGTCCCTCTCTATTTTAATGAAGCTTCCTCCTGACTGAATCTCCGTGTATTTGTAACCAAGCAGGAACCTTTCTCCAAGAGTCCTACGTACAATGAATTTTTAACAACAGTATTGTCAAATCAATTTAATTTGTAGTTGCATCAATGGCTTCTGATAAAACCAGCTTGACATATGAATTTCCATCATTGTCACACTCAAGCCATCAAAAATATTGATGCGATATATCATTAAAAAAAATTAAATCATGAAGAACCTAATTAATCTTCCAGTGACATTCATATATATGACTAACAATAAGTAAGGACCTTCATACTCAGTTCAGACGATAATGAATTACAAGTCCGCAATGACAAAACTACTGAAACGCCCTGGAAATTCCTCCATCCCCAAGCATTTTAGAATTTTAAGAGACCATAGGCCAGCACTGATGTACGTAAAAAAGCACATTTCCTATACTTTGAATAATAAATAATATAATACAAATCGACGCCAGCGTTCTAGTCAGTACAGCCTTCCCTATAGCCCTGGGAATAGTTCTGCTCACTTTGGGCTCATTTCATTTTGCTTTCTACTCATATGTAAATGTAGAAATCGTCGTCCCCTGTCTGCACACGTAGTTCAAGTAACAGTCTTGATATTTTTCTTGTTTCAGAACAAGACACTCTTTGAGTGTCACTTTGACTGTACCAAGTTGACAATGGGACTAAGACGAGAAAGAGGAGGCAAGATGAAAGAAAAACAATGCAGAGCGTATTTACAAACCCGTCTTTGAATTTCATCATTTCCAAAATTGAAATAAAGGCTTGGAGTGTCCAAGATAGATGAGAGCCTTGTTTATGTGTCCGTGTTCGAGCAGACATCAATTTTGTGCATTGACTCTAGAATGGAGTAATCGGGCTCCGTGCTCCGTGGTTGGAGGCCCTGACTCTAACTACACTATACAATAACGGCAAGAACGTCATACCCCTCTAGTATAATTCGTTCATCCAAGTAACTTGTCTCTTCTGGATATCTACACATTTTAATTCAATAAAGACATATTTCCAGTTTTATTCTGCAATGTATTCAACTTTCGTTGTGCGTGCTGAGTATTAGTATTTGCATAGAGTCCTCACTATTACTCTAAATTTCTATTAGCTGAATTACAATACATGCGAGACGTAATCATGTATCTACTTACTCCTTACATACGTGCACACAACTGAATTCATGCCGTACATTTGTCCACACACATTAAAGTCTATACTCTCATTATGTTCACAGTTAGAATTACTGTAGAGCTTCGCTCCTGGTTAGGGCACTCATGTATTCATGACTTGCCCTGGCTCTTGAGATCATTTACAAGAGTAGAATAATATCCAGTCACTCTCATCAGTTTCTTCCCATTGATATTATGAAATCAGTTGGACCTTGTCAAGTGAGAATGTGAGCTCCTTCAGCAGGCTGATTTTTTTTTCATTGTTATGATACCATCAAACATGATCAATATTTGTCTTTATTGAAGTTCTCTTCTATGTACAGGCGCTTTTCAAATGGTATGCTAACACCTACATTTTGAGTCTTTTTTTTTTAAATTAGAAAAATTTTGATGACGGCATATCCTTCAACTAGCATTCTTCCTTCAATTCTCTGTGAGACAGGAAATCTGATTTCAACTGATTGAGTTTAATGAATTTTAAATTCGACAAGGCTTATATAGTTGCTGACAGGCCACTCATAGAAGTTCTAGGGGACAATCAGATGGACGTCACCATCATGCAAGGGATGTGTGCCTCCAGAAAATACCTTAATCCGTACCATGTCATGTAATCACGGAGCTGCAGTCAATAGACTAACCAACACTAATTTAAACAATAATTTATTAATCCTGCTTGCTGTATCAGTGTATATCCATTGTATACTTTTAGAATAGGTAAATTTAAAGCTCTCCCATGCAAGCACGATTTGCACGCAATGTCCTTTACAAAGTATATTGCAAATCGATATTCGTTTCGCTAACTTGTTGAATTCTTGAAAATAGTGCTGAAGATATATTTTTTCGAGGTCACTCGTGCACTGACCACTATTGCTGTCTCCTTTTGAGACACCTGTAAGCGACTGGAAAATTTGCAATGAGGATAATTTATGGGAGATATCCCGATAATAATATAGGACCCATATGGAAATATTATCCTCCATAATTCATGGTTAAGAGGTAATAGAGAGCTAAGCCAAGTATTACTACTCTCTCAATTGCTGTCGAGAGTGGGCTCAGTCTCAGTCCCTTGTGAGTTCTGGTGTGTTATACTCCGCATTGGAAACTAGGAGGAGTCTCATCATGTCCCTGTACAAACTTGCCCCATCTTCTCATATAGTGTTCGCAAACAGAATGTAAAATATTTTAAGAAACAATAAATAATTCCATGGTTTGAAGTTTCCATCACGAAGCAAATCTTGAGGAGATCAGCCCCTTGCAAAATTTCAAGTCCTCAACGCTTCCCGCTGGGATTCTCATATGAACCAAATAACATTTCCAAACTGATTAAACCTTCTGTTCATGATTTTCCAATAATGCAATCTAATTAAGTATCCAACTCCCTTGGAATTCAATTTATATGAAAACGCCGTGTATTTCTAATCATTCACGTGAGGTATTCTGCACGCAAACATTCCGCGAGGTAACATTTAGCAAAGATGAACCTCTCCATCCTTCCCCCAGACTTACAAGTGATGCTTTTAAATTATCGGGATCAACATTCGTATAGTTATTATGTGTATCTATCTCTGAAACAAGAAACTCTAAACTAGAGCTCAACAACATTTCCACAAATACATCCTCAAGAGCTAAAAATACTAAAAAAATCTCATGTAACCATTAAACATGGCTCATATATGAGAAGGGTTCATCAAAATCAAACCTGCTATCTATCAAAATGTCATCGAAAGTTGTATGCCATAAATTTCAAAAGCTTGCGAACTCTCATCACTTCAAACCATTGGATTACTAGAACAAGACACTAGAAATTTATTGGCTGACTCATAGTGAGGATAGTATTGATGAAGGGGGCACATGCATTAATTATGGTTAGTGCAAGTTGAAGCTCCAACAGCACGACACATTTGGTTCGAACTTTGTGACACGAAAATTTAATTTGGAGCAAAGTTCTGGTGGCGTTTTACAATTACACTCAAATATGGAGAGGTCTGGAATTTTAGTGAGGGAATTAATTTTAAATGTGCAAGTCCATCCTGTAAAATCCCTGCTTGGGCTGCATAATACAAGCTAATAAAGCTACAAGATTTTAATTTCTCTGCGGCATAAATCTGCTTGAAGTTCCGAGGAAGATTATGGCGGAATGAAACTAATTACAGAATGCAAATGAAAATTCCTGTATACAGGGCTTGACGCTATCAAACTTGTCCAAGGATTAAAAAAAAATATCTTGAAGGAATATATATGATGGAGGAAGAGTCTGTGAAAAGTTGAGAAGTCGAGAAATGAGAGGTCCGCACCTATGTATGTATGTGTATGATTACATATGTCATGCAGACATTATTATCTAACCGCAGAGACTGATGATGCAGTCAAAGGAAAGCGGAATGATGGACTATTGATGCAGTTCATTTTAAATGAAGGTGAGGAGAGAAATAAATAAATGCGGCGACAATGATGATGTGAGCATCCAAACATACAGATTCATTTGAACCGTAAACATTCGTAGGGGCTATGATGAAAATAGTAATTACCATGTAACAGTCATCACAGGCAGAGACGATTTCATACACACACAATTCCTGTATACTTAAAAATACAGCATATATGCTATTACTTTTATAAACTTGTTACTAATTCCTGCATAAACTACGGCTTTGAGTATTTGTGATACCCTGCTAATACAAACAGGCTTGTGCTTCTCACCACTTTGCTCAGG
Organism: Allacma fusca; assembly: GCA_947179485.1. Classification (NCBI taxonomy): domain Eukaryota; kingdom Metazoa; phylum Arthropoda; class Collembola; order Symphypleona; family Sminthuridae; genus Allacma; species Allacma fusca. Next base: position 46,456,288 of record OX359249.1, on the reverse strand, counting down.
TATGTATATTTCTATATATGAAGTGTTGCGTTTTTAGTGCTTTCTTACGCTTATAGATACACTGTCATGCAGCAGAGTCGAAATAGCAAAAAAGTATGAACAATAACATTTTACTATCTCATCTCATACAGAGAGTCTCAGCTATAAAAAGAGCATACAATCCGTTTCCTCTTCTCATAATCCTGACAGAGTTCGGTACTCTCAAACACACACAAACACACACACACACACACACACACACACACACACACACACAGGGACTAGACTATTTTACATCCCCATGTGAAGCGTTAATTGTTAGTCTATGCAGCGTCTCCACACTAAACACACTCTCTGGGTTGAAAAATTCTCCAAGCATCCTTTAATATTTATGACGACGATGATGAGGGTATGGGTTCCGGCTATGGTTTATCCACACCATCAAACAGCAAAGTAGTCCTGAGTGAGGAACTCAACTTGAAAAAAATGTCCTCATATGGTAAGAGAGCTCACACTGGAAGAATGTGTTTATTTATATATTTACATAATTTGGATTTGTATGGTAATTCTAATCAAGTGTGAGTTTGACTCGGAGAGTTACTCCAACTTAGTAACGCTTTCAGTAACATTTCAGCCCACGTCCATACTGACACTCCGGCTTAACATATTAGTGCATAAGTATGGGTGATTTTGAAATAAAAGCTTTTACTACAATCATCCTAATACCTCCTATGTACCTTCAGTATCGGAGACTCTCCTCATCTCAGACCTCCCTTCAGCTAAGGAAAATTATTTGAACTCATGCATACACACACACTTCCATATGCATTTAACCTACAGACTCGACGAAGCAAGGCTGAGTAAAATTGACAGTTTCCAGCAATAAGTGTCATTCAGAGCTTTTCCTTTCGTTTATCTTGCATCACAGAGCTACGGAAGGAAATCACGACCCTCTCAGTCAGTTTACTCAGTATATAAGTAAGAATTTAGCACAAGGGTTACATTCTACTTTTCTCTCTCTCTCTCTCTCTCTCTCTCTACTAGATGCTATTTTAACTCAAGTTTTTGTCTTCTACTATTACAAAGTTACCTCCTCTCTATCATCCTATCGACAGAAAAGTTGGGAAACTGAGGAAACTGAAACTGTACATACATTAAATACAAATACACATGCTCTTATTGGAAAAATAGTAAGGCACATTCCAAAATGAGTATTTTCTAGTATTGAAAACCTGAGAAGAAGTAACAACACATCAACTACATGGGGAGACGACTAAGCTTAAGTTGATGTGACTTGTGTGTGAACCTAGATTTACGATTTGTATTACAATCCGTTGAGAGATTGCTTGCTTCCACTCTGGCAGTTAATTTTCTCCTGCTCTCCATGATTTCAATCCAATATTACATAAGCTCCTGAATACATGCAAGCCAATGATAAAAATATATTCCTCTTAAAAAAACCAGTACCTACCACATTCTACAAACTCCAATGATTTAGTGCCGAGCAGTAAACAGTCAGAGAAATCTGCAGAAAATCTCTACCTCCATATGTACATTCCTCGTCTTTACAGGCATATCATATGGTAATGGAAGAACAGCAATGCACAAAAATGAAAGTTCCCAATTATAATCTTACGGAATAAAAAACAAGTGGTTGAAAAATCCTGCAAAAAATAAATAGCAGGAGAATTCCACATGCTTTAAAAAATCAAGTGGTGACAAGCGCTAAAAACGTTTTTGCTACCAACATTTTAACTCAAAACTGAACCTAAATGTGTGTATTTCATCAGATGCGGAGCAGACTGGAACATTGTTTGCACTCTGAAAGCTACGACTCCTTGCAGAAAAGTTTTTAATTTGAGAAACACACATCTTGATGAGTTTTATTCTCATGTAACGGAGTACAATCCAAAAATACCTTTGTAAGGACGACAAGTACGAATATCCACAGTCTGCATCCTGTCACATGAGAAACTTCGTAAAAAGTTTGTAGTAGTTCTAAATAAACATGAATTTATACTTCCTCCTTACACCGCGGGTATGGTCGTGTGGGAAAAATTTCACTAGGGAAAAATTCATCGATAGAAGTCAAAATCATTGAAATATTCCCTTGACTGAGAAGGGGTACCAAACTACCCCATTCATTGGGAAACATATTCATCGATTCTTCAGCTGAGCACAACCAATTAAGATTATAATTGGAATTGAGCTTGATCTGGAAAACAAGCCGTTACAGAAGGAAATGGAACCAGTTTAGTTAGACGCTCTTGATTACCCAAAAAAACGGTCAATGAGGTTAGGACATTACGAAGCTCTGCTAAGATATAGAAACCCCAAATTGGAGAGATTCTGGGGATGGTAGCGTCTTAAAGCTTAATGATACTATTGATCTTCTCATTTTCAAGACAACTTGACAAGCAGAAACTCATATGGGACTGGGGAGTTGACTGCGTGAAGTGCATATGTTAGCTGAGCTTGAGTGTAGTAAAAACAATTTACGTGTTGTAAATTCATTTTGTCTGCACGATCTACGACCTTGTCTCTTTATTTCTCCTTCATCACTAACTTGGATTTCAGTTGAGGATCTACACTGTATACTCAAGTATCTGCATAAGCCACCCTTATACATACATAATGAATGAATACTTTGTTGTGCAAGACTTCCATGGAACTGTATTGACATTTTGTCTATGTTTACTCAGAGGCTCAGGCACAAGACATAATTGAACTGGACTCGAAGTTTAGGCAAAGAAAATGAGATTGTGCATGATTCCCACAAGTCCTTCCCATTATTACCCAGCTTATTAGGCTTCGTTTGTGCATTAAAATATTAAAGGAGTAATCTTGGTTTTCTTCCCTGAAATAAATACATGGACTGTACGTATTTTATTTACTCACTCCAACCATTATTATTCTCCTTATTATTACATGAAGGTGTATGATTTAGTACAGGGCATGGAGGATCCAGCCATTGCAACTAGAATTCCTCGAACATCAACAACCATACATTTGATACACTTACTTAAAGAAAAACATGTGCTTTTCAAACCAAAACGTCGTCAGGTATTCTTGCTAGAAGATTGTCGTCCTTCACAAACTAATAATTCATGCACATTTTTATCACATTATGCTGTCCAACAATGATTTACTACAAGTTTCAACCTTCTACTTACTTACATCTCTTACCATGATGGAACTATTTTAATTTTATATTTCGCTTCTTTTTTTCCACCCTCCATATAATATGCACGATGGAGCTTGTATCTTGAGAGGGGTAAAATCAACTTCATTCCATTTGTTCAAATGCACTCTCTCTCTCTCTCTCTCTTCATAGTATGAAGTTCATACGAACAGTTTCCAGCTAAGGTCTTGGAATTCAATTTTATTACTTTTAAATTCCTGGAACGCTTTCTCATTTTTTTGGAGGAAATTTATATGTATGACACATCCCTACTGAACATGTATGACTGCCATCAACAGCATCTTCTTAACCAGGGGGATCGTTACCTACATTACATAGTAGGCACGGCAGGTACTTAGAAGATGCTTTAAAATCATCAGCGTATTTTTGAATTGCTCATAGCTTTTATTAGAACTTGCGTTTTATTTGCTAATGAACACGAGGACGTTATCAAGGATCAACTTTGAGATTTCCATTATTTTTGAGCACTTTTTGGACTGCGGAGTTGTAGTCTCAGTTCATTTCACGTTGATTAAAATAAATCGGTTATTGTTTCCATGAGATGGTGGAATGGAAAAGTGAACTCTGGACTATTTACGTACATTCATGAAGGAACTCAAGTGGTTCTTCACTATGGGGTATACATTTGCCCTACAATGACGATCCCTCCATGTTAACGTTCGTAGGAGCATGGAAAAGTTGGAAATTGAATCAAGTGATGAGAGTATCCCTGCAGTTATTCTTCCCCTTGTCAACTTTGGGTTAGCTTTTAAAAAATTATGAGCTGCTTACAACAGATTCTGCATAAATCATCTTGATGCATTCAATTTCAAACCTGTCTATATGGAACTGTGGAGTGTATGGGAACCCCAGGCATAATCTCGGAGCTAATCATCTAGCAAGTAATCTGTAGAAGAGGAAGGAAGTGAGGTAAGAGCTTGTGTCGCATAGTGCCTCAATTTACTACTCACTACGGCAGTGGTATGACGATTTGACGGTATTTGATTAAACAATGGAGCCTTGCTTTTATGCCATTTTTTCATGCCTCATAGTCACTTGAACTGAGTCATCGTCATTTACGTTCCGTGAAATAATGCAGATCATTGCAAACGTACGAGACATCATGGCATGACATTGGTGCTGAAGCTGTTGAAAATTTCCAATTCAGATGTGCTTATTCCTATTTGGATACTTGAGCAAAACTTGAACTCTATTTGGCTCAAGTTCTACTCATAATTTCATGTTCAATAAAAGGCAGGGAATGGGGTGGAAAAAAATGGCATGCGGAGAAGATGAATCGATTTTTTGGAACTTGTATAGTTGTACGGACGTAAGCAAGCTTCCCTTGACATTGGGAAGATAATTGCTCATATTATACACAGAAGATATGTAAGTGCGTGCCTTGACTTGCAATAATATTTGTATCAAAAAATTAATGTCGGCAGAGAAGCGAGGAGGAATGGAGCATGTAAATAGCACTTGGGTTGTTAATAATAGCCATTTTAATGAGTGTGAGTTACATTGCACATCGTGTTGTGGGATCGCTGGAGATACTTATATGGTACAAAAATAAACGGAGAAGAAAATCTATTTCACTCACCCCCTTTCTCCAAGCTGCGGAGCAAGATTCCATCAGAGACTCGAGGGAGTAACCGGACGTAATTATCACTGAGAATGTGATTCTGAAAGCGATGAGCACCCTTGTAAGTGTACATGTGGGAACCATCCAGTCTGAAAGGATCGATTGAGTAACTACCAGCAGAAGAACAGTTGCCAAAATTTCCATACCCACTATCATGTGGTAGATGACAATGACTACTGCAACTGTCACTGCAGTGATAGCTATAAGATGACGAGAGATGATGACAAGAACATCTGCAAGATGATGAGTCCTTCTGAACATCTGAACTTGACCTATGACCAGGTGACATAAATGTAAATACTGATAGGTCACCGTTCTCCACTGTGCTAATGTTCTCCGCACTACTTGAGGCACTACTCGTGGAATAGTAGCTACTACTTGTTCCGGGTGTCTCATCACTTGACATATTCACTGTATTTATTTTTGTAGTTGTGACTGAAGTGGTATGTGTTTCCACTAATGTGTTCGTTGATAATGAAATGCTGAATATTCCGTCATCCATCTTTGCAAATCATTTGCAGGAGCTCCAAGTGTATCCCCAGCTGATCTGTGATCTGTGTAAACTCAATGTCCAATGTCGTTGAGAAGTTATAAAAAATCTTACGACTTATTGAAATGTTTTCGCTCTCACCGTCTGTGCACAGTACTTCACATTTTGTACAATCTTCCCTTTCAAACTACCTATATAATAATAAACATTGTGATAATATTATCCTCACTCTAGGAAACCCTACCTCGAAAATTAAGATTTTTCCTCTCTTTAAAATGTTCATGTACACACTGGGCGGCTCGAAATATACTTGTAAGAATGGCGGAGGAAAACAGTCCATGAATTTCGTGATCGTCGATTATAAAGCAAGGCGAGGTTATTTAATCTTTTGGAAACTACTGCCCTGTCACTCCATCACTTGAAATAAAATTAGAAACCTTTTAAAACTAATTGTATGTTCTGACTGTTCATACTTGTGTATTCTAAAGTCTGAAAAATCGTAACAGTCCCACTTTCCACAGTGAGAATAAAAAATTATGGGAATGTATTATCCTCTCAAATCAACTATAATTTCCAAACGAATTACAATACTTCTCCCTTTTTCCTCACACAACTCTCGTGATACTTTCTTTCCTTCTGGCAGGAGTCAGAAGTGTAAGAAAAATGTAAAGCACTTTAGTAACAAATGTCTTGCAATGTACCAGTGATTGTTGGCAAAGTGAGAAAAAGTGTGACTCTACATACTGATGTAATTGGTGCGTGTTTAAGAGGTACGCTCAAACACACTCAATGTTGACTCGAAATACCTAAATAATGATGCTGTACAGGATGTCAATACGAAACTGAGTCAGAGAGATAGAAGTTAAGTAAACTTGAGTCAAGATGTGACTTGTAACATTGACTATGCAAGGATAAAGGGTTGGGAGGCAGGTCCTCGCTCACTGTGTACACACAACAGCAGAAGAGGAGCGAAGCAGCAATGAAAAATGTTGGATTCCACTGAAGGCAATCGGTTGTCCAGAGTGATCAAGTGAACAACTACAACTGCCTGTTGCTTCTTTCTCTACACACAGTTTTATGTGAGGCTCATCAATTTGCATGCAAACTTCCATTTGGTCTCTCTAATCTACGAAACATATAAAGACTTGAGTCCTCCAAAGGAAAAATAGCTCCGCACGCATGTACTCTTCTGTTTTACTTTACTGTAGGGTTTCAGTCTGTCCATAGTCCACCAAATATCCAATCTCTGGCCGACCTTTTCACACACATTCACACATGCCGGCTCTATGTCTGTATACTTTTACTTGAATTGGTACTGATAATGTCCATACATTCCATTCATTTCCAGCTCTATACATGTACAATTTACAGAATGACAAAATTAAGCCTAAACTACATCATCCTACAAATATATCTGAAATGAACACTCAGTTGAAGTAACGCTGGGCTCTTATTAAAATCTATACGTATGATTTCATCGAACCCAAAGCTGTCTACGCACTTGACAGTAAAAAATAGTACTCACTTAAAAATAATATATATGTATAATGAGTAAACCATACAGCTCCTTGTAGAGTATCCCGATGAAAAATGACTATGGAAGAATTCTGCAAAAATAATAAATTCCGTTAGACAAATTTCTACGAAAAAAAAACTGCTGGAAATCCGACAACATTAAATATTGTTTATACTTTACGCAATGCGTTCTACCGTAAACACTGAGCCATTTGAGAATGTGATTGGTTTTCTTATAGCGGTTTAAAATTTTCAGAGACTATACATTGGTATAGTCAGTCATCAGTCTATAAAAGTAATTTTGGAGGACTGCTAACAACAACAAATGTCCTTCTAGTTACAGAATTTAATACATGAGTATATGCATTATTTCCAAGCTTACGGTGCTATATACTTAGAAGCTCCTGCTCTCAGCACGGAAGCTAAATCATACTTGAACCAGCCATTAGTTCTAGATTCCGTAATAGCGTACTATAAAATATTAAGCTGATCTGATTGATTATTTGATAACTATATAAACATAACTTAGAAAAAATGCAGTTTAAAAAAAATCATCAAAGGTGAACTTATGTGTTACTGGAATTTTAGGTAAAGCCCAAATAACTCACGCTGTGACTGCTGTGAGAAGTGATGCTATTGTTTAGACCCTTGGAGAGTCATACTACAATGAACTTACTGTAGAACAATATACTATTGTGAACAGCGTGGACACCTGTTTGGCAGGCTCCAATAAAGCTCACTAACACCAAACCAACACCATACTACATTCCACCAGCAAAACGGTGGTCCACGGACGTCAAGCGGGCCTGCATTATGTCAATGTCAAGCATCTTCAATGCAAAAACTCAAGTGTTATGCCTTTACTCATTTGTGTAAACTCATTTTAAGTATATTTAAAGCTAAACACTGAGGAATGTACGAGCATGAAGAATATCCAATAATTGAGTAGAACACTCAATCTGTCAGATAATAGATATCCTGTTTTTCGTTGACCCGTGGACTTCACCTCCGTAACAAGGATCATGTGGATATGTGAGCCCAAGAGAAAATATCAGGAGTACAATATTGGAGATCATCTACAGATGTGGTAATACATGACTATGGGGCTCCGGCATTATTAATAAATACAGAGGAACCCAAACTGCGAGTTCATACAGCACTCACTCTTACAATTGGATTTTCTCTACTAAAATTCCTCACTTTCGGTACGGGTCTAGGCCATTCCATATATGGATTATATATAAGGAGATGCCAGGCACACACAGCGCAACATTATGCGCGTGTGGAACTACTACACACTCATCCAGAGGGCAAGATGACAGAACTGTTTATTAGCATCACGCATATTAATAGTAAAAACGTACAGTACTAGATATATACTTGATAATGAATGTGCACAACCCTATATCATCTGCTCTCTTGAATATTTTCGATTTCGATCCTGCATTGTCCCAGCAGATGTAAATAAGAGTTGAATTAATTTGTACCACGCCAGGCGTCGAGTCAAGAGTCACGTCAAAAGTTATTAAGTAATAACTCAGAATGCTTTAAAATGGAACAAGAGTGTGTATCCTCATTGCTAGATTCGCAGGCAGGGCAGGGAGAGAAACATACTATATTATATCCGAATAGTCTATTACTAGAACGGCCGAACGATGTCTGTATTGGAAAAGCTGCACAACGGAGTGCTTGTTGGAGAAAAAAAAACTTCATAAATGAGTCAGGGATGAAGCCCAGGACAGGCGCGCCTTTGATGAGATGAAAAAGCCGTCATAGTATCGAATGTGACAAAACCATATACATTATGTTTCCACATTATTTTACTATTTCTTCCAACTAAACCATTTTGGCAACAACAATCATGCCATTATCATATAATGGACTCCATTAATCGTCCCACTCAAGTAATTGACTTTGTTTTACCGAGTATAGACTTATGTCAACTTATGTACATGTGTGCTTTCGTAGTTGCACGCCGAGAAACTCCAAACACGTACATACAGTCCATAACTTCCCGACCACACCAGCAGTCAAATTACTAACCTGGGAACAAAATTAAACAAGCTCCTGCTTTTACTTCCCTCATGCAAATGCCCATTACTTTTAAGTACATTGATTGAATTTTGTAAAAGTGGAGAATTAAATTTAAGGGAAGAGTCCGTTCTATGTACTACACTACATGCATTTTAAATTATGCAAGCCAGGTCCTCAGTTCAACTCAGAGTGCGTCTGAGCGTGAGCCCATTTTTAAAAGTGCTTACTACTCCGTCCATGTCTTATACTTAATCCTTTCCTTAGAACTGATCAGAGAGAGAGAGAGAGAGAAAAAAAAACATTAGATGCTCGCTACTCAAGAGTTCAAAGTAACCAGTAAAGTAAGTAAAAGATCATATTAGTAGCTATCTGCGAATGGAAGAGTAAACTAACAAACATAGTAGTGACACATGTAAACTAATCCATCCCAGTAAATACATTCTTGCAGTGACCAAATTTATTAACAATGGGTGCTAATACTGCTAATATACTGATAGGAACATACTACTACAAATCATCTAATATCGAATTTGCCATGGAACTTGGGACCGCCTTTATGAAAAGTTCCAGTGAATGCCCTAAATGCAATTATTAGATATAAAAGTCACACTGATAGCAAATTCATAATCAATGGCTTGCACATGACAGATAGGACGGAGCTACAAATGTGGTCAGAGAGTCAACAAAAACTGAACAAAGTAGGATCAATGTAAAACCATTTTCACCACAGATCTCGCCACCTATTTGTAACTAAATACCAGAAGTCTCGACTAACAATAAGGATTAGAGTACAAGAGATAACAAAGATAAAAATTTTGAGGCTTGGGTTTCAGCTTAAGTTGATACTACGTGCAGTTCCTGCGCACCTTCCTCATTCTTTCCAAGTCCTAATGATAATCTAATATGCTAAAAATCTCAGGACCAAACTTGCTCTCGATTCCTCCCACAAAATTTAAATACAAGTCCAGCCTCTGAGTCTTAATTACACTGTGTCTCTATAAAAGACAGTTTCCATAAATTCACTACAGACAGATAACATCCTAAATGTTTAAATGGAATTTTGATGTAAGTTTCCTTCCATGGAACCCAGACAAACTATAACGACTAATTCCGCTTAGCAAAAACGAGTATTTTCAGCTATTTGGGTGATAACGAGCAAAGGGTTTAAAAATACCATGAACATCCCCTCGTTTAATGCACTACACACAAGCGTTATCTCTGATTCTTACCTTTTACAAACTGTTGAGTTTACTGCTGCTGTTACACTATCATTAGATAAATTGTTTTACTGAATTATTTTTTAAAAAACTCTCGCAGCTCATAGATGCTGAGTACTATATTTTTCTCTCCAGATCTTCAAACCATGACTTTTAATGAGTGAGTAAAGAGACTGAGGTATGTTGGTTTGGACAGAGGCACTACAACTTGAAGACGAGGTTACGTATCCAACCAGCAGTATCAACGGATAAATGAGTAGTAACAAACCTCGAATTGATTTTCGTGTACCATGCATATGGACGCACAAAACATTCAGAAATGGTAAAATGTAAGTAACAAGGGATTCTTCTTGGGTTGTTCCGCTGTAGGAAATCGCAAATCAATGAGCTCCACCACCAAGATGGTGAATGGACGATAATTTAAATCTTTAGATTCTGCATGAAATCAATATTGCTCGTGCTGATGAAGAATCACGCCAATCAAAGGGACAATATGGAAATTCATCAAGTCCAAGCTGTGAAGCTTCGTGAAAAAAAAGCAAGGAACAACAACATTAATTCCTAACGACTACTCCCGCAGAAATAACATAGTCCGCTCAGTGTGCCATGCCGTATAATGCAAGTAGTCATGTTGATATTAGGAAAAACACAGCATCTGAATACTTATGAAGTGCGCCTAAATTTTTTTATCGGGAAATTACATACACATGTGTGCACCGAATGCCAACACACACATAGAGGTGCACATGGAGCGAGAGCTAAATCTCCACATTGTCCCATTTCCCCATTGAGGTTGGATTTCTTAAATGATTTAAATGGAAAATGTTGACTCCTTCTTCCTACCAATATGTTCAATAAAAGGCGAAGTGCATATAACTTCCTAAATTACAACTCCCTTTAATGAGACACTTGGCAGCACGATGTGTTAAATGCTACTGCTAACAGTCACCGTAGCGCCCAAAGAGGGTCAGGGAGCAAAAATAGTCTGCTCAATGAACACCTTGCACAGCAGGAATGAGAACAGATTATTACAAAAAGGTTTTTTGTATGCTTATAACTCCAATCAAAACATGAGGATTGAGTTCTAGACGGGAAGTATTAGTCGGATGACTGTTTACTAACTTTTTATAATCCTAAGTTTAAGAACGCTGCTACAAGGGCTTAGGGAATAGTTTCATTACTCCATCACGGAGCCATGAGTATCCAAATACCCCAACGCTCTGCTAAATACATATATGTATATGCTACAACAGATTTAGTTCTATAAGAGTCTGAGAGTGTACATGAAGTCAAAACAGACGAGTGTTTCCTGGCAATATGGAAAACAAAGCTTTGCATTAATAGCTCAGTGAAATTTCGCTATTTTAGTGCAAACTCACGGACTTGTGTCACCTTTCTTCTCTTTCATAAAATTCTTTTGGTACTTAACTACTCACTTAATATGCTTAATATATACTTACTTCGCAAGCGTATGTGCATAATTGATTTCAAGGAAGCATTCTGAATATGATTTCGGTAGCGTCTAACCTTATGAAGCTCTGCTCGAAAAATTAAATGATTCTCGCCGTGGAACATTCTTGAGAGGAAAAGTTCAATCTCCTCTCTTAACTAAAGCCCTGCTAATAAAAGAGATTTTTACAATGGGTACATATAAGTACGAGACGTGTGCATGGAGTTGGGTGAGGGGAGGGCAGGTTGACACAAGCAGAATTCATTACTCTGGGTTGGTAGTTAGTTAGGTTCACGTAAGAATTTCACAAGTTTCTACAATGAAAATAATTAAGGACTACTGCTAATATAATAATAAATGTAGTTCTTAAGCAGATGTGATCTTTATCTCGACGCCTTGGTCATTTGGAAATAAACCAAGTGTAGCGTTCAATCTGCATAATTACTACACCGTCACTCTCACATCTGAAAATACCGGTCATAATAAGAGAGACGGAGACTGAGCACACTCCTAACAAATTCTTGGAGCACGCCCTTGTAATATCATCTTGACCTATTCATCTGACCGCTAAGAATCAGCCTCGTAGTCCAAGATGCTCAGTTTTTTTTATCCAAGTCATCATCATCACGAAATGGCTAAAGAGAGGGGGAGAGAAAACTAACAAGTAGTAAATTGTACACCAGGCATGCAATTTTTTCCAACGTTTATTACCTTTCATGTAAGCTACACATACTCATCAAAGGGGTAATCTACTAGCAATGTCTCTCCATATGGTAGCAACATTACACTATATCCCAAAGTTAAAGCCGTTCACTTAAATCACTTCACAGCTTTTTAAGCACAAAACCGTAAAGCACTGGGTCTTAGAACTTTTCATCACTCTTTTATTTTATTTTGACTGGAACAAAAAAAAAACCCGGGCTCATTTGGAAGGAAAAACTCAAGCTAAAAACTAACCTTTCACCTCATTTCCTTCTCTTGAGGAAAAGTTTACTTTCCGGTGTCCTCGGTTCTTCCCATCAAGTCCTTTCCTTTTGTCCAATATAAACATTGTACGGACAATGTTTGACTCAAGAACACATGCTCGTCAATTGAAGTTAAAGTAAATATACTTTATGTACTTTTTTCGAACAAGTTTCCACAACAAAGGGTGATTTCCTTCGGCGTAAGTTGCTGTCTAATGATAAAGGTTTGGAATTTACCACGTGTTGACGGCGTAATCATAGGCACGTAGTCACATATTAAAAAATATGGATTACTAGTACCACCACTTGAACAAAGGCTTTGGCTGTCGGAAGAATACACATACTCAACTCATAAACATTCACACTCTCTCATTCAGCCTTTTGCTTACTGTTAACTTAATTCCGCTTTGAACCTAGGACTTAGACCATACGTATAGCCAGCTGTCAGTCAAATTTCTCGTAAAATAATCTCTCCTAAACAAGTAGCTTCCACACAAGCATCTTGGTGGTGCTACAAGATATTTACACAACCCAAGAGTCTATGAGTGGATGGATGGAGCTTATACTTTATGTTCCACATAATTTACAAGAGAAAACCTCACACAGAAAGACATTTTTCATTGGAAGGAATAAGGAAAGCAGGGGAGAAGGACATTATGCAACATACTGTATCTCTGCACAGTTCTGTAACATTCTGAAAAAAAATGATATACTCATCTATTTACTATTTACCCATTTCAAAAAATGAGCTATGAAAGGAAAGAGAGTCTCACGAGCTCAGCACTTCACATAAATAAATATCTATGTACGTGGACTCTCACAAAGCAGGGACCCAACTGTGTGAGGATTGGAAAGGAAGGAGAGTCCTCGGAATCATAGAGACACAGAACACAGCCCAATCACCTTCCCTTAGGAAAATACACCAGTTTTTATTTGACAACTCTAACTTATTTATGAACATGGAAATATGAGTGTAATGTGTATCACTCAGACTCTAACTAATATTTATAGGGGTAACGTGGAGAAACTGGAGTGAGCAGTATTTCAATAGTGTATTTCATACTCATTATTTAAACCGTGCCATCAAATCAAGTTCAGGCTAACAATGAGTGACACACGCAATTTTCTCTACAATTCCTCCTCTCCCTGATCTCAGGTCCATACATACAAACCATCATAGTCATCACATAATAACACAAACAATCCTCCGGCCACCCACCCCAGCCATTCCAAACATCACCTATATCTACCTATATTTATACAGATATAGTTTTCCTTCGGGATCCATTTATTTTCGGAACTCAACTATGGTGACGTTGCTTGTTCAGCTGAGAGTGGGATTAAGTTGATTTCATCCACTCTAGCTTTTTAAAGGTCAGTTGATTATAAGAGATAGATATGACTTTTGCGTAAAAGTTCATTGCTTATTTCAACTGCAGGTTACTTTTAATTTTTGAAGTACTTCCAGGACTGAGATTGATGTAACAAAACGTCAAACACAGAAAAATATTAAAAGAGGATAAAATTAGAACTTGCACATGACATGACTCAGTTACCTCTAAACATTAGCTCAATCCCGAATATTTGTGTGAAGAGCATGGAATACAAAAAGAGGTAATTTATACTTACAAGGATACAAGTCCGAATCGTTTCATTTTTGAAGTGAATGGAGTGACGTGTGTGACAGCGACAACAAGCTTTTTATCTATGGATTTGTACTTATGAAATTTCTTTTGTCGTGTGTACAAGTTTTTTCACTGTTGTCCACGGATGGCATCTGGAGAACAACTACTCGAGCATAAATACATTCTGTCACATACAGGCCACAGGGAGACTGTTGCTCTCTCCATACTCCATTGTGATACATCTGAAAAGATGTTGTATGAATCACAATTATAACCTAACAAGCTTACACCATATCTTATGTATGTACGCCTTGCTAAATTCATTTCAAGTAGTAACGTGCTAACCCGCTTTCAAAGTTTACGTCAGGACTTGTAAACGGCAGAGCAATGACAACCTGCAGCAAGAACATTGTACATAGTATAGCTTGGGCCAGGATTTATTTGACAGGAGCATACCTATTTTGTCCAGCGATCTCATAAATTACGACAAGTTTTCTGATCTACCACTTGTCTCTTGGCTTTGCCAACCACCGTTTCTCTAATGGTAGGCTCTTCAGGCCCTTTTCCCCGTATGTAATTTAATGTGATGTACGGGGGTAAGTAAAGGTTCGGTTAAACCTTCCCATTTAAAGGCGATTAACCGCCTGCACTCTCCTGCCTTTCCTCCTGCTGCAAACAGCCACCTGACTTAGCTCACCATCAGATGTAAACAATCTCAAAAACTCCTCTCTTCTCAACTTATTGATCATTTCCAAGAAATGCACAGCTCTACTTAGGTTAAATAGATCGTGTGAAAGAGTCGGTTTACTTGTGAAATGTGATATAGAATTTATTAAATTTAAGCATGCGAAGAATAACTCCGCGGACATACAATATCGCTTGCTGTCGAAACTGTAATGTACGTACTTTGAAGTAGTACTGTTTATTATTGTAGAAAGACAACAGAAGTCAAATCAAAATTAGTTGACTGAGTGCTGACATCCGTCCAATGAAATCTATACCATTAACTTAGGTTGAAAGCTTTGCGGAAAACTGCCTTCAAAATTTACGCTTTCGCTGAAGATTTTTTTTAGGGAAAACTATCGAATTTCCGCAAGATTGACAAAATGTACAGAGAAGCTAAACGGTCTTGCGGGTTTGAAATAAAGGTAAGTTTAGAGATACTGTATCCCATAATAAACTACAATACAGTATATGTCTCCGTATGGGACGCATCCTGGCACCATTTTTACGACGGCGTCCCGGCGGTATCGTAAACATTTTCGAACTGTAATTCCAAGCCGGCGACTTCAGTAGTAAAATGTTGACAAAATCTTATCTCAATAAACATGCCTACTTGGCCACCGCATAAAAGTCTACAAAATCCTTCAATGAACTTCTGTGGCAAGGGCTTTTACGGCATTTTAATGCAATAATGAGTACGTGAGTAGAAACTATACATGCCGGATGCTACTTAATACATTCTGATTACGAATGTGTAGCAATGTACAAAAAAAAACTATGATTTCATTTGAATGCAATCGTTTCGTTTTATTGGTTCAAGTAATAGTCCGCCGGTTTCTACGCTACACGTTTCACTTTAACCACACGCATAAAAATTTTACGCGATCTTGTGTTCACTATAACTATGCTTTAGCAGGAGCAGCTACCGAACGCAGTGATGACATAAAAAAAATGATGTAGGGAATGAGTTACTTCGGACAAGCAGACATACGTACATACGTGCTTGATGTGAGAGAGATAACATAAGCAGAGAGGTTAGTAATTTGTAGTCGTAAACAACGAGAGTTCGAGTACACGATCAAATCTGTGAGGAACTGATAACTACACTGTTTGCTCCGTGTAGCAGTTGCCTATACAGGTTAACATGTACAGACTATAGCCAGGACATTGGTAGAATAGAAATGAATGGCATAATCAACAGTTCATAAACTTAATCTGAATAATTATCTAATTCTCAATACAGCCTCTGACAGTTTTTCTTCAAATATCTTGGTCAAATCAGTAGCTACTGACTGCGGAAATGTTTACATGTCGTTTAGGAGTAATAAAATTATCTTGGGAAACATTCACCTGCATATGTATATCCGAATTTCTTAAGGTTGACTGTTGACTATAACCATTTGGACCTATAGGGTGTGGATTGTAAATTTATTTTAAAAATGTAGTAAAACACAGGATATATATGTTCAAGTCAAGCGTTTGAAAGATGCAATACATTTTATGTGTATTTTACTGGAAAATCCTTTTCATCGTATGTATAAGTACACGGAGTTTGCTTGTTTAAACCAATTTATTCAGAGTATAAGTTATTGACATTCAAATGAGGCAATAAAGTTAATCCTGACTTTAAGACCCAGAGCAATTTCAACGTACTATATGTAAGTTTCCAGGGTATGTATCACTATCACCATAGCACGAAAGAATGTTTTCCAGTACACTACAGTCTGTATAGGCCCAAAGAGAATTATATTGAGCGTGATTATGTGATATTACTGTGTCACGGCTTCAAAAACACACGTGCATCTCCACCGAAGTAAAATTCATTGCTCATTTCCCAGTGCACTTGAATTACGAAGGAGTAGAAATGGAGAGGACATTCATAGATAAAGTCAGAGTTGGTTGAAATTCAGCGTGGTTGATGGCTGGAAAAAAAACGTAAAAGAAGTGTAGGGTACTTTATCTGACAGCCACAAGAGCATGGCACCTGGGTGAGAGGAACGGATCGAACAGTTCCACGATGAAAGCTTCATGAACATCTCCCTGGAAACAAGCACACACAGAAACATGTAAGTATAATCAAATAAAATTATATATTTAAAGTATACCTGTAAAATAGATTACACAAAATCCTATTAATTTCGACGTGCTAACAACTCTCATCTCGGGACGGACAGGTCATTCCCATGTATGGATTTGTTAACACAGAAAGTAAGTACACTAGGCGGGAGCATTATGACTGGTGAAAATCGAAACGAGATTTAAAACCCATAAAAATGTAATCATGAATATTTTCTATTACACCATAATGCCAGTTTTCAACCCAAAACCTACAGCTTCCAACAAAACCGACAAAAGCTACAAATAATACTATACCCATTGCAGCTGTATCCATGTACAAAACAGAATCACATGTAAAAATAAAATATGTAAGTACATATAAGTACAACAACAGCTTTAAAATATTTAATGATGACGAGTATAAAATCAATTCTACATTCCCCAACCAACCCTCATGTTTTATGCATAACGGGTATCTACTCCATCGGTTTTCACTACTTTTCTAAACTTTTCTGTAAACTTTAGCTTCCCCAAAACACAAAGACACGAATAAATACTCTGGTCAAGAACTGGTATCGTTTCAACATTTTTGTAACGTCAATACACTTTTCCATCGTGCCCCACAAATGTACAGCAAGGTTTACCTATGAATTGGCCTGTAATAATGATATATTCCTATTATTTTGTCATTTTCAAATACAAACCGACAATTTTTCACAAAATTAAAGAACAGTTGGGAAGAATATAATCAAAAATCCTCTACTATGTTAAATTGAAGCAGTTTTGCATAATCAATAATTATTACAAAATGGGTCCTGCTTAAAATTAGATATGCACACAATACATAGGGAACGATCAACCAGTTCATAAAATCTGAACTGGGCAATAATACATATCCTTGTCCATACAAAATGTAAAATTCCTACTTGAGTCAGTTATTACGTAAGTAAGTATGCAAGGCATGTCAGTCCGGTTATATAAAAGGAAAATTGTAACAACCGATTCCACGTGGTTTCATAATTTTTCAGCCAAAACAATGTCCACGGTTTACAGATAAACAAACCCCAAAGTGTTTTCACGGTGCTTACATGTGGAATTTCGAGGTTTCTTAACAGTATCTTTAAAAGCTCACATGTATAATTACTTATCACAGATTGTATACAGTAAGAAATTATACAATGAGACCTTCCCAAACGCTGAAAACGCCATTTCTAACCAATTAAATCTAACGAATCCGTATTTACTACCATCCCGCCGTAATCTCTAAAACCTTAACGATTACTTATTTAAATAATACACCGTGTACGGTGAAGTTCGTAAACAAGTCCCAGAACACATGCAAGTGCAACCACGAACATACATACATACAGGTACGTAAAATGTATGAGAGATATATGTTATAGTGGGTACACATAGCGCTTCACAAAAAAAGCCCTTTTTGCGCTGCACCTTAAGCAAATAGGTACTAATTGCGAGTTGCAGGATTTTTTCGGAATGATGGTTTCTCTCTTGTATGAAAATTAAAACGAATGCTCATAAGTGCTCGAAACTTTTAAGGTCTAATAAGAAATCCATTAAGAGTCAATTCCTTCTAATGGTTTGGGGTACTCACCTGCTCAAGTAGATATGCTAATCGATCCAAGAGAATACATCCTTCGATTAATGGAGCAAAGAGAGCACGAAGTAAGAAATATTTGTGGAATCTTTCCCTCTGAGCGCCATGAGTTTGGTAGAGTGCTTCAATTTCCTCAGTTGAGACCTAAATTAATAAATACTTTACGTCAGTGATAACGACATGACAAACAAGTACTACTACACGGATGCATGTACCTTGTGGTTGCAGACATTTGCCAGCGTTTTACATAGAATGCAATTATGATAAAAATTTTGGGCAAAATGCTTTTACGCATGCAGCATATCATAGACACAGACAACCACTTCCCATTTGCGAACCACAAAAACCTGAGTCATTAATTTTGCTGAATCAGGTGCTACATCTTCCGCAAACAATGTACGAAAGGATCATCAATAACAGTATCACTCCGTCCTTTAAAAACTTGTAAATCAATTTGAGACAACACCTAACATGGAAAGAAATCATGATAACAACTAGAATACAACTACATGCTCCTGAATTCCTATCAATGATCATTATTAAAAGTCATTAGAACCCATGCAGTGATAGCTCTTACATTTTTTAGTATCAGTTCTCACAGAATTACTTTTGAACATACATTCATTCATATTCTAAGGAAGATTCAATTCTCGAGATTCAACTTGGATCCCCTCCATTTACACTGAGCACGGAGGATAGGATCTTGATTCATAGTGAATATACATACGGGGTTGTGAAAGGATTATCCTATAAAAGTCTAAAAGGGAAAAAAACAATGCCATTGATAATGTTTCAAAATATATGAAACAATGATAAAATAATGTGTTAGAAGGATCCTGTCTGAATCCAACTTATAATACGAGCACGATTCTTGGGAAAGATCACACGACTAAATGACTAGCTACTACCAGATGTAGTAAATGACAACAGAGTCTACGTTTGTAATGTGAGTGAAGGCTCAAGGCAATTAATCAAATTCTGATGGTAAAAGTGATGATTTGATGACCATTGACCTCTTTTGGGTCCCGTCCCAACAAATTTTATAATTTCATGCATAAGCACAAGCACTCATTGTCATTAAACCTGATTAAGAATACTGGTACAGACAGACGGCTAATGACAAAATGGAATGTAAATTCAATTGAAAAATCATGTAGAGCTGTCTTTCTGTCACTTTCAATACATACACAGTTGTTGTTTTAGCTGACTTTGGTGATGATGATCCCTGATCATTCCCACTCTCAATTTGCTTTGTCTAGTCATTATCAAAGAGATTACATTAATTTGCAGGCCTGCCTCACAAGGACAATAATAATTACATAATAAAACAGACTCAATTTTCAAAATAACCCTTGTTATTTCTACCCGTAGCGTTTGTCTATTCTCTTTTACATTATTCTATTAATTAACACCATTTATTCATCCGCTTGTCTGTGAGACTGAGATCAGCATCACACCATACATGTAACAAACTGCCCATGTACACCATCACCAACGTAGGCTAAAAAAATGACTCAGTAAGAGAAACTTTCATTGCACGACTTCCATGCGCAAGCAGAATAATAAGTAATGTTAGGCAGTAATGTCGCACCTTACTACTCTCGAAAAATTATTTCTAATAATTCAAATTTGTTAGCGCATTTATTCATGAGGTCCGGCTGGGAGAGTATTTACAGCAAAACCATAGAATACACTGCTGGTCTTGTCCTTATTGAAATGAGTTCATCGCTGATGTCTTACATGCCAAAAAAATTATTTCACAAAAACAAATGTCTGCATACATGAAAAAAGGAATTATGTAACTAACTCTAAGCATTTTTTTGCCTAGTTTAATCATCATGAGTGTGAATCAGTAGGGTATGTTCAATGTTAGCTTAGCAGCTGTAACCGTTCAACACAGCCAAGAACATTGCTCTCTAAACTGTTCAAGAGTCCTTTAAACACATTACCGGAACATTTTCCAATTTTAGCTTGGTCCAGGCCTTCCTCACGTACTGGTGAAAATCTTCGAATTTTGAACCCAATCGTCCAACACTATTTTCAAGGTCTGTATGACCCAACTTCTGACGGATTAGGACTTGGAGCAAGGCGCGATACAATAACGGTCGGGGAACACTGAGCTCCTGATAAATAAAAAATGGATAATACTGTATCTGGTACAAAACATAATTAACGTGAGTGCTCATCTGCAATCTGTAAATGAAGAAATGCGGAAACAATAATATTAGCCAATGTACTTTTCATTGTACTTTACGTAACTACAAGTCCTGGTAAAAATTTAAATACAATCTTTATTGCAACTTTAAATATCTATTAGAAACTTGATGACAGTAATTTCCATACAAGTTGCTTTCTTCATTAACTAGGCATTTTTTTTATTGCAAGATGCACTAGCACATAAACATTTTTACTTATTGTCTGAAACCAGTGCGAATTATCTCGTTACTATTGCCCAAACGGCAGAGAAATAAAAAGGTGGAATTTATGTACGATTCCAACATCCGCAATAATCAAGTTGTTACTTTCTTTTGATTCAGGATATGGAATATGTATATGTGCTTACAGGAGGCAGCAAACTGCGATAAAACAATCCTCCGCGTAAATTGTATTGTTATTTGATATTAGCCTTCACCAATGGTATTTCTTATCTTTTATCTTTCAGGAATCTCAATGAGATAGTGAAAAATGGTGTTATTGGTTTGACAAAAATCTTTATAGGTTGATGATAAAATACGCAATAATGATTTAAAATACTTACTAAAGCCATGATAAAAACATGTAGTAAATAAAGGGAAGAAAAAAAATCAACGTAAATAGGCAGGGATTGGTTTAATTTTTATACCAAAGTTACACATGAATGACAATTATCTACCGTCACACCGTCAATTTGAAAGAGACATATTCAGTTTAGCATCAGAGTCGATTTATTTCCATTCGTGCAACATATGTATGTACATCCCCACCCCACCAAATCAGGATATAGTAGACCAAGTTGCAACTAATGCACACAAGTGAGAGAGTGGTACTTAAACTTAGCTATAATTCCAATGAATGGCGGAAACTTTTTGGAATAAATTTCCTTTCGCTGAATCAATTGACGTCAATTCTCAATTCCCCTTGAAGCCTGCCTACGTCCTACGAGTAAAGAACGTTTTCAAAATAAAACGACAAAAGCTAAAAAGATGCCCTTTTAAATTGCCTGATGTTGCTTTCAATTACTATTTAAATAAACATTTAAGTTCATCTTTAAAATCAAATTTACATAAATTATCTAAAAGTTGATGACAAACGACGGTCGCCACCTTAGAAGAGAGCATCTTAACGTCATCATAAAATAGCCTCTGTGGACTCTTACCATAAAATAAATCTGAATAATGCTGGAGGCAGGAGATCATGACCATGCAAAGTATTGCTATTTGCAGTTATTTAGTATTCCTCGTGGAATTTATCTTCTGGAAAACCCATGCAATAGCTTTAATTTAAACTCAAAGAGGCTGGAAGTGATGGTAGGTGGTGGCACTACAATTCCTACACGGCAAATATGTACACATGCTTAATAATTATTTATTATCCTTGTAGAAAATCGAAGCGGGTGCTCAACTGCTTTCTCCACTCCGTTTCTTGTACTAACTGCGAGTTAGATATCCCCACGTCAAAGGAATTGAGTAAGTAACTCAATCAAAACATTTACTGAGAATATTCATTTAACTTAAATCACATATACGTATGCTACATTTGCTAACTCAAATCAAATGGACAATGAAAGCCCTAAATCTAACTTCGACTCTTGTGTATACAGAGAGGAATCACCAATGTCATTAAATACGTCGAAGAGTATACGCTGTGTCTGCAAAAGGCTAACTAGGTCTAGGTGGAGGTAAATATATATAACACCTATGAGTGGTACCCCTACTGAAAGGTTAAGGTAAAACAGAACCAGTGAGATGTAACCTGTAGATTAACAGTTAAAAGGTAAGGTAAAATATCCTCGAATTTGCATAACTAAGGAAGTGGAGCACGCCTAAAGTTAATTACAACTTGGAACTGAAGCATGTAACTTAATGATGGTCTTGATAAAACTGTAACTAAACCTAGTTAGTATTTATAGGGACGTTCTCGAAACTCCCCAAACAAAAGCATTTGGATGTATACTGAACGCGTAATCTAATATCGAACGTATTAATGTAACATGCATGGAACATACGAGTGCGAGGCAAGAAATTAATACGATACTGTAAACTAATATTTCTATTATTCCTCGAAAGTTTCAACTTACATCCTCCTCCACACTCATACGATGAAGAGACTGAGCAGACATCATGCGAGCATTTCTGCCCAAGTAAAAGGATTCCGCCTGTAAGCACTGACTAAGCGGGAATCCAGGCGTATCTTCTTCAAAGGATGGTATATACTTTCGCCCAGAAAAATCTTCATTTTTATGAAACTGTTCGTTTAAGAGATGGTAGCAACAAGGGACGTTGACAAGGAATTTTGCATGTTTTGAGTTACAGAATAACTTGATTGAGTCAACTCCAAGCTGACCACAAGTATGAAGCCCAATAATTCCAAATGAAGGACGAGTTACTTCATCGTACGGGAAATTATCGTGAAGTAATTGCAATAAATCTAAATCCTCGTTGACAAAAAGTGTCACCGTTTTTAGCTTCTCACAACTCCATTTCCCATCATTTACCATATCACTTGCTGAGCCTGTTTCCACCGAAGCTATCATTCCACAACTCTCTGAAGTCCCACGCTCAACTTTAATTTCAGCTCTTGAAATCCCACCATCATCACCAGCTTTGATTTCCCCTCTTTTTGATTTCCAATGTTTACCACGTTTACTTATTTCACCATCCTGTTTGATTTGTCTCTCCCGAGCTCGCCGCAGGAAACTTGACCAGTTTTTCTGAAATTCAATTATAAATTTAATTACCTAATGCAATCTTTAACCTTGATTTAAATTGCGAATCTTATTGTACAGCTTGCCCAAACGGGTTGTCAACATGTTGGGAAATTTCGAGGTTCCCTGTGTGCAAAAATCCATTAACGTGATTTTTTATTAGTCTTCTTTCTGTTGATTTAGTGCAGTTGACAGAGCTCTAGATTCATAATTTAACTGGTATGCATATTCATGCTGGTTATCACTTATCATTACACAAAATCTCTAACCATCAAGTCAAGATCAATATTCCCTACGTTGATTTGTTAATTGCAGCTCTACCGGTAAGTTGGTGCGTGCTACGTACTTACAGTCTTACATGTGACAGCTTTTGATCTATAACATGAACCCTAGCTGGAAGGCAGACACGAAGAAAAGGCTGTCATGTATGTAATTCAGTCCTCTTTCTACACGGATTTTATGCACAAGTATATTATTTGACTTCAGGCATTTGTTGTAAAAGACAACGTTTGCTTAGGTGCGCAAAAAGAACAAAATTATCAGTATTGAGTTGCATGCATATGCATACTATGCATTCAAATAGATTAATTACATAGCCAAGTGTCAAAAAGTTTGGTAGATAATTCCGCACTCTCGTATGACAGACAAGAACGCCGGACAGTGATTAATATGTAGTTGTAGAACAACTTGCACGAGCTACGACTCGTATGTAAATAAACCATGCAGCATCCACTTGAGCCCGGTAGACATAGTGCGTCTACCTTTGTTGAGCCTCCACAATGTGGTTAAAAAATTTCCGCGTAGTCCATCCAAATATTAACCCGTTCACCTTTACGGCTAAAGATAATTACAAAGGTGAACGACGGAAAAAATAATTAAAACCTGCTTATGCTCTGGGAACGACCAAAAATGACTCAAAATACTGCTGACAGCTTGTCAGTGCAAATTCTTACTACTCATGGATTAAGAGCATATCTGATGGTTATGCATCAACCACCAACAGTACTTTAACGATACCAAATCAATATTTTGCTGCTCCTGATTTTGCTGCGTCAAATTCTAAATGAAGAAACGATACGAAAAACGGATAAAATTATCTACCATTGGTCGAATTATTTTTTATTCCACACGTAGGTTCCAAATATAATCGGCAAAACATTACAAAAGTGTAAGCAATGCATGTACTTGTCATTTTTGCCAAGCATAGCGGGAAAATCTCATTTGCAACAGAAATATACACAAATACAATAACAACATATGATGCTTACAAAACTTAAATATTCAATCGTATCATCTCTGTACTTCTAGCATATATTCTTTATGTAAACACCCCTAAATTCCTGAAGCAATTAGCGCTAAAGATAAATAGATTACATGCTAAATCAATGCAAACATTCATAAAACAAACAATTATCGCTGATTTAGCACATACAGATGAAATCATTTATGGTGTATGAAAGCGGACTTCAGATTTATTAAACTTCTTCAGGCATTCTTCATCTGGTTATCTGGTTAGCCCAGATTTATTATTCCTGATTAGGCTAACATTTACATTATTCGTGAGCGTGAATTAACGATCAAGACAATGAGAGCTGATTCTTTGTCATTACGCTACTTTATTTCCCAGTGAAATTGTATCTATTTGTTCCCCAAGCCATACCTTGCTGGATCAAATGAATATATAGTAAGGAGGACACGCTGGGAATAAAACTTTCATGTAAATGCTGCATCAGTACTAAACCGACTGTGTGAGCTTCCAAAGCACTATTAATTTATATTTACTTCAGAGAGAGAGAGAAATAATAATAAAAGCTATCGCATACGGACAAAATTATGCAGCACACAAATTACTTACTACAAAATAGCCAGGTAATAGGCGCGCAACTATGTGTTCATTGAGAATGTTAATACCAGTGAATGTGTACTACGGGCAACCTATTGACCAAGTTATAGCGTACGATCGTATTTCAAACTTTTAAGAAGTTTCATCAAAACACAGCTATATGTACTTAATATCCCTAATGCATTTAATTTGACCTCCATCTAGACGTCAGCATACTTATATCTACCTGAAGTGTTGTCGAACGTTTGGTACATCCGTAAGTGTTGACAGACGAGGAGTCCAATGCCAGGACATTAAAATTGTAGAGCAAAACCAGAAATGAACTTAGATAACCCTTGCCACTGCCTACGTCAATCAATACTTCCATCGTCGATTCTTGGTTTGTCACTTCAATTATTCCCGCGATGTCTTTGACGGAGTGAATGCTTTGAAGATCTGCAACTTTTGCTATAAAATCACTCATCACTTCAACTTCATGCATCTTCTTTGACGACATAAACGAATCAAATTTCCACGAACTCCACTTAAAATCTTCGGGTTCTCCTTCCACCGGATCATCTTGTTGACGCTCACTCCCAATGGCTGCATCTTTTTCTGACGACAGCTTGAATTTTTTTACCGGTACACTTAAATGTTTGCTGGCCAGCAGCAAACGTCCTATCTGAGAAACTATTTCTTGAAAGGTAGAACTGTCAAAACTAATACTGTTTCTAGTGCAAGAACTTTCACAATATTTGCCGGAAGCCAAGCTCTTAACAACACTCTGTATTTCTGGAATGGTTAAAGCATCTAAGTCTTCCCGTAATTTTTCTGATAAATGATAATCCCACAATGAATCCATAAAGAAGCTGTTCAAATGCGAATTCACAAAAGGAATTGCGGGAGTCAGAAAAGTCCTAAGAGTCTCTAAAGCTCCCTGTACTTCCTCCAACTTCGCCATTGTTAATTCCTCTCAACTAAATTTTTACAAAAACGGACTCATCTAACACAAACCCTTCAAGTACTTTCAATAATTCTCTACGTCAGTCCTGCCAACAGTAGCCACTTAAATAGAAAACTTCTGCTTCACAATGTTTTCCATGGGAAGTTTCTTAGTTATCATTAACTTAACTTTATCCAGCATCGCTTTAATTTTAGCACATTCATCCAAAACATCTTCCGTTTCCACGTTTGTGACGGGAAATGATTTCACTTTAGCTATCACTTCATCACAAAGTTTCAACAAGCTGGAATTATTCGGGCGGTTAGTCGGAGGTTCCCGTAAAATTTCCCTACAAAATCCTTCCGCCAAGCTAAGTTCTAAACCTATACTACTCCCAGTGTTAAAGCCAACTATGAATCCTTTCTCCGCCGTTTCCTGCTTCCCTTCTTCCCGGCCTTGTTGAAATCCTTCCTCCAACACTCGGGTTTCAAAGTTTGTCACAGAGTCAAAAATATCCTCCAAAGCCCGGTCTTCCCGAAAATTCTCTCGAACATCACTCATTACTGTAGCCATTGCCCTTACTGGAACACCTTCTATTAAAAAACAAATGCACAACTCTGTTAAAAATAACAACATACTTACACACATAAATACCTTTCCAACTCAATCCCATAAATTCCGAAAATTCAAAAATTATCTCCTCATCGCCCACGACCATCTCCACAAATGACATCACCAAAAACTACCCATCCTGTAACCCCACATTACCCTCCCCTCTCACTGCTCTCACCCCTGTACAACTTAAATACTTTACTACTCCCGTAGTAGCTCCACACATTTCACCGGAGGGGTCACATATAACCACCAACACTCTCAAATAATTAATTTTTTACATAATTCTTTACATCTATATCCACATGTGCCCAACTTATTTTTGAATCCAAAATGACCTCTCTCAAACAAATTTGTTCTAGGCCGTCATTACAGTACAGTACAACTCACAATCTAAATTATTTCTCTATATTACGTTCGGTCCATCACAAGCTCTAAAATTGCTAATTACAAATCAACCATGAACAATCAATATTTACTAATTCCTCAAAATATAAAATAGTAAGTAATGATTTTATGAAGTAAGTAAAAATGTTATTTAACAGAAAGTTAAATTTAATAAATACACTTGCCTTGTCATAGTTGACACTATCTCCCTGAACCAGCGTCACAAATCTTTCCCACACGAAGATTTCAGATTACAAATGATTCAATTGAAAAAACGTTTTTACATTTAATATGTATTTAATCCTTCAATTAATTTCTCGTTACTAAAAATGGACAGAAACACTAATTACCCTCACTTTGGAACTTTTAAGACGACGTATGGAACAAGGTCCGACGACATTCGAAATGCAAACACGTTGTTCATTTGACTCTCCCGGCACCACTGGCTGCTTTTAGGGAAGCGCTTCTAAAACCCAATGACCAGGAATTACCACATGACTTCAGTTCCACTCCAGCGCGAATAATTCAGGAGGCATGTGTTGCGTTTTGTCATGTACTCAAAGGGACTTGAGTACATACCGTAAGAGCTCCACTCACAATCAGTCTTCATCAACTCTTCAGCATTCAGTGCTCAGTTCAGAGTCAAAAAATCTCCCTGAGGATAATAAGTAATTTCTAATAAGTATCCATCAATTCAACAATAAGTGGAGCATTTACAAGAGTAGGAGTGATCAAATAATCAGTGTAGTTAGACCTAGTTGGTAGGTTTGAACTGAATGGTAGGTATGAGTGGATTTATAATTATGACGGTATTATTTGTAGCGTAATATTTTGTGAGACGAAGTTAAAGTGTTGTTGTTCCATTCCATAGAATTGAAGGGAGCAGCTTTTTCGACAACGGCAATAATTACGACGGTAATTATTGTACGGCCTCATCTGAACGAGCCCCTTACTTGTATGGGGAGCTTTTTCTAAGGTAATTACCCAAAATAAAGGAATTTAATAACAATTAATGGAAGTCGTATCTTGTGGGCGGATATCGATATATGCAAACATGTGTGTTGTTGGTGGTGGTGCGTGCGGACGTGTGTAATTGACATGAGAGGAGTTGACAATTGACGATTTTATTGTTCTTGAGAAATTGTCATGAATCAGATGTGGCTTCATTTGTGGAGGACTTTGAGAGAAATCTGTGATGATTGTTGTATTGATGACTTTGTTGGGGATATTTTAATTATTTTGGGAGTATGTTCCAGGTAGTTGAACCAGACGGAAGCTGGCTGAAGCACTTGTTGTGCCAAGTTCGTTTGGAGTTAGTGTCGTTACATTCCAAGCTTGACGTTCGTGGGGATCGAGTGTTTTTTAAAGATGGTGAGGTTTATTTTGTTTGTAGTTTTTAAATCTTTTGTGAGTTCATTTAAGTATTGGATTGTTTGGTGGGACTGTGGAAGCAGTTTGGAATGTGGGATGTACAGTGTCCAGTGGGGATTTGTGTAGTTGTGGGAGAAGGTGATTTGTGTGTTGTGAATGTTCAAGTATTTTATGATACGATTGCTTTATTTAGGCTCAGCCACCCAAAGAAGACTTGGTTCTACAGTTTCTCTCAGGTCTTCCATCTCATGACCCGAAGAATTTTCAAAAGTTTGCCAATAAGGAACCTAAGGAATCAGTAACAAAGAAGCCCAAAACATATGTCTCCACTAGAGACACTGAGCCTTCACAGTGTAAGTTTTGAGAGATAGTTTATTGGGGGGGGGGGTCTATAAGGGACTTTATGATGCCTGTCGTAACATTTGGTAACATTTTTTTTCTGATTCTAGTAATTGTTACCGACAAGACTAACATTTTGTTACGATATTTGCGACAAAAATCGGAGCGTGAAAATAACGAAGGGAAGGATAAAGGAAGTCCGCGGCCCAAAAACCCGCCGCCGAAAAGCAATGATGAGTTTGTGTCACCGTGGAAGCGTCCACGTCGAGATTAGCTATCGTCAAAGCTGTTTATGTAATACTGTCACATAAATTAATACATTGAGAATTCTAAACTAAGTAAGTTTCTGGATTGGAAGTTACTCGTTTGATACTTCTCTTCTCTTATCCCAAATTGAACTAATCTCATTTTGAAAAATAATTTCCAGCTTGGAGTTTAATCAATTTTTTTGTGTAAGTAACATCAATGCTTTCTATCGCTTCCACCACATCTCCTTCATGTACGGAGCCATTTGTGAGGTTGCAATACAGAATTTGTAGGAAAATATATCCCCTATTTAGAAATATGCTGTGTACAGCTAAGTTTCGGGTTATACGTTATACATTGTTGTCAAGACGTAGGTCGCAATAAGTTGGTGGATTTTTCTGATGGTATGCCATTACTTACTTGAATTTTATTGTTGTTCATTGGGAGAACTTTAGTCTTATTTTCCATTCAGTTACCTTTGTGCTCCTTAAGTCATTAAGATCAAAGAATTATATCTAAGTTTGAAAATTCAGAAACACGTAAAGTGTTTTCTTACTTGCAAAATATGTTAACTCCATATTTGGATTTGCAGATTTTTTTGTTTATCCCTGTCTGTAATCAAACAGTACATGGTATTGTTTAATTTATGAAATGCAAACTATTTTTATGTATATTACTTCGGTTCAATGTAATAGGTATGTTTTTTAAATGCGACAAATTTATTGGCGCAAAGGATTCTTGCCTAACCGATGAGTACGTGTAGATCTTAAAGCTCTTTTTTTTATTTTCTTTATTTAGGGATGCAGGAAAGAAATGAATGGAAATGCTTGAATTCTCAAAACACCAATTTTAATTTAAAATTATAGATTATCGAATAATTATGGATGCAGTATTCGCGACCATTCGTAATGAATTACGGCGCGTATCATCATTGTATGCACTTATTTACTTATTCGTGTAATGTATCTCCTATGTTAAAATATCTGCAAGTATTTTAAAACTATGGCATTTCCCCATTTTCTACAGAATAAAGTGGTATTTTTTCACCTGTTTATTTTATCAGGATTGACTCGTACCTTAAAACTTCTACTGATGGATATATTATCAATTAATAATGTATTGATGTTTTACACATACGTTGCTGAATGTAACAAACCTTACCGCAAAGGCTTTTGGTGTTTTACATGTCACTATCATTGTGCGTTAAAATTTTTTTGACGACAGTTACAGCACAAGTACGCTTACCTCCTACATAATAATTTTGTATTAATGATTTGGTAAGTAATCCACGTAAGAGACGATGTCTCTAATTTATATTTAAGGATCAAAATGTAATCAAAACGATTTTATACTCGGATTGAAAACGGCAAGCACATCATCAAGATCTTATATTTCAATAATGTCTAATTGGTCATTGAAATGTACAAATTTGTTTTGGAGGATGTATTTGTACAACAGTCATTGAGGGTATTTGAGGAGTAATTTTACGTTCTTGCAGTTTATATTTTTGAAGAACAAGTTGTATTCAATTAAGTGCTTGTGCTTAGTACTTATAGGGTTGATATCGTCAGAAAAATTAGCAATAATATGCTTTATTTGAAATTCTGAGGCTGAAAATGCTTGTTTATTCGTACTTAGTCTGTAGTACATAATAATAATAATTAGATATGTATATATGTATACACTTTGTATTATCATTATGATTGTCGGTAGCTTAAGAGCTTGCAAAAAGTGAATAAATGCCTATATGTACACTGACAATGCGAGTCGTTAATGGGTAATCGGTACTGAGGCGTGTTGGGAGTTGGGACTGGGAATTGGGACTTACCTCCATTTTTTCAATTTAGATTGTGTGCTTAATACATATAGCACCTTGAGTTAAAATAGTAAACTCATTCATCATCTTATTACTTGTTATTTCAATGTATCAAAACTGCCAAAACATGTTCTCCAAGAGGTACATTGATACACGGGATAATCCCATTTTAAGTGGGTACATTATTACTATTGGTTCTATTATTGAGGCTGACGCATAGGACCTGAATTTTTAGCAAAATAGGACATTACAATTTCTACTCTTCAGTTTAAAATATTATTAGCCTGTATTCTTAAGGGATTGCGAAGTTTTTTCCTTTTTCGTATGTATTCATAATTCACAACGATGGATAGATAACCTCGCATTGTTGTTGTAGTGATTACTTGCTAGGCCGCTCTTCATATTTTCTTGAGTTGCATGTTGTAACTACTATTTCTTAGCTGTAATTGAAAATGTTTTAATGAATATATTCATTAATTTTGCTCTGATTGACTGTCAGGTGTCAAAATCTGTCAATATTGGCAAGAAAATAGACAGACTGCAGAATCTAGAACCTTATTATCAAGCAGAAAATTTTGTCGTGATATCAAGATTGTTTATTTGTTTATTTGAATAACAAAATGATCATGAAATAAATATTAATATTTTCAGGCTTTCAAGGAGCAAAGAAGGACCTTTGGATGGGTAGCACGATAGCTACAAGCTATACCACTACTTAGATAGAATATAGAAACTGTCAATGAGTAGTAAGCAGTACCATCATAGCAAAGCGTTGGTTTGTTGGGTATTCACACAACGGTTCATTAGTGTGTTTACGATAATTACTAGATCAAGATATTGGCTACCGTATGTGTATCAGCAGCTTTCCGGGATCAGCTCAGCATGTCAGAGTTCAAAATTTTAGCAAGACAAACGTAATAATTGAACCAGAATGTCAACAGTGGAAGCTAATTGTTTCACAAATGCAATACAGTTGGTTTCAGAATTTTATTATCAGGTAAATGACATTACCAGGCTAATACTACCAACGATATTCTGCAGTACCTCAAATTATGTTTGTCTGCATATAACCTTGTGTAAGATACAATATGGGCAAATATATTTTTTTATTAGGGATGCACCTGCGGAGTAGGACAATTTTCCCGGAGATTCTCAAAAGATTTAATTACATCCTTAATACCTTTGAAAGGAACTTAAGCCAATGCACTCTTTCTGTTTTAACAAAGAAATCGCTTACTACCT
Source organism: Allacma fusca (assembly GCA_947179485.1). Classification (NCBI taxonomy): domain Eukaryota; kingdom Metazoa; phylum Arthropoda; class Collembola; order Symphypleona; family Sminthuridae; genus Allacma; species Allacma fusca. The sequence goes on along the minus strand of OX359249.1, from coordinate 46,424,113 downwards.
TTTCAAGTAACAAATACAGGCATATACTCCACGGGGTAGGAAAAAATTCCTTCCATGTGTCATTTCCAGATTTAAAAGCGACGTCCAAATATGTTTTCGATCGTGAATCAAAATTCTGTGCTCACACCTACCAGTCGATACCAGTGGCTTTGTGCAGAGGCAAAGGTTACTTGTTGATTTGCGCTTAGAAAATATAATATCCATGAAATATCTTGGATTGAGTAACAAAAGGATTTTCTGGTAGGTAGCTTGGTTTGGGACGTAGAGGGTCGACAATACATTGACTTTCTCTCCGGTTACTCTGCGGTAAGTCACGGACACTGCCATCCGAAGATAATGAAGGCAGTTCAAGAACAAGCAAAAATTCTGACACTGACCTCGAGATATTTTTATTCAGATGCACTGGGGGAGTATGCTGAGTACATAACGTCACTCTTTGGATATGAAAAAGTTTTGCCTATGAATTCCGGTATTTAAATTTGAGACTCCTATAATAGATTAATAACAGTTACGGTCTCCCCTAGCCCATAAAAGGGACAAGGGTAAAACCTTCTGATTCTCCCATTTTCAGGAAAATTGTTGTCCAGATTTTCTAAAATTATTTCATTGATCTTTCATTATTTCTTGATCAAAATTGCTGTCACAGGGTCGGGGTCTCACAATAAATGAAGCAAACTTGGCATTTTTAAGAATTTCAGAAATTAAAAATTGTTAAATTCCTGGCCACGTTTTCTTTTTCAAGTAACTTGCGATGGCTATCTTTTTTATTGGATTTTCAAGGACCTACATGCATGACATGTCCATCCACAGGTTGTTAATTCTGGTCATTTCCGGTAAACTTATGGAACCAGGTTAGCGAAATTCAGTCTAAATGAGCCGAAATGAGGAATTTCAAAATGGGTGCCAAGATTAGAGAAGAGTAAAATAGTGTGACGTGTGAGTTTCGCTAACCCAGCTCGCGAATTTACCGGTCATGCACACCAATTCTCAATTTGCAACGTTGTCCTGAATATGAGCCAGGAGGGAGACCATTGGTTTGCTACCAGCTGTTCGTGAAAGCTTATACACTAAATCTCGTTAGGAGTGGAGGCCACTGAAACTTCATTGAAACTAGCAAGAAAATGGGCATACAAAACGAAAAATATTCCTGACAACGAAGCTAAAATTGTCGTTTGCGAGAATAATTTCATGGGTCGCACGCTAGCAGCTATTTCTGCTTCAACATCGCCTGAGTCCTATCTCGGTTTTGGTCCTTACTTACCAGGGCTCCTTAAAATTCCCTTCGATGACCTGGGAGCTTTAGATGTAAATCTCCTAATTTTATTTTTAAATGGCACCCATATTGTGTCCAGTTTTATTTATTTCACATTTATTTTGTTTCATTGGAGATTCGGAATACCTAGTTTAACTTCAACAAAATTACATCCATTGAATTCATTTTGCTGCGAAGACAATCACAGTTACAATTCAATGATAATGTTGCTGCTATTTCGCTTTCACCATAGGCAGTCCTGCAAGATCCACGTGTCTGCGCATTTCTAGTTGAACCAATTCAAGGGGAGGCTGGAATTGTAGTTCCAAAAGATGGGTACATGAGAGGGGCAAGGCAATTATGCACAAAGTACAACTGCCTTTTGATTGCTGACGAAGTTCAAACTGGATTAGGAAGGACTGGGAAGAGGCTTGCATGCGATCATGAAAATGTTCGTCCAGATATTGTTGCCCTCGGGAAAGCCTTGTCCGGTGGATTTTTACCCGTATAATTCAGTTTTAATTTAATTTTAATATTGATCCCAGTACAGACCAAAACCCTACATGCATACAATTTCTTGTTAAGATTTCTGCTGTGCTGGCCGATGATGATATCATGCTTTGCATCCAACCAGGAGAGCATGGCTCCACCTTCGGAGGCAATCCTCTGGCTTGTAAAGTAGCTATTGCGGCTCTACAAGTACTAGAAGAAGAAGGCTTGGCAGACCGATCCATGAAATTAGGTAAAATTTTTCGAGCCGAAATGAACAAATTGAAGGGTGGTGTATTGGAGGATGTCAGAGGGAAGGGACTTTTTAATGCTCTCATTATTAAGAAAGGTAAGTTTGTCACACTCGGTATTACATCACAGCATTTACTATTCAAGCATGTAGAACTGAACGGTCTGATCATAATAACTGCATATTAATATAATAAATAATTTAAGAAAATACAGAGTATAAATTAGAAATCAAAATTAGTTGGGGTAGAGGGTACGGTTGTAGGGTTTAATTTAGGATATATATAGTCAGAGAGTAGGGACGGCAGGAGAGTGACCATAATTTTAGCAGCTACAAAGTTTCAGTGTACGCATTTGCCAAATTACGTTGGCAAGTTCACACAATACAGTACATGTACAACAATCTGTTACAAATGTTAGAAAAGGCATGTTAACAATATTGATTGGTACGTAGCTGGTAAGTACGGTGACGCAGGTTGAAGGTAAAAAGTACATATGAGAAGTATGGAAACTTTCCCACTGGTGTTGTTGTCAACCTTGACAAAAAGACATTCAGAGAAACCCGGATGCTGTGCAAGGCTTCAGGTTCGTAAATATGACGATTTGAGGTGGTAGTGTCACGTAGTATTGACAGCAGGGGTAGAGGTATCTATTGACAGTGGTAGAGATATGTAAGTACAGATGACCGACATTGTCCGAGCAAAATAACGAGAACGGTGTAGAAACTCGTCCTGGAAGAAAATCAGTGCTCTTCACTTTAACAACTGGTCGCCTCATCTCATCAACGCACATAAGAATCAACAGGAGTTTTTCACTAAAACATGACGTGGATGAATCAGGGACTGGGCTACTAAGGGTCATGGTAGCCAATACTGTTTTACTTAATAGGGAGGAAGAAACTATTAAAGAACTGGCGTAGGGGTATGAAATGGGTCAAGAGAGGAAGATTATTCGATTCTCAAATCAGGACTCCTCAATGAGTTTATAAAAAACAAATATTATAAACTTTCATTTCAATTTAACTATTTATATTTGGCTTGTAATATCTGGCGCATAGCAGGTACTTACTTCAAGTATTCAGCTTCTCTTGTAGTCGCATATTTTTTGATTATTTAGCAGCTGTCAGAAATCGTTTGTTCGCAATGCAATCCTTAAAGAGCTTTTTTGGTTTTGATAGTTCACAATGATCAGAAGCTCAGCTTTTACGCTATACGTTTAACAAGTTTTTTCACATAAGTGTGGGGTCCAAATTTGTTGCATTAAGTGAAAAAAATTCTTTCAGCCTCAGAGTTGCTACAGTTCATGCTGAATAAAAATGACATCCGTTTACGAAGTTGTGGACTCTTGTAGCCAGTAGTTGTATAAAACTTCACATATTTTTTCACAACCGCTAAGGAGTGTTTTCCTGATTCAGCCAGCGAATTAGCAAACGTTAAAATTACGTATTCGTCGTTCAATGTTCACAGCATTCACTCCTGCTTCCAGTTCGAGGAACGAAAATTCACTGTAAGCGCAGGAATTTTAAATGCTTGTGAGAGATTCTTCTAAAATTCTGATGAATTATACCACTTTCTCACATAATTAACAAATGTTTTTAAAAATATGTTACGATTATTTCTATGATTTTAATCGCATCTGCGTCGCACATATGCCGAAAAAAGCTTCTCGATTTTTACCGATTTAGAAATTTTCGTTCACATTTTGATTGAGCTCCTCCATGACAGAAAGTACGGTTACGACTGTAATGCTATTAGACGGCAGGTTTTCTAAAGTTTAATTTACGACTTTCTTCATATGGGATAAAAAGTAAAAGTAACTCTCTGGTAGCTCACTTTTTTCAAATCCAATACGGAAAAATAACCCGATTATTTTTGGAATAAAATCTTTGTTCTGAGCTTGGAAGTAGTTTAGCAGGGGAACCCAATTCAGCAAAATTCTGTCAATAGGTGGCAGTAATGTTAAGAATCTCGTAGCGACATCCTTCATTAAGGGTACCCACTCTGCATCAACAAATTCACAAAAACTCTTGAAACTGTTACTACGCACTGAGGATCGGATCAAATAAGAATATACTTTTAATACAAACCCTTCAACTGCCTTGTTGGATGCATTGTGCAAGGCATGAGCCAAACAGTTCGATTTTTTAATGTCCGGATTAACAGCATCGAGTGGTGTATAAACACTCTTGTGAATCCAGAAGGTCACACGTATCAGCAGAATAAGATGATGCTTTTTGTGTACACCAACAGACTCTTATTTTTTATAAAATCTGTTATGCGACGTTTTCTATTGATTCTTCCGCATCGACAGGCAAGTTTTCACTTCACACTTCGGGTCAAAGTGTCTTAAAACAAGTGGAAAACACATCAATTTGTATTGCTTGATCCTATATAAAAGTAATATTATTGAGTTATTATTTCATTTATTAAAACTTCGAGTGAAAATTGAGCTAGAAAATTTTGAACTAAAGCTGCAACTTTGGTTTGTCATGAAGTCAATGAAGCAGCTATTTTAGTATCTGGAAATATTTGTCTGACTAAACTAGAAATACAGACCCAACTTCTGAAAGATTGGTGATACTTTACTCTATGATACGCCAGGGCTAATTCGCCAGCTGTTGTTTTGTTCTATCATTTTGATTTTCAAAATACTAGAAACACAGACTTTGCTTAGCTCACGCACGGTACCTGTTATATATCATAAACTGTTATCGGTAATTGTAATTATAAGTCAACAGTACATAACTGTTCCGTATAATTGCTTTTTTGATCATTACGAAATAGAAATGTCCAAAATTACACTACTGAAACTATTTTATATACAAGGCAGCAGTTAGGTTCATGTATATAATTTCTATTAGTATCACGATGTTATTAGGGCAAGGTGATGATAAGTAATGACAAATTGCAGGGCTGAAATTGACGGAATGAAATCAGGACTAAATTCAAGCTCATCAGTTCATCAGGTGTCGAATTAGTACTTCTGGGCACCCTGGTCAACAGTTACTAGAAACAGTGTGTAACGTAATAAATGGGGGAAATAAAGCAGACAAGCTCTGATAATGTTTGACTTGCAGTGGTGACTACAGTCAAGCTAGGTAGGATAGCAGATGAGGTGGGTTTTTTATACTTACGTGTCCCAATGCTTCATTTGTGTAGCAGGTCCCGGAGTTGGAAATGTTAGCGTGATAGCTATCTTTGGGTCTAATTTGTTTACTTACAAAACGTTGTTCCTTGAGTGTTTCTTGTTTGGTGTACGGGAAACCCAAGTAATTTATGCGGTATTTACGTGTGGCATAGCACCGTTATTAGCATAAATAGTGGGGATTATTCTCGAACAAAATTTACGATATGATAATTTACGACTTCGTAACTTGTTAATTTCATAAACGCCAACAATCCTAACTAAGAGTTACGATTGAAGTTGCAATCGTAGGTCTTTTGAAAATAACCCCCAGATTTTAAATGGTGACACAAAAACGTAAAGGCAGTAGCAACACCTACCACGTAAATCTGATGACATTACCAGCATATACAAAACTGGAATAAATACCTCCTTAAAGTTAAATCTAGTCCTGGGTGATAATTCTCGAAAGACTTAACGTCGTAACTTCAATCGTAACTCTGAAGTTACAATAGGTGCCGTTTAGGAAATAAACAACTTACTCACTCACGATATAGTAAATTTTGTTTGAGAATAACCCCCCTGCCTACTAAAATGTTCATTCTTTCATAGTACTTACTATGCGCAAGGAAACCACTGTTATGCCTTGATTAATTTAGAATTTATTACGCATTGAACATCATACAATTACTGTAAGAATAATATCAGTATTTTAAACAGCTTTCGATTCAGCTGGAACTGTTCAAGACAGTATTCATCATGCCCACATGAGTTAATATTTAAATACTTTTGTTGCAGGAGTCTGTCCATGGGAATTTTGCTTAAAGTGTCGGGACTACGGGTTACTGACGAAATCCTCTCATGGGCAAGCAATCAGAACAACCCCTCCGCTCGTGATTACGGAGAAAGAGCTCGAGAAGGCTTGTGAGATCATAGCCAAAACATGTAATTATTTCAGTCGCTAGCAGGAGATCGTAACAAAAATAAGAATCAAATTCTGTAATCAAATTAAAAGAAGCAAAAGACATGTAAGGAATATCCCACCCGTCTATTTTTAACTGGAGTTACAAGTAATTTCTGCCATGTGCTCTCTGATAGGATTGTCTTTGCTCTGTGGTTTTGGATTAAAAATATCCAATATTTACTGCTCGCAGGCAATGAGCTATGAGTAGGATAATTTTCACGATCCATATGATACTTAAGATGTTCATGTGGTCGGTGTAAGTGTGGACAAATTGTGGTGGATAGTGGAAGTAAAAAACAAAACTTTTCTCGTTTGTCAAATCCGTGGTTTTTATCTCATCCCTTCAGACAAGTAAAGCACTCACTGTCCCCAAAGTTGTTTTTGTACATCTCAATATTTTCAACTCATTTAGAGTCTTGAGAAATGACAAGATAAGCGTCGCCATTTCCAATATTTACTCAATATTCGAATGAAAGGAGTCCTTGTTAAAAAGTTTAGTTCCCCATATGAAATGGCTTCAACATTAATTCCTGCCTATATGGCGAATGTTAGCTCAGAGTAATATTAATTAGCAAATTTTGCATTCCAATCTAATCAGCTTTTATATAGCAGATATTTTGCAACTTGTCTTGCCCCGTTCGAGATTAGTTCACTGCCGACCCGGATCATTTACATTCATGATAAACTTTTCACCATTGAAATAATCGAGGTCATTATGCTTGGCGAATGGAAAGCATCCGAATAAGGAAAATTCAAAATATATGTCAAATTTTCAAAGGATTCCCAAGTCATATGGGCTAAGACTGTACATACTTAATTACGTATGGATAATTTCTTCGGTCAAACACCAGATTACTGACTATCTCTATCTCCTTTTTTTACAGCTAATTAAAAGTAATGCCACTAATTTCAGTAGCACTTGTATGCATGATAAAACATCTTGTCTTTAGCACTATCATGTGATTTCTGTGATCATAATTTTCTAAAAATATGCTGGACGCCGTCCATTGGGCTGATACATAAAAAAAGTTCTATGATGTGTATTAATTTTTTAAATGTGTCAATAAAGGTAAACAATGGAAAAATTGATAGGCAGAAATCAAAGGCCCCAGGGAAAATTTATATTTATCACTGGAAAAGTTACAGGACTGGGTATTATTAGCATTAGATACTACAACTATCAGGTCCTTTGTTGACAAGTCTTTTTGCTAAGGAATAATACAATTTCGGAGAGATAAAAATTATTAGATTAGTACAACGCCTTGTTTCTAAAAACAAGCAGTAAACACGAGGTGATTAAGGACATAAAAGGCAACAAACATTTGAAATTTGATAGGAAGCACGCATTCTACAAGCAAGTAGTCATTAAAATCATATTTGTCTTATTTCTTCATCGTATCTTTCCAATACGACACAACTTTTAAAACCTTTCTATCGCCACTCTTCTCACATTCTCATAAATGATCAAATCAGTATTTGCTGATGATTATATTTGTCCAAGATGCGGTTTTAAATGGTCACATCTCAGTTGCCATATCATCCGGATTTAGATTGCAGGGCACAAGAATTTAATAACAAGAAACATATGTATATTATATACAATTATTATTACCTGTCGCGTGCTTTCATGCTGCGTAAAGACAATGCTTTAATTCCCTATCTTTAAAAACCCACTGAAATAGTTGTTACGGAAATAATAAAATACTTGTAAGTAATGGAAAGTAGAAGAAATGTACCTAACGTCAGGAACCACTTGTCTCTCTGGGGAGTCACTGTACAGAATGTAAACTGACTTGTCCTTTACCCATGTGCTCACCATGTCATGCACTATGTCTTTTACAAAAGGGAAACGACGTTTGAGCCCGAATGACTGTCCCCCCTCCAAATATGTGGTAAATGGTAAACCTTTCTGCTTGGTGACGACTTGATGACCTCGGAAAGACACACTAGGAGTTAATATGTACAGTTTTCAACCCCAGAAAATTTTCCACTCGATTTCAAAGTATGTATTTGTCAAACTAGTTGTCTTTACAGGGATCAATCCACTAATTGTAAGTTTATTTCATCACTGAGTCACACGAGGTACCCCGCAGCTATTTAGATGGTATTTTAACTCTTAACTCCCAGGATTTCTTCTTCACTAACGTATTGTCGTTCATACATTGCAGACCTTGCTTTCTCCAGCTCTGATTTCATTTGACTTTCAAATCATTTTTATTCATTCAACTTGTTTCAAACCACCCCTCGGCTCTCATTGTTTCCCTTCGGAACTAGTAATTAAAGCCCAAAAATGTTGAGAACTACCACACGATTGACCAACTGTACCCCTACCTTGGTCCTAAGGACTAAGACAACAAGCCAGGCAGTTCCAAACATTAGTAACAACGGTCTCCCAACATCCCAACAAATTTTCGACCGTGAGGATAAATACGGGGCACATAACTACCATCCATTGCCTGTGGCTCTATGTAAAGGAAAAGGTGAGTACTGACTTCGGTTTTAAATCATTTAATTTTAAATTCAGATTAGAATAACTGACCTCCATCTATACTGGAACTGTACCAATATTCTAGTAATTACATATATATTGCAATATATGTGTGCCATGACATAGATACTTATATCTATACAAGTCCAAGATTTACAAAATTGCAGTCAAAGCATTTTATCAATACTGTTGCTTATGTATTTACGAAGTATTCTGAACTTTGTACCAGACTCATTCACTGTATTGGGTGACGTTAGTAGAGCTCTTCATGCATGGTTAGTATTGTTTACACAGATTACTTCTTATGTTCTTATAGCATCAGCTGATGCGCTATTTTTTGATGAATGAGTTCAATCAATAAGCTGGGCGTTGGGTACAGTAAAAGTATTTGTATGCACGGATACTTTTGTATAGATACTCAAGATAAATATTACACTCGAAGCTGGCCCTCTTGTTGTACTTGTACCAACCTCGAATGATTCTTTTTATTAGGCTGGTCAGGTTTATGAACGGACGTAATCCCAGATTATCACAATGATAGTGTAGAAGTACACAACTTGGATTTATTGCTACTTCTAACATAAGTACTTTGTATTGATGATTTTTCATGAGTTCTCTCGTGTTTTCAGGTGTTTATGTCTGGGATATGGAGGGGCGCAAGTATTATGACTTCCTCAGTGCTTACTCCGCCGTGAACCAGGGCCACTGTCATCCGAAAATCTTGGATGCACTCAAGGACCAATGTGAGATTCTCACCTTGACGTCCCGAGCTTTTTACTCTGACGTTCTTGGTGAATATGAAGAATACATCACCAGGCTTTTCGGATATGATAAAGTTTTGCCAATGAACACAGGTGTGGAATTATTTTTAATAATTCCAGTACATCATATAGTGCTAAATAGCCCACAGGGCATTATGTATCTATATTTTAATTTAAAAGCGGAGATCCTTTATATCCTTATTACACAAATAATTAACTCTTATTTGTATGTAGGAGTTGAGGGTGGGGAAACGGCTTGCAAATTGGCAAGGAAATGGGGATACAAGAAAAAAGGCATAGCAAATAATCAGGCTAAAATTGTATTTGCTGCGGGTAACTTCTGGGGTCGGACAATGTCAGCTATTTCATCTTCAACGGATCCTACCTCGTATGAGGGCTTCGGACCCTATATGCCAGGATTCCTAACAGTTCCCTACAATGACTTGAGTGCCCTGGAGGTAAGTTTATTGTCTAATAGTTATTTTGCATATTTTAAATGATTCCCAGATTTTGCATAAAAACTTCTATTCATAGTAGTAATGTATATGTAAGGCATGATTGAATTAGTTATTTAAGCAAATTTCTAAGCTAGAGCTCACATTGCATTAGCTTTAGCATTTCATCATAAAATGATGAGATTTTTTCGCAATGAAGGAAAAGTTATTTGCATGGCATGGTAGTGAAAACTAGGGTGAATGAAATGCTAGTATTTGAATAAGAAACGACAATATTTTCCAAGGTCGGTTGACGGTTCGATAACACGCGACGTGGAGTTATTCTGGTTGGATGATCCAGTGGGTGTGGGTCGCAAATAGTTTTCCTATTTGATGTGGACTTTAATCTTACTCATTTTTCTCTACTTTTTGCCCGTTTGACATTTGATATGAACTCATGCCTTCGAAGCTCCCTGGAGTTTTTGTGCAATTACACAAGTATGGAATATTAGAAAGGGACAATAGTATTGTGGTTCTCTGCATCATCTTGCGAACAATTTAGTGCTATGATTTGCATATGCATAGGTTGTTCTTGTCTCGTTTGTCCTTCTTAACAGTAGTCAGTAGTAATAATAAAAATTACAACCCGTGGTTGATTACAATGTTTTTTGTAATTTGCCCCAACTTTTTTTACGCTACTCTTTTTCTTCGTTTTACTATTTTAAGTGTGCACTTGCAACGGATGGAAGTTTAATTTTTCCTTTATAGTAACATCATGTTGTGTTGTTTGCGTACCTTAACTTTAATATTTGTAGTTATCGATATGTTTTTTTCTCATTTCTACAAAGAAACATTGACAAAACAAATCCCTAAAACGTGGTAGGCTTAACATTTGAAATATGAGGTTGATAACTGACTGACAGTTTGATTGACAAACATTCCAAATTACTAAATGTTATTTGCATATATTTGATCTTTTAGGAGGCTGTCAAGGATCCCACAGTATGTGCATTCATGGTTGAACCTATCCAAGGAGAAGCAGGAGTTGTCGTCCCACACGATGGTTACTTAACAGGAATCAGAGAAATCTGCTCAAAATACAATGTCCTCTTCATTGCTGACGAAGTTCAAACAGGGTTAGGAAGAACTGGCAAGAGACTAGCTTGTGACCATGAGAATGTTCGTCCCGATATTTTAGTCTTAGGAAAAGCTCTGTCGGGTGGAGTGTTACCGGTATGAATTTTACAGTTTGAATTAAATGTGAAGGTCTTGGGCTGTTTCAGTAATTAAAAATTAACCTGAGGGCAATCCTTCCATAACTTTTAATTTCGATGATTTTGCAAAGAGTTCTACAAGAAACACTTTTTTAACATGCAGGTGTCTGCAGTATTGGCTGACGATGAAATCATGCTTTGTATCAAACCCGGAGAGCACGGATCCACTTACGGAGGTAATCCTTTAGGATGCAGGGTCGCCATGGCTGCTTTGGAAGTACTGGAAGAGGAAAGGCTAGCCGAGAATGCAGAGGAACTAGGAATATATTTCCGTTCTGAATTACAAAAACTTCCTTCCGATAAGGTTAAACTTGTTCGAGGCAAAGGTCTACTCAACGCTATTGTCATAAGTTCAGGTAATTGCCACCACATGAGTAATTATACTAATAGTCTAATAGTCCATTCAGGTGACTTCAAGCTTTAAGTACTAAAGTGTAACCCTGTAATATTGGATGACAGGAAATAAACCTGAAAATCTCCCGATTTCGACTATTCTTAAGAAACGCAAATTTGTAGCTCCCCTATTTGCTGAGACTATATTGTATACTTTCACGTAAAATGACTAAAGCCTCCAATCTTTCGAATAGACATTTTCTCTACCAATTCGAATTTATAGCCGAATAGTACCATCAAAATCCCCTTTATGGAAATGGTGCCTTACGAACAAATAGTAGCGGAATTTCTATTTTAAGAAATTGAATTTTACGTTCTAAATTTTTGGGATACCCCATCAAATGAAAACAAAGTTAAAATTCTTGTATGGATTTGTAAGATCCCCGTTAAAGACTATGCTGGATTTCATGTACCATGTCAGTACACCTAGGAAGGAAATTCTTTGGACGGAATCTTGTTTCGTGGAACCTATTTCAAGGGAAAAGTTAGTATCTAATGTGAGGAAAATTGGATGAGGCTAGAGAAATGTGCTATGATTACTTTGAGTGCGATGTCGGAAATTATAATAGTTTATTAATGAAATAATTTACCTCATCTACTATTAATTTAATCATTACATCAGTCAATTACTGTAGGTAACTTCCCCACATAAATGAATTAGGACTATTTATTACAGAGTGAATTACATTACTAGGAATTACATGGAAAAATACAAAAGAATTAGTTGCTAGGAACTTTTTGGAGCTCTCTAATGGGCTGTAAGACAAATCAAATCAAATTATTATTGAGTTCCTTCCTGACTTGCTCATTTGGAAACTATTGCAGAGTATGACGCTTGGGATGTCTGCGTAAGACTGAAGGAGAATGGTCTTCTGGCGAAACCCACACATGGTGACATCATTCGACTGGCACCACCATTGACAATCACGAAGTTCCAGTTGGAAGAGGCTTGTGATATTATCGCCAAAACCATTTCAGAAATGTCCTAATGAACATAGCGACTTTCAGCTTCTCCAAGATTTTGGGGTTCTGCTTCCATTTCTTGTTTGCACAAATGCTGCAAAACATACCTTCCAATTTGCAATAAGTTATTGCGGAGAACAATTCTTAAAGTTCTGATCGGAGCTAGTACATATTTCCTTTCTACCATTTTGATTTCATCATATAGCTTCGGACTTGACACGCACTACGGCAGTTTAATTTAATATTTTGTATAAGATATTCCCATTTATATTTTGTATTCAAAATGTTTACTTTGCACCAAGAGTCGAAATGACACTCTTGGGCTTTATTACTGTTAATTGTACAGAAGTAAAAAATATGCAGCGGTATTTAAAGAATAAAATTGCTATTAATGTAATTCAGACGTCATCTAGTTTAGACATTACATTATATTTTACTCAGTTGCTCTTACAAAGGACGCCTTTAAATGTGAGAGTTTCTTTCTGTCGTTAAGTTTTGTAAATTGAAAATTCTTTTCACGTCTCATATTTTTTTAATTCACGTAATGTCCTCTACTTTCCCTTTGAGATAGCTCATTTTTGAAAATTGGCTTTCACATTTGCATTAATAAGTTTAATAACATGGTAGTGACATCATCATTGATATTAAGACACCGCATATCTGACATTACTCACTCACATTCTTCTAAATAATATTACCATCTGGTAAAGGTAAGTGAACATTGCTTAAACCGGTCAGAATTCCAACCTCATGACTTGGGATCATGTCCGGTGTTTGAGCTTGAGCAGCTTCCGAATCAACCGTTCTGAAAACCTATGCATTCAAAATCCCAGTATCATTTCTAATTTCTAATATCCTGACACTAATGCCTTGAATCAAAAATAAGTAGAAATATTAAATTGTCGCACTCAATCGAATATAATTACCCGTTCGATTTGCTCGTCGATTGTAGGATCTACTTGAACATCAGAGCCATTGGAATCCATGAAAGTCTTTGCTTTTTCCAACATTGTTGCTTGAACTGCCGCATGGTAGAGGGAGCGACGAACGCGTAATACTATTAGATCGGTCGTTTGTTTTACAGTGTAATCTGGTGTGAAGTCACCTGCGTTATTGTAAACGGTGAAAAATCTTGTTTCAGAATTAATCATCCAAAGTTTAAGCAATAATTACTAAAAACGGTTTGACATTGACACCTGTTGAAAGTAAGGCCGGAACTCCAAAGTAAGCAAAAGGTCCGGTCTCGAACATTAAGTTCTCCTGCCCAGTTACGACTTCCACGCGTCCCTCTAAAATCAAAGTGAAGCAATCTGTTGGCTTTCCCTGTCATGTCACAAATAGTCTCAATTAAAACAATGTTTATTTCTCCTACAATATTGTTTAGAAAATATTCCCGTGTCCCGTGCAGAAATTAAGCTTACATTCTCATATATTAAAACGTTGGCTTTACTCCCAAATTCTTTCGTTTTTGCAATCCGAAACAGAATATTTTTCTTCAGCAAGCGATGAAGAACTGACTCGGACACAAACTGGTTTTTAAATGGCTCCACCACTAGGATTATGACAAAACGAAATATAAACTTACATGTAATTAGTCTTTTCATTTGCTTTTATCATACTATACGCGTGACCAGCATATTTTAAATTATTTTTCAATCGTTCAGGAAACAATCAACAAATCCTAGTTCATCAGAATTAATAATAATTAAAAATCATTATATTCTAAATTGTAATTAATTTTACTAAAAACAGAACCACCTGTGCTGAGAAACTGAAAGGCGGCTAAAGCCAATTGCGGTGATATACAAATAGTCTTTTGACTGTTCCGAATTTCAACAAATTTTGAAAAATCTTGTTTTTGGTGTATGGGCATCCTCCTTTTACTTCTGTTGTCCATCCAAACATCCGTTTCGTCAACTATTTCAGATTGTATCATTTCCTCGATAACGTCCTCCAACGTCACTAGCCCGATGGTCTCACAGTAAGGATCCTTGTCCTCCCGACTTGTGTTTACTCTGAGATAATTAAGTATTTTTAATGAGTTAACCAGCTTGTCAAAACTAGTTTTTGTTATTATACAAGGTTTATAATAAATTCTTGGGCATTAACAATAACGGATGTTTAGTAGAATCCGCGTAGTCCTCAAATTTACCGTTGCACGAAAGCCATATGACCACCCCTCTTGCATTCCTTGAATTCTTTGAAGACGACATCTAAAGTTGTGTCCGAAAAAATGAAGTAGCAAGTATTTTTATAAAACTCTGCCAAAGTCTTCAATGGGATTCTGTCATCAGGGTCCACGAACATAAGGTCCTTTGTGAACAGGAGAGATACGATGTTACCCCTCTCGTTTTCATATATTGGAATCCGGGAGTAACCTTTTGAACAAAAAAGCAAGGGGTGTTAGGACATTTGAGAAAGTACACTCAATCACATCGAGAAATATTAAAATATTTAAAAATTCTTTATATGACTCATGCAACATTCAGTGTTTAGATTGAAGCTAACCCTGCTTGCGTATATCCGAGAGTGACTCAAAATCCAGAACTCTGTCGATTGGTAGCATGAAAACATCTTCAAGTCTTGTCATGATTGCTTCAACTGTTTTTTTCCTCATTTCCAAAGCCCCGGATATAATATTGACCTCATCAGTTTCAAGCTGATTATGTTCCAACGTCACCTGTGTGTCCACACACATAAAAACACATGCATTTCGTATTCAAGTACATTAATAGCAACTTAATTTGACACTTTTGTAACACGAAACAATGAAGTTTCAAAAAGAGGAGAGCGTGAGAGCAGGTAGAGGAGTAAGCTTTATCTAAGATGATAAATTGGGGATGGCAAAAGGTATTGCATAATTATTACAGATCCCAACTACAAGCTAAACAACATCAGTCATTGAACTAGTGAATGCCTTTGGAAGATTTTAGAAGAGAATCTTGTCTCACAGCAATCAGTTCCTTGAGCTTCTCACGGTTGTACACAATTCCGATTTCCTCCCCAAGAATCTTATCCAATATAACACTGAATGTGTAGGATAATGGGAACGTGATTAACATGATGAATTTTGTAACCCACACAGTTTTGGCTCCAATGGCAAGACCATTTCTGGAGCACACGGCTTGTGGTATGATTTCTCCTACAACTACAATGCCGGCTGTGGACAACATCACAGCAAACACTCCGGTCGTAAGGTCATCCAGGAGAATAGTCAATGTGCTATTAACGAGAACATTTCCCAGAACTAAACTGCACAGCAAGTAATTGCCCCTTGTTCGTAATGGTAAAATTGTCTTTGCATAATTTCTTTCCTTTTCAGAACCAGTATTTGCCAATATTTTCAAATCCGTCCGGTCCAGAGCCAGGAGACCTAGCGTCAAGCCGGCGAAGAGTCCAGAAAGTAATAAAAGAATTCCTATAAGTACAGCCTGAATCCAAAAGGGTAAGAGACGATCATAGGCCTTCACTCTCAGCCAAGGGTCGGGCCCTTGATGAATCCAATTCATATCCGTGTCATTTTCTCGCACGCATAAGAAATAGTATTCGTCACGCTGGGAGGCAGGGAAGACCACATTTAAGACCGCAGTTAGCGCATTTCCACTTACGTCTGATAGCTAAAAAATTAAAACAAAATATTTAATTGCAAAAGCGTCAACAGAATAATTCATAGCATCTGCTGGACTAGCTGGACTTCCTTTATTTAATGTACCTAGTGAATTTTTCCTGCCATTTGCATTTTTTACGTCGTTCACTTTAACATCTGAATTTCCTCAATATGCTGGTCTATTTTTAGATCTATTTCTAGTGTCTTTGATGTCTGCAGCGTCAACTTGTGCATCTCTAAACTCATTTGTATCCCTCGTTTGTGGGCAACAATTACGTAAGCCCTTCATTCTAGTGTCTAAAAATATCCTGGAATTGCTAAAAACTACATACTTGTACTTACGTGCACATTCATAGATTCAACCGTTTAAATTAGTTATCCATGGTACGGCGGCAGTTGAGTTGTTAATTAGCTAAGTATATATGAATAGTATTAACCTCCGTTTATGTACGGAACTGTACCGACGGAGTCAGCAGGTGTCGTTATAATAATTAGAAAATGGAATTGCAAATGTCACAGGAGTCAAGTGACATTTATACCTATATTTCTCTGAATAATAAAAACGCTATTCCGTCATGTGCCACTGTCATCTCTAATGTTTGAAGATGATTACGGGCAGTTGTTCTCGAATTATCCTAATGTTAATGATGACTACAATTTTAAATTAAAATGAATATTGTTATTACTTCAAAATCTATTATGGACATCTACCTTGCAAAACTGCACACTATTTCTGCACACATTCTATTCCGTTGGAGACAAAAATAGCCTTTCCTCTGGAAATTATATTCTCCAGAATAATTTTAGTTCTGTTAGCCTGCTGACGTAGTCGTTAGAATAAAGTAGTAATAAAACAATTGTGTTCACAACAGTCATCGAGTCTTTTAAAACATAATAATTCTAGAAAACTCGGGAAAGACATTAGAGTAACTACTTATACCCAGAAAACGCAATCTTGTTCTGAAGGAACTTTAGCACAGGCATTGCCTGCACTTCTATTTTAAACTCAGACCCGATTCTCTATTATTCGTAGACCACTCAAGAAAATACTCTCTAAAAGAGCCTCCTCCTAGAATAAGTAGCTCTCATGAGCATAATACGAGTATGGATACAGAGTTATGTAAATTTTACATAATAGTCCGCAAGATGCTATTTCATAAAATTAGTGAGTATGTTTTGGAGGGACTCGTTCACAATAAACTCAACTGAATATGTTTTAGTTGATGAGGTGTCATCGCAGTCTTCACCCCTGGCCTTTAGCTCTGTTGCAAAACGTACTACCGTATGATTTGTGAAGTTAGAGCCGAATAAACGAACGGTGGAAAGAACGTCAGCCAAAATGACGGAAACTCCATGACCCTCGTAGCTGACACCCTTTTCTACAGCCTAAAATGAAATATGAAGCATTAAAAAACACCTTGGTAGACAAAGCTGTAGTATTTATTGGGCTCATGTACAGTTCAGGCACAGTCATGAATTTTGTGCTTATCTGAATGCTGTAATGATAGGGTGTAGTAACGACAGTGTGTACTTCAATTCTGAGTCCATCCACATGAGCAGTGTTGAAAGTTGCTGGATAGATTTGATACACGGGAGCGGGCACTGGATAGTCTGATCGGGATTGGGGCACGGGCACTGCACTGGTAATCACATCCGGGTTAGTTACCCGCCTTTCTCTCTCCAATGGAAATGACGTTGAGTAGGTTGGGTAAGGCGGTGGAAGAGTTGTCTCACTGTGTGGGGCACTTTGCTTCTGTAAAGCATTAGTCTGAGTTTGTTTGGACTCCTCATTTCCATAGGGCACTATTAAGATTGGTAATACAGGCACTACACCACTATTGACGGAATTATAGCGGGAATCAATACTTGGATCTAAATTTCTGTACTGGCTTACACTAAGGTTTGCTGATGGGAGATAAGATTGATTAAGGACGGGTATTCGAGTAGTTCCAACTATATGTGCAATCACTGAATGAAGGGCAATTATGGGCAGGATTGGACCCATTCCTAATCCTACAGCTCTCATTCTTAAAATGAGAACTTGGTTCCTATCTCTACGTCCCGCGAGACCTGGGTACAATTCACTGTCGGTAATTTTCCACTCTAGAACTCAATCGAAGAAATACTTTAAGAATTTCTATTGAGATGATAAAATCCTCTTAGCGGTGATGTTTACGTAGGAAAGAACAGGAAAAAAACACTGCATTATTGAGGATTACAACTGAGTACATAAACATTTAAGTCAGTGAATTCCTCTTATCAGTAAATATGAATACGTGAGGTTGGAACAGGTTTTTTTCAGTCATACCCAATTTATATTACCACCCCCATGGAGTTGTCGCCATTTCTCAAATATTTTCCTCAGCTTGTGCTCCGTTTGACGAAGAGATGGAAAAGACGTGAGGAGAGTCTTAAAACTTGGTCGTGAATTCCCGTAAATTTGGTATCCAGTGCGGTAAATCCGTATGAAAATAGTTCCACATGCTAGAGTAGTCGGAAGAGTATTTCTGCTGTCTTTAGGAAAAGACTATTTAACTGCTGAGGGTTGAAAAGCCATATGTAATTTAGAACTTGCACGTTAACTTCCCTATACTATAAATTCATTCCTAATCTACGTTTATTTTTTACAACAGCGTCATTTGAATGTTCTAAATTATTCACGCTTATCTCTACGTCTCCGAGGATAGTAGTCTTTGAATATCTCTTCAATGCAATGTATGCAACAGGAACGTGCTGATACATAGCGTACCCCCGTATGTATCTCTCAACATGGAAATTAGTGACTTTTGAGATGTGTTTCACTAAATATCACTTAGTTTTACTTTTTTGAAAGTCACTATATATGAGGAGCACTCCCGTGACAAAAAGGACGATCCAACATTTGGAAAAGCTTCCTTGACACTACATGCTAGAACCTTTGTCACAAGATATTTCTCCACTTTAATTTACACAATAATTAAATTAAGATACTTCCCAAGTAATCAATCAAATACTGTAGTTCATTCAGTACACATAATTTATTGATATTTATACAGGGCAACTATACATGCTCTGTTTTTGTGATTCCCATACGCCTTGAAGTACAAGGGCAAATCATCAAAACAGAAATTTTCCTACGTTAAGCAACATTATTACTGGAAGTCTAATAATATTGGAGACATGGAGTAATACATTGGACTCATATGGACGTCTATTACGTGTCCGTCATCTTCTTTTGAACCTCATTGCTGGGAGACTACATAAAACTAAATTAACCAAGATTCACCCCTTCTACCAGCTCAGATGAGGTCAGGGGTTACAATCCAATTCTTTGGCGGCTACACATCTTTATTTAGGAACTGCAGTAGAAGACGAGTTTTAGATTATCACATGATTAGCATTTAGAAACTCATTCGTGTTCAAAGTTACTTCGATAATTTCTGGGTACTCGTATTAGTACAGATGATATATATGTATATGTATCTACTAATAGTACACTATCAGGAAATGAGGTGTATCATTCTGGCATAAAATATCATCTGTACAAGTTTATACATGATAAACATAAACAGTGTAACAAAGTCATTCTTGACTCGACAGGGTGATTCTCCTGAGAGTCAAGTTAATCTCATTCTTATTAAAGGTTCTTTTCACCGGTGGGCTCTCATTTCCAGAAAACACAGGGAGCGAGCACGTTCTTCATACATGACGTTTAGCAATACATCGAATATTTGTCCCAATCATTAAACTTTGGGGAACAAAACTTAACTCAGGAAGAGGAATATGCACCCTGCATTAGACTATGCCCTTTTCTTCGATTAGTTAAAATTATTATTTTAAAACGTGATTTTACTCACGCCTGCCCAAAAGTAAGTAATTCTAGCTATATTTTGTAACCATAGTAAACTCTATAATAGTAATACCAGAACTTACTAAAACACAGAGGGCAGCACCTATGTACGTAAACATTTAGCTACAAAATAAACTATCGGCATTCATTCGAGGAGTTGTTTACAATTTCGTGCCTATCCTGTAAAACAGTCCTACCTGAACTCACAATCAGAGGAATCGTGAATGTTATCACGTTTAAGAGTACAAAGTATCATTTTCTGAGGTTGTTCTAATAATTATTACAGTTCGGTAGTGTAAACACTAATGTTTAAATTAAATTATTATTATAAGGTTAAAGCACTGCTGTTATATTGCAGTAATAAGCTTTCCTCTGAGCCGATAATATTATTCAAGAGGAAAATCCCTTAAGATATTATGCTTCTTATGATAATGACAAGCCTCATGCAATCTTTGATATGCCAATTTTAATATTGCTGGTAGTTGTAATGTGGAGAGGAAAAACTGTCGATTTTGGTTTCCTTGTATCGTTTTGTGCTTGCGTTATAGAATTAGTACAATATTTGTTTTAGAGTACAAGAACGAGATGAATCTTTTAACTCACATTTTGGTGCGTCAGTTGTGGTTGTCATAATTACTGAATTGCCTCA
Source organism: Allacma fusca (assembly GCA_947179485.1). Taxonomy (NCBI): domain Eukaryota; kingdom Metazoa; phylum Arthropoda; class Collembola; order Symphypleona; family Sminthuridae; genus Allacma; species Allacma fusca. Next base: position 46,403,638 of record OX359249.1, on the reverse strand, counting down.
ATTAAATATGTTGTTTAAAGTGGTTGCCATCTTTCATTCTCTCTTCCATTTGCACTTAATTGCTGGTACAAACGGATTGGGGAAGCATAGTATGTGTATGATTTAATGTGAGATCATTAAGTGGACAACAAAGCTGCCGTTAATGCATTACTTCAGGTCACATGTGCATTTATGTATCCTTTAGAAAAGCAGACATCACAAGGTAGTCAATTACTACCAGAGCAATGAATAATTCAGCTATAAGGTGCAAGAGATATTACTTGTTGGGAGTGCTAACACGCAAAGAAGTCTAGATGCCAATTACCTCAGACACACATGGAGTATAGATATATATATGCAGTGTGCAAATAGTCATTTACTTTCGCCTTGCAACATACAATTGATTATTTATTCAAACATTCAATTTCCAGTCAATTTCAATGTTAATAATAAATGCCCAGTGAGAAAAGGAGAACTAAGCAGAAAACGACGTTCTATTTTAAACTTCCAAATTCCGAAGCATTTCAAATTATGGGATTCATCTGAATGTCATCTTTTACATCCTCCTTTGACGTAACCATTGCGAGAGCTCGTGTAATTATATAAATTAGATTTACTGTATTGGTGAGTGCATACCGGTGGTTTTTTGTTGTTGTAGATTAAACAACGGTGATACTTACTTAGCGATACTTAAGTATTTCGTATGCACTGAAGATAAAATATTATAATAACTAACTACAGTATATTACTATTATCACTTTGTTTACTGGCAAAATATTTCTAAGTGAAATGAACGATTATCTCATCGTTGCATTAGAAATGTGTTTATAAAATAGTTTTTTTTTTAGTTTTAAAATAAATGGTAAACAACAAAAACAATAGTAACAAATGAAACTGGACCTTTGTCTAATATTATTATAAAGATTTTCGCCAAGTAGTGAAAATATTATAGTTTTGAGTCTTATTTTATAAGAATTAAAAATTAAAATTAATTTTTCGGTCTGGTCATTATAACTTCCCTTTAGTCATATAACTGATAACAATGTTATTACTCAATCATTACTATACTCGTTCCAAGATAATGTCCTTCCTATGAAATGCTCCAACCTCCAACTCCAAAAGTTCAAGTTATCTTTAATCCCTGCAACTATAACTCTTACAGCATATTGTAATATTATTATGTCACAGTGAGCAGAGTGAGCTTATATCACTACACTGCGTTGTTGACACTACTTTCTTCGCTTCCCTGTTTCTACACAGAGAGAAGAAAGAGCTAACATTAAACAATGCAGTAATAAAATTCTATACCGGGGAAAAATTTATTGGTAAATTGTGTGTGTAGACATTACAAATAACTACAGTTTACAACTTCTAACGTCTAGTACTACAATGTACTAGACATAGATACATAAAATCAATACAAATGTTACCTGCAGGTAGTAGGTGTAGGTTACACACTCGGTTACGAGATAAAGTCAACAATCATTAGTCAATGAATGAAAAATCTATGAGTTCAGTGTTTTGTTAACGATAAAAATGTGAGTGTTGGAAAAAACTGTTGGGGGTGCAGTTTGGGGATAGAGGAATCCATATCTATATCAGTCTTACTATTCCATAGGTGATGGTGATTGTTAACGTAATGAGAGACAACCGGAATATAAGTGAACTTGCTTCTCTGACTCGACTGTATTTAATTATTGTACGTAAATGCAAGTATGCTTGCAATTGTAAACAAAAGTGTGACGGGTCGCTACTTTACTTCCATTCTTAAACCTTGTGTCTGTGTACATGTTCATGTTCTATATGTGCATGCACCAGCCACTGAGCCACTGACAATGAGGCAAAGTGATAAAAACTCTGTTGATAAGCCATCCAATGGATCAGTAGCGAATTCACCATGATGGTGAAACTACAACAGGTGAGAGTGGCTATCCTCAAGGGAATCGCTGTGAGTCTTATAGGAATTTTCTTTCTCCTTCCTGCTGCATCAACCCATGCGCTTGCTTCTTCTCAAGATCATAATATTTCCACGATTCCCCCCAAACTGAGTCCTCAAAGTGATATACTCAACTCTGGAAATAATAGTTTTGACTTAAAACATTTAAATCCTCAAATAGTGTCCGTGTCCAGTGACACTCATCAAGTTGGAAGTTCAAATTCCAGAACAGCTTACTCAGTTCTCCCCACCGGAAGTGAGATATTCGAAGATGTGAGCTCTAACGGCAGTGTCGGAACTGGGCCATTGTCATCTCACCAGTTGGTAATGACACTGTCCTCAAAAACCCAACCGTCAAAAGATGAACAAGATCCAACCACCACAAACTCGTTATTGTCATTATCTTCCTCAATGACACATGGCGTATCCTTGTCACCAGTCCCAATCCCTTCTGTCTCAAGTGATAACTTAGAGAATCGCACTGCCACCGTTCGTGGCATTCGAATTGAAGAGGCCAAGAAAGCAGTTACATATGAGAACAAAGGTGTTTCCGTCATTTTGGCCGACTCTGTCGCAGTCCTTCGCCTCTTTGGTGACCGTTTCACAAGGCACACTATTGTTCGCTTCGTCACTGAAATGGGTTCCCGCGGCTCGGATTGTGATGACGTTACCTCAACTCGCAGCTTCTCCGTGAGTAGAATCAGTGATCATATGATGCTGCTTAAGTACCTTTTACTTAAGTACGTAACTATCCATTTGTGCATCATATGTAGCCCACTAGTATAATAATTAGTACTCATGGCTGAACAAAATGTGCATACCATGAACTGTCATTCAAGTCATTGGCTCTAGAGAATAGTGACTGATTTGTTAAGTAGCTGGTTCTCTATATAATGATTCACTAAGCTTACAATCTTTCCCTGATAAACATACTAATAATCTCCCACCTTCAACTAAATCACAAAATAATGTCCCGACATAACCATCATTATATAATTAATCAATAATCCTCTATAGTTGAAATGGTCAAATTTTAATGCCACCTGCAAAACTTATCTGCAGTAATAAATATAGACAGTATGAATGAATTAACATTCCATGCTATCTATTGCACGTGAAAGATAGATATAGTTCAAAAACATACAAAATCTCTTGAACTTGTGGTTATTATAGATTTACAAGTCGGATTTAACTCCGCACTCAGCCCTGGCCAATATCCAACTCCCCCCATTGGACGTGGGGGAGGAAGTATTTTACATCTGCGTCCGTGAGAACAACACTGACATGCCGTGGGTTCATCAAGGGACGGATCAATGGATACAACTCAAATCTTTCGAGTCCATCCTTCCCGTCTGGGCACATATTGTCATCCTGATAGTACTCCTTTGCTTATCAGGGCTATTCTCAGGACTTAATCTCGGCTTGATGGCAATCGACAGGACGGAAATCCAAATTATTGTGAATACAGGGACGGAGAAAGAGCGAAGATATGCGAAGAAGATCCAGCCCTTAAGAGATAATGGAAACTATTTGTTGTGTAGCTTGCTGCTCGGGAATGTTCTTGTTAATTCAACTTTAACTATTCTATTGGATGATCTGACAACGGGCCTGGTAGCCGTTCTATCCTCAACTTTAGGTATTGTCATTTTGGGAGAAATCGTACCGCAAGCCTTTTGTTCACGGCATGGGCTGGCCGTCGGGGCTCAAACCATTTGGCTCACAAAATTCTTCATGGCAATCACTTTCCCCATTTCGTACCCTGTCAGTGTGCTGCTGGACAAAGTTCTTGGGGAAGAAATTGGAAACGTTTATAATCGTGAGAGGCTCAAAGAGCTTATTAAGGTAGCCTTATTTTCTTCTGTGCCTTATCTACTTGTTTGGCTTCGTTTTATGTCTATCATTTTGAGCATCATCATCCAACTTTTCCAAGTTTTACATTAGAAACTTGCATACTTACAGATAGACTCTTTAGTACATTTCATTACACTAGATTATTAATTATAGTGGTGAATTATACTAGTTGATAGATTGCTTTGACCTCTAGCATCTTGAATCATTGCCAATGAAGGCTGACTGGGATGATTTCCCCTCCCCCGTCAAAAGTCTCGTAGCTTGAATGGGTTGGGAGTTAAAACGCTAGCGTGACCTTGATTGTTGCATCCTTAACACTCGTATTTGAAGGAACGTGTCTGTACACAATTTTTCACCTTATGAGTTAGATTTATGCAAACCTTACTTCATGATATGTCCAGAAATATACTATCTGTGCCCTATAATTTAATGATATTCAAAATCAATGAATGAGCACAGAATATATCATCCATAACTGACACCTCCAGACATACTGCTTTAAATATTATTTATGGGATTCAGGAAAGCATAGACATGCACACACCGTTTAGTATCAATTGGCTGAATCAAAATATATGATAAAACTCCAACTTATCATCCGCCAAAATTGTCCTATGCTGCATGTGTACACTGCGAAACATTTTCGTTACTGCTGATATCCTCACCAGGTTTAAAGTTGGGAATTGTGATGGCAGAAGAAATATAAATAATAGCCTCTCTCCTCTAACACATATAAATTATGGAGAGTGTTAAACTTAAATTATTTGGCGTCACCTTGGGTAATCTGCCGATGATACGGAGCCGTGAGGACGCAATTGCTTCCTCTATCTCTGGGACAGAACAATGTTTTCATATAAATTGATTTTTTTCTACTGCTTATTCATCACTGACTAGTGGGCTAGCTACCAGCTACGAATTCCTTAACTTTTATTGAGCCATCATCTCAAGTTATGTTTCACCCTGTCAAATAAAATAGAACCTGGTGAATTAGCGTACGACTGACGTCAGAGCTTATAGGGTTTACATATCTCCTGTAAGCGTTTATCCTCTGTAATCTGTCGGTCTATGGATCCTAACACATGGCGTTGCAATGCGTTGGGACATTCATCCAATAATAGTCTATGTTTACAAGGCAATGTTATGCGTGCTGGTTTGGAAATTAATTGTCCTGTTCAATTTTTAAAATCCTGGTCCTAGTTTCGAAACAGCAGATACATTTTGCACAACAAGGATTAACTCAGTTTAATTACTCTACCATTCTACGAGCTACAAGCGGTGAAAGGGATATTTCATAGTGAATCCCTTTGTGTTTGTTTGGGGCAAAGCGCAGTAAACTTTAATCGAAATTTGAAAGCTTTTAACCACTGCACTAGTAACCACAATTTAACCGCATGCCGCAATTAGGAAATTCCATTCACCCCATAGTTGGTTGTCATACATTGCATGTCATTGTGTTGGGTGGATTCGGAAAATAATAATTCTTACGTTCTTATTTCGTTATTTTGTGTCAGTTCCACATGTTTAATTACGCATGATGCTACTTACATAAGTACGTCACGTCCATGATTATACCATGGTCCTTATATGGACGTGAGTCACAGCCCAACCAAATTTAAAAATATCGTTAAGATACAGGAGTGCTAATCCGACAACTGCAGCACGTTGTTCAGACTAACGTGAATTGATAACCTGCACTCAGGATTATTTTTATTTTCTTTTGATAGGGTGAGGTGCTCACTCCAACCGGTTTGGGGTAAGTTTGAAGTAGATAAGTGCGGATTTTGATGATGAGAACATGATTATCTAATTATTTCCTCAAATTTAACTGCACCAGTGCCAATAGTTGATTACCGGCAAACAGATTGTTGACATGGAACTCAGCTTTGGTAGACAACCTTGTACAGGATTGTATGTATCACTGCAGTATTAAGCAAACATTTGGTGCGTTTTGAAGTCTAAAATAAATAGGACGCAGATTACACACCATTATGTATGTTGTGTGCTGTAGGTCCGAAAACGTGACAGTTGTGGCTACTAGTAGAAAAAAGTGCTTGGGATTCAGAAAGTTGCAGTATTGTTAGGAGTAAATAGAAGAGATGAGAGCTACAGTTTAAAATACAGAGTTAGTTATTAGTGATTCTCCCAATGAAGCGATAGGAAGGAGAGATGATGTTTCAATACTACATGCACTACTACATGACTGTAAACATTCATATGGAAAGCATCGTTGGTGGTGAAACAACGCCGTTACAGTACACATGTGCATATAATTGATTCATGGGCACTGGTTTCGCTTATACGAACTCTGTTAATGAGTGATGTCAAATATCTCAACCTCGTTTGAATGACGGCAAACAGTAGTTTCCAGTTAATACTAGAAAATACAAGTAGTGAAACTTGTTTACAGTTGTATTGTATTCAAATTCTGACTAGTAACCCAATTCATTTGGGAAAGGGTATCTATCTTCAGCTAGTGGCAAAAGGGAACACAATGAATACAAACATACAAGAGCAAGAATGAGCATATACAAAATTTTAACGATGGAACTTTGAATCTCACCATCCTTCAAATTTTGAAAATATTCACAATTTCTTCAAAAAATTTGGGAATAAATAAATTATTCACATTTTTGTAACCATTTTGAAATCTATTTCAACTTCCTACTCTTATCTTTGAGGAATGTGGGACTGGTTTTGATAATTATTTAATCATAAATAGATATATACATGCATTTTTCTACCGAATGTAGGATATTGCATGCTAATAATGAAGGAAATGAACATCACCTCAGAATAATTATTATTCATGCATGCATATTTTAAAAGTTTACTTCGCATGAGTACTATTTTGGTAAAAGCAAATTTACGTACAATACTGCTACAAACATGTAATTATTAATTCCGAAGTGAACCCTTACATAAATTATGGCCTTGCCTCAGCTGGAATAATAGATGATAATAAGAATAGTTTTCCGGGAAGGGACTCCCATAGGGTACAATAACCAAATACATACATGTTACGCGATAGCAAACTAGTTTTTCTGAGAAATTAAGTTACGTACGTACTTGTAGGAGCAGAGAAAAATAAGCATTTATTTACAATGAGACACAAACCTCTATATGTTTTTATTTCAGGTAACTCATCAGTACAATGATCTCGAGAAGGATGAAGTTAACATTATTGCAGGAGCATTAGAGATGAAGCAGAAAACAGTGGGTCACATTATGACAAAATTGGAAAATGTTTTCATGTTACCCATAGAAGCAGTATTGGATTTTGACACCGTGTCAGAAATCATGTCTCAAGGTTTGTCTAATTGTTTGCAAAAGTCCCATTCTGTTTAGACAATTGGCACACAATTGAGGAAGTTTGGGCAAAACAGAGATGTACATAATTGGGATTAAATAGCTGCGATTACTTTGTGGTTGCAGGGTATTCTCGGATACCTATTTACACCGGAACGAGAAGCAATGTCGTGTCTCTCCTGTATACCAAAGATTTAGCCTTTGTTGACCCTGACGATAAGATGCCTTTGAGAACCATCTGTGAATTTTACAATAACCCGTGCAATTATGTTTTCGAATCTACAACTCTGGATGTTATTTTCCGTGAATTCAAACAAGGTCTGTTGCTGCTTATTTGGGAGAGTCTAGTGTAAAATATGGGTTGTAAATGGAAATGTATGGAATCAACAGGTGTGAGGGGCCACATGGCATTTGTCCAGAAAATTCATACAGGTGGAAAAGAAGACCCATATTACGAAATCGTGGGGCTGGTGACTATGGAAGATGTTATCGAGGAGCTGATCCAAGCTGAAATCAATGATGAAACTGATGTGTGGGGTACAGTTACCGTTAATTACTAATACTAGGCACTAGGTCATTACTTTTTAATTCGGAATCGCTACTATCTTTATTCAAGCTCCTGAATCATCGCCAGTACATTAATTCTCAATGTGATCTTTCTTCTCCACAGATATAAACCGTAGAAGAAGATCAAGGGCAACAGCTAACGTCAATTCCGAATTAGCTCTCATAAGATGGAAATCTGAAGGGATCCATGTATCTCCTCAACTAGCTCTTGCCGCTTTCCAGTATCTTAGTACATGTAAGCACGCTCTACTGCATAAGTAAGCTAAACTAGAAAATATCTCTTCCAGGAAGTTAAGTAAATGATTACTCAATACTCACAGTCATGTTTACTAAAATCCTATTGTTTATCATATTTATTTAGCTATCGAGCAGTTCAACGAACAGCGGATTTCAAAAACCATTTTGCAGCGGCTACTTAATCAAAATTTGTTTTTTCACATTAAAATAAAGAACCGTGATACTATGAAGAGTGATCCTGCAACCATTATTTACGAAAGGGTACGTTGAAATGTAAAGAATTAGCACTGCTGGGTGAAGTGTATGCACAAGGGTGTCATAATTCCGAGAACAAATTTTTTATCTTAATAGGGCAAGCCAGCAGATTATTTTGTTTTAATATTGGAAGGCAGAGTGCAGGCAGAGATGGGAAGAGAAAGCTTACAGTTTGAAAGTGGGCCATTTACTTTCTTTGGAACACAAAGTTTGAATCAAAATATTGGTGTGGGTAAGTAAATTATTTCTAATGCCTTCTAGCATGAAAGTTTGTCGACCACTAGGCACTAAATTGAATGTTGTCCTAATTCACGCACACAATAACTATGTATGTTAATTTACCAATTAACAAAATTAATTATATACCTATAATTAGTTATTTTATTCAAACAAATATATTTATTGTAGGAGAAGCACCTTCAACACCAACGGAAATACGGAAATCGGGTCACTATAATGCTGCCAACTTGGAAACTCTTTTATATTCAACGTTTGTCCCAGATTACACAGTGCGAGCTGTGACAGATGTAACTTTCCTCCGTATATCGAGATCAATTTATATGGCCGCCAAGCAGGCTACTTTGCTGGAGAGAACGTTCACGTTAGGGGACACACACGCTCAAAATCGTGTTGGTGATAACTTTGAGGAACAAATTGATAAGGTAATTGCATACTGACCGAATTACCGATTACCTCTGCTTAACTGATATGTAATTATGCATAAATTTTGTATTTATTGTGGAATCATCATCAACGGTTGTAATTTGGTACTTCACGTGAGATTGTTGAGTAGTATCTGTAATGAAATGATGACCATTGTTTTTGCAGATGATGAACACCGGCAAAGGAAAGATTCCCAATGTCCCAAATACAATTGACCAAGACAACTATAACTATTTCCGCAGAGTAAATTCATACAAGGTAGGCGGCGGAACATTGAATAAGGTAAACATTTTCTGGGTAAAGATTAAATGTTGCTAAAGTAATGATATTTTGTATTTCCCATGATTACTTTCCAGCCCGACAACTTGACGAAGCGAGGAAGTGAGATCTTTTCAGAAATCATCTTGAAGCCCAGTCTTCTCATCAGTGATTTCGACAAGGAAGATCCGCCAAGTACAAAAAGAAATGGTAGTTTAATGCCAAGGAAGCTGAGTGGCATGAGCAGTATTACAATGCCTGTTGACAATGTCCCAAATAATCTGGATAGTCCTTCCAGGCCAGATTCACCCAGTGGTGGAGATGCTACCTCAGATAAGAATAAAGACGACATGTGCGAGCTCTGACATTTCACCAATTAACCTCCATAATTTAGCCTACTGTTTTGATGTATGTATTTTCCACCCTTATTCGCGTAGCCGTACTTTCCGGATTAACTTGTTAGTCAAGTAACTATCTCTAATTTTAATGTACGCCAAAATGTTCCGAGAGACTTATAATTGTTTGGCATGACATGATAATACGCCTTTTTCGAGACTTACATATGTACATGATTTTTTTCCAGTTGTCGTTTTATTGTTAAATATTAATTTATCATGCAGAGGCATGGTAAAACCAATGTAGTTTCAAATGATACAACAATAAACACAGTAAGTGACACTTGCTCTTTTTAAATCCGTCCATTATTTATCCGTTCTAGTGAGGTACGAATAATGTAGTCAATTAATGTGTATGATGTACCAAACAATTGCCCAGAAATCCACCTTAAGCGAAACGTATGGATTTTGGGAAATTACTAAAAGCCGATCTTTAATTTGAAAGAAACCAAAACTACCTCATGGTTTACTTTTGCCGTTATGCATACATGTATAAAGTGATTGGATAGGCCATATTCAAATGTAAATGTAAATAAAATGCAGACAATTCTGTACCAATATGGTAAGGATTGTATGCACGAAACGACTGCTAGAATTCCGAAATTTTTCGAAGACAACCAAAAAACGAATTTATTGTTGGCATTCCTATAACTTTCAAGTATTAGTAGCACCGTGAAGGTATGCCAGTTTGTCATTCACATTCATAGTAACCTTGGTCTTAATAGGTATATGAACAAATAATTTATAAAACACTGTAGTTTAAACATTAATGTGAGAGACCAAATGATTGTAAAATTTAAAATACCACCGTCACAAGTATTTGTAAATTACAGCAATAACTTACAACAACTATACATTTACGCATGATTGAATAACATAAACATGACATAAGAAATTATAACAATAAAATTATTACTCTCGTTGACCTGTCCGTCAACAGTAACAATAGCATAAGTATGGTACAATTTATGAGAGATTTAGGTAAGTATGACCTATACTGTTTACAGGGACAGGTTCTCAATCTAATTAACACACTTCCATCAACCATACCTCATTATCATCTGCGAGTTTCATCAAACTATAGAACGCTAATATTTTTGAAAATTTTAACAGTGAGTAGTACTGAACAAAATCAGGTACTTGAATAAAACTGTACAAGTTTTGATAACCAGCATTTAAAAAAGTACAGGTCAAGGTTGAAATCTATATACAAAGATATAAGTTATTGTTAATGTATCTTTCTAAAATGTCACCTTAACTGATGAATTAAAACCAACAAGTTATCTTAATGCATGAACCTGCAAATAGTGTGTGAGTAATTCAAAACTCAAACAACATCACCTTCACATCCATACGGATAAGACAGATACAATATATTATATTATATATTCATTTCATTAGAAATTAAAGATAAACGTCTATATATGTACATACGCTATATTTTTATTTCGTGATGTATATTCCATGTAGCATGTTAATAAAAACTAGACTTAATTTGTTGCCAATGTAGTCCAAGGAGGCAAACCCACCATGTTTTAACATAAAAGTAATCAATGCTAGAAATCTAATAAATGCATTAGAACATATGACTTCATATTTCGGTCTTTCTAGCGTACCTTAAATGGTTAGTCCTTAAAATACTGTAATGGACAACTCCTTTCAAAATCTCCTTAAATTTTGTTTCTTCTGAATTTCGTGCATCCCATTAGGGAAATGCAGAATCAAGCTATGAGTGAAAACTTGTCCTGAATTTTAATGAGGGCCCATTTAAGTTACAATACGAAAGGAACTATGTACATGACCCATACAATATACTCACGCATTAGTAAATCACACAGAGTTGTATTTTCTTGCTGCCGTGGTAGGATTAATTATACTTTAGAATTTTTCACATTTGAAGGTACATTCAGAATATTTTCATTACATTTGAAGTGTCATTTTTGTGCATTGTACAGTAGTATGTAATAGATTCTCATATTTTCAAAATGCCATGGTTCATATGTAACTGATTGCCTCATCCTCGACTAGAAGTATGAATGTGCATAGTACTTACTATTTTGTAAATGAATTAAATTATGAGTGTGAATTAGACCTTGCTTGGCTTTTGAAATCTTAGAATGGGTAATCCTATGTGAACTACTAGTTAAACTCTCACAATGTTACTTACGTACATACAAAACTGTAATAGTTTCAAGAAAATAAACCCCGAATATAAAATGACTCACCATGTCCTCCTAAACACACATACATGAACCGAACTTCTACTGACCCCCAACTTCAGTATGTTACACCGGTTGACAAAAAACAAGGAATAATGCAATAACATGTACGTGCATAAAGAAAATCCATAGACCTGGTCTACATGATTTCATCCACGGATCATACCTTAACAATACGACATCTATATCTAATTAAAGAACATCTACAAAAACATGGTGGAGATGAATTACTTGAGGTTTAGATAGTAGCCCCGCATCAATACAGAGTAATGTCCTGCCATTGGTTTCATTTAAGTATTATAATAATTGAAGGTTTCTTAATTTACCCACCAAACATAATTTTTCCATACATATAAGTATACCCTGTATAAGAAAACATTGCGAGCTACAAGGTGATGAAGAGTTTGTATAATCTTGTATTATTTCAAAAATGAATTACTTTGCAAACAAGGTGACGAAACTGTATTAATTCCATTGTGATAATCGGCATTGACTTTGAAACATCATATAAATAGATTCCTAATAAAATTCGTACTGAAAAGGTCATGATATACTTCAGGAATTTGGCCAACTGACGGGTGGGACGTCGCATAGGCTAAAAATAAATTAGCAAATGCTTTCAATCAAAGCCAACGTCCAGCTTGAGACCAGTAATGCACTCCATGAAGGAAACAAAAGTAATGAACTTAAAAATCCTAGCCTCATTTCTGCGTGACATGCAAATATGACTATGCTTAGGTTAACTCGAAGAAATTCCTCTTGAATGGTATGCTTTTAATGGGAAAAAGTGCTTGAGATTAAAATTCATTAAGGATTTTGCGGACAAAACACTTCTGTTCCCAACCAGCTTTTGTTTCCTTATCAATAGTGTATAACAAAATCAGTTTTTGCTGGGCACAAAGCATCCCTTGTTCACACATAGTTTTTGCACAACGAAACCTGAATACGATATAATACCACCTTTTGGGATGTCGGTGAAAATTCAGATTTGTCTTAAGTGAGGACATGCCACATGGCAATAGATTTCCGGAAATTATGAGTCATATCTTGCCAATGAGACAATTCAGTTCCAGTTTCTCGAGGTCCAACGATGCAAGAGCCGACCAGAGCACTAGTTCCCATCAAGTCATTCGACTGGTCCAAAACACAGATCTGTTCAACCCAACAATAACAATCTCGTCAATACATGTCAAACTGAACTGATCCAACCCCACATCGATAAATATTACTTCGTTCGGTAATTATTACTGCTATGGAGTGAAATTAAAATCTTAGAGTTCCAAATTTCTGAATAAATTACAGAAATTGTCCAGGTGACATTCACTTCGTCATATTTCTCACCTCAACTGCTGCTGTACTAAGTTGTCCAGATGGGATTGAAAATGAGACAGCTTCATTCCACACTGGATTGTTAGTATGCTTTCGAGCAGAGGTTTTCTTTTTCTTTAAGCGTTTTCCTCCCCCAACCAAATATACTTTCACGAAGGGATCTGAAACCGTAGAGAAAGAAAAAATGTAAATAAAACAATGTGCATGAAGCAAGCTGCATTTTGCATTTACTTTCGAGCAAGAAAAATATCTCACCAATGGTGTCTTTATTTGGTGGAGAGTAGAGATTTCTTGCTTTTAGTAGCACTACGGTTAGCCTCTCAGCAGATGGCAGATACGAGAGAGAAATCAAAACCTCTTGCCTCTCCCCGGATGGCTGCATGGGATTAAAATTTTCAAATAAAATAGAATCGGATGATACATGAAATTCATTATAAGACTTAAAATTATTCTAAGAGCCACGTTCTTTCCTTCCAAAAAAAAAGTTAGCAAATTCAGAAGAGAGAACAAATTCGAATCAAAAACTTTTTAATCCGAATACGTACTATGCAATTTTGTAATCTCAAAGATGGATTTAAAACGAAACATACATAGGTAGGTACACACAAACACAGTGAAGCCAGCAAGTTACATATATGAGTAAAGCTGGAAGCAGGAGTAATAGATGTAATCTGCGGTGTAGGCATGAATGACACGGGAAATGTTCAATGCTAGGCTACCTTTTTGTTTTTAACAACTTCGGCCCAAACTTCGACATTTGTTGTCACGTTGTAGTCATCCATCCGCATCGAAACCTCCCCGACAACGTCATTCCGGGAATATCGGTCGTAATCAAATACCTGCAAATCACGCAATCAAAAGAAATAGTATTAGCTGACTAAGCTCATTTACAACTGTAATTCCCAAACGGTACTTATTTACAATAAAAGTTAAATTAACATTGATATTATTTCACGGCAATTGGATGTGGCGTAAACCACACGGGAAATGTCCTTCAGTGAGTATTTATTTGTAGAGGTACAAACAATACGCTCCCGTGACGACTAAAAGCGTGTTTTGTACCTCCCATTGTCTTAAAACTCTAATGCTGAGAATCCTCTTACGTACATACATATTATTCATTTCTATTTTATTTTTGGAGCTGAGTCCCATACCAAAGTTCTGCAAACTTTACCAGCATGCCCAAAGCTTGAATTACATGTGAAAGTTTACACAGGTGAGACTACTTTTAATTCTGTATGCAAACATTTCAAAAGCTAATGGAGTTTCACAAGTCAGACAAATGTTCCTGGTATTTAAATTGAGCATGTAATACATACATATGTGTATAAAAGCAATAATTTAAAATTCCTGTTTAACAATACGTTTTCCTGTACAATAAAGCGGGGAAATCTAGACTAGTACTCTCAGCACGATCGTACAAATAATTAAAAGCGTTCTCAAATATTTTGGAAGGAAGTATATGTTTTGACATTTCCGTTCCTTTATTATTCCTCCCAATTCTTTATCCTCTCTGAGAGGATTATGTACGGAAAAGTATCTAGATGGCAGACCTTAGCTTCTCCGCTCCTCCATGAAATTGTGTACTTCAGAGGCCTCTTTGCTCAATAAAAGTCGAAATCGTGCTTGAGTGTTAGAAGGTATTTTTACCTGTAGAATGAGGGTCTTCTCCTTGAGCTCATCTTGAGAAACAGGAAATTTGAAATGCTCGTCAAAGAAAGGATTCGGATCATTCCTGTGAATGCTTGTTTGTCGTTTCCGTCCGTCTACTTCCGGTGACAAGAATAATCGGATATAGGGATCGTTAAAGCCTCCCTGGTCGCTTCCAGCTAGATCATGAGCTACAGTCAAACAAATGTCCAGTCAGTACTAAAACCCCACATTCAAATTCAGTCCATACATTCAATTACACATTGGTTTGGAATTCATTGGCTGTAGACCAATAATGCTGGAGCTCGTCATGTCAAGGAAGTTCTGATGTGACTTCTCCTATTTACATAACTTCATGGTTTTCTTTACTACTTGCAAAACCTGGTTGGATTCTTACGGCAAGGTCATTGAATATATACATTATTGTGCTTCACTGTTTCCTTGTGATGTACAAGAGGTACGTATTTAGTATGGACGTAGATAGCATGATTACTAACATTTCTACCTTTAAAAGAATTCAAAATTGTAGGCTCTTGTTGCATGTATGTATGTATGTAGAGTACGGAACAAGGGCTTGGATAGTATAATTTTGATAAATATTTTAAACCTTTGAAAACGAAACGCGAACGGTGCTTTTCCCAGAAAAGGATCAAATATTGTGGAGGAAAAAATTACCTTCCCTCGTTTTTGAGCTTGTATTGATTTTCTACAAAAGAGTTATGCTTGGTTGGCTAGGAACACAGCAATTGGAAATATTTCACGTGTGTATGTACTTCTACTATATGGGGTTTACAAACTAATAGGGTTAGAAATGTCGGGAGGAACCTGACGTAATAATATTACCGAATGACTAGATTATATCTATAGACAGGAGGTTCGAGAGTGCTTGAACTCCTTTTTTCTCCTGTTATTATTTTGCTTAACTACGCTCTGACTATAAAAGTAATGCGTATTTCCTGGAATATACCCACTTTGTGAGCATACAAATATTCCATGACTTCATGCTCTTGACTATTTGCAAGAACCTTTGA
Source organism: Allacma fusca (assembly GCA_947179485.1). Classification (NCBI taxonomy): domain Eukaryota; kingdom Metazoa; phylum Arthropoda; class Collembola; order Symphypleona; family Sminthuridae; genus Allacma; species Allacma fusca. The sequence goes on along the minus strand of OX359249.1, from coordinate 46,387,962 downwards.
AATCATCATTAAAGCCACGAATAAAAGAAAGAGGTATTCCTAGTGCCACTCCTGCCTCAACTATGTAGATGATGTTTCCCCCCCCCCATAGCTGATATTAATTACATTTTACTGTTGCATACCCATTATCAACATTGTAGTCACTACTCACAATCAGCACTCGTACTCACTGTATCAATTCATTTGCCCCAGACATGAAAGTGAAGAATAAATGAGTGTCTACTTGAGATGAAATCTGGAAAGATTAGATTAAAGAATACTTGGGGTAAAGAGGAACATTTAAAATTTAACCACGACTCATGTGCCCGCATATGAATCCACCCTTCAGTTCAATTTCAAGTGTCAACGAACGGAATGAATGAAAGCTAAAACCTTTGTAGGTTCTTGAAATACTCTACCTCATTCGAATAAAACAAAAGTTTTTTCCGGCCACCGTTACATCTGTAATACTAGAACCTGACTTGCAGACGGCAGAAGTTCCGCACGACGCAACTTCAGTGTCATTGTCAAATCTATTTGAGTTACAAGGAATTACTGCAGTATTATATTGTAACACTTTGAGACGATGGATTTTAACGATCTTAACTTATGTATCTCTAATATGTACATGCTTCACCTCTTCTCTCAGATTCTGCCTAAAGACTTTACCTTTACATAAAGGAAAGGAAAGCAGTAGCACAAGACTCTTGAACTACTAAAGTTTAATTTGAAACGGGATAATTTTCCGGGAAAATAAAAAGGAAATTTGAGTAGATGCCTCTGAGCAAAGGATAACATGAGAAGATAAGATACCTAATATGCAAGCTGAATAAACGGGAGTAATTTAGGAGTGAGCTGTCTTGTATGTAGCTAATCACATGTTAAATTAATGGTCTCATCAAGGTTTTCCTTCCGAGCAATGCAGTTTTTTAAGGATTCCAGAAAGTGTTTTATGGGCTGTGTAAGGCTGGTCATCTACATTTTAATGATCATCGTATGCTTCTCATTTCCCACTCGTCATTTCTGTGAGAACAAGGCTGGTCCTGTCCCAACAGCCCCAGTAAGCCGTAAAAATCGGGCCCATTATACCGGCCGATATTGAACCAGCTTGTAGCCTACTGCTGAATTCAGTTCTAGTAAGGGCTGCCTTTTATACTGTTGGGCATTTATTTCCATTAAATAATATGCCATTTTCATTATTTACCAAAAATTTGGAATTGATAGAGCAGGAAATTAAAAGTATACTCAAACATACATATATTCCATTGACGCTAATAATAAATTCAGCATAAAATTTACCAGCATTTTCAAAATAATATAGTTCAAAATAGAGCCTCACATCTAGTGATTAAAACATAATCCAATATCCAAATATGGGATTTTCATGATAATTTAAAGCGCTCCAAGCCAGCACTGAACTATGACACCTACATAAGCCTTAAATTTTTCTGTTTTACTTGGATCTCTCGAAAGCTACACCACAATTCACACCCTGTTAGAATTACATTAATATTAGTTATAAATGATTATTATATTGGTTTAACGAAGTAGGAGAAAATCAATCACGTGCTCAAGTGACCACCTGCAATGGTAAAAACGTTCGCAATTAAAGGATGTCACTCTGTTAAAGCAGAAAGACTGTCGCAGCTGCGGATTTCTTCAAAGAATTACTAAGAATTCTGATTCTGAGCTCCTTCATGATTTTATTTTACATGTTAAGGGCTATGTATACCAGCACTATATAGACAAAAATAGCGATTCTAGGAGTGAATGGATTCCCTGTGCAGGGAGAACGAGCGAATTTGTTAGCTCGATTCTGACTAAAACAAGGTCTGAAATACAGGGTTTAACAGCACGTCTATTATGTGATCTTACCAAGGAGACGGATGCTGATGAGCATGCATTCACAGGACGGTGAATAATACAAACGGAAAACCCTTGAAAATACTACAGATGTGATGATGATGACATGATATTACTCGACATGCTCATTTGCCTGGTTAAGACACATAGATTATTGTTCTCGACATGATTCAGTCTGAAATCAATACTGTTTTCCACTTGTAAGGTTGAGGCTTCAAAATTGATTGGAATCAGTTGGGAGCCAAGAAAATGGAACGACGCAGAGAGAAAAGGAAAAAAATAGCGTGGAGGATAGGACTGGGCAGATGATGAAAGCAGAACTTTTACTGGGTGAAAGGATTCAGAGAAAAAGTAGCTATATTTACTTTTGTTTTGCCGTTGAGATGTTTTATTTTTAAGAGAAAGCCGTATGTGTACATACCTTCGATGACATGGATGTGAAGGTCAGATTTGTCCAGTTCATACTTGAGTCGGAAATGAAGTCTTCCGAGAGGAATGCTCTTATCATGTGGAGACGATCCTGGTTGTTTATTTGTAGGGAGGAAAACCGTTACATCTTTCTTCTGATACAAATCCAGTTGGAGTGACCCCAGCAACGGGGACACCGGACCAGGTGATTGTGAGCTAGCATCAGATAAGGTTGGAGACTTTGGTGGAATCAGGAGTGGAGACAGACAACGTGATGCTCGCCTGAAATGTATTTACATTTTTATAAAAACAAACCCGTCATATGTATACTTTGATCCATCCTCCAGGAACTCAGGAAAGACAAACTCTGGATTTTGCTCTCACACTAGAAATTCCGCAATTTAAACGTAGCCTGAAGGATATGAAACGATCAGAGGAGGTATTGCTTACTTTAAACGTAAAGCAAACATTTATATGTGATATTTATAGTCAGTGGAAGATTGTATTTACAGTTTATTTTACATGTATCAAAGTAAGGCAATGCCCCCCGTATTTCACCTTGAGAACATTTGTGAGCACTCAAAAAATCATTAAAATTTGATCAGACTTCCCTCCTTTACTGTCTACCTGAATATTCTGAATTGCATTTCGCCCTAAATAAATTCTTTACTCGGAACCTCGGAAGAAGATTTAACTTTCGATGGTCTCTCCTCGTGTCTCTACTGTCTATGTATACATTCACCAAGGCACGGGGGAAGATGTATTCTTGGAAGTTGTCTTATTTAATTTTACTTTTTAAGTAATTAATTTGCTTTCGACCATTACACCCAATTTCCTCTCAACTTCCTTTACTTTGTCACTCCTGTCTTCGTCCCAAAAGGATTCAAGAGAAATCTATAATGGCTTTGAAGGCCAGTAGTCCCTACAACTAAAGGGGTGTTCCTACCCAGACAAAATCGACGGGGACCAAAAAACGAATTCTGGCAAATGTAACTCCAGCAGAGGCTTGTAGCAGGTACTACAAATGTTCCATTGAATTTGAGTGAGAGCCCGTGTAACTGTGCTACATTAAAGTTAACTTCCCCACATATGTCATTTTTACTTTGTGATTATCCGCTATGGTTTCAAAAGGTAAGAGTAGGAAAAATCTCTACGATTTATTCTTCGTTAGGAATATTCATTACCCCCACACATCCAGGATATAATCATGTATGCAATAACACAACAGTATTTACATAGTGAATGTGTTGCACTATCTACACTTAGTTTTACTGATACTTTCCTGCTTCATATCACCGTAAAGCAATCAATAAAAAATAACTTTACCTTTCGGAGTACCAGTTACAAATTCTGAACTAATATAGTACATACATTTCATTTTCAATTTTGTTGGTTCCCAACCGCGTTTACTTCACCTACACTCAAAGTAGATTTGTAGTTCCAAAAGTTGCATGTTACAGTAATACTGTTTTGATGTTTTAAACTTTTAATCATGTGATACACAAATTCTTCTTTGAATGCGTTGCTTCGAATAGGAGTAAATACACAAACCGCAACTAACATGTACATTTTGTCATTTCATAAGCTCTTGGTGACATTTGTGGTTTGCATGATCAAAAATTATTTTTTCTTCTTGCCACATCCTGGAATATTATGTTCAAACCTCAAATAATGTAACAATGCAAGTCAGGTTGAACCAGATTGTAAGGGCTGGTGTTTATACAAAATGTTTGATGTAATTATTACAATTATATATACATTCTACTCTTTTCAGTGCTCATTCCAATTTGGATCTGCACACGGACCATAATTTCCAGTAATTTGATTCCCTCTTGCAAATCTCGATGAGTATGAGTAGCACGTGTATGCAAGAATCTCTTAAGATCTCATATATTTTGTTTGACATTATCGAAATGTAGAGGTGAATTAAATCAACATGCTTTCGTTATAACTGAAATACCTGAGGAGATATCTTTGAAATATACAGAAGCGCTGTAGGAGGGGCAAATGTAAAGGTCCTGTTTAAATAAGATGATAGTGTAGATAGTAAATTATATCTGAATAAATTTTGTGTAAGGTAGATATATATCTTTGTTTGAGTTGGTCACGTTGATCTCCATGCACGGGTGGAATAAATACTTTGAGTAAATCTAATTTCTAACCCCCCTTTAGGAAAATGTATTAAAAATTCTTGGGGAAATTTCCAGGATAGGTCCTCATGATGGTTTAGGTTTCTTCAATAAAAATATTCAAAACGGTTAAGCAAATGCTCCTACAATGACATTTCCCTTAGAATGATATCCTGAAGAGTAGGTTAAGTGATACTTATCTCCATGGATATTGATTGAGAGGAATAGGTTACATTTTGAGAGAAAACTCCTACACAACTTCTTTTCGAAATGCAAGAAGCTTTCCAAGTACGAGTGATTCAGAGGTCTCTGGGAGAAGGTAAAATGGAAAGAGCATAAGGAAAATCGTCTGGAGACTTGTAGGACGGACTTGTCTTATGGATCCACTTGGGCTCATATAACAACATTAGTTGTCAACTATTCATTTGCTTACTCCTTGAGTGAGTATATTTTTCAATTTTCGGTTTCTCAAGGGACTAATCAAAGTGCCAGAGAAAATTGCGTCGGAAGATTTCCTCCTTCATATTTTATTACCTTACCCAATGCTCTTCACATCAAGTCCATCTCTCCCTTTAATCCCTCAACCTGGGTGGCAAGGCATCAAAATATGACTTTCGGATTTACGCTGAGGCAGCCCACAGTGTTGCGTACTACGAGTTAACACAGTTGCATTTGTGCTAAAAAAACTAAATTTATCAAGGAACAAATAAAACTTTGGTCTCTCGTCAGAGCTCCACCACCACTGTGCTAGTGAACCGGAGTTTTGGAGTTGTGTAACGAACTCCGTTCCAAAATTTATTTCCTCGAACGTCATCATGTGTTACAAGTTAGGTTTACTTCCAGTAATGAGAAATGGTCCCACCTTCCTGCCTTTTGGCTACTTCCTCTAGCCTCTGCATACACTCCTGTGAAGCAGGTCTGTCCAACTTGTCAAGCCGTGCCAAAGTTCGATGAGAGTAGTAAATAAAACACGATTATATGTTTGTTTATTGCCTCGAAACACCTAACGAAGCACGGCCGCTCTAGCACAGAACCAAGTCTCCCCACGATTAAGTAATGCATGACGAGAGTTTCTCCAAAAAAAAAATCGATTTCAGAGCTTTTTAAAAATGGAGTAGACTTCATAACAAATACTAAAGTTGGTTAAACACACAAAGACATGGGATAAGCTTCAACATTAAAATTTAAACACATCCAGGGGAAACATTGATTTTCCATAAGAAATTACCAACTTCATTGTTGACTGTCTCCAACGACAAGTTTATCTAATCAATAGTTTTATCAATTTCTACCTCGATTTGGTACTACTCAAATAAACCGTAAAAACTGGGCATGTTTTCGATTCCGAAAATAAGTGGACACAGCATGTCAGCAAATTTGTGCAACTCACACGTAAAAGTACATGTCAGCATGTACTCTCACCAGTGTACTATTGTAAAGGGAAAGAAAATGTTTAAAGTGAATGTAAATACATACTAGGCATGATGTTTATATGCATCACATTCGACGGATATCGTCTAATTGTGTGTGTGTGTGTGTGTGTGTGTGTGTGTGTGTGGCGTCGGTGTGAGTTCACATGTGTAATTTCCTCCCTAATTCCAAGTGACCCCGACCAGGTCGTTTCAGGTACCAAAACTACGTCAACACTGACAATTATTCCAAAAATGAATCTAATTCTTTAACAATAATCCAGTTTTATTATTTGTTTTTGGTAAAAACATTAATATAATTTAATGTTTCAATGTGTGATGACTAAATAATATGTAGTTTTGTGAAAGAGGCAAATAGGATATCAAATAAGAATTAAGATAAGTTAATACGGATAAGTTAATGGAAATATTGCAGAGACAATGTTAACAAAGTTGTAAGGGCCAATGGCCAAAAGACCACTGAATAAATTATTATTATTATTAATTTACTGTTTTAGTTTTGTATAAAGTTATTACAATGTAAAAGAAGGTTAGTTTTGATAGTTTTACCAGTTAGTTGTAGATAGCCCGAAGATGAGTACAGTTGTCGTTCGAAAGTTTGCTATGTATAATAAATAATGGATTCCACGGAAACTAATTTAAATTTGAAAAATAAATTGTTTGTATTTTTTAGAATTTTCAATTTTTCAAACTATTGAAGTCCTCCTATTTGCATACATGAGGAATAAATGACACGTTTTCCTCCTCTGGAGACCACACAAGTTGTCGGGCTTTAAATATTAACGAGTTTTGAGAATTGTTTGACAGTTAATCAAGCGAAAAATAAAAGTTGTTTTCTAACTTTCAACATATTGATTCGTTTCGAGCTCTTATAGGCACAACGGAAGTACTCACTACAATGAAAAAAAACAGTTTTTAAAACGGTGCCATTGATCATTGCGGAAAAGGCAGAAAAACAGTACGGAAATGAAGAGGGAATCTGATAAGGTATGCTTGTGCTGAAACCCTCCGCTGCAACGAATAATCGTGGGTATGAATACCCCGGAATTTTCCAGCAAGCTACTAATACTTTTTTGACGAGTTGCTCTTCGTTTTTGAACTGTTTTTCTCATCATGATTCAAGTTGGGGTGGAGAAAGTGGAGCAGGCTTTACAAGTATGTTTTCAATGTATTAATATGTGAGTGCTTCAGCTCGTCAGTCTTTCAATGAGATGGGCCTGTTGTAAAAGTTGTGCAATATTCATAAATACTTGGTTATATTTCCATTACAGTTTGTCCGCTTGGAAGTGCTCCGCGGAATTTATGCAGGGAAACATTGCATGTTTGTTGAGATAAGAGCTTTTATGAAGCTCAAGAGCTTACTTTTTTCCAGAGCCACAGAGGAGAGATGTCCTGTTAGCCTCTCCGATCCCTCTCCCTCTCTCAATGTCTCAATACAATTGAACCATCGACCGACCGTTGCGTCGGAACTCTCTCAAATATCTTGAGTATGCAGTGTACATAGCCTCAAGAAATCGAATTTTAAAACAAAACTTTTCTCTTTTACTTTTTTTTTGAAAATAAGCATACGGACAGAAACTCCGGTAATCTTCCATCTTTGACTATTTGTATTACATACTTCTTGCCTGGTGTCCTTATTGATTTTTCTTATAGAAGAGAAATACTCACGGAAACTCCCTTTCCTATACTGCCCCATCACCATTCCTTCCACATCCTGGCTTCATACGCAACCTTCCAAAAAAAACTAACGAATTGAATGTGAATGTAAATGCAACAAAAGTATGAATGGGGTAAACGGAGGCCGACCATATGCACGTGAAAAATATTAATTCCTACAACTCAAGCCTCTAATAGACATGCTTGCGTACAATATCTGCATGGAACTTTTTTTTTGTGCAGACAGGGAGCCCATAAATATACTCAAATGCACGCATAGTGCCTACAGATATCTACCTCCACCACAGTACAACACAACTTCAGATTTCTAATAGTTAAACTTCCCTGTGCACACTCAATCTATCCCGTCAAGTTTACTCACAAAATGAGTCTCTATATATGTGGGTTACAAGGAAAACCTCTTCTCCCAAGGCTTTTACCACGGGAGGAGCCGCGGCGTTTAATAAAAATAAAATTCTAAATCCCGCCGTCGGCATCCTACAAGTAGGTATCTATTTAAAAGACACCATAAATCCGACACATAAAATCTGGCCCGTAGTATGTCCTAAAAGTTAAACAAACTTTGTTAAGCTGCTAGGAGTATTCCTGTCCCATGCTTTCTGAATGGAACTCCGAACAACATATCACTTTCTGGAATTTAAAAAAATATATGCTCAAGCACAACCCACCAATTAACAACTTAAGGGGCTTTCAGGTTAAAAACTCTGCCACCTTCGATTACTGTTCCACTTACAATATAGATACATTATGTATAATAATAGTGGCTCTTAGATTGTCATACTTGGGAACGACAATCGTAACACTTGGGCTAATGTAGTCGCTATAAAAATAGAGATTAACACGCCGAGAAATAATTTTCTCTCAAACTTGCAAAAGGTAATGGTATTAATTTTGCTATGCCGGGACTATCTATATGGTCCCCAGTCGGCGGGGTATATGTAGTTAGTTGGCAGGTACAAATGTTAGTGAGTCTGGAGGCTGGGAGAAGTTTTTTCCCAAAAGCAGACATGTTGATGAGAATTTACCGTCTAGTGACGTCAAATGTGTGACTAAATTAATATGTGGAAACTAATGTATACATATGTATGTGTACGTACACTCATAGAAACAAGGTTGAATGGAGAAGGAGACTGAAAGGAAGAAAAGAAAGCTCTTTCTTATGGAAAAATCCTAAGCGGTAGTAATAATAACTTTTATTATCAATGAACACAGCTAGTTCCATATTCCTGGAAGATTTTCTTTCTTTTCGCACGGAAGGGAAGGCCTTGGACGTCGTCTCATGATTGTTGGAGTAGTAAAAATGATTATAAATACATACATTTCTATAAGCTGCTGTGAATTAAACTCGTAGGATTTCCTCTCCATTTTATTTGTATGTAACTTTGAGTAAGTTTCCCCCCATCTTTCTCTTCTTATTTACATTATATTTACTACCTAATCTCTGAGTGCTTACTCTGGCGTCGACAAGACCGGACTCCATTCTCTATTTTAAATAGACTCACCTCAAAAGTAGAAATAGCTTCCCTAGCGTACGCATATCTACTATGAGCGTAACTATAGACCTGGAAGTCGTAAGATAATTATTCTTGGAATCCTAAACTAAATCCAGGCATCGGTCTCTTTCATTTGTATTCAGTCATTTCTAATTTGGTACGAGACCATTCTATAAGTGGATATTACTCCTAACCCCTGCCGTCCTACTTCCAAGGTACATCAATGTTTGCATCATTGATTTGGTCATCAAAAAGATGTTCTTCAAAATCAGTCGTAACTAATAGCCCAAATGATGATCCAGATTTCCTGAATATTTAATTCAGGAAATTATTATTGTCATCCATAAAAGGAGCAAAGGATACGCTCAACCCAACTCATCTCAAATGAAGTTTAACGAGATTCTCTTTCATACGCGATTCAATCAGCACAGTCTGTGAGAATCAACTATTGTCAGGCGGGTGATCAGCTTTTCTTGTTCCGACCAGAACTCAGGGGAGAACAATGGGATTAATCTCCCCGGCTGAGATACAGCCAGTCCCATTATATGTAGATATATACATAAGCCATTGGTAATTAATTATTTGTGAGAGCAAATAACATGTCACAGTTATGAATAATTAGTTCAAGGCGTATTAAACATTTGAAACATTATTTCTGAGCTTTCCTCCGTCATCAGCAAATGTTAGTAATGAGTTATAAATAACTATGAGTGACGTAAATCAAGCTTGAACTAAAATAATTCAAGAAAGGGAAATTATATAATAATATATGCACAAGATGGTCAATAGGGGCAAATACTACATGTGTAAGTGTATAAAATCACATACATGCTCTTTCCCTATTTATTTTTACATTGTTCCCATACATTTCCCCTCGGGTGAATTGTAGTCCAGGATAAGAAATGACTAGATTAGATATAAGAACGGGAAAAGAGCAACGATAATTCTATTGATGAAAGACATAAAAAGTCATAACCAAGAGAAATGGATACTTAGATTTTCGTCCAGGGCAGACAAAATTACTCGGACCTTTCATCTGCAAAGATGGTCATTGCGGACTACCAATGTTGTTGGACGACCAAATCCTTATTAATTGATGGTGGTTGTTTGTGTCATGGAATTGCGTATTTGGAGAAACCAAAGAAGCAAAACCACAGTAAGATTCAGAAAAATTCTTAGGTTCGTTGAGTTTGGATCTCCTACATGAGATCAACCCGACAGGGTTTTCACATTTCCGGCCATTCCATTCCCCTGGATTCCCTGAACAGCCTCGGATTACCCGGAGTTCTAATGCGGGTTTTTACATGCGTTCACAATAAAGTTGACGACTTTCTCTGTCTGCCAATACTGTTAAGATTATGCGTCAGTAATAATTCTACTTGTTAATGATTACGTCCCTTATGGAGGACGTTAAACCCAGGGCTGGGATCCGAGTTGACAGTAAGCTACCAGGATGTCAAAACATTTCACCGGCATCAGCTTGATTTCTTGAAGTACCGTCAATAAAATATCTCTTCCAGTAGTTTACTATAAATATTTCCATCGCATCGTTTATATTTTTATTAGTCCGTTACCCGAACAACTGTGTGGCATTAAGTCCGGACCTCCTGAGCATGCTAAGTTCTAAATATGAATGTAACTTGGGTGGACAGAGTTGTAAGGAGAGTGCATTCAAAACCATTTGTGTGTGGTAAGGTTGGGACGTCCACACACAGTATAATTAGTAAGACAAGCTTTAATAATTATGACTGTGGGAGAGAAGTATTGGGTAGTAATGAACCCACCAATGTACCTGAGCTAATGTCTACTTCACCCTGTACCTAATTTTATTGGTTGACCCCGAAGTACTTAAAATGTTCCGGAAAATCCTCTGTTACATACATGACAGACCATACATTATCAAATTAGATGGTTGACTTATGTCAACGTCAACACTCTATATGAATTTAGTCAGATGAGTATGTATATACTACAGTAGGAGTGCCCTTACAACTGCCGAGTGTAGAACTAATATCTTCAAATCCATCTCTTCCCTTTCCCTGTTCCCGGAATATTTGCATACTCTTCAGTTAGTTGTTCATTGTACACACGTAAGCCCGTTACGATGATGAACATCCCCAACTATACTACACATTACAAGTGCAACATTGTACAAGTGCTCGGTAAATACTAGAATGGGGCTCGAGTAAAGCTATTCTATTCAGGGTATTGCTCGCTATCACATTAGCAATAATAAAATTCAAGTAAGGAAAGCTCAAGGATTTTCCCCGCATCCTCCCTCATAGACAGACGCACGTAATAATTACAGGTCATAAAAACGTGCACATCATAAAACCCCCACCAAATATCTATATTATCTATATTTGGAGATAGACTTTCACCTCCAAAAGCTACTCAAAAAAATAGCTCACGTAGTAATATAATTTCCCATTTTGTCAGGACACATGGAATTTAATTTTTTGGAATGAAATTTCAAATGTCCCGTTACCATTCTGTATGAAATGTTCGTTCGAAGCTGTAATATATTAGAGATTGTCCGATACTACTACAGAGTTAAGAGTGTGCAAATATAGTTTGAGATTAAAATTCACCTGTGACTGTTCGCCGGGAAAGGAGGTTTGTCGGAGAGAGAGTTCAGCGAGGACTGGGACTGTGTCGGTGTTTTTGCATCTTCAATACTATGATTCCGAAGATCCGCTGTGGAGGAATTGGGTGATCCGTTTTTCATTTCCAAAGAAGCCGTTCGAATCTAAAATAACATGTTTCATTTTAATACGACGGAGTAACAAGATTCGAATGAAATTAGTGACATGAATAAGAATTGATAGTGGAATTGGAAGTTATTGTGAAATATCGTTCCTCACAAGTAGGTAGAACATTGTAAGTGAATGGTTGTGCGGAATAACATAAAATTGGGAAAAGCTCTGTCCTTTGTGTGTTGGGAAGGCAAAGGACAAGATTTTTTGTGTAGCAGTCCACGTGCAGCAAATTTGAATGTGATAACGTTACAAAGTGTGTACACGCATCCAGTGAATTGCCTCTTAATTTCGGTAACTTTCTGAGCTTTATAATCCGATTGTACGGTGAAACAACTAACTGCTTCACTAAACAAAGGAGAAGAACACACTCCGCCACGTCCTATTCCTTCCTTCTATTCAGGGGGAAATGAAAGCTGACATTTGAATAGGGCACGGGTATAGGGACTAAATATTCAAAGCACGCCGTTACGTGTACATGTCTGCACCGAATGATTAATTATTAGTGGTTTCTGTTTTGATTACTCCTACTAATCGGTTCCAGGACCACGTGTGCAAATAAGATAAGCAGACAGGAAACAAGAGACGAACAGACTCGTTCTATTAATATGTGTGCATCGTGTAGTAATTATAATTATGAAAAGTTACAATCAGGGGACTCGCAGGGAAAGCTATATAGAACGTTTATACACAAAGCACTGCACAAGTCTCAAAGTACGAAGTTCACTAATAGTCAAAGCAAGTCAAACAATAAGCGGAAGATGTGGGATGTAACGATGTAGTAAGTTTGGGTAAAACCAATAATTATTTGATGCTGTCCCTGGACTCGGATAACTTTTGGGGGAAGGGGAATTTTTCCAACTATAATAATTAACAAAGATTGGGCATAATAAGGCAGATTATATTTTTGAATTTTCTGGTCCTACAGGAAAAAATTCTCCGGTTCCTTATGTACATATGTACGTACTCGGAGGAAAAATAAACTACCTGAACAGGTATTAACTATCCTTGACAGGTTGCTCCAGTGTGTATGACGGATGTCTTTCCAGCTATAAATTTTTCACACGTCAAATTTATCTCACAAAAATGCTTCCCCTAGACGGACTTGCATCAAACCTCCTACCTCCTTGCTCCCACAAATATGTAGATACTGCAACTGCAGATTACACCACAACTTAATTTATGGCTTAATTATAGCGGTATGTACCACGGTTTGCCAAGGACCACTCACAAAATAATAGTATGATTTGACATTTGGATAGATACATATGTATGTATCTAAACGTTACAAAAAAAAACTCTAGTTTCAGGATTGGATATGATCCTTTACAGTTATAGTTTTTGCACCGTGTACAATTCACCCGGAGAGAATTTACTGCCTTTGCCGAAGGAATGGGTGACGGAACGCAGTGTAAATTAAAGCATGTGCAGATGCACACAAACCACTTGCAAGTCACCTAGATATTGTGCTAGTGCAAACAAACTTGTTCAAATACACTAAAAGTGTTCGTAATACCGCATGACGGTTGTTCTTGAACCACAAAAATTATTAATAATATTAATACAAGCATCACTCACAATCAGCAATACCTTTTCCGAATGACATTGGACTAGATCAATAGTAATTATTTGCGAAAAAAAAGAAGCAATAATTATCTTGGAAAAGGAATGGTCGGAATCCATCATGCGGAAACTTTAATATGCTTTTGTGCTAAGATTAGATTCCTCATTCTCACCTCTGCTATTGTCGGACAATAATACTCTACAAACATTATAATGCATACATATGTCAATAGAAGCCAATGGAAGGGAAGTATAGATACAGAAAACAATACTTTGTCAGGGACGTTTCGTTCCGACCAATTTAACCCTGACTCGACGATGGTTCATTTAATGATTTGTGGGTCACCATAATATTGACCAAAATGAAAATAAGTGTGAAAACACGACTGATTTTTACGACAAAAATAACGACTGCAAATAATTTCCGTTCCTTAACATTTTGAACAACTCAATGTCAGGGCATGACTCCTATACTTTGTACTTTTACACCAAAATAAATATCGGTCAGGAAATGTGCTTTTGGCAGTTGTGGAACCCTACAGCACCTGTACAACAAATTTATGTAATTCAAGCTGCACTTCCAAAGTTGTCACAAGCAACTAGAGTGTTTCAAATATTTACAAATAAAATTTCTAAACGCAAAATTTTTTTAACCAAATATTACTGACTAATAGCTGTGGAGTAACTCAGTTAAGAAAATTACTTCCAGGTTCAATCTACAAAGTATGGAACGAAACAGAACCCTCAGTCAGGAAAAATATTTGTACCGTGTAGGTGCACAGAGACAGATACTGGCCCAAAACATATTTTGGGTAGATATCTACAAATGCTATATTTTTTACTCCGCTTAATTATTTCTTTTGTAATTGACAAGTCACAGACCAACTAAAGAAATCTAGCTACGGATGTGCCTCTTCAGGATTGAAGGGAAGTGGGAGTGTAAAAGAAAAAAATGAAATTCTGTACATACGTGAAGAGGTGATGGTGAGCGAGAGCCCATGTAAGTGAGTGGAGGAGAGTCTGGAGGAGAAACTCCGCTGCTGAGTCCTTCAGGAGTAAAAGTTCGAATAGCTGGTGAAGAACCTCGGTGTCCCTGTCAAGCGAAACATTAGACAAGACTCAATTGAATTACCGTGAATATTCAACAGCACAAGTCAACCCAACTATCATCTCTTTATATGATGCTTCACTTCTTTCCCTAAATAATATACTCTGCTCAGGCTCCATGTCCTCCCTTGTACTTTCATAGTACACTTAATCCCACTTTTGTATGTTCTTAACCATAGTCCCGAAGACGCCGAGTCTTTAATGTGTATCGTTTAAGGCATGGGCCTCTTTTCCTCACAATTGCCCCCCACTCCTGTATACCTATCACCATGCGAGCCTAATAACCGGAAAATCTTATTCTCTCTTTTGATGCATCTGTGTCAAGCCTCCGTCCTTATGCACATTCCTACCCGAATGTGTCCATGGGTTTCTCCATTTCCAACACCTACTTCAATCAGATGTCAAATTTTTAGGTTCTCATGGTATTAATGTCACATTGTTTTTTCCAGCACATATACCTTCCCTGGGAGCCGAAATCTCGGCTTTATTTTATAGGTGTACATAATTAGGTACATTTTAACCATAGAAAATACTTTCAATAACAACTAATTATATATTTACAGTAAGATGCCAAGCAATCATATTCAATTATACATACAAGTTTACAGAGTACTAGCGCCATAACATTAAGCAATTCAAAGATTTGAAGCACATTATTATCGAAAGCGTAAATGTCCCTGCCATTAAATTCTAACATTGAATTCTAACATTGAATTGCGTTTGATTTGAGCCTCTGAGCAGTTTGAAAGACGTATGTATTTGCATAGACCAGGGGCAAAATAAATGTGGAAGAATGTCGCAGGTAATATGTATTTGTCCCTTCGAGAACACCAACACAGCAAGTGAACGCCACCTGTATTATTGTCATTATGTCGTAAGTAGCTCCCTCAATAGCAACATGCTATGGAACCTATCGGCAAGCCCATGACTCAAAGGTAGTTGTATAAATTTGAGAAACCTTGGAGTCAGTTCTACCGGGACAGATACGATTAGGGAAATAATAAAGCTTAAAAATAACAAAGTTCCAGAGCAATAACACTTTTATGAAAAAGAAATGCCTCGGAGTAATCTCCAAACAATAAAATCAATGGCATATTTTAAAAGAAACATTGTACTTAGGGTATTTTGTAGTACCCATAGTTACGAAAATCCTAAACACTTCAAATGGTTCCTATAAAATGGATGCATTATCTCTGTTTGTTCATGTATAATAAACTATGCAATGTGCCAAGAAACATTTACACCCCCCATACCCACGACGGAGGGATGGTAACAAAAAATCTTCCAGCACCCCATTATTAGGAAATTTTTTAAATTTGTAAATACACGTTTCATCCCACCAGTTCAAAAAGTTTCGATACAGCGCAATGGTGAGGGAAGTGATCTAGGACTTTCTTTAAATGAAAAAGTAAAATTTTAAATCAACGTTTTACTCAAGCAACATTTTCTAAAAACGTTTGATGCTCATTTTTATCCCATTTATTTAATGTTATAAAAGATCCCCCCATTCCCATTTCAGCTCGTCATGAGTAATTATATCATTTTTATTTTCCCATCAATGAATATAATTTACCACTTTTAGGCTAAGCATGGGGAGAGGTGAAGGTAAATATTTTCTGTACCCTCCCTTCTTCTATAGACTAAGGGGATCTCAATGGTTTCTTGACACTCTGAACATATGTACGGTCATACCTTGAGGAAATGTCTACAGTATAGAAGAAAGTACATATAGTTTAGAGTAGGGGAATTCGATGAGGGAAAGCTGGAAGGGGAAAGGAATAGAGAGGATAAAGCCACACATTGTCCATTCGTAAAATATAGATATATTTTTAACGAGTTCGTCTTCTACTTGAGCCAAAATACAGTCTAGGTACACGGAGGGAAACTATCAGATGGATCTGATAACTCAACTACTAGTAGCCTCAAAGTGGAAAAGTTTCCCAGACGAAGATATTATTGTCCCTTAATTATTTTTTTGTTCAAGAAAAAATCTAAGGACTTACTCGTAATGGAGAATAGTCAGTTATACTTTTTGCCTATACCTATAGCCCGGCAGAGAGTATGTAGTGTAATTATGTAATGGTACAGGCGTAATAAAATAATTGGTTTCCCTCCTACACTCCTAGTCCCAATGATAATCATCATGGTCGTTCCCATCCACATCTGTTGACAAAGTTTCCATATAATTGGATAACCATTAACAAGCTCCATGTCAATTGATGGTGTGTATATTTAATGCTTCCATGTTATATTTTGGGAGTGCCAAACCCGAGGCCAAAAGGAGAAAATGTGTACGGACTCAATTCACTCGACGCTTGGGAGTCAGTCTGACTTCACGTTCAAAATTGTGAGATATAAAAGACTAAAAAATAAAGGAACCTCGTCTTATCCAAAATGTTTAGTCAAAGTTGTCACAATGAGAATAGCACGAACAAAACTTCCGCTAATTTTGACAGTCTTTTTTTTCCCAGCCATATGTAATTATTTACAGGCCTTACTTAGGAAGAAGTACAATTTACCGATGTAACCAACTAATCAGGTCTGTCAGAAGTGAGGATGGCGGTTTACGATTACACATGTATCTATAGGTTCTACTTTTTAACAGACCAGTGACGCCTGGCGTTCATTCACTTGAGCCATCCAAGGTCAGAATTCGTCATAGCTTTGTCCACTGTAGCTTCCCCATTTTTTCTGCTTGTTTCAACAACTCCCTCTCACAGTCTCGGTTTTCTCTTACATTTCCCCCCCCCCTCCCTCCCCGGCTTCATAAAATACGTACTTCTCCTTCTCCCTTGAGATAACTTGACTCACTGAGACTACATGAGTATGACAAGTTCTACAGCCCCGACAGTAATACCGACGAGAGGAAATAAATTTTCTAGTGCTTCCATATGTGCTCAACGTCCCAGGAAATGAATGAATTAGTCCCTAATGTTACCAAGATTCTATGAGTTTCAATTTTTGATTCTAGAATTTATTTATTGGATGGGAAGACCTTTCTTATTTCTTTGTTGCAAAGTGTACATGATGATGACTGGAGTTGTTGACAAGACTCCAGAAAGAGAACACAAGGGAAAAATTAAGAGCAGTGGGAATGGAGAGCCGGAACCACTGACACACTTGACTTTCTCCGCAAGTATAGTATTCCTCTCCTGGATCCAATTCACTCACAGTATGAATAAGTCAAGTGATGAAAGGGAGCGTAAGATGAAGGGATCCAATAGAAATCATGGGAGTACCTTATTGTAAAACATGACGGTCGTATGACAAGGCCAACAATCTCAGTATTTTCCTGGGAGTTGCCTCATAAATTCCTCTCATGATATGATTTTAATGAAAAGACCTTCTCAAAACCATATGGGAGTCTGAGTAGAGCAGACGGTACAAGTACATGAAAAAAAAAATATTCCAGTTATACTAATACTTTACACTTGATCCAGAGAGATTTTCTTGGAAAAGTCCATCGTTTGTTGTTCAAGGAGTGGGGGGGGATATGAGCTAGGTAGGGATGTTCAAATGTAAACTATGTATTAAATCGATTCTTTGTCAGGAGCATTTGAGTGTGTGAAAGAAAGAGGAAGTTATATTTACCATCGCTTTCCCTCCCCTATCCCTACATCTGCTCCTTCCAAACATCTGGGAATCTCTGGAGAAATTCTTTAAATTTTATGGGGAACTGTAACAAAATTGTTGACGTATGGATGTGAACACAAAAGCATGCAGAAATCATCCCCTCAGGCGGGGTAGGGAAGGGAAAGTGTATCTGTTGTAGCAATTCCCTTTTTTGCTTTCTCTTTGAATTTTTATGCCGCCCCGTGAGCTTCCGCCTTTTCATCCTTTTAACCCCTTCCTCCATTCAGTTTTTCTTCTCCCGCTTTTTGGACGCTGTCATTTGTGAATACCAATTCGGGAAATAAAATTTCCAGATTCTTTCCCAGATTGCACAATATCTCCAAGTTGTCATACTAATAAAATTGCGAAAGCGAGATCATGAAATCCATAAAAAAAGGACTTTAAAAGGGAGAACTTCGGACTTTTGACGTATATTTTTATGGGCGCCATCTTTTACATTATGTCGTATCTTCAAGTACTACAGCAATACATTCTCCTATGATACCAACACCTGTGTGGCTGTGTGGTCCAGTTTGTGTACAATCCTTCCTTGTGTGGAAGGAGCTCCAGAACCAGTTGAAAGTTTTACCTAGTCTCTGTACTGCTCCTTTGATACATTGTACCTGGTACCTTTCACTTGAGGTACTAAAAATATTGACTTGCAGCATGCTAGAACAAATTAGAACTCCCACGTTTTACTTCTACTCCTCTTCTTCCGTCTTTACAAATGGGAGGAGAACTGGTAAGTTTTTCAAGAAAGCCTTTATAGTGATAAATGACGAATTCAAGTTCCTTTAATTCCCACCACAATCTTTTCTGAAGTTGGCTTTCTCTGTACTCTCCTCGCTCGGGGCTCAGCCCTGCGTTTCAGTTATAATCGGAAGAAAGGAACTATTAAAACCAGAACTGCATTATTTACTAGCAAGTGTTTGAGGGATTGGAGGACAGCACGCCATACCGTGGAGAGTCATAATGAAATTTAGTCCGCACCTATGTATCTACATCTACAACAACTCTCCCTCTTACTTTCACCACAGAGCGGCTAGACAATTGTTAAATTATAGCAATCTATGAGTTGTCCTTGATTTTAGGAGAAATCCTCCCTCAAAGGACCATTACATTCTTGAATAGCCTCGTAAAACTGCATGCCAAATGTCTGGGGATCCTCCGAGGATCCAGTTTTTCTGAAGGTACTTTTGCATAAACAAGTACATGTTAGCCATCACACTATTGGTAACAACTATTATAATGATTTAATTTTCTCTAATCACCAATGGCACTCTGGTCACTCGACCATTGTAGAGCGTCTACAAAATAAAAATTCATACTCACAGGTTGTCAAGCTCATGGATTTCCATTACCATGAGGTTTTATTGGAAGGGAAAACATTTTTAGGGGTTTCCGTAACTACACTCCCTCGACGCTTGGACCAAAGTTAAAACTAATGGAGCATGAGCAGGAGTAGAATCGTCTGCGTATTTTGGAGGTTAATCTAGTCGCCCACGTCCATAATTCCTGGACTAGGCACATTTAACAACAATTTCCAAGAGCAACTATGACCTCAAGCATCGATTCAATGTAGCTCTGACTGGGAGTCCCAATCGATCAGAGTATACGAACAAATTTTATGACAGAAAACTAATCGTTTATAGGCACTGACTATTCAAATACCGAAACTTTCTTTCCTTGGTGGAAGCTCGAGTGGAAGTTCTGAAATGACTGGGAGTGTTATACAGAAATTACGTAGATCCTTGTGAGGGAGCTACAGAGTCAGCAAATAGATTGATTACAACGAGTTCTCGAAGAATGAAGCTGAAACGGCAATTCTATCATTTAAAGCTAACTTGGAGTTAGTGAATTTAAGGGAAGGAATTACTATTTTGGGCTTCAGCTGTTATAGGCATAGTTATAGTAGGAACAGAAACCACTATTTTTTTTGGGGGGGGGGGGAGGGCTAGGGCACTAGTTCTAACATAGGTTGAAGGGTATATTGAATTAATAGAATCTAGAGGACTGCAATGAGTGGCACTTAAAGCTACATGGTTCAGATGCTCAATCATCACCCTTGGCACCAGCTCAGTAATCAACAGTAGCTATTAGGGCTGGCTATTTATATAATGCTACTTATCTATAGGCATACACTCCCTATATATTGTGTAAGCACAGATATGATTAATAAACTCTTTATTGCTACCATGCACATAGACTATGTAAAGTACTTCATAGATATGTGAGCACATACGTAGGTATAGACCTTGGAATGTGTTAGGGTCCTCAGTTTGCATAAATTGCTGAAACCAACGAAGACCAGTGTGACTGCTGTAATTGAAATGTTGCCACGATACATGTAGATTCATAGATACAGTAAAGTTCCGAGGGTAATACGTATATTTCAGTGCAATTACTGTAGGAACGAACTGATCAAGCAGCAAATGTAGTAGTTTCTGACAGGAACTTGATCATATTTGTTGAAAATTTGTTGTGTGAGTGTATGTCGCAGACACAAGTCTGGCCGCGGTCACATAAAAACATGACCACCCGTCAGTAACTCAGTGATTCGGGTATCTCCAAGTCTGTACATGTACACTCTAATTAACTGAAAGGGAATGGGAAAAATGCGGAGTGAGTGGGAGAAAGCTCAGACAGCTATTGCTTGGTCATTTCAAGTAGCCGTGAAACTTGAGGAGTTGTTGGAGAAACTTGTGGCTTTGGATATAAAACTGCCTACTTTCAGGACTAGTGCACATTTAAAGATATAGACTTCTCATTGACATGAAGCCAGTTTTTCCAAGAATCTCCATTGACACAGCAACCATTTTTGGAGGAACCATAAAATGAGAGACAAGTTGGGAAACGGATACTTATCTCCCTCAAGTCATGTCAGGCCAATTGGATTTCACTTGAACACTGTAGTGAAAACATTCCCTGGGATTATGTTATGACTTCTTAGTACCGAGCGAGACCATCTTATGTCAGCATTTCCAAAGGAAGGGAAATAATGTCAACATTTCTCAAATAGCTTTCTCCAAAATATCGTATTTATTGTGAGAAAGAACTCTTCAATTAATTTCCTTTTTTTATGCTCCAAATCTCCTCATCACCAAATCGTAGTCCTTGATGTAAAGAAACTTCCTACTCATCTTCCCAACTTTCGACTCCTAAGTTCCGAGTAATTATCTATTTAAAGCTAAATTGGTATGGATCAGACTAATTTCCCCTCTAAGCACTTACATACCAGATTTTTAAGCTTACTTTTCAAATTCCTTTGAGTCATCCCTTCTTTAGTTCAAATTTAATTGTATTGTTTAGGCATCCGTGGAATCAGGTAACTGGATAATGCCTGGTAGACATTATAGCCAAATAGCTATGTATCTCCAAGAAAAAAATCATAAGGGAGGAAACATTGGACTAGTACTAGTTTCAGTGTTCATAACTGGGGCTATGAACACCCCATTAGGATTTGGGTCACAAGGTAAAGGAACAAAATATGACGTAATTACGACCCATTAAAATTGTACTTGAAAAAATTAAGTAGTTGTCTTTCATTCACCCCCTCATTAGCTCGGATAACTCTCATTTACAAAATATTCATGTGTCATCCGCGCAATTATTATCCAAGCTTCTCTCGTTGGCTGAATACACAGATTTGATTGAATATTCTGTTCTAGTTCCATGCTCCACAAAAAAAAATACCCTAGTTTTATTTAACTAATCGGTCTTTTCAGTGAGATACAGGAGTCATTAAAATGCGGGCATGAGGGTTTGTGGTTATTCAGGAGCCTCTCGCATTTCTAAAATCATTAAGGGCGTTTGCTTGCTTTCTAATTGTAAGTCAGCTTTAGAAAAACCTAGCTGTCCCCGTTTCGGCTATAAAGGGAACAACTACACTCACAATTAGATACATCCCAAGTTTGTAGAATCATTACTAATTGTGAAAGGAGGATGTCTCTTTGATGCTTGCTACTGCACATATGAAGACAGCAGTGCATCATGTGGAGGCTGACATTATTGAATCCAGGGGGGCAGACTCTGCATGTAGACTAATACCATAACTTTAGGTCTCAGTGTGTACAAAGGATTGATGACTAACTCAGTCGAACCATGCGGGTTGTCAAGTTAGGAAAACTGTCTGAGCTTCATGAAACGCTATCAATGGAAACCAATTCACCCCTGAAGAAATTATATGAGGTTTCAGTCTCAAGTTGAAACAAGTTTTGTTGCAATAAAAGACTGGAAGAAAATGATATATATTTTTTTGTAACTCTAGGTATGTATTTTATAGAGATAGAATTTAAAAGAAATATGAAGATATAATAGAAACAACAAGTTTGATTGAATCATTGTCCATAAATAAGACCTTGAATTAAATGGAAACAATCTCATTGCCAGATTCGGACTCCCCGTTGACAAGTTCAATAAGAGACAGTCCGCTTGACACTCTCCAGGCCTCCCGCTCAGCAACTCATATTCACTGCTCTCATAGACCACTCCCATAGAAAATGATGGTAGGAAATAAAAAAAGGATTTCATGGCTTGAAATTATTTACATACGTGATAGCACATGTATCTGACTACATGGCCTGATTTGTGTTAATCATAGTGAGCTAGGATTTCAAACGCTGTAGATAGATCATAATAATGTTTACCTAGAGACGAATCTGATAGAGGATCGTAATCTTGAGTGGTATAAAATGTATGCGAAGGTACATATGTAGATCCTTAAGAAGGACTTGGTGGGTCCCCGTTGGTTCCATGAATATATTCATAGTTAATGTATTCACAAATTAGAATTTGACTTTAATGATAGGCTCAATATGAGAACATTATTCATTCCCTTTCCAGCCACATATCAATTTAGTGGTACATAACGACAGCCATGTGCACACATGAAGGTGACACACATACATACATACAGTCACTACTGTAGCAGCGCCAAGATCTCATTTGGAGGCAGGCCGGCTTCAATTTTCCACTCATTTTTTTTTCCTGAGAATTCTCAAACTTGAGGGTGAATCATTGGGAATTCTGTGATTTGCAAAAACTTCTCCATCCATTTATGGTTGACATTTTCTCAGGAAAGCCAGTTTACCGTTGTTGGTGACTAAAGTTTACTTACATACGTGTTCGAGTAGTGCTTCATGCAATAACTTGAACTTGAGTTTGAAAATAAATTCCAAATCTTTGTTTAGAAAGTTCTTTTTCCTATCAATAAAGTTTCCAAAACGCTGAGAAAGGATGAAGTTACGCGTTACCGATGGTAACCACTTATTCGTAATTGCGGGTTCGGTATCACATCATCAATCCCCGATATTAAGTTACCTTGAAATATGCCTCTGTGGGGACAAGCATCAACTGCATCATCAGCTTAAAGGCATGATATATTACATTTGCGTCCTCAGAACTTATAATTCCCGCAGATGAGTATCCTCGTTCACCTTTTACTCCTGAAACTCCTCCCTATACGCAGATACATTTTCCCTTTTAAAGAGGGCTTAATATGAGATACTTGGACGAAGACCTTCCTTTGTTGTTGAAATGACACCATTTACACAACAGTACTTTCCTTTGGGCGGCTTTTTAGGATCCAAGGGATTTAAATTTTGTTTTGTTCTTTATTAGATATATGAAGTATCTTTGAAACAAAATCTTGGCAAACGTGTGTTCATTAGAAGGCGAGCCATGAGCTAAAACACGAGTAACTCACATCAACCCACGCAGGCTCCCTCAATCAAATTTGTCTCTCACAGTTTAAACGAGTGTACACAATGACATACTTTTAGGGAATGAAATTGATCTTTAGTTACCGACTTGTTGTGGTATAGGATAGGAGTTTTAAATTCAGCCCTCAAGGGCAATGAAGGAAAAAGTTAGGGAATATAAAGGTTTAGGAACATACTAGGTCCGATCTGTAAGTCCTTGAGATTGGAGAATATACTCAACGAGATGAAAGGTATATGTATGTACATCTAAGGTTGCTTTTGTCACTCCCAAATGTATCACAGCTTGTAAAATTACAGTTAGATTGTATTGGTTGGGCAATGATGCGGTTAGATTTTATTCCGGCTGATCTCTCCAGTTCCTCTAAACTTTTTTTCCTGAGTTTTGTAAATAAAATAACTGTAGATACTACACAACTGCTGGGGTATTATGATGACTGTCGGGGTGTACATACTCGTAGACATGTACTCACGTGCCTGTGAGGATTTGTGTGAAGCTGTGAAAATGTAAGTGCTCATGACTGCGCTATCACTTTCATCACAAACTACAAACCCATGGTACTAGACTGGATGACATCCACTCGGAAAATACATTCTGATGTAATTCTGGGAATTCATGAACTTAGCCACAGGTTGACACTGAATTTATGATCATGGTGGGAAAATTTTGAAAATTATATATTGCATTGCGACACGAACGAGTTATTTTTGGATCACGTCCGTAAACTACCAGCATGTGTCATCAAATGAGCCAGGAGAGTTGACGCACTTGCCGAGATCCTAGGTAGCTTCCGAATATGAAGTAGATAGTAAATATATACATACATATGTCATTTTCTATGACGAAGGATAACACTCACCTTCCTGACAGCATGTTCAATATTGCCCTGTGATGAGATAGATGGTGTCCGATTAAGTCTTGCACCAGGAATGGGCGGCCCAGACGGAAGTGATCTTGACTGATGGGTCAGCATATCGTCAGCTGGAACCAAATTACAAGTGGGTGTTTCACGAACCTCAGGTAAGCTGGAGAACGATGACTGGAGTGGCTGAACTATACGTTGCTCTTGGTTCACATTAAATTCCTAAAACCACAAAAGAATTTTTTTTTAGCTAATCGTATCCACGCAATTTTTTAATTAAATCCTGCCTCTCGTATTTTCAATTAAGCCTCCCCCTTCACAACGGTACATGCATGCTATTGTATGACTAATTTCAAACTGCAATGGTAGCTATTTAATCTATTTAACTATCTTCCTCCATCGAAGCCCCAAAATTTACATTGTTATGGGAAGAGCATGTATAGCTCCTATAAACGCAGTATTGTCACATTTTTCTGGGAAATACCTAAATTTCAGGCTGTTCCCAAACAAACGCTGTAGAATAATTATAGGGAAAAATAAAGATAAATTCCATAGTAGGGAGCATTGCTGCAGTCATAAAAAAGGAATATCAGATATGCAAGATATCCTCCGTAATTGCTTTCCCTGGGGAATTCAACTCCAATTTTAACTACCATTCCCGAGTCATTTCTCTGTGGAAACCTTCAAACGAGGACAAACATTTGTTTACTCTCATCACGTCATTGTAAAAGTTATAGAGCAAGCATTGTGTACACTTCTGTTACGAATGTAATTGCTTGAGAAAACTTAAGCTCCAGTGATCTCGTTTCAAACAAATTTCTCCTACATTCCGTGCATCCTCAAAATGTTCCACGTGTAGATTTTTTTATATTTCAACCAAAATTGTTTACCTGTACTTTTTTGTTTACTGCATTCCGGGAAGAGCTATAATACCCACTTTCAAATTTCCCTACGTGCCCATTAGTTCAGAACGTATTTAGTTGCGGGATGGGCAGAGCCAAAGGGAAGATCAGGTTGACAAGAGATTACTCCAATCAATTGACTCAGCTAGGGTTTTTACCTTGAATTGTCTCTCTCTCTCTCTCTCTCTCTCTCTCTGGTAATAACCAGTCCACAACAACTCAGGTATGATATCCGTTCCTTTGAAACTCAACAACCAAAAGGATATGAAATGGACAACTGTGGTTGAGCCTATTTCAGCGGAGATGATATGACAAGACCAGGCAAGCGATCATTGAAATTCACTTTCTCATTTTGGGAGCTTTTGGAGAGCAAAGGATGATTTAATTAAGCTTGTACTCTTAACCAAGTATATTTTGATTCATTTGATATCTCTTTAAGTCAACAGTAGCTCCTGGGAAGAACAAGACATCAGAAGGAATTCAAGTCAAGATAAGAAAGATCTAAAACAACTACTTTGAGGAAGGTGAAGAGATGAGTTAAAAGCCATGAAAAGGATGAATAAAACAATATATGAGAATTGAGTAACTACGCTTACAAAGTGGGCTGAGCTCCTGTCAAAATATTACAAGGTATAACATAAGCTGACAAATACAAGGGAACGACAGGAGGAACGGCTTCCTGAATGTCTTGCATATTTCAAAGAAGGCCCGGAGACCCTCTGCCACAGTAATATTTCCCCCCCTCAGAAACACAATTAGACTCATGAACAATGTAAAGTTGTAGCTTTTAGCTGTGTTCAAAAACAATAATTACATACGTCTTACAAGCCTACCCATCTTGAGTAACACTTAGGAAGTATGCTTTGCATATTAATGTCTTATTATATACAGTACAAGTTTGAGTTTCTCATACTATTATCGTATGCTGTAGGGGTGTACAATTTTCAAACAGAAATCCCAACTTAAAAAATTTAGCGCATTTCCAGTCCGTACGTAAAAATAGAAAAAGTGTGTAAAAGTTTGGATGGAGAGGAAAAGAAAAGGGAGCACTTCCTTCACGGCTCCGAGCCTCACCACCCAGTTTCATTAGTACAATGAGCCAGGAGCCTGAACTCTGCACAATGAAACTCGATACTCTTCTCCAATTTAAATATTTCAGGCTAGGTTTTTCATATTTTACGCAAGAAAAAGTTGCATGGAGTTCAAAAAGGGAGCGTCTATATACGTCCTTGTCTTGAACATACTAAGTGTAGTCTTTATCTGTAGATATACTTCCTCTTGCATATTGAATTCATTTAAAAACATTGCTGCTGGGAAGAGCAGAGACAATCCCTAGTTGCTCTTGAATTTCCGCTTAATTTCTACCGCTTCCTATATGAGCTCCCAAATTACTTAAATTCAATTTCAAACCTTGAAAAATCCGTTGTATTTGTTTCCTCCGCTCTCCCTACTACTCTACACAATTGTTAAAAGCAGCCCCATGCTTTCATAAAAATTAGTTCATCGGATACCAATTCCGGAAGTGCCTGCATGAAATATATTGGGGAGAGAGAGTCAGGCTACTGTGCATCCGTATTATGTCAGTGTGGGCTCCCACCTAAGGTTGGGTATCTACTACTATCATTACATAAAAAGAAGTAGGATATAAGGAGTGTACCTTGCTGAGTCAGAGCAATTGAAAGGTGTTGATCCTCAAGGAATACCCTGAGAGTTTTAAGGCTATACCTCTCCTGTCAATGCTTTAGTATGTTGTTGAGGTTGATGGACAAGTTATTTGTTTGCTGAAAAACTCTTGTTGTTTACGAGTAAAAAGTGCTGGGCTACGCACATACAAACTCTACTTGCACATGGATTAACAGAACCACACACAAACACTTAAAATGTCTGTTGCAGAAACTCCCGTCATTGTAATCAACTTTCACGGCTACAATCACACACACTATTGTAGTTGTAATGCTGGAGGAGTAGTAGCCGTAGTATTAAGGGATAACTTTCTCTCCCGACAGAGAGAATGAAAGTGAGAAAGGAAAAATGATGAAATTCTACTCTTCCCACTGGATCTTCCTTCCCTACTTTTTTATTGACGTATTCTAGTGAGAATTACTCTGGGACCTGTTTAATTTCCTTTGCGGGAGCTAAAATATCAAGTGGGTTCCTATCTGTAGTTTCGTCTGCAGTTCAATCCTCCAGTTTTGTCACTTTGTCACAACTTGAGCTTATTTGTGTATGCCGTGTTGGTCTGTATTATCGATATTGATACCACTGGCTTGATCCTACAGGGATATATACAGGTGCTGAGAGCTGAGAGGGATATTATTAGTTTTTATTTCGTTAAATTCAAAGACATTTTCTGGTTTCTTTTTATTCTCCTTCCTAATCCTTCAGAGTTTAAGAGTTTCAAAGTGGGGGTTTACTTGATTTTTTTTACAGGACTCTATTGTGCTCGTATAGTTTTACATATGTGTATGGCTATCTACTGTAAATATAACTCCCTGGAAATGGATGTGTACTATGGAGGCAAGAGCTATGCTCACAAGGTTTGTTGGCTTGTAAGAGGATTAGCTATTGATTAAAACAGGTGTCTGTGGGAAGAATGATTAAATCTGAACGCTGTAATTAAAAGAAAGATTGTTAGTTGCTTTGGCTAAAGAGCGACCAGGAAATGTTCACGTTCTTGTTAATACATGACAGGTACAAATATGTTACATAACTATAATGAAGTGAGGCTAACTGGGTGGGTTTTTTTTTTTGAGTAATAGCTCGGAGGAGAAGAGTTATCTAGAAGCTTGACAGTCGAAGAATGGCAAGGAGAAAATGGAAAGCTCGAAGTTTAGTAGAACATGCGAGCGGAGCCAGGGATAGAGTGAGAGAAAGGTCTTATGAGAGTTGATTCGCTCACGATCCTACACATGGCCAGTGGAATACATTTTAGACGCAGCAACTCCCTTTAACTTCTATTGCTCTTTGGTCGTATGTTAACTCTCCACGTTCCTCTCCACCTCATTTCTACACGTTCTTTTCTCCTTTCTTCCTCTGTCTCTCTCTCTCTCTCCCTCTCTCTCAACTCCTTTGCGAGGTGTAGATCTTTTGACAAAGTAAAGTTTGGGAATAATTTTATCAAACCAATATTTATACAGATATGGTTAGAGTGAATTACTCTCAGTGGTGGAGCATACCAAAACTGAAACTGCACAATACACCCCGTATCAATTGTTACCTCACCAAAACCAACTGTTGTAAACTAGTTTCTATTTTGTATAATCACAAAATAATGGAAATATGTCTCCTCTCCGTCCCTCGTATCTTCATTATTTCGTTGAGGTAGTTTTTATTAACAGCCATGTGTCACACTCTGTATGTACTTCTCTTCTGCCCCGTTTAGTTCTCTGTGGAATTCTCTTTGAATACTTTCTGTTACCTTTAACCCTCACGTGTTGACTGTTGTACTGGAGCTGTGTCAATGCTTTTGTTACTGTTACGAATACTCAACGCTGACAAAATCATGTTTTATGCACATACGCATATTTACGCCCTGCAGAGTATCTACTACTTGTAGAGTGAGTAGAGTCTAAAGAGAGAGAGAGAGGGAGAGAGAGAGAGAGAGAGAGAGAGAGAGAGAGAGAGAGAGAGAGAGTATCTATTTCAGAGTGTGATATCCTTAAAACCATGTAGGTCCTTTCAGTGGTGCTTTCCCCGTTATTTAAGTCCTCTGAATATTTAGGAGGTTCTGAGAGGGGAAAAAAACCTGGTATGGATGTGGATGGATAATTTGGAGCTACCTTTCTCGACGCCGTGACATACTGTATGTCCATGTACGTGGGTCCATTTAAGATAAAAGTTGCTGGGCTTGGAGTGATAATAAGTGCACGTTCATATGTACTCCTCCTAAGTGAATATAATCTTCCGTACTCCATCCACATGAGATAATCCTGACTGCGGTAAAGAGATCCGGACGAGATGATGTTAGGCCAACTGCCACCTACAAAACTGCCACCGCGGCCAACTGCCACCTGGTCAACTGCCACTAGGCCAACCGCCACTAGGCCAATTGCCCCTTCCTTTAAAACTGAAAATTTTGGCCAACTGCCTCCTGGCCTACTGCCACCATGACCAACTGCCACTTTCATTGTTAAAGTCTCATACTAATGCCCATGGTAGAGAACGAGCATAAGATTTTATAATAAGACTGCTTGTGAGCATAGGACATTATAATGTGACTGCTTGTGAGCATAGGACATTATAATGTGACTGCTTGTGAGCATAGGACATTATAATGTGACTGAGCATGGGACATTATAATGTGACTGAGCATGGGACATTATAATGTGACTGCTTGTGAGCATAGGACATTATAATGTGACTGAGCATGGGACATTATAATGTGACTGCTTGTGAGCATAGGGCATTATAATGTGACTGAGCATGGGACATTATAATGTGACTGCTTGTGAGCATAGGGCATTATAATGTGACTGCTTGTGAGCATAGGACATTATAATGTGACTGAGCATGGGACATTATAATGTGACTGCTTGTGAGCATTGGACATTATAATGTGACTGAGCATGGGACATTATAATGTGACTGCTTATGAGCATAGGACTGTAACATGTGACTGAGCATAGGACTTTAACAGGTGACTGAGCATAGGACTGTAACATGTGACTGAGCATAGGACTTTAACAGGTGACTGAGCATAGGACTGTAACATGTGACTGAGCATAGGACTTTAACATGTGACTGAGCATAGGACTTTAACATGTGACTGAGCATAGGACTTTAACATGTGACTGAGCATAGGACTTTAACATGTGACTGAGCATATGACTTTAACATGTGACTGAGCATATGACTTTAACATGTGACTGAGCATATGACTTTAACATGTGACTGAGCATAGGACTTTAACATGTGACTGAGCATATGACTTTAACATGTGACTGAGCATAGGACTTTAACATGTGACTGAGCATAGGACTTTAACATGTGACTGAGCATAGGACTTTAACATGTGACTGAGCATAGGACTTTAACATGTGACTGAGCATAGGACTTTAACATGTGACTGAGCATAGGACTTTAACATGTGACTGAGCATAGGACTTTAACATGTGACTGAGCATAGGATTTTAACATGTGACTGAGCATATTACTTTAACATGTGACTTGAGGAATTATGAGGCAGTTGGCCTAGGGGCAGTTGGGCTTAGGGGCAGTTGGCCTCGAATTCGCGAGGTGGTGGCAGTTGGTCATAGGGCAGTTGGCCTAGTGGCAGTTGGCCGCGGTGGCAGTTGTGGGGGTGGCAGTTGGCCGGACACGGGACGAGATATAGTGTAGCCTGCAGGAAGAATTACGAACACTGGGTCTCAGTCTTCTCTGGTACAGTATACGTGTGTGAGGGAATGGGAACGGAAGAAAAAGTCAAATACATCACGAAATAACATTAATTAATCAGCA
The DNA here is from genome assembly GCA_947179485.1 of Allacma fusca. Lineage (NCBI taxonomy): Eukaryota > Metazoa > Arthropoda > Collembola > Symphypleona > Sminthuridae > Allacma > Allacma fusca. Next base: position 46,357,006 of record OX359249.1, on the reverse strand, counting down.
TGTCCAAGTTTCAGAGAGTATTTCTCTACCTTTGCCCTTATTCCATACTATCGTTCTAACTTTCAAATAGAGAACATCCCAAGGCAAAACATATGTCTATGAAATCACATTTGACCTTCAGGATGTAAATTACAAATGTGCCATGAATTACGCAAGAACTTGAGGGAAGATGTAAAAACATAAAACTATTTCGTAGTTTTATACAACCTATAGGATCTAACCCAAACCCGGGGCCTTTACTTTCCTCATGACAGGTACCCTTGAAAAAGTATTCAAAAGAAATTGCCGGAGGGACCGTGGAACTACACAGCTTGTAGTAAAATCCATAAAACCCTTTCACTAGTATCGGGAAGTGTCGGAGAAGGAAAATTTGTGTGATAACAAAATCTTATCTTTTTAATGACTGCTATACATTTTGAGTAAAAATGTCGATACAGATAGTTACAAAATGAGCATATGAGATATATGGACGCGACTCATATATCCATAGTATTGTGAGCATAGCCAAGGCACTCCAGACGATTTCCCTGTGATTAGGAGCATACAAACTACACACTTTCAAGAGCAACTTAATTGCGGCTTTTAAATTGATCTAGCAGATAACCGGCGACAAGAGCAAGAACGCTTAAGTAACTACGGCGAGCAAATTGTTTTTTACGACAGATCTCCAATATTGACATTTGGGATCGATCAATTTGAGAAGATACTTTTTTCAGACAATGACAAACAACCTATACTTACGTAAACAACGAATGATCCCTTGATCTCACTTGAGGGAATGAGATTGAGAAACCTTTTCTTGTGGTAATAATCCTAAAAAATACTGAGAGTTTCAAATCTATAGCTTTCAAATATTGTATTTTATTGTATAAAATACCAGTGGAAGTTTCCAAAATTATTTTATTGTCTGACTCAAATCTATAAACAATTTTTTCCTTTTATTGATTATCCCTAAATTACCTAACCTTTGAAGGGTATGTCGTTGGTGAAGGGGTAAAATGGTCTGGATGGATTTTCACTTAATAGCAAAATGATCTACATGCCTGGAATATCTACTTGTGTGGATTTTTATCTGGAAGTAGTCCATTTGGCTACTAACGAAACTACCTCTGGACTATTTTGCTTTTAATTGGAAATGCAGACAGGAAATAATTCGGCTTCCTGGCTAACATAAAATGGTAGTAATTCAGGAGACTGATTTAAATGCACGGTTTACACCGGGAAAGGGTAATGATTTCGTATAAAAGTTGTACAAAGACTGGCGAGACTGGTTTTATGTTGAAAGCAATGAAACAAGCATGTGCTAAAAATAGTTCATTTTATTCATATCCTCCCAACCTCTTTCGGTATCACTCAAAAGTCTTTTGAAATTCCGAATTATGTATTGTTTCTTTCGGTACTGCAGCATTTTCAAGCACACCAGTTCAGAATCCTGAGCAGTGTTTAAGTACGCTCAAGTTTCTACTTGTACAGTAATGTGGGAGTACGTATAAGTATGTATATGTACATATAGATACATGATGCACTATGGACACTCACACGTAAAATCTCTCACAAAATATGGACCTCCGAACAAGCGAGGAACTATTTGAAGCATTTAATGCCCATCCATCCCCAATTTACTCAAGTTGGGCACTGCAGTCCGTATAAGAAAATATCTCCAGGGAAGTTTAAAGGGAAAATCATATTTTTCATATTTTTATGATAGGCCTGTCTGACTGCCCTAATAGACAGGATATGTGGCATGTTTCCACCTTTGAAGTCACACTCGGCATCCGTTTCCCTCCAATCCATTTCTCTCTCTTCGTTTGATATGGATTTATGCAAGTTTGGAGATAGTTTTAACGCTCTAACTAAACTAAGAGCAATGGAGAGTTCCACTTTGAAGTCTAGTAAAAAAGGTTTGCCTAAAGGTTCCCTCCCGAAAGAATTTCCTCTTGTTTCAAAACCTTCCATTACCTTCTCTCTGCTTGTTATTAGTACTTTCCCAGTAAACAGTATGTTGGAGTCAAAATAATTGCGCTTGACTATGGAAGGGCCATAGACTTATTTAAAAGGTTTCACTACACAAAATCCGGCATCTTTGCTGGGGTTGTGGTGTTTGTAAAAAAAAATGCTTCCCTGGGGAACGTTCGTACAAAATGGGATCCAGTTGTAGTGTGCGTCTTGAGCACAATAGGTCGGATAGGAATGAAAAATTCGATCAATGGAGATAATGTGCACAAAATGCACAATCCATCAAAATACGTTGCATGCATACATACATATCTCAGCTCAACCATGGTGCACCGCATTAGCATTGGAGAAATTGTGAAACTCCTAACCTCCATCATGTTTGTATTCAGTGAACCTCAAAATATAGTATCTGCCTGGAATTTTTAAATCACTGTGAAGAGGGAACACTTCCAGGGACTTTAGTATTATTGACAAGAAAACAAATTAGATTATACGACAGAGAGAGAAAGAATGGAGAAAGTTAAAGAAGTATTTGATCGTTTCCAAAAATAAATTTTTTGACCAGAATCTCTCTGTACAGGACGTAGGTGTCTGTGAAGCTGCGGCTGAGTATTATGTCCATTCTGACGTAGTATCTCCACAATCGGAGTACATCTGTAACTACAGGAGCTCAATAAATGCACTTTGCCCTGCACTGCCCTCCAACTCAGATGTGCGTGAGTGATCAGCCTGTTTACATGCTGGTGTAACCTCTCGTCACAAGGTTTTTTCAGGGTAACATGTAAAGCTCCATAAATGTACGTCGGTTGGCTTCCCTCTATTATTTCACCAGTTGCTAAACTCCCTCACAGATGACTGTGAATTTTGGACGGTTCCATAAATGTGCTCCGTACGGAGTTGAGATAAAAGTGTACATATTCACACATGATTAGGTATCGGTACATAATAACAAATAAACTCACGGTAGTGAATTAAGCACGTGCGAATGAGCGGATTGAGAAAGAGATAGAGTGAAAGAGAACGTACTGGAGCAGGGGGTAAGCTTGGACTAGAGTATTGATTTGTTGCTCCAAGATTTCCAGCTCTTTCACAAGTCACTATTTTTGCTACGGATGTTGTGTCGTGTACGTACGATACAAGGAAGACCGATGTAGGGTATAGGGGAGGAGGGACGGAACAAGAACTCAAAGTATTTGTAATATAAGTAGCTATGACTACAAATATCAAGTACATACGAGACGGAGCGTAGAGAAGAAGAGAAAGCAGCTGGAAGCGAATGTTCCAAGAGGAAAATTTTTAGGCCCAGCATTTTATCTCCCTAACCTTGTAACGTACTCCAAGCCAGTTGTGTTACCCGGTCGGAGACGTCTTCTATGTACGTCCTCTGAATACAGATAGATACTTATAACAACAGAGCTCAAAAGGAATGGAAGTCCCGTATAGCGCCCTGAGTCTGTAGTGGTGGTTATAGCGCAACAAGACAAAAAACTGCCTGTTGCGCCATAAAGATACGTACGTGTCTGTCGCTTATCTGTGTGTGGAATGGTAGTAAGAAAAATAGAAAATCTCGTATCATTATCAGTAAACTCCTGGAGACGTACTCAGACTGAGTCAGGCAGAGTTTCAGCTGCTAACAATAAGCGGCTTAGCTATTCATTAGCAATCAGGACCTCGCTATTATTTTTTGCACCCCCCCCCTCCCTTCCTCCACCTCCCCCATTTGACTTGAAAAACAGACTGACTCTATGAAAATTATATTCAACTAGTAAAACTCAAGGCATTCTCTGACATTAGAAATTATGAGGCAACATGTTTTTTTATAGACTCGTCAGTTTTTCCGGGAGAATTGATAAACTGCGGGTTTTGACTCATCCTGTGAGGAAAGTCCGAACAAAGGGAAGGTTTCACCTTTCTCTGACTCAAGGCAAGTATTTCCTAAATGAGAACAAAAGGAGCAGCTAACTGCAGGCTGAACAAGATGTATAGTCCCGGCTTTGTTTTCAGTATTGGACGAGAGCTTCACACATAATTACACATGCAAGCTTAGTCTCGACTGAATTTCAAATGATTAAAAAGGTAACACTTTCCCACGAACCTGGATACAGACGGAGTGAGGAGCTGTGAGGATACCTTATTCTTATGGGGAGGAACATGTATGTCAGAACCTAGCCAAATATATTCAAGGTGTAATTACTTTCATATGAGTACTCGGTTTTCATGGATACATGCTGGGATCAAAATCTCGAGTGAACTGGATGATGCGGGTGAGTTGAGATAGATATCGATTGTCTCTCGACGAACATTGCATAAAAGTCAGTGTTATTGCATTTTCTTAACACCTCTCCTCAACGAGCTGCATCGTTTTGAGTAGGTATGTATTTCAAGGGCGGACTCTCCTCGTCCTCCAGGTAAGTCTTACTAGCTAAGTGTGCTAATGGAGTTTTGATCACACTTTCTCAATAAACTTTCCCGTATAAGCACATGTGAAGATAGTCCTTCTACTCCACCACCACTTATCAAATCTAGGTTAAATTCACAGCTGTCTAAAATGTATTTTCATGAAATTGTCACCCCAGCTTAGATTCTCCTTTTAATTATTTGTATTTATATCTACTAATGGGAAATGGCTGTGCTGCTGTGCATGTACAGTTGTAAGTTACCTGGGAGATATATCCAGGATTTCAAAAAAAAAATACTTGTATGGTTTCACATAATTAATTGTGTTACACTTATGGAGCAAATATTGTCCAACAGTAGTCGGAACCCTCACCACTCCCCTTTTAACATTTTACTTCTCATTAATTGTCCATTCATTAATGTTAGATAAATAGAGGAATTGGAATAATAAATATTATTCCTTATAGCATTCCAGATTATTCCCACGGTATAACTCCCTGTATTAGAATTGCTCTAGAAACCACAAACCACAGTCATAGAACCTCGTCAATTCATGTTTCCTTGATAATAGCACATAGCGTCAAATGTGGTTAAGGAAAGCACTTGAACTGTGCATACGGGATAATTAGTACCTACCTATAAAAGTGATTGAAATTAAAGATACTGAGAATTAGCATTTCTCTTGAAACTCTCTAGTGAGAATCACAATTGTTCAATTATAATCGATTCTTAGTAGCCAACTAGATCCAAATCAGCTTCAAACAAGATCGGGTTTTGATTCTTCTAATGCTTAATAAGTAAGGGTTTGGAATACCTATTCAAGGAACTAGTACAATATTGACGAGGAATTCCGAACCGTTTACATAATACTGAGTGCGCTTCGGGGGAGAGATTTGTTATGGTAATGAATGCATGTGCCTAGCTACCAGATATGTGGGAAGTGGGAATTAATTTCAAGGGATGTTTTACCAGGCCATCTCTTTTCTCTGTAGTAAGGTAGCAGTGCTGAAATAATTTTGGAGGAATTCCTTTGGATCCTGATGATGTCATCCATGATTAAACTAAATCCGTCTATTCAGGATTTGCCTGAAAAGGTAAATCCAGTTTTGTGTGTATATATAATTAGCTATTTGTGTTACTACAGGTATGTATGGAGACGGGCTTCAAAAGCTAATATAGCTATTTTTGAATTCGAAATTAATTTTAACTGGGGCCGTCCATTCATTGGATTTTCACTAGAGACTTTTAAAATCTGTGCCACAAAAATGACAATAGAACATCAAAACTGATTGTCGGAAAGTTTATTAATTATTTAATTATTTTAATGGAGTTTCTGAAGTTTCGTACCTCTTTGTTACACATGATCAGGAGAGGAGAGAAGCTATGTATGTGACTGAAAACAAAAGTTGGGAAAAGAAAAATTATTCAGAGCTTCAGCTTTTAATATATTTGAAGTTGACTCGGTTCAAACTCCAGGGCTCAATTGTTCTCCATGAATGCTTTGATATAGGGCCTTATTAGACTCCCAACTGTATTTTTTTACTTGTTGACTAACGCTCTCTGCTTGTTTACATGCTCAGTACATTTTTTCAAGCGTAAATGTTGTCAAGCTTGAATCAAGCCTAAACTGAATCAGTGTTGGTTCGCTGGAGTCTTTAATCCCAGTTAGACAGCACAATATTGCTTTATGTACATTCTTACAGCAAGTTAGGTTCATGCTTGATCAGCAACCGTGTGTTGTTACTCTGAAAGGGTAACACGGAGGAGTAGCATTAAAAGCATCACGTACACGACAAGTTTAAAACTTTGATCATGCTATGTAATATCTATCCTATGATCTATGCTATGTATGACTACTTGCAATATTTTTTTTTAAATTCAGCCGTCCTTCATAGTCTCTTGCATTCAACCTAGTTTTTGAAGCACTTGGATTGATCTCAGGTTAATTAATTACTATCAACTGACAGATCTACAATACGTACCCTGGCATCTGCTCCCAGCAGGAACCTTGAGCCTTCATCAAATCCGAAAATTGGACGGGCTTGTTGCCATAGTTAATTTAAAAATAAAATCCAGTCAATGCAAGGCTCTTTCACTTTCAGAGACCTCTCATTAGGTAATTTACTCTTCAGGAACAAAAATATTTGAGCACATGTCCGCTCACCACAATGTGGTTATTTCATTTTATGACATTTCAACAGTCAAATTGTATTCAATTCAGGGATGCTCTTACAGAGATTACGTAAGTTATGTAGTCAGTTAAATAATGTAAAAATAAAGTGTGAAGTTGCCTGTGATGCTTTCGGATTTCATTCAAAGAAAGAAGAAAATTGTTTTAAATTGAAAATAAGCTCGTAGTTCATTTAAAAAATCTTCGAGACACTTCAAGTGTCCAATATCTGTAATTCAGTCCTTGCCTTCAATAACGCAAGATTTTTAAAGAGGATCAGACGGTTTGGTGGGAAATGGAATGAGCCCACGGTTTTTCATCATCAAATGTACGTATATTCTCCGTTGCTCAATTTGAACAAAATACTATAATAATTATGGACCTTTATGACATGGATTCATTGGACTCTCGGCCATAAGAGATCTCCTTAGGCTCCTTATAGGATACAGTAGTAGGACTTTCTTGTAGAATCATAAATATTTATGTGTGCCTTACTGGGCCCCGTGGAAACAATACATTAATAAATAGGCTTTTGTTGCTCAATGGAATAAGTCCGACTTTGTGAGTCGACTCTGCATGAATTTCATTGTTCGTATCATTGTTTGTGCTCATTTAAGCATAATATGTAGGCTGAGCGTGTTAAGATGGTCCTGCATAAATAGATACTGTACAGGGTTTGTGGAGCTCTACCCTACGAACTACCTGCACTATTGCACTGTAGAAACGCCTTATTCTAATGTATGGGGATCTACCATGAAAACCACTTATTCTATTTCTCAAAAGCCCTTTAATGTATGGGGATCTAGAGTGTGAATCACTCATTCCCGTGTTAAAAATTTGTATTTTAATTTGTGGTGTCCTTCCTGCTGGATTTACTGTCCCAGTGTGCATTAAAATATAGATAGCCCCCGTTTTTATTGTCGTGGTGTAACTACGAGGGTCGTATATTTGGGGAAATTCGGATTAGATTCGTTTGTGGACGAGGAATGTTTTGGAAATAGAGTTCATCTTCCTTATAGCCGTTGCTCCGGCTCTCTACTCTGCCCGCTCTCCCTCGTTACTCACAGTTGTGGTTCCTAATTACCAGCTCAATCTCGCTGGGTCTAATCCACAATGTAAAGGTCTGGGTTTTATCTATGTGCCTAACCTGACGTAAAATATTTTATGCTTATTAGCACTCACACATCCTCCCATCAGACGAGAGATGAATGAAGAGAGGTGAGGATATTCCCTTGTTTCCTCCAGACGAAACCAAAGCCAGATAAATACGGCTTACTCATACGGGCAAAACCAGTTTGAGCCTAGTTGGGTTACATCTGGCAAAGCCTTGACTCGGACAATTTATTGACAATGGTAAAGTGTGTAGTTAGTTGCTCCACTTTCACCGTCGAGATGATCAATCTAGCTACTATCTACCTTTTGAGGAGAAGCCGGCAGGACATGATGAGTAAGAGGAGAAACTATTAGAGCAGATTATGTCTGGCAAATTTGTGTGGTGTTTAAGTAAATGTAGCTCGTGTAGCTAGGAGGTAGTGGATGTGTAGAGCCCTCAAGGTAACGTCTGGTTTTAATAATAATAATTCCCCTGTGTGTTTTCCCTGTACAGATTGCATTTCTCTGGCGTAATGACTCATTTTATACACCTTCTACCTTCCTCTCAAATGGGAGGCTTTCGGGTAGCTTTTAGTATTTAAATTACAAAACTTTTTCCTACAGTATTTCATACACATTCCTGTAGCATGTTCTATTTATTATATTTTTTTTTATATTCCTCCCCACATTCTTGAAGAGCTACAGAATATTTGTATTTGGGGAATGGCAGTGTAAGATGAAGGAATATGGTGGCAAGGATTTTTTTCCCCCACTAGTAACCATGCCTAATTCCTTCTACTACTACGATATTTGACAAGATAAATTTGTCAGTGTACATTCCTATTTGGGAAATTCCTGGGGCAGTGCATTCGGGAAGAAGACAGTCGCTGGGAAAGTTTATCAAGTAGATGAATAACAAAGAATGATTCGCTACTGTCTTCGAGTTACATGCTTTAAGAAAATTGCATAAAATCTTCCCTAAAGAAAACTTCCCCTTCAGTTATCAGACCTCAATGCATAATGCACGCAATCTAGAATTGCACTTTACGTGTAAAAGCTTGACAGATGAAAAGGGAACGGAGAGGGAAAAGCTGGGAATACAACCCCAGGAAATTTAAAAGTGTGTTCGGCAAAGCAACAAGCGGTTTATTTTGCTGGAAATACCTTCAGAGAGATGTCATACTGTATGGTTGGATGTAACAAGCTTCCCCCTTTCCCTGAATCTTATACATCTCTTTGCTTACCTTTTCTTTGAATTTCATTCAACCCAAAATCTTCTATCGTCGTCCGTGAGGGAAAGAAAAGAATAAGAAAATAGAAACTGTCGAAGCGGGGAGACGAATAAAAATACTGGAGCGCTCTACTCAACCTAGAATAAAATGTAGAGCGTCTTTAAATTCCTAAATTTGTGCTATTCAAACCGTATTTGTAGAATTCTTGAAAATATGAAAGCAGTATGACGCCTTGTAGTTGACTTTAAATTTGATTCCTCAATATAGGCCTCCTTCCAACCATCCCAAAATCTCATTCAAGGACCAACAACTTACAAATATAGGGCATTTAGGGAATTATATAATTACATACATTGATGCATGATATTCCTGCATGCTCACAATGAATAATATGCTGACAAAAAAAATTTTACGACCGGGTCTTCCAACTTGTGTTTGAGCTCACAATGAGACATACATACCTCCTTTTTCTATCCCTTCCGAACCTCAACAAAAAAATGTCCCAGGGAAAGACGCTATACAATGTCTAACATATGAGGTATTTATACTTACAATGAGACAAATTTTCAATGCAGTACCACCTGCAAGTGCAGTTCAATTGACATATAATTACGTGAAGAGTAGGAAGTACAGAAGTAAAGTAAAAATCGACTTTTGTATCTAAACACTTGAAAAATAATGGAGAAGGTCAACACTTTCTTTCCCTCACATTTTAAATTCTTTTGGGAATGATCAGGTGACAATGGAATTTAAAATGTTTATCCTTCAATTACCTATTCATTTGTGTCCTTGGTGTTTATTTCTTTGTACGACATTCGTCCTGTATTGTTTGATGTAATTATCTTCTGTGACGTGAACAAAATGCATAAAATCCCCGTAGATTCCGCCTCCCTCAAGAGCAAGATTAGAATTTTAGAACTAATTTCCCTTGCGATGTAATTTATGGGACCTGTTCACGAGTTTTTAATTTACAAGTTCCTAAAGAAATCTAGGAATCCAAGCCAGTTGTCCCAGTCTACACTTTCCTAAAGAAAAACAAATGATTCTATTGAAATTGAAACTTTGCATTAAGGAGGTAGGGTTTCACTGGAAACTGGGTTGGCAGTTGGAAGATAGTATTAACAGATTGAAGGTGAAGAAAAAAAACAAGGGAGTAAAAGAGTTAAAGCTCTGTCTAGGAGAACCCTCATACGTCATTATTCGCCTGGTTGAATTCAATTAATCTGAATTCATGCGAGTGATTCATGAATTTGGTGCCATTTTCTTTCTCTTGTGAGTCCTCTTATGATGACTGTAGCACTGTCTCTAATCTTGAGATAAAGACCGTGTGCGTGAAGGAGCAAGTCAACGGATGGTACGCTCAACTCCCTTCCTCTAAACTTTCCCGTGTGTACTTGGGAGATTCATAACCCTGACCTAAATTCTCTTCTACATCGAATCTACGCTCCGGCAGGGAAACTTCGTAGAATTTATATGGAGATAAATTCTCAAGCACTCACGTATCAAATAGAGTTGTTTAAATAGGGTTCAGGTATGAAAATAGTATTTTCTCCTGGTTATGTATTTTTTGTTTGAAAAAAAATAACCAAGTATCAGTGGAACACCTTCAACCAATCTTTAAAAACTACTTCAGCAAATTTAATGTGGGTAAAAACGAACATACTAAACTTTTTCAAATACTAAGGTCATCCATGTATGTACATATGTATACACCTGAGTAGTATCATTACCATCAAAATTTTTCACAAGTCAAAACTAAGTGAGGGCAAACGCTGTGAAAAAAAAGTTTCCCACACTATTCATCGATCTCAGTCCGAGTTTCTAATATTACTCCGATTAAGTAGTAAAAATGTGAAGGATTGTTACGCTTGAAAAACCTGAGGCCTATTGAAGTAACTACGGAATTTATCGATCAACTATATACCTTTACAAGTATTGATTAAAATCTTCTTGCGATTTCAGAGTTCCCTTTTGATACAGATGTTTTGTATTTACTTATCTTTATTTGCAATAATCACAGCGAATTTCAAATGTAAATGTAGAAGCGTACATAGAGTAGATACTTATACATTATTTGAAAGCTACATTATTCGTGGCTTTTGAAAAAGTCTGGAACTTCTCAACGACCCTCGGTCGTGAGGATTTTTTGTTATTTGGAAGCGAAGTAGATAAACTCACAATAAAAACGATGAATCAAAAATAAAGCTCATATCAAGCACTAAATCAACCACTAAAAAATTAATGTGCTAAAAGTGAACGTGAAAGGTATGTACATAAATATTGTTTACGTCAAGTTTTACTCGAAGCTTGTATCGAATGCCACAAGTGAAACGAAACACCACCTGTGACTAAGTTACACTGAGCGCCATCGTGGTGAAAGTGGGGAAAGTCAGTGAAAGCAGTGCTTCCTCAAACTCATAGATGCCAGACGTACAGGACTGGAAGTCACTTCAAACTTTCACACTGCTGGCGCCGTCAATGTAGAGGACAGCATTGGGAAAAGGGATTCGACCAGTGTAAATGCAATGAACTCCAACAGGTGTGCCTCAGAACCCCTTCTTTCACAATGAACTGGAACAGCTCACAATTTTCATTCATGATTTGAGGCCAAGTCCATTTTTTTTTAAATGTGTTCAAATATGATATCCCTAAGAAACTTTTGTTTATTTAACTGCCAGGATACGGATGCTATTTTAGGAACGTCGAAACTCCTTAATTATATGGGCATATGCTAGCAATTTTAGTCATATGGTCCGGAGGATGCTAATTCAAAGGCTACCAACCTGTTGAGGGTAAGTGTAAAGAGGTGGACAAGACTTGGTGCTTGTGCGACTTCCACGGCTGTCCCAACGAGTCATCTGAGATTTTGAGGTGCTCGGTCCTGAGTACGGGTACTTTGCTCCAGAGGTACTGGCGTAAGGTTTGACATGACCAAAGCTTTTTGTGGCGGGTCTCGTGAGGTGTGGTGCATCAAAGCGTTCCAAGTCTCCCCAGTCCTTGCACCTCTTCCTTAAGGTGTAGTAGCGATAAATGACAATGGTCATGGCCACTACCAAAGCCAAGCCCGTCCCCGTAGCGGCTCCTAGCACGGCGGATGTCACCATCTTCCACGTCCGGGATTTAGACTAGCTAAAAATAAAAACAACAACTCCAGCATTAAGGTCAGATTAAAATATCCCTGTCTGTAGTACACGCCTTCAACTCACAATAAATGAATGGCTCAATGTAGTGTTTTTATAGCATTGTCAAGCCCCTTTTCATTACCAATAATGGAGAATCAATAATAACATTCGAAAACATTAGATTAATGCAGGTTATAGTTTTAGCAACCTTTGTCATTCAAACCAGGGGTCGGATTAGCCAAGTATACTCCATATAAACTCACTATCCACACATTTCTTAAATAATGGCTCCCTCAGCTATACACTCCTCAATCATCATTTATATCATTGAGGCTTTCACTTCCTCCCCTCATCAATAGCGTCTATAGAGAGGATTAGGAGTAGTGAAATAAATACCCCATGCTTCCATTACTCCGCTATCATACATACATACGTACTGCGGAGAGAAGTAAACAAGACAGGAACATAAGCGACCCCATCCGAAACTAAAATAACTGTTATGCAGCCGTCATAGTACATTAAATACAGAATTGTATGCACACACATGAACCAGCTGCGGAGGGAATTACTAGAATACTGAGACCGTGACAGTACTTTACATTCCACTTATAGTAACTAGATTGCTTGGAAAAGACCGTCCTCCCTGCTCCCATCCTATAAGTCACCTGCGTGCGGAAATATAAACATGAAAGTACTGCGTCCGATTTAATGTGTTTTCCCCATATGTCATTAAGTAATGGAGGACGCCAAAAAGTATTATTTTACTCGGGGGTCTCTGAAAACCATCCGAGTCTTATCTTATATTAAATAGGAAGCATATTGTATATATTTTTTCCATTTAAATCCATTCCCTCCACAGACACAGCCACCCAGCCTCGATAGGAGGATTTCAACGGGAAAATAAAGATTCTTTCTACTTTGAATATTTACTTCTTTGGAAAATGCATGAGGAGACGTGGAATTATGCAAGGAGAGAGCCCATGCTTTCACTCTTCCTTTTCAATAATTAATGGCTCTTATGCAACACACTACCTCACAAGGCCCCCTTCCAGGAGCAATTTGCCAGAAACAAATACAGACGTGCTTGACACCATGGCAATACGTAGATACCCGAGTACAACACTTGACAACGATTTTAAGTGATATAATAACAGTTGGTAATAACGTGCCTCATCACGTCCCCTTGTTTGCACATGGGCAGAATAAAAATTCTTTGAATAGATAGAAATCGTCCCGGCTCACTACATCTATATCCTTTGAGTAAATATACACGTCGTAGACTTAAATTAATACACCAATTGTCCATTGTACAATATTATTTCTTTACAGTGCTAACAAAGCCTTCCTGAGTAGTCCTTGTAGGGGTTTCCATAAGATTGGGAAAATGTGAACTTTTAGTTGAGGCTTGAAGGAAACAAAAAACTACCAAAAAAACCTTCAGTGGGCGGTTTGAATGAAAACCACTTTTGATATCTACTTACACATTTTATGTATATATGTATGCTATCTCCGAGAAAGTTTCTCGTACTCTCTGGGCATAAAGTAATTCAAAGATAGTGGGAGTGAGGAATCTACTCAAAATTATTTCCTTTTCCTAGACCCATTCCGTTTCCTTCACTTGAAATGTCCCCATCGCTATTTCAGAAACCGACTCAACTAGTTAAACAGTACCTTGCGGTGAGCACGTAGGGATGAAGAATGGAAATTGGATACATGCAGGAGCATATTTATCCGTCCGCTTTTATACTTACTTTCCCGTACATACTAATATCATCTGAGCATGCCTATGCCTAAAGTCCCTTCATGTAACCGCCGTATGAAGAGTTTAGGATGTACATAATGTGCATCATATGTATTTACTGTATGCATGAAAAAAAACCACTCAACTTGCCGTAGTTGTTACTGGTGTTGTTATCTCGTTGAATCTCTAATGCAATTTATTTCCTGGGTTTTTAAACGAGTGGGACTTTTGTGAGAGGAACTTAAACTTCTTAGCTGTACACAAGCAAGAAAAAATAAAGTTAAACATCATGTTTTGTATCCTGAGTACAGGCTGGGAGAGCAGGACACGATTTCTTGTCGTAAATTCATTCAAACTTCATTAATCTAACACATTTGGTGTACTCTGTTCTCAAGAGACTCACCGGAAGAGCCAAGAGTCATATCTTGTTCCCGCACTGTAAACGGCTCCATTTCACTTTTAGCTATGGAAGGGTGCGTAGATATATAAACCCATAGCTAAGAAGCAAGCCGGCTCTGATGGAATAGCACACAATAATCAATTTCTGTAGCATTTTAAGCTTCGTACACTCCCCCATCTCAGCAACGGCTGTCTATAGCATTGATCGACAAAATCCGATTTACATTTTAAGCCCAATCTGTATGCGTACATTGCATTAGCTTAACTCCTGTGTAAAGTCATGTGCGGAAAATGAACAGCAATTCCCAGTAGTTTATAAAAGTAGGATAAATTGCTAAGAAAATATTAAAGCTCTCTTTCACTCTCTCTCTCTCTCTCTCTCTTTCTGCAAAGTACCTTCCTCACGCATACTCTATTTATAAAACCTAATCACTTAACAGCAGACCCGCAAAGGGAAATTCCTGAAACATGACAGAAGATAAGAACATAAGGAGGATATGACACTCGTAGAACTTTGATCAAATTACTAAGCAAAATACGGAGTGAGCTTTGAGTAAAATCAAATTCAGTAACACAAGGAGCTTACACAGGAAGGGAAAATCTGACTGACAATGAGACCTTTTACGTCTAATAATCAAGATGGAGGAGTCTACTTAACGAGAATGTGAAGATCATTTCAAAGTAGGATCATCACCCAAAATCACAGATTAAACAAACTAAATACCCCCGTAAGCCATTATTGTTCACATGCTCATCCCTGACATTAAAAAAAAATCTTGTTGGTCCTGAATACTCTCCTTCATACCTTGCTCAACATACATGATAATCATTTTAAATGGCAAATATTGATTTGCGGATAATGATTGAGAAATCCACTGTAAATTTAGGTTTCTTTGACTAAGATTATGTAGGGATTCATTGAAAGGGAAGGAAGTGAAAGGATCCGTGCAAAAAGTTTACTTTTTGGGTTTTACCAGCTACTTTGGGCTTGTATAAAGTCGTGTACGTGCCAACCATGAAAAAAGTTTGATTGCTTCTCTCTCTCTCTCTCTCTCTCTCTCTCTCTCTCTCTCTCTCTCTCTCTCTCTCTCTCTCTCTCCCGAGTGAGAGAAAGAGAAGAGAAAGAGAAAAAAAATCTGGAAAGGTAATTTCAAATAAGGATATTTCACAAAGTGTGGAGTGGATAAGGGGTAAACGGCGGGGCTCTTCTGCCGAGAGCGAATGAGAAGCGGAATTTCGAGAAATGGCACGCGTGGGTGTTTGAACGAGAATGAGAGTACGAGCCTTTTGCGTCATCCACCATCCATCTCACAAGTACACATGTATATGTAAGTGTTCTTGTACGGAGCATTATAGCCCTCTGCTTCCCTCCTCCTTCGAAGAATGTCCCCTGAAATTTACAGGTCTTATCCAAGCAATCCATATGTGCTTATGTTTGTAAATGTAACATACCTGGAGCCATTTGTTCCGCAAATCCAGCCACACTCTCTATGTACATTATACACAATGTCACATTGTACTTGAGGAAAATATAAGCATGAAATGCATACCTAATCTCTGGGAATACCTAGGAAAAGTAAAGGGGGGAGAATCAGTATTAAAAGTGAAAAGCTTGAAATTAGTACTCCTTTCCGAGAAATCCGATACAGAGCCTCCTGTCAACTTTCTCGAATACATGTAGAAAATGTTTACCCTTGTTGGGACAAAAAAAAACATAATCTAAGGACCATTATACTAACACCAATAGTCTGGGCATTAGGGAAAGCTCTGCAAACCAGGTCAGCTATCCTTTAGTGTGTGTGTGACAACAGGAAGACGGGAGAAAAACAAGGCTCAATTAAGGACGGATGAAGAGGAGTAATTCATCTTGTAAATCCTATTTTAGGTATCAATTAACAAAATTACGCTCTCTGAGTTGTTGATACCGAGAAAAGTTTGATTGGAATCAGTCAGTACATATATTTGTGTGTTTAATATTACCGGGAAGGAGAAGAGAGACCCTTCAATTTGTATTTACGCCACACCAGCCCATACAGTGCTCGGCATTCGACAGGAAACCCCTGCAGCACACACGGAAATAGTAATTAGGAAACGTGGAGGAAAGTTTATGAGTCAAATAGATAGAATAGGCAGCATGGATGTAGATATTCCTTGACAGTCCTCCCTGTCGAATACAAAGTAAATAAGCAAAGTAAATGCTACTGTTCTGAGTCTCAATCATTACTACCCTTTCCCTCTTCATTATTATAATGGAAGGAGATTTTATCACTGTCGAGCACAACTTTACTCCTTCCTTGCAAATCTTTTCCCTGTTCATTCAGATTTCCATGTAAAATACATTTGTTGAAATTTGTATGTCACGACGGAAACAAACCAAGAGTTGCATGAGCAATTCTCTCCTAGCTCCCTTCCCTTAGAATTACCATCTCAGATCCATTTAATTCCTCTTTTTAATATCTATTTCATTGAGACTATCTACTGGGACACGTGCGTAGCTCCGTTTTAATACGTACATCTTCATTCAGAATCCCTTTTTTTTATATGTTTGTGCACCTGCCGAGAAAATCAAAACAAGAACAAAAGCCATCCATGAAACGTTGACTTAATCACGTTTGCCAGATTGAACACAATCGACGAGTCCATACGTGGGCTGAAGTCCTCTCCATTGAGAAACATCCATCTTGATTAAATATTTCGAACGTAAACCTGTATAAGTACAAACATCCCTCGAACATAATTATATACATTTGTTATATGGCTGGGAAATAGGTACCGGACATGTAAGGATTCTTTTTTCCCAATAGGTTCTCTCTTTTAGCTCCGCACTAAACTTTCCGACGAGGACGACAGAACCAATTAAATTACATTTTATGAATTCAAGCCCCGTAATATTTTCTGTAACAACGTATTTTCTGTAAAATGTAGTTTTAAGGTGGTGCATGGGTGCCCTTTTGAAGACACTTTGAGGATGCGCATGAGCTACCCAAACCGTGTGCTAACTTCATGGGCTAGAGCGAGTGAAGTTCTGGGACCAGCTTTGATTCTAAATTTATTTGTTTCACCTTTAATCTAATCGTAAGGTCACTAGTTAATATCCCATTGCAAACGTATAATTAGATACAAGCCTAGCACGTATACACCCAACATCAAAGTTACCAATATACACAAAGTGTTGTCAGTTGTGGTGAAATTATCGTAATTGATATTTGCATCTGTAGATCTACCAAATGCATCCAACACTCACACCGCAGACTTGACATATGCTGAAATGGTTTGGCTTGAGCAATTTCAAGATTTTATGCTGAAATTAATTTATTAGAAGGGGAACTTCGAAGTGACAAAATATTTCCCACGTCTCTTGCCTGTAATTTAAACATAACGCTGACGAAGTGGGGAGGTGTGCTCGAATTTTTAACTTAAAACCAGAACTTGAGAAATAAAAGTAGAGCACTTGGAAATAGTTTAGATGAGAATAAAAAGTAAAAATAAGAAATAATTAATTATTAGTATTCTTTAATGTAAGAAAGAGAGGAAATTTGAAAGTAGTAAAGAATAAATATTGAATCACACAACACTATAATAATTGTGATATTGTACATTTTCTGTTTCGGCTTCATAGATCAGCTCTAAATAGATAGATACTCCTAAAAGCTGCTATGAACATGTATGAGACTTGCTCTATTTCCCTATAGCTCTGTTTCCATGCATTCCTGAGCTGGACGTGATGTTTCTGTTGACTACATAAATCGATTTCTGATAATTCGTCTTCAAAAATTAGTCCAAGGATACAAGCAATTGAATATCATTTATGGCATTTGTATATCTATATTAACATTACTCTGCGTTTTCAAGGAAAAATATAATGATGGGGATATTATATGAACAAAAGCCGTGTTTTTGGCATTTATTCTTTATTTTATGAATTCTTTTGTCATCCCGCCCACCCCGCTCTTACTTTTCCAACACAAACTCATCCCGTGGCTCCCTGTATTATCCTTTTAGGACGAGGAATTCCAAATGATAGTAGGACTTGTGAATGTCCCGGGAATTTATAGAATTATTCCTTTCAAAGCTGGGATTGAAATTGATTAAAATCCCTCAAGCTGGCTTTTTAAGATGTAGCAAAGTATAGTTTCCTCTTTAATATCTCAAAACAGTCCATGCACAAAAACGACTTGATGAAGACTCAAGTTCTAGAAGGAGTCAAATATTCCTGGAAATATATTCTATTAATTCAAAATATTGTGGTCTATAGATATATATAGGAGATGCAATGAATTCCCATTGAGGACTCAAGAATTCCAATTAAGCCCCAGTCATCTTTTCAGCCACAATTCCTTCCACTCTGGTGAAATTACAAGTTACTTGTGCTCTCTTTCTCATCCATCACTCTGAAATGATTTCAGAAAATAATCAAATCAAGCTCAACAAGTAAATGGATGTTTAGAGGATTCAATCATAATACCCGAAAAACATTTGTTAGGGATGAAGATACCAAACACAGTTTATAAATGTCATGATTTTCTTTAATGTCATCAGGGACGGACGTGTCTTAGTTTACTCTTCATTGGAATCGTGATACATTGAGCTTGCGACATGTGCAGTGCTCAACATTGCTTATTTTTAGCTATATCCCTGACAAATTCAATATTTGCATTTTAATTTATCTAGTCCTCGTGTGTAATTTGGTTGTAAAGGTAATTATCATTACAATCACTTGAATATTAAAGTCCCAGCCAATTTACATTGATAGACTAATTTTTTCCCAAACGTTTTTCATCATTTTAAATAATTAATTAAAATAGATGAAACCCCAATATTTCCTCAATATAGATGATCGAAAAGGAAAGTCGCTAAACATATTATTGATTCAGCGTCAATAAAGACTGGAAAGAACAATTAAGATGGGACCAGATAGCCTTCCCCTTTTGGCGATCAATTCCATAAAAGTAAAGAAGAATTCCGATCACATATTAGGAGATTCAATCAAAACTTAGAGGATAATTATAGTAACGTAACTCAATATTGAAGATCGAAACTTTAGTTTCCTCATTAACGATGTACTTCAAATCGAATTTTCATTTATTTATTTCAAATAAATTAAATGAATTGATGTAATGCTATGTAGCTTCAATTACCAATTTGAAGAAATCCTTGTAGAGAATCAACAAATGCTTCACAAATGTGAAAAATTGGAAGTCAGGAACTTCCAGATCCTGAACATCTCAAAAATACTCAACAGTCTGAGAAAATTAGGTGGATTCCAAAATGTCGACCGCAATTATCAATCATCCACCAGCCCACGGACGGCGAGCTTCAAAAAGGAAAAGATGAGAGTGACTTATAAGACCGAATTACATTATTTTAACCAAAGGAAGAAAGCTGTGATTTCTCATATGAGGATTCTTTCAGAGGACTGTAAAAATTATGCAGAATTTGGGAATTCGGATCATTGGGAGGTGGTAAATGTGTGAATCCTGTCACATAGAAAAAAAATTATTGATGCAGCATTTGTTACCAATGTAATTTCAGAAGTAATATCCAGTTTTAACGCGTCATCCAGCGTAGGAGGTGGTATTCTTCCACGACGACTAAAATCCACGAAAACCGACATAAGAAATTATAACCTAAGTAATAACGTACATATACGCTCACATGCTTGGGTCAAAAAGATTACCGCCCCCCCCCCCAACAGACACAAAGCCCACAGAAAAGAGTGCCCCGTAAAATACTTGATTAAACTAAATTTGTTGAAAATTCAGTTCAAGATTTCCAATAATTAAGTGTTTTTATTAACCTGGGTCAATATTTCGGGTCAGAGCGGTCAAAAACGGGAAGCAGGTTGACTTTTTGAAGGATTTCTAAAGTCTTTTATTTTTATATAATAATAAAAATAATTTTGGGTGGAAATAAAAAACTTGCAAACATGAAATCCTTCTTTAAATATTGATTTAGGATCAAAATTTTATAAAATCTGGAACTAAATTTGCTACAAAGTGGGATAACCATATATTTTGTTGAATTGGTTGTATATAGCCCGAAGATGAACACAGTTGTTGTTCGGAAGCTTGTATTTATAGTACAGAATGGATTCCACTGAAACCAATTTAAATGTGAAAAATATATTTTGTTATTTTATTTCCTCACATGGGCTAGGGGTTAGCTGCTGGGCAAATGTTCTGAGCAGCATTGAAATATTTCATCGTTAACTTGATGCGTGAGGCCTGAATAGTTCTAATATGTATGCAAAGGTCGTGATCAACGTGATTGGGAAAAATGTGAGCCTGTTTCTAGTTTAATGAAGACACTTCAGACAACTTCAATCGATTGACAACCAAGACGAAATGTGTGACAAATTTTCTGAAAAAATTAATATATAATGTTATATGTAGAAATTTACGTATAAATGAATTCCAACAAAATGAATGCGTTAAATGGAATAAACTTTCATCAACGAGACACGGAGTTGTCTAATTCTTAGTATGCGCAGCTACTATCAAATAGATAACCCAAAAGTTTGGTTTAGTAACATCCGAACGAATTAAGAAGAATTGGAATATTTTACCAATAAATCTGATTCAATCTATAATCAATGTAATAGCAGTGGCTATTATTCCACGAAGAGATAATGTCTTTAATTTTAACCAAAGTCCTTCAATTTGCAGAAACTAACTCTATGCACTATAATGTTTGAATGTTTAAAAATTGTAAACAGAATAATTACTGTCAATGAGTCCAACAGGGGCTACTTCTGAGAAACAGCGTCGATAAAGTCTTTCTTTCATAGGTATATATGGAATTTAAGATTATATTGTTAATTTGTAATCCAAGGACGTTCCCTGAAATGTCTGCATTTAGATTCAGGTCCTGGTTTGGCACGTCCTTGAAATTAAGGATTCAACCTAGCATTTAATGTCCCTTGGGCCCATGAAAGGAAAATGTTGCCTCGGTCATGCCTTTTAAATTTTACAGTCATAGGAACACGAGAAGAGAGAACATATAGGCTTACCTAATGAATTAAATAGTACTGCTTCAGAAAGCCCATTAAGGCTGGAGTTTTGACATCTTTACTTAGATATTTAATTCAAGACTCACCGCTTGGAAACCTTCCACACACTTCAATCATGATATACACAGAAACTTGTAAGGTTGAACTATTACACATTCCGTGCTTACCACTTGTTATAAAGTTAGTTTACATCTTGACAACTTTTCCCAATTTTCCTATTCCAATTTTAATGGCATGTGCTCAGGCACTGACTCATTCGTGTTTTTAAATTATGTTGAATGTTATTCTTATTTATCTAGTTTTGAATTTAAACATTAAGAAAATTGCAAGTGTTGCCTTCAATCCCATGGGCACTTACTGTCATTATATTCGTAAGTGAGGGGAAAAGCACTAGAATTGGCATGCAGTAACCTGAGTTAAGTATTGTTTATGTTACTTTCACTAAATATGGAGCTGGCATAAGTATGCACAACGAAATGAAAAGAATTGCAGGGAGAGGTAGGGAAGGCGGAAGTCTAATTAAGGGAAAGTTTCTGGAAAAGTCAGAACAAATAGAATATTATGTCAATATTTTCAAATACGATAGTAGATATAAAGACCAGACAATATTTTTCTCATGTCATGTCATTCTCCTCGTCAGTATAATTGGGTGGCGCCAATCTTACTCTCTACTATCATTCACACTGACACCAAATAATGAGAATTTTTTATGGAAGGAAGACGATTAGAAAATAAGCAATAAAATTCAGCTCGGAATGTCAATTTGATTGCACACGAAATACACGAAAATGTTTCATTGCGTTTGCAAAATGTGTAGTAACAACCTACAAAATATTATTATGCCTTGAGTGACGTCAATTTCAGAGTGGTTCTACTCGACTTTGTTTTTATTCGTGCATAAATAGATAAGAGTTCCGGGTATAGCATATCCACGAAAAATCAATTTCATACTGAATCCTTCGTATTAATTTCAAAGCCGAATCAATACTTTGAGTTACTGACAACTAACTATGCATAATAGTAAATTGTTCGAGAATTAATATAGATTTTCCAATAGGATCCCTTGTGAGTTTCTTTTGTTCAAACTGGTTACAGCAAGTTTTCCACATTCAATTCATCCTGCCACCAATACCTTTGAGACTCAATTGTCAAGTCACCTTCAAGGATCAATAAGCTAGTTAGTGGTTAGTAACAAGGAATGAATTGAAGATTGAAATTTTGAGCTGTAAGACTTTCCACATTGCTTCATCAAACAAATAGCTGTGTTTACTGTATGAAGTTAACAGGTGGATGTGAAGAAAGTCTTGTTGGCTTACACATTCTGCAAATCACTTTTCCAGGGAAAGCTATTCTACAATTTTATTAATTATTATTATTATGGCTGCATACTAGTTCTGACCGTAAAGTTGTTCCTCGGGAGCAGAACCAAGTCTCAAATAATTATATGTTCCTATTTATTTTTTTGTGAAATTAATTCACATCGGGGTGACTCCTGTCAGGAATAGTTGCTTCGGTTTTAGTCATCATTAATTTAACATTTACAGCGTCGCCCTGGTTTCCAGACTTTAATGATTCATCAAACCCTACTGGTCTTAAGTCTATTGAATGCTATCCAGCATTTCCTGTTTCGTTTATGGAGCACGCTTACATAACCTGCCCCAAGCTAAAAATTG
The DNA here is from genome assembly GCA_947179485.1 of Allacma fusca. Classification (NCBI taxonomy): domain Eukaryota; kingdom Metazoa; phylum Arthropoda; class Collembola; order Symphypleona; family Sminthuridae; genus Allacma; species Allacma fusca. Next base: position 46,334,215 of record OX359249.1, on the reverse strand, counting down.
TGTGGACGTTCTGTGCACACACTGACTGCAACTCAATGTACATACATAATCAACGAGCTCAATCAATATTTTCCTTGTGGTAGAGATACCACTCTATTTTTTGTAAGCGGTGTGTGGATAAATTAAAAACATGACCTCTCCCCAAATAGGTTAAAAAACGCAATCCTTAAATTTCGGCTTGTCAACATATTTTATGAAATGCCAAATTGGTAAATGTAATACTATGAGCATTGAATTAATGTTATAGTATGTGCTGCGGAGCCTACTGACTCCGACTGATCATGTCATTCTAGGTTAAGACTATTTCGTCGAATAAAGACGTACTTTCTTTATAATATTTACCCATAGTTATAATTATTTTAGTTTTCCCAAATTATTGTAGAAAAAGCTTGTTTTTCCACAAAAGCTTTTCATTAGGATTGTGGAGGAAGTATTGGATGGGAAACAAATTATGTTCGAAACAATGAGGTACGAAAAGCCTGAAGTGCATTAGTATAATTACGTGAGAAGAATCCTTTACTAAATTATGCATAAAAATAAGCGGCCAGAGTACCAAAGAGGATTAAGCCGACAATATTTTAACTCCATGTGTAGGTTACATGCATGAATGATCAGAGGGATAAACAAGGAAATTTATATGTGTACATAATTACATCTGCACATACCCCTTATACTACAAGCGCTGGCTATAGAAGTCTGCCCTGTCTACAGTGGTTGTGACTGAATAGAATTCGAGCACAAGCATTGAGTGCGTAGTCTTTTATAGCTCCAGAAATACATCCATTAACACAATCCTGAGAAAGCTAAAACTATAATGGCAATTTGTTGCTGAGCGGAGCTTTTACACGTTTGATTAAACTCCATTTTCCCGATTTGTTCTCCTTCCTCGTATAAATTCCTCCGTCGGTTGGAGGAAAAACTGCTACGGCAATTAGACTGTATTGCTGTAATCACGAAGACGGTTATAATTTGACAGTTACGTATTGCCCGCTCACACGATAAACATGTTTAGAGTCTGACGCGGTGTGTACGTGTGCATGTATGAAGGCGTCTGTTACATGTGGAAATGTGATGCATAAAAATCTAAGCTGTGCTTTCTCACAGCGATACTGCCATGTATCATGTTTTCAGGGCTGAGATGGTATTACTTGATTGTGACCTTAAAGCACTCTTGTAGAATTTTTCGAATGTCCTGAAACAAGCCAGAGTATAAGGGCTTATAGGTATTACTACAGACATAAGATGTTGAATGGAACACTGAGTTACACGTAATATCAAGTAATATGCGGGAGCAACAACACCCGTGGTAACTGTTGGTCATGCAATCTCTCCAGCCCTAGGAACACGTAACGTCTACTGATCACCGAAACCTTCCTTACGTCTCCAACAAATTGTGGATTATATTGGTCGGAACTGTGTAGGTGGAAATATTGCGTGACTCCGACCAGGTTCGTTCAGGAAATGTATGTAACTTGTAGAATTAATATACCACAGAAACTATGGATCCGACTACTCCTCTTTTCCGTAATCTTAATGTCCCACGTACCTTCTTCTTGGGGTTCTCTGTGCAACTTGATCGCAAGGAAAACTACAACCAAAAAGCCATTTATAGAAAGGGCTTTGAGACGTAATCCAATGTTTGTTTTGATGCAACACAATAATTAAGTTGTCGAATTTATCCTGTACTGTGTGGGCACTCAGTCCCACGCAGACAGGTGAATTGAGTAATATTTTTATTTGTATGTACAATTAAAATATAAAATAAATCCTTGAATGAATATAAAGTCTGTGAAATTATCATGAGAGCCTGGTCTCTCATTACACAACATCAAAGGGTTTAATAGATCTTTAAATAGAGCTTTTCATTGTTCGAAGTTTTAGTAGACATAAAAGTAAATTCAAGTGTGCACAGGGGTTAGATTTCCAAACCTCTTTCACTCCCAAATTATATTTGGATTGGTGCGTCATGAGCTACTGCGGCTTTTAAGTAAACAAACAAAACCAAATGATGTGTGTGCACCATGCCATACGATGATTCCATGGAGTTGGTAAAAAATTTGTTCGTTTCGTTGTCTCCTTTCACCAGTTTTAAAAGGAAAGCTCTTTTTGCTGTTGTTTATAAACCTTTAATACTTTGATGTAAAGACCTTTAAATTTATAAATAGTAAGGGCTGATCAAGTGTGGATGAATTTCTAAAAAACTTTAAGTGTCAGTACTTTCAGTAATTACATATAATTAATTACTTCATGTCAGCACATCACTTCGGGTCTATAGAGTCAGTCAACAAATAATTCAGATTCTAGCTTTTGGGAATATTTAATCCATGCTTGCTGGAAATCTCCAAGTTTCGAGAGGAGCAAGATGTGATTTTCATATCTCCGATTATTTGGCCTGTCTCGTTATCCCTACTTGATGGAAACCAACTTCAATATTTTGTGCAAGAGCGGAAAAAATATGTATGTAAATTGTATTGGACTTTAAGTTACACACGCTTCCTCCTATCAATATGAGTAGTGCAATGTACTGGATTCTGGTTTGAAACGACTAAATGTACATACTCCCTGAGAAACTTCTTTGGTAAAAGCTGGGAAATAAGGGCAATATGGATGTATCTACATATCAGGGGTTCATCCCAGTGGTATTTCCATAGAATGCCAATGGGTAAAATCACGAGCACGTTGCTACGGGGCTAAAAGGAGGATTTCTAGCTCAGTCAGGCGTATGTGACACATAATTATAACAGCTGAGTTCATAAATGTTAATAAAAGTATTCGAGAGTATAATGAAATCATATTTTTAGCTACATTTGAATCCAGTTCTTCTCTCTTCGTGAGCTTAACTGAGGCACTCGGTCCCGTTCCATTTTCCCGAGGAAAAACAACAACAGAACCTAGTTTTCAAAGCATATGTAACCAAAATCTGGGATTCGTTGGGAATAAGCAGACACCAAATGCACTACCGACTGCCATTAGCTTACATTTCAAAGAAGATTCTCTTTCTAGGGATATATTTGGAAAAACAAATCCTCAGATCCAGCATCAGTAGGTATTAAAAATCCGATGTGACTGGAATATTGTATCTGTGTTGTCTCCCTTTGACTCAAGCTTCCCTCCTCCCACGCAGGCTAAAAATTATCCTCGTGATTCCAGTACACAATACAGTAGCAATAAGGGATAAAATCCTGTAGCAAGGCAGAGGAGGTGCCTTACTGTAGGATGGTAGGTTCCCAGGTTTTCAATTATCAAAGGAACAAATCAATTGGAGAAATTTAAGGTTCAGCTGCAAAGCACATCCTTCCACACTGACTTTTGTTGTCTCGAAGAAATGTTAAAGCAAATTTAGAAGTGTGCTCGGAAGTTTCTTGGGAGTGTACAGGGATTGCATATACAATTGGAAACACATGAGAAATGGAAATGTATGAGAAGTGGGTGACAGTGGGAGGAAAACTAAATTGCTTATGTATCTAAATGAGAGCTGAAAAGCTATTGTACAGTATTAGTGAAGCTATTCTGCTGAGACTGACTGAGTGAGTAAGACGTGGGCAAAGCACGTAAGAAGCTCAGGGGATCCCAATGGAGCCATTTCCAATTTTGACCAGCTGCGTGAGATCTCATGGAAGTCATGGATGTAGAGACGATTGCTCGCACAACATTCCTCCTGACTCAACTTACCTACTTTCCCTATAAATCCAAACACAGCATCCTGCTATGTGCTAGCACGTAGCGACGAACTGATCATCGAGTCAATACATTCAAGAAAGCCCAAGCCACCAAGTCGCATCAAGATGTAGTCATCGGATAGGAGAAAGTCGATGTTATTTTCGTGAAATAATCGTGTGTTTACAACATCCTCACAATTATACTACCATATGTATACTACTGATGCATGCATGTTTACCTACAAACATCTGTGTGAGTTTGTGAGTACATCCCAAGCACCTCGCCATTGTAAATTTTAAGTAGGAACATGCTAGCCGTCATAATAAAGTGGGTAACATATTCTGTACATGCTGAAGCCCAAGTTAGTATGTATGTATAATTATAGACCAAATACTCCGTTAGCATGTTCGTGCCAACGATTGGTTGACAGTGTATGTCCATACATAAGTAAAGGTGGCTGTTAGTCTGAGCAGATGAGTTAAACAGAGTTGAAAGCTCATCCTATTTTCTTTCTAGATGCAAAGTCCCTATTACAACTCTCGTCAATTGATGGTCTGAAGAACCAGAACAATTTCAATGCTTGCTCCCATCCTCCATGACAACAAGACCCAAGTTCTCCCATCATTCAAGGAGTGGCGTGATCCGGAGAAATTCAAGGATTGAGGGAAGTCACATCTATCTGCCTGAGACGTTTGAAGTGCTTCCAGTTAACCCACAAGAATAAACCATGTTTTATTTTATTTGGTTGTGTGAGCCCAGAGGAAACTACAAATATGCCTTTAAAAAAATTTTTCCTCTCCCCATGGGCTCAGAACCAATAGTTGTCTGGGAGAACCTGCCGTTGCCCTAAGTTTCCTCCAAACGTTGGGAATTTATCAGGTCAGAAAATTCAAGGAGGGTCTCACAAATTTAAAAATACTGGTTTGCACATCAAATACAATACCCTCTGACGCTCCGAATAGCTCTGCCTGGGTGGGGGATTCACAGATTTCTTCCTTGAAAATAATAGAAAAATTCCATGGAAACTACACATAAAAGGAGGCAATTCAGTTAAGTGTAGAAGTGAAGAACAGGATGTAGTGAGGAAAAACTTAGATTTTTATTTCAGAAACAACGTAGATACATTACATGCCAACCTAAATCCAAATCAGTGAGATAAGACTGCTTAGTGTGTGTGTGTGTGTGTGTGTGTGTGTGTGTACAGAGACAGTTGCATGTACGGGTAGGAAATATTCAGGGGAAACAGAACATAGACACAATTACATACGTACATACATACATATCACAAGTGTAGTTTACAAATTACTTTTTTTCCGGAAAGAATCGGTCCCAACTAGAAATTTTTAGTTGAGAAATGACTCTTGTAACTCTTACATGTTGTTGCAAGAAAATCCTTCACATGAAGTTTCTACCAGCTCAAATGTTATTACGCTCAAGACCCATGCTTGTTTCTTCCGTATCTTATCCAGTCTTTTGATTCCTTCATGTTTGAGAAAGCCCGACGACTGCTTTTCAAAATCCAAGGGCAGCCAGAAATGCTATCGGAGCAATCATAGTCACCTACATATATATAGAGTATGAATTTTCCATGTTATCTTAGTCTATGGGGGAATAATTACGTCGAACTACCTAGAGTTATAAATATATAATCAAAAACCCTATAAATATATACTTATTTGTATAGATACGTGCCTGGTCCCGTCCTGCATTATTAATTTTCTGGATTCCCTCGGACCCTTGCCGGTAACCTGCAAATGCAAACCTCTATCTCCGCTGGATTGAAATATGCTGCACGTAGTGAGAAACTCCCTCCACATAGAGTACACCCATACATAACTATCCCTTAGCTACTGGACGGAAACCATCAAGCCAATACAACTCAGTTATTGCTATTTGGGAGAAAGAACCCGCATAAATAACATCGGCGAGTCAAAATGAAGAAGCGAAACGGGAATGAACGGTCACAAGCGGCAGAAGAACCTACAACCTTATACATACAATTCCATATATATAAATCTAACCCCTCCAGTGGGTAGGTACTTCATCAATTTCGGCTAGGCTCCTCCATCCAGACGAAAGCATGAAGGTCAGCCGTATTAGAATGTACTGGGGAGCTCAGCAATTTATTCCTTCCATCCAACTCACGTAGTGAGAAGAATCAAGGTTATGGTATGTTATCTTTTCCCAAGATTTGTTCTCCTACATAAACTCCTTTTGGTGGAGTAGCCTCCCTGCCTCGCAACTCCCGATACTTTAACACATAAACGCCTGTTCTTTCACGGAAGGCGGCTCAGTATATATCCCCTCGTATATACATAATTACGTCCTCAAGTCTGAGTAAACACCGGGGATAGGATTCTTGAACTTATTTAGTCATGTATGTACATATTTAATGTGCTCATCATGCGTCCCAATGAGGCACACTTACTGGCAATAGTGACAGATGCCCATTTGATTTGTTCCAGTAGCTATCTTTTAGTACACACGTGTTTTACCATCACGAGCCACACTCCTCTCGCTGGATAGCTTGTACAGATAATTATATGAACGGATCGAGGAGTAAATGGGAAATTGCTAACAGGATAACAGGAACCGAACCTTTCGTATTTGGATGATTGCATCTCCCTATCCATGAGCATTTGATTGCGGGCACTAACACACTTGTTAGGGTGAGAACATAGACACGCAATGGGTATCTATTCATACGAGTAAATTAGATTGACACCTATAGTTACCTACCTTGAGCACTAGATACCCGGGAAGGTACTATTGCCAATATTACTCTCTCCCTCCGAACCCAACAAGTTTTGGAAGCAATGTGTAAATGTGACTATGTGGATGCTGTGCATAGTGCAACCGAACCAGCTGGATTTGATGGATGTAAATTTATTCCACGGAAAGAGCTAAGCTCCTCATGTTGGTAGGACTCACAGCCTTACCTCTTTTTAAATTACCCCGGCTAATTCCCTGTTACTATTATTTACAGCTGTAATTATCCGGCCTGGTTATGAACTTTGGAGCAAGTCAATGGAGGAGAAAATATTCAAATTTCCTCCCCGGTTAATAGCCCTGGTTAGAATGGCTCCGCTAAGGATCGTTGTTCTCTCTGGTCAGAGTGTGTGGAGAATGGTGGGAATGTGAATGAATCCCAGTCCCAAAAGGAAAGTTGGATTAATGTGGAGAAATGAAAGAGGGGCAGGACTTGAACCAGAGATTCAGGGCACTGGGGTACGGGAATTGAGGGAATTGCCAGGAGCTATGTTGTATGCATGTAACAGTCACGCCTTTGATTAGATACGCCTTATTCTAAACTATTCGTATTCTCGAACAGTCCACTTTCCTCTCTCACTCTCTACTTTGTTCAATCCACTCGCACTCCCTTTTATTCCCAGCTTCCTACATGTGTTCAAGTCAACAATCATTTCATATTCCTCGGCAGAAACAAAAAATATAAAAAAGAATAGGAGTGGTGGAAACCATAAGAAAATGGATGCATGAGGAAATTTTTTCCCAGGCACTAGGAACCGTCCTTCCATATACATACATTAACATCAAAGTATATTGTTATCGTTTAGGGAAAGCTCCAGACCAGGCCTACCACCACCTACTTTTGTCTTCTCATTCCACTCCTCTCCCTCAGCAGTTCTGCTTCGTGTACAGCTCTTTTATGTAGGAGCAATATTCGTAGATCTAATATTTTGAACTCCTACATATATCTACCTCTTACGGAGGAAACACTGAGCGTGGGAGTAACAGTCTTCCTTGTACTCATTCATCCAAACATATATCTGTTTAGACCCGCATTACAATGAATACCTGAATACTTACTTGTATGTGCAACAAGCATCCACAATTTTCCACACATTTGATAATTTCAAAGGAAACCTAAACTTTTCCCCTTTCACTGGGCATTCAATTGAAGCGAAGCGTCTCCCGTGGAAAAACCTTTTGTTCTTTCTATTTTTGATTGATATTGTTTTGTAATCTCAAATGAATGGAAGGAAGGGAAAAAACAAAGTGAGAAGGCATACTAAGGACTCCAAGGAGAAGGGCATGAAAAGGTTTTTCATGTTAAGGAACCATTTCCAAAAAAAAAAAAAAAGTTTTATTATTTCTGGAGACTTTCCTGGGAACATTCGCACTTATCAGTAGAGAACAAACGCCTAGTTAGGTCGTATTTATCTTTTATATTTCAAATCATAGTAGTATAAAATCATATTTCGAAGTGTTATTTATTTTTGTAATTTTTCCCCCTAACTTTTCCCTATATTTACTTATAATCGTATTTCCTAGAACTAACATTTTTATCTTCAGTGGGGCGTGAAGAGTAATTATTTTATGCAAGTTTTTCGCAGAGATTCGAGCACTGATAAACCCAGTATTTTCTTTTGTGCTATTTTCGGCTGGAATGATTTTCGGATGTTTACACATTGTGTGAGGGGAAATGCTCGACTGTCAAGTAGTATTTTAATACCCACATTTCCTTCCATGTGATTTCCCGCATATGAGGACACATAGGATTTCATACTTGAAGTATGTACATTACTACCGGAACTAGCTCACGAAATTGGTTTTTAATGTAGGATGTCACTGCTATTGAGTATGGATATTGTCAGGAACAGTCAGGAAGCCACCATGCACGAAATGTAAGAACATTGATGGATTTCCTTGAGCAATCTACGCAGCATTATTATGTCCAAGGTAAATATTTTTTTCAATTTGGAATCATTCCTGAATTTATCTTTATTATCATGGTGGGTATAACTTGATGAGGTAACAGAAATAGCCGCTGGCCAAGATAGTGGAGATGTTGGCCCGGCGGAGCGATAACAGGGAATCCATTATTACCTGTCATGTCAGATATAACAGATGATAACATTCAGTCAGCCGGGCTTTATTCTTCTGTCAACAAAACAACCATTTGAAGGGTTTTGGTTCGCATAGTCTTTGTCTCTCTGGAGAGCCGTAATTTCGTCATGCTGGAAATCAATAATCTGTTGAGTGTTTGTGTATAGCTACAAAATAAACTCTAACTTGTTGTTTTAAAAAACCGGTCAGTCCTTTTGGTCATCACAATGTAACATCTGTCATCACTTTGAGTCAATACTACTGTAAAATGGGACCAAGGGGAAGGCTGATTCAACTCTATCAAGTGGCTCTCATTTGTTTTAAGCAAAAGGTTAAAAACCCATGACTGGCCTTCTGGAAACATGCTTTCAGGCCACATTTTAAGTATCTACACCAATTTCGCTGCCAGCGTATACAGAAAATACGCTCACTACATACTAAAAAAAACCCTCTGTCCAGCTATTGGTTGAACGAATTGCTCTGAAATTATTACAAGTCGCCAGAGTTAAATAAGAAGGGACACAAAAGACTAAGCTTGTGTAGGAAGCAACGGGTGTGGGGACACTTGCCAGCTTAGATAAACAGCTGTGGACTATTATTGAAAACATGCTCTGCCTGTCTCTGCAAACTTTCCCTAAAAGTTAGATTTCCCAAATTACATGTGTAGGTCCGCCATCAGTCATCGCCGCAGGAGCGAGGTTGATACGTGTTTTTGTAGTTACGTAATAATCTACAAAATTTGAGCTCGCGAATGATTCTCTATCCCATAATCCTATGTCCCTATACCCAATATAAATCTCTCATTACATGGATTAGACCAGTAGGAGGGATTGGGAATTCCCTGAATACTCCTTACGCAATAGGGCACATGATTTTTAATTCCTCATTTGGAACTAACGACGACCCCGGGAAAATTAAATGGAAGGGAAAAGGAAGGGTAGATGCAATTATTATTGTCTGGGAAAACTCCCAAGAAATTCCGTCAGACCATTATAAATTATATATAGAAAATTATTATTACTCTTTTACTCTAGATCTGCGCACAGTTCACTACTGTGACGATTCACTACGAGCTCATAACGAATTCTCAAGATAAATACACAACGACTGCCGGCATAGGTATACGCATAAATAGATAGATATAACTATAATTTATGCGCATACGAAAAAAAGGGATGTGCAAGAAGAATTATGTAATCAAATCAAACCTCCGACTTGAAAAAGTCTCCTTTTGAGGCCAAAACAATAGAACATGTGGAACAGAACAGTGAATGGAAGTTGGGCTACTGGTCCGTACGACACGTAATCGAGGAACACAACAAGTATTCTGTGCCAGTTGCCAGTCCGTCGGAAAACGTACCCTGAGAAAAAAGTTCCTGGTTAGATTTACCTGTAGATACATAGATACATGTGCTCCTATATCTATACCAGAAAATTATAGACATCTTTATTTAATTCCGTTGATCCACTCGCACGAGTCGAATATGAGGGTAAGCTCCTTCCCGATGAGGTCTAACTTTTAATGTACTCAAATGTCAATAGAATTTTAATGCAAAGCGATGATAGGCTTCCAGTCAGAATATTCGGTAAAGCCTTATTCTAGACCCAACATTGTCATTATTATTTAGTTCCTTTGATACAATAATCCAGTCCCATATCGCAACATATGATGACGAATATAGAGCAACCAATTTTTATTTCCCCCCTTTTTTTTTGTTATATCCTCATCATTTATATTAGGATGAACTTTCTCCTGAAGTACTAAAAGCTCCCATGTTCCCAGGTACACTTTCTAAAATTACATTATATATGTTCACAGTTACCACAGAGAGATAGACAAGGGGAATCAATTTGTGTTGCAAAGGGAAAAATCCCCGACTCCAATCAAATCCCCCTCCAATTTTAATGTCATTTGATTCATAAAATCAGTTCCAAATCATGCAAATGAAAGTTACAACTAGCAAAAATAGATGAGAATCCTTGAATTCCCCGAAGACCCACTAACCTATTTTACTTGATTTTAGTCATTTCAAAAAATCTTTAAAATGCATATATGTCTCGTACCATAGTTGGAGGGAGCTACGACGAAGCTTTTATTAATCAACATCAAAATCATTATAGAGGCTTTCTCCAGCTTTTAGTGCTGCTTTCAACTCAACATAACAATATTAATCAACGTACTGGAGTCAAAGGAGATGTTCGGAACTCTATTGAGAGTGAGCGCATTAATTCTTCCGAAAGCTATGGATAATGTTCAGTAGAAACTAATGCAAAAGAAAGCTGGAGAGTGACTCTCCTCCTGATTATGACAGCTGTGAGGACTTACCTGGAAGAGGAAGGCTAACTACGAGTATAATGATAGCTATAATATATCGATTGAAGGAGACGAATTAGATTATGCAGAGGGAATCATCAAAAGGAGGGGGTATTGGAGTGCTAAAGTAATGCTATTATTGCGGAATTCATCATAAGTCATCCGCACGCCCTGAGCTTGTAAGCACTGAGAACAAGTGAGATCCATAGAATTTGATGGGTACTTCAAGAGAGAACAATCTCAGTCTAGAAGGGACGAGATGAAGATGGGGAACCACCTTCATCACCTCCCCCACTCCTAGCCTCCAACGGTAACAACTAATTGGATGATCAAAGAAAAGTTGGTTTTAAAGGCAAGAGCGGTGTCTTTAGTGATGGTGTGCTCGTGAAGTCGTGAATACTGAACTCAAAGGGAATTTATTTCTGTCGTCGTTCAGAAATTTAGGGAAGAAGCGGGGAATTGTCTGTGAATGTTACCCACAGAGCCACAGTGTCTATACACTTAGACCATAATTTTAAGTAACAAGCTGGAGCCTAAGAGTTGGGACTTTCTCCCAAGTCAGGGCAGGAAAGGACCATATCCTCACCCGCTCTGTACCTCCACATACCTCCACTCATGTCAATTCCGCACAAACCAATTTACCCAGCCTAAGCACCTAGAACTAATTACATTATACCTACGTATCCACAGAGCTTCCCCAAGATATAGGCATCTATTATAGAAAACTTAAAAAATTGCTTACAGCTAAAAGGTGAGATTGCATGAGCACTAGAATAAGATCCATTGTAAGGTCGTAAAATAGCAGCAGCCCAGCCGAGCAGTGGCTATCATTACTGCAGTTAATACTGTACCTTTTACAGCTGTATAAAAATAACCTTTTTCATTTCATAGAAGTAGTATGAAAGTATGTAGTATTTTCCCACAATATCAATTACTTCACATTTCCAAAATAATAAACTCCATCGAAAAGCGCAGCGCGTAGCCAGGAGGGACAAAACCTTCCTCACTTTTTGTGATGACGAGCGAGAATGATTAAACGAACGGAACATCCCACTATGGACATATGTACATAGGTATGTGTCTTAATACACACCCATGGAGGAAGTACTAACAGGGACACTTGTACGCGGATTTGAATACTTTAAAATGTTTGATTTCATACATAACCAGGGTATACGGACTAGTAGAGTGTAGTTGGGTCTTTTAAGGTCCTTCTTCCTCATTCTATATTATTATGTTTCACATGTGATGGGGACACACTAGAGAGTTCCAGACGCTAGTGGCATGACTGAGTTACAAAGATTTTCAGGGAATTCAGCTTCAATTTTTTATCAACTTAGCACACCCAAAAAGGGATATTTTTTCCAACTCCTGTGTTTTTCCTGGAATCCTTTCTCCACAAATAAAACCCTATTTTGTCGAATACCTTTTATTTTTTCAGGGAAAAAATTACAACCTAAGGAATTCCTTTGTGGGGTTTACTAAATTCTACCAATTATCGTTACCGGTTTTATGCTCTTTCAGCAGGTTTTCCTTGAGAAGGGATTCCCTTCCCTTTGGGCTGTTGGAAGCAACTTAAGTTCTTTCTTTAATGACACATGCCACACCTCAAAGTTGCTTCAATGCAGGTCTAGATTACTTAATAGGAGCATTTAAAATAAATGCTAACTTCAAGTGTAGAAATTTTTAGGAGCTCAGCTTTATATACGATGACTTCAGGGGTTTAGGTTGGCAGTGCAACACTTTAGTTCCGACTTATTTTCTAAATGGGACAATAAAATATTGATCCATATTTTTTAATTTCAAGCAATTATACTAGCAGAACCAATGGAACGCAAACTCTTGGAAAATCAGGCTTTCTCTGTGAGAATTCCAAGCGTAAGATTTGACTGGAATGTTCATCCGACGCAATTTCCTAAATCATTTCCATATCTCAGTCAAATCAATTTGACTTCTCCTACAAGAATGAGTTGCCCAATTTTCAAGCCCGTCATTCTCTGGTATTTAGAAATTAATTCAAGAACTACGCTTGAACACCAAATAAACTCTTGTAAATCCTCTCGAGTAAATTTCAACTAAATCATTTTATGGGACTATACTAAATGTACATGCTAATACTTCTGTTCTAGTACAGTACTTTTTTTTTCGTTGGAGAAAGTTTATACGTAGCTACTGTGTATATGTAATTATCTACAAGTGTGTAAACACGGCGTATGCATGCTTGAATGTGTTTGACATGTGACATTGGGAGTTACAAAGGGAAATTTCATGCTTTGAGCACACCAGTGGTGCGAGGCCGGTTAAAACTAGACGATTTAGGTAAAAGGAAGTGGCTGTAGGAAAAAAACTCCGGGATATCTAAATTTCATTAAAATGGCCTTTAATAGTAATAGATGATGCAAGTTTTTTGAAATCAGTGTCATTTAAAGAGAAAGTAAAAAAAAATGGAGCGACTAAAGCATGGTTACCCCATTTTAGAGGCTCTTACTTTAGTACATTGTCACAAAGGTCCTATGTAGATATGGAACCAGTTACACAACATACCATGAGGCAACTCTGTCGCTGATTATGTAAAACTCGTAACTTGAAGCTTTGCAAGGGCCTCCATTTTCTTATCTTATCTGGAACAGTCCCCTGGTTACTTCCCAGTAGCCAAATGCTTAGCCAATTGCTGGAAACCTAAAATCATATCTCTAAGCCCATAAATTTTTGGGTAATAAAATCGAAATGGGAATGTAAGAAACATGCGAAATAGCTATTTTATAAAATCCTGCACCTACACCTTGAGCGATTTATTTCCATACTTTCAATACTAACAGAAACAATGTTTGAACTAAATCTAGGGAAAAAGTCCAAGTGCCTTATCCGTTATGTTAGTCCATGTTATCAGTGACTCTCCTTTTGTAGACATGAGGTAATTTCTACGCAATTTTGGATGGAAGTATCTACATGAAGCAGTAATTCTCTCCATGTATGACACTGATTACTCAGTTGGTATTCAGGACTTGCATTGAAGAGAGGAGGATGTCGTTGCGGAGCACTGGGAAATAAAGAGCTGATAATTATGGAAGAATAATATTAATAAAAGTTAGTACTAGGAAGAATTATGTAATCAAGGTACATTCAAGCGGAAAAAGAATGTCGTACATGATGACGTGACAAGATTAGTGACTCCAGCGTGGGAAGAGCAAAGATGAGGCTTCTGGCTGGGTGTTGAAGAGACAAATCCTAGCTTATGGTTATGGCCATACCATTTCCATTGGCGAAAGTTTTGTCAAGTTATAACAACTGAAGCGGAACGTCAAGCTTGTATGTACATACTTCGTCTCTGTCTGTTTACTGGTTCATCGGAGTATCATTTCATGTGCTTAGATATATCTACATACATACATGCCATGGCCTGAGAAATAAAACAACCGGGGACGTAAGTACGAATAATAATAGTTGCTCCAGCAATCGTACATAGCTCTGACTCCGTATCCTTATTTTATATTTATGTCCTCCTCTGCCTCCTTAAGTGCACTTTTACTCAACTCAAATTCACCTCCTCTCCTAACATTGTGGATTGTGGGCTTCTCTTATTAATTTGCCTCTCACGACAGTCAACTTGATATTACTCCTTGGGAAAGGTCCTTTAACTATGAACTTGAGGATCCTTCATTGTAAGAGTTCTCCAAAAGTCTCCCCGTCCCATATTTTTCATTATGTTACAGCCCCGAATCTACTCATTCTTGGAATGAACGGAGAAAGCTCCGCTTAAAATGCAGAGGTTTTTGAAAACGACAATAATGTGAAAAGTTTTAGGTGCCATTAGGGTATGCAAATGCACCCATATTTGTACAGTTTCCCATGGTCCTGTTGCTCTTTAGGCTAGCAAAATGTTCGTGGATTTGGTTCCATGTCCCATCCGGCAAGACCTTCGCTTCTGTGATGATAATGAGGGCGATAAGTCACTTGATATTAATCCATGGTTGTCATTCCTTCAGCTCCGACTTTCCCCCCTCACTATCCTTGACAACCCCTGACTCGTACTCACATCTCTCTGTCTTTTTCTTCAGGTTTAAAATTTAATTCCAGAACTTATTTGACAAGTTCTTACTTGGGTTTCTAGCTATGCCCCCAGGACTTTGTAAATATCTCTTCCAGGGTTTACTACAAGGTGGGAAGGTTTTTGAATTTACTTAATACACCGTTCCCAAGTTTATGATTCATAAGCTTCAGACGATAAATTACCAAGCGTTAATAAATATCTTCCTTGAGGACGCACGGGTTAGAATCGGAATCATTTCCTCGTAACTCATAGAATATAAGCATGGTTTGACACTCCATTTGTGACTTCCTATAGATACACAATCGTCTTAATTGTTCCTAGACAAGGACTTTCCCAACTTAAGTCCAGCTTTTGATTCATTACAGTAACGCCTTACTCTAGAGCTTTGATTTCTGTACACTCTTCCGCAATCTCAGGTTAAGTACAAGCTACAATCCTAGAGATTGATTGCTGTGGAAACGTGTCTGTTAAAGTGATTATTACTCCGAGTTAGCCAGGGGCCCCTGGGAAGTGTTAACTTGGTAAAACAAGAGAGATCAAACTAATAGAGAAACAAGCAATTCTGCAACTGGCAGCTACCAGGATATCTTATTCCTTCACTTTGATGTAGATAATTACGTATCTATGAGAGATTATTGGAGCATTTGTATTTGTTACAAAACAACGGATGATGCCACACACAGATTTCAGATTATTTCTGACGGAATACTAAACAAGCAAAACCGAAGCCATATAGTGTAATTACTTCTGATGCCGTAGGTTATACTCACAATTTATAGCAATTAACAAGTTGAAGTTAATTGTGAAGGAAGACTTGTGTAGTACCTTATTTTGAGAACATTGACTATTTGGACGGGAGGAAATTAAACGGATACAAGGGGACACAAAAACGTAGTCGCGGTGTCGTGTGGTCAGAATGTCACGGTGTAAAAAGTTTCATTGTAAAAGCTTACCTTCGTCAGAGATCCTGCAACGGACCAAGTCCGAGGAATGACAAATGAGTTGAGGAAAAATTACTGGTGTTGTTCTTTTGAAAGAAGTTTCTTTTTTTGGATTGGACGTATTTCGTCGAAGTGCCAATCCAAACTTTGAGGTAACTGGATTTATCTATCTTCTGGGGAGGTTGTAAACCGTTGGGGTAAAACAAACTGTGAGAGAAACTAAGAGAGAGAGAGAGAGAGAGTTCAGTGTGTAGTTGAAAATAGTCTATATCCCAGGAAATAGCAGTGTATACAGTTCCCAAGTTGATTGTATTCGAAGGATAAAGTGCACAAGAGATTGATCACGATATGGAACGGATGAGAATACCAGGAAATGTGATAAGGTTTTTGGAAGTTGCCAACTTTTTCACGACCGATAATTATTATTCAAAACTTTACAAAAGTAAAGTTAAAAATCTTCCGTATTTTGACTTTTTGACGAGTGTGTGGAAGAAGTTGATTTGATACTTGAAAATCTCTAATAAAGTTTCCCCAGTCTTGAGTTTGAAAATACAAAGCAGTCGAGTGTGTTTTTTCATTAATTAAAGTTATATGGAGTCAAATCGGATTAAGCAGAGGTAGTGATGAAGGTACAGAGGAGAAGTGAAGTGTTTCTTTCCGGAACAGGCAGAGAAATTAAGGAATTCGACTCATGGTTGAAGCGTCCAGATCCAGGGAGTGAGGAGACACAACGGGAGCGAGCAACTAGCTGACTTGACAGTCACAGAATGGAAACGAATGTGGTGAGCAAGACTTTGAGACACCACCACCAATACATAGGGACGAGGTGTGCATGCGAGATAGGATTCGTACTTCACAATCCTCAACATGAACACACATGGCCCCGGAATACAGAGTTACAGAGCACGCAGTATCATGCTTTCACTTGAGTTTCACTTCCCTTTGGACTTCCATTCTCTCGTCTTTTCCCCTCTCCTTCTATTCACCTGTTAGGTTCAAAAAGATCCTTCCAAGCTCTTTCCTCCCCTTTGCCCTAGTGCTCTGCAACACAAATTGCATCGATAGCAAAGGCAACCAAACATGCCAAAACCACTACATAATATATGCAATGAACCACGGACACATGAGATTTACTTCACATTAAATTTTCAGGTTACTCCACTCTCTCCATTACCACCAACCAACATCAATCATATTATTTGTAATGACCAAAAGTGGTAATGTAGCTTACACCGAATGTATTCCTAAAGGGTGGCCAAAGCTCTTACAGTTCAGTGTCAGTCAGAAACAAGCTTGTGGTATTTCCAAGTATTTTAAAAGATTTATTTTAGAACAGTATTTTTTTTATTTCTCAGAAGGTTCCCGTCTTTTTCCTTTAATGATCCCTCAGTTATACAGATGTCATACATCATACACTGCAAAATGTGACTTCTTTTTTTTTGCCTGCTGTGAAGTTATTTTCCATGGTGAGGTTTACATACGTTTGAAGCAGAAAGTAGGCAGCAGGAGAAAGACACAGTCATTGACTCAACGGGAGATACTTTATTTATAGACGGGAAAGGAGCAAAGGCTCGAATTCCATAAGCAAATGTCAATTCAAGTGATGGCTTATGACATTTTAGACATCCCTACCATATTTCATATTTTTAAATATCTTACTTTTGTTACGGAAATTGCTCACGCATTGTTTGCTCACTTACATTACATTTTCAATCTGAATCTGAATGGTTTTTGGCTATGATTTGGAATTTTTTACTTCTCAAACTTACTATTAGTGAATGACTTGTCTTGTTGAAATTCGATTCTAAAGAAAAACAAACGGGATAAAAAACTAGTGCGTCAAGAAAAAAATAATAATAAAATTAAAAACTGATAACTTTTTAAACAATTTTTAGTTTGGGGCTAGTGGAAGCGGAGGCGAGTAATTTTAGAACTCTCTGTGAGTGTGTAATCTTTCTTTAAGGTTAATTTTTACAGATTCTCCCATTCATAATGAATTCAGCCTTGCCTAGTCGTCCATAAAATGAGAGTTGAAGGGAGAGGCAGCTTTAACCAGAAATCAAGAGATCCAGTTTTTTCTCCTTTCTCAAGTGTATCTTCAACAATGTTGTGGTTGTGGTTGTGCTTGTACATGTCATGTGAGTGAGTAATAGATGTTGAGATTTGCATTTTCTGTGCATTAAAATTTGAAAAAACTAGTTACTGATTGCTTGACAAGATGATAAAGAGCTTGATAATTGGAGGGAATTGGACAAAACGTCAAAATTTCATTTGTTTATACATGGGAGTTAAGCGAAATGTGTTGTAAGATGAGCCTTTTTCATATTCTCCTCTTTTAAGTATTTTCATTTCTTCCCTTCTGTTTACTATTTAATCCTTTCTAGAGTCACTGTTTACTTTACTTAAAAAAACAAGCCTCCTTTACTGTTTTAAGTAGTCAAACGTGCAAAGGTGAAAGCTTATTTTCTTTCAAAAATTTGACGCCGAGGGAAAGAAATGTAAAAGACATCCATACAGTATTCACAAAGGAGTTGTTGATTCATGTGTGCATAGAAATATAGTTACTGCAGTTTAAATATTAGCATTTCGTAACCTTTAACCTTCAGAATAAGCAAGCATACACTGGAGGGGTCGGAGATTAGTAGGAGAATTTTAGACTGTAATTTAGGCGTGGGAATGGTAAAAGAAAAGTACCGGTGACGGTGACGCCACTCATGACTCCAGGCTCTGTTTCTAATCTTATGAAACTAGAAACTGAGCTAATAAACTAAAATTAAGACAAACTGTAATAATGTAGACGGGGTCTTGTACATGAGAAGGAGTAAGGGAAGTAATTTATATTTTTAATGTCCCGTATATCTGCACTAATGCTACTTGTTATTGATAGGAGTAGAAAGAACGGCGAGAGGTACTATCAAATAGCTGAGTTAATCTTTTGATTACACAGTTTGAATATGGTTGCCTTTTGTCTTTGAGCTTCGTTCAGAGGATAGATATGTATGTGTGTATGTACGTGATTATTCTAGTTCTAGAAGGAACAATCAGTTTGACTACTTTGAGAAAGAATAAACGTAGAGGAGAATATAAGTTAATATTTTTCTAATAGCCATATATTCGACTGGTTTCACTGTATACGGCTCCGAATCGATCTAGAGAAAATTAACGTTTTCCTTTCTCACTGTCTGACTGATGAGTGTCTGTCCCATAAAGCATTTTTAGCTGAAGTTCATATCCCCCATCCTTTTACTGTTACTTTCCTGAACAAAGTACGAGTGGAATTCTCCAGTCTTCCTGTGTAGCTGGATAAAGGTACATAGCAGACACATTGTATTGTGTGAGTCATTTCACTTTTTCTCATTTAGCAACCTATGAAGTATCCACAATGTAACCTGTCTTATTTCTTTACCTTTTGATAAATGTGTGTGGCTTGCAATTAGACAGGGGTATGTACCTACAAGACTCTGTGTGTGCTCCATGTTTTTATGTACTCTGCACATTTTCATGGTACAATTACCTTCTTGATTAACGCTTCCTTCCTTTTTTGTCCCTCTTTTGTGAGCACTAAAGCATGAGTTTTTACAGAGAATGACTGCATAACTGGCTACTAAGGAAATACTAAGGAAGTACTGAAATTATTATTACAAAGTTAAAAGTTGATATAAATCCTGTTGTAGTTTCGCCTACTCAGACAACAACCCAGCCCTAACACTTACATCAACATTATTGCATAAAATTAGATTATAATAGTCATGAGATTATTATATCTAATAGTAGGGAGTGTACGTACATAAGGGTTAGGCCTCACTCTAAAAATTAGCTCATATCTACAAGCTTCTAATACTATGAAAGTCAAGTTTTTCATCAGAAATAGTCGTACTCACAAGAAAAAGTCTGTCAACATTAGTTGGAGAATTCATACGAGCCTTACATAATTACTCTATAACTCATAGCATGCAGAGAACTTTGTAGTATTTGGTTTCAGGACAGTGAATTCCCAGGAAAGATACTGGCATGGAAACGTTATAAGAATTTCAAGGTTGAGCTGTGAAATTAGTCAGGACAACTTTTTCAGTCTTTTTAAATTAAGAGTCCCTCTAGGGATCCCAACGTTATTATAGTGCCCCCTGAATCCCGATTCCATGAACTATTAGAGATATCAGGGTATATCTCTAGTCAAAATATGACATTCAATACCAGCGTATACACCAAATTGAGAAACATTTTTAAATAATAGTGTTCCTAATTTTGGGAAGGGTAACCTTTTGGAAGAAAAACGTAAAACCGCTAAGTTAGGTGTGGTTCTATAGGGATGTTACAATATTTGACATATTTAAGGCGTAAAAGAGTAGCTATTACATTCCCACGTGCGATTAACTTTTTGGCAGTGGTTACCATTACAAAAAATGGTAAATTCATTTGTGTTGATCACAGCCAAGATTCCTGATAGCAGTCTATAATAGTTTTGAGAGGGATTCGTTTTACTATGTGGATATGGTAAAAATGGCTGTTTGATTTATATGTAATTACCCTTTTTGCAATTAAGTATTTATTAGCCTAACAAATGTCTATTTCAGCCAGGCAGAAATGCTTTATAAGGTTGTACAAGGAGCCTTGGAATAATCTCCAAATTCCAAAAAATATTTGCAAGCCCAAAAATGCCAGTTGCTAAAAGCAAGGCAAGTCCGAGTGCGCAAGAATTAGCCAGAAAAGTAAGTCAAAGGTCCCACAACACTCCACTTCCACAATTCAAGTTGGTACCCGACTCTACCCAAAAAAATAAATCTGTATCAACAAAGAGGGAAACGCCTGTGAAAAAAACAAAAAAAAGACCTTCACCCTCAAATAAGAAAAA
This sequence comes from Allacma fusca, assembly GCA_947179485.1. Taxonomy (NCBI): domain Eukaryota; kingdom Metazoa; phylum Arthropoda; class Collembola; order Symphypleona; family Sminthuridae; genus Allacma; species Allacma fusca. Next base: position 46,313,549 of record OX359249.1, on the reverse strand, counting down.
TTCGAGTGTACGAGGGCAGGGACGAGGATGGGGAAGGAAGTCTCAAGTAGCGCCAGTTAATCAATCCTCAACTATAATTCGATCAGGTGGAAGTGTTGTACAAGCCCCACTAATATACGGGGAAATCCCACCATCACTCGACACTTCCAAACTCAAGTTATCTATCAAGCAGATTTTTATGAAGAAAAATCGAGAGTATCCTAAGTTACCCAAAGCTATTTCTCCTACAAAATACTTCATTGGTATCAACCCTGAATTGGATCTCTTTTCCTTTACAGCCGTCGTGCTAATTCTTGCACAAGTAAGTTACCAGATTAGTAAATTGATGGTCTCCCCTTGCAAAAAAGAGATATTTTCGTTAGAAAGGGAAAATACTGTGGGGAATGACATGGCAGCTTGTGTAGATTTAGTGCTGGGCTTATCCCAATACCTACATATATCATCTACATGCTCCAACAATGATTCCAGGTGCGTCAGCCTGTACAAAAAATTGTCATGAATTCGGTGGGACTTCAAATAACCTCTGTATTTGTTTATAAAAATGAAGAAGAAGCCAGGGCTAAGGTGTCGGAAGAGGATCCCAAGAAATCGTTAAAATTTGTATCCTCCAATGAAGAAGAGACTTTAGAAATAACTATGCCCAACGCTAAATTACGTGTGGGGACGTGCGCAATCAAAATCAGCTTCAAAGGCACTATTGTAGATCAGATGAAAGGGTTTCACTATTCCAAATTTACTAATCTCAATTCAAAAACTTTTTACACCTATTTAACCAAATGTCAACCTTGCGATGCTCGAAGGATTTTTCCGTGTTTTGACGAGCCGGAGTACAAGGCCAAGTTTAGTCTTTCCCTCACTGTACCGAAGAAAGCGACTGTTCTGGCGAACATGGTATGTACTCATAGTAGGAAATCGATTATACAAAAATGAAAGCCAACAAATCTCCCTAGTGTATGTCTCCCTAGTAGGTTGTATGCAATCAAAAGTCTAAGCAAAGAAAGATCATTTACGTAGTCGTACCATATGTAACGTAAAATCTTAATATGACTGCAGTTTCTTTTCATACACTATGTGTAGTATTATTATGGGATACTGTTCAGCATGGAAGCATGTAAACAAGCACATACCCAAGAGATATTACAGGGACTGGTAGTAATGGGTTGAGAAACTAAAGGGAAATGGGGCAAAATGTGGATACCCCATACCTTCCCCATAATTACGCATTATGTCTCTATTTATGTTTAATTTCTATAGCCAGAAAAGGAGTCAAAAAAAATTAAAAAATCAAACTTCAGGGAAGTTGTTTTTGAGGAAACTCCTCCCATGCCCACGTTCCTGTTCGCGTTCGTTATTGGGAAATTTAATTTCATTCGAGGTACTACATCAAGAGGTGTCAAAGTCCGTGTATTCACTCCCGCACACGCAAAGAAACGAGAGGGTAAATTTGCTCTCAATACTGCGATTAAAGCCATTGACTTCATGGAGACATTCACAGGCATCCCTTACAGTCAGACTAAAATGGATCTCGTTCCAATTGAGGAAATGAATATAGGTTAGTTGTGAAGCTCGCTCATGGAAGAGCAAGTCAAATGGATATAATTACACGCTGCTGTCTCTAGCTAATTTGTATGGAACATTCACTTATACAACTTTCGGCTTTTGATTGCACAGAATCGCAATGTAATTTGGGCCTCTGTATGTTTCGAGATGATGCCATTCTGATACTTGGAAAGAGAAAGCAGAGCGGCTCTCTAGATGAATCCCCCAGCCTATTGTACCAAAAGATTGCCCTGCTAGTTTCTCGAGCTGTTGTAGAACAATGGGTTGAAAACAAAGTAAGATATTTTCCCTCAATGGATTATTTTGCTAGATAGACAAGTTTAAATGAATAAATGTATAGTTATATCTGTAAGTAGATCGGAAGGTATTGTACATACATATGTAAGTAGGTAGCTAAAACAATTGCAGGGTTCCCTTTGAAATTCAAAGTTCAAATACAGTGGATGGATAAATTTGTAGACTCAATTTGATCATGTACTATCGTATTCAGTGAGCGATTCTCACAAAATTCCGTAATACTCGTCTGAGCTAAATAAATTACTCCTTTGCACTTGGCGTAAAATTAAGGTTACGTTGGAATGGTGGTCGGATGTGTGGCTTAACGTAGGCCTTGGAACATTCTTGCAGTATCTTTGCGTCCAAGCAATAATCGAGGACTTTCAAGTAATACAACAGTTCTGCAACATAGTCTCTCAGAACGCTTTACGAATAGACATTTACCATTCCACTCATCCACTTAAGTATGATCTTCAAGACCCACCGGATATTGAGGAGACCTATGATGAGATCACATCTGACAAGGGTGCATCTATCCTACGAATGCTCTACAGCTATGTGGGTTTTCAACAGTTCCAGAAGGGATTGACGACCTATATCAAATCAAATGAAAATAATGATTCCAAAGCGGACAGTCTATGGAATGCAATTGAAACAGAAAGTGACGAAGATTCCAACTTAGTAGACCTCATGTTGAACTGGACCTTGGCTAAGGGCTATCCTCTCATCATGGTTACGAGCATCATGGAGGTCCAGAGCGACACAGCTATAAAAGCTAATCAACAGCGATTCGCCTCTACAATTGAAAGTGCTGGGAAAAAAACACAGGGCTGGGAAATTCCCCTAAGGGTTATTTGCTCAACTGATCCATCTACAGTTGCTCATACAGAAATCATCAGAGATTATCAGTTTACTGTTAATATACCTCAGTCTGGAATTTCCTGGGTTGTTGTGAGTGCACAAATAAATTAAATTTTATTAACGGTTATAACATGCATAGCAACAACTGACGAAAAATATTTAGTTCGCATTTCCCTACTCCTAACCGGCGTCTAACCATATGTCATTTGGGCATTTTCTAGTTAAATTCTGGAAGATCGGGTTATTTTCGAGTCGGCTACGCTAAAAATGTGATGGAGAAAATTACGTCTGCTATCAAACTCAAGGAAATGCGTCCCATGGACCGACTCATAATTTTGCAAGACATGTTTGCAATGGCTATATCCGGATATTCAAGTGTTGTTGATGTGAGTATTTGCAGGTGAAAGTTATTTAGGTCTTTTTAATTCACAAAGTAACATATATATAATATATAGATATAGAAATGTTAAATAGGATAAGATATTGGAAGAGCTTGTTAAGATTATCATGCTCAACTTTAAACTTCTGATAGAGGTGTAGTTACCTTCAACTTTTGAAGTCACCAAATTTAACGGTTCCTGATCCTCAACAAAGTGCCCAAACAAACATACTCAATTACAAAGTAACTTATTTCTTACTCAAATTTTTCAGCTCCTACAATTACTTCAAGCGTATATCCAAGAGGATGATTACCATGTTTGGCGAGCTATTGACGACATTATTCAAGAGCTGGACTGCTACATCTCTTACTCTACCAAAGAATCTTATGAAAGATTCCAACAGTATATTTTAGCCATTTACAAAAATATTGAGCGGATATACGGCAAAGATGCGTTTGAAAAAAGTATGCTTGACCGAACTTCAATCTCAGTTCTCCGTAACAACTAAAACTCTGAACCTACACTGCAAAAGTTGAGAAAAGACTTTTCGCGTGTAAATTATTTTAAACTTATTTTCTTCCAGAACATCCCCCGATACATGAATACACCAGATTTATACGTCAGCATTTCGCATGCCTTCATCGCTACGACGAGCCATCCCACAAAAGTGCATACTTTTTCCATTTTGGAATTATTATAATTTGTCTTCCTAGATTTGAATATATTTCCATAACTAAACCTCACCTCGCTGCTCCTGCAGAGCACGTGGAATCGCTGATGTTCGGATTGGTCATAAAAAGAATGTGCTTATTTGGTCACGTGGGCACCCTTGAGTGGGCCAAAAATGTTTTCATCAGCTCAACCAATGATGAGTCCGATGTCCATCCTGACATCTATCCCGCTGTCGCAATTGGCTTTTCTCAATGGAAAGATAATGAAGAAAATTTGCATTTGATATTTCGGGTGGGTTCATCATTAAACATCCGAATGACACTTGCTCATGCTCTAGCTACTCATAAACTAAAAACAAAGGATAAATGGGTACCTTGGATAAACATCCAAGGTTAATTTTGTTTTTAAATAAGAATATTTCAAAACGCTTGACATAGGCCTATCGTCGGGCATCTTCAATACAAGAGAAGGAAATTATCATGGAAGGATTTACTTTATTCCGAGCCAATACACATATCCGAAAAATTCTTCAGTTTGCAATTTCCGACAATGTCACTCGGGCTCACGCCCCATTAATAATGGCGAGGTGCTCTTCAACTAAATTGGGTCGACACATGTCATGGTATTTTTTCAAGGAACATATTGCTCACTTTTCAAGGGAATACTATCAAGTAAAGGCGTCAAGTATATCCTTCAATACTCATTTCATGAACATTAATGTCTTACATTACTTATTTTATCTTCTTCCAAATCAATAGCAACGAGTGTATGATAAAAAATGCGTCCTACATTTCTCCCTTTTTTTAATTTTTTGAAACTCAAGAATGAGCAACTTCTGAGGCCTATTTTTCGTCATATTCTCTCCAACTTCATGACAGATGATCGACTCCAGGATGTGCAGGGATTCTTCAAAGAGCATGGGTTTCAAGGCTTGCAACGGACAGTAGAGGAGACCCTGGATTGTATCCGAAGAAATATTGCTTGGGCCAAGAGAGATTTATTGAAAGTTAATACTTTTCTAGTAAATTTACAACCCAATGAATTGGTTGATGAGCGCAAAGGGAATGTACATGTAAAAATGGAACGTCTCGAACATGTAAAATTTAATTAGTATTTTTTTTTTCGGTTTTATTGTTACATGTTATGCATTCTGGATCAGGTACCCTGACCCTTGTAGGTCAGGGAGGGGGCGGGTAGATATCCTTCGGGAGTACCACATATTCAAAGTATGTATGTGTTATTGACGTTCCAGGGAATTAAAATGTTTAATAAAGCTATTTCTGTTATCATTCGCTTCCATTTTAGTCAAGGATTTCCTGTTGAGAAATTATTTTCTTCAAGTTGATACTGAGAGAGCATACAAGCATCATAAAGTCTGGACTCTCTGAATTTTTATGTGGTTAATTAGGAGGGAAATCAGAGACAAGGCTAGTAAATAAAGTACTCTAATTATAAAACTCAATGGAGAGACTGACGCAAGGCGTTTGCATGGGAAGGCGTACGTACCATTGATAAGGGAACAGCGGTAATGTTGACATTCAAACCCGAGCAATGTGTAATCATTGTGCTGTGTTGTGTGTAGTGTGTACATATGTAAGTGTAAGTAAGCCGACTATTTTGGATTTGAATGATAATCTGACAGTTGCTGGGAACTCCGCATACATTGTCCTTCCTCTCTGTAATTTCATGTTTTTTTGCTGTGTCATAACTAGAAGAACTAAAGTTGACTGAAGTTGTTTGTGTCAGTGAGCTATTAATTCCCTTCATTATTTTTCAAAGTTGGACTTGAATTGCAAAATGAACAAAATAATTAGACGTGTCAGTCTTCGGAAACGAACGGAAACATGGGCTTTATTTCTATTGTATTTGGGTATTGTCACTGTTGCTGGACAACTTCAGATTACAAATACGGACTCAGACGGACAGGTTGACGACGATGTGGATAATCTTGTTGCTAGGGAAATAGAAACCAATAGCATTTACGGATCATCAGCGGAACTCCAGTCGTCCTACGTGCCGATAGTGTACTGGCATGGAATGGGTAATTTCATTTATTTAATTAGCGTGTCAAAGGTTACAAGTATATATTGTTCGAAGGAAAAGTTGATGGTTAGTTGATTTCTTTTATTTATTCCAGGTGACAATGCGGTTCATGTGAAATCTGCATTGAATTTCATCACCCGAGAGCTTCCAGGTGTTTATGTGGTGTCACTTCAAATTGGGCCTAGTATTGCTAAAGTCAGATTTTGAGAATCTGTCCAGAGTGTCCCGTATCTAGTTTCTCTCCCCTACTAGCCACATTTAAAAGGGACAAGGAAACCCGAAATTGTATGAGCTTTCTGGTGAGCTATCCAATAGGTCTTTATGCTGAGAATTGTGGACATGACTTGTAAGAACAGAGAGCTTGGTTGGGGAATTCAACTTGAGGAGCAAAGATGCGGAAAGGAGAGTTTTTGACCTTGCCACTTTTTCATGGACTGTCTGTCGTTTGTAAAAATATTTTGAGACACTTATCTTGTTACTTTCATGGGGATTCAGTTGTGTCTAGTATCACTTTCTTAGGACAAAAATTATGGGCTGAGGAGCCAAAGTTCACGGATATTTTTAAAACGTTCCCTGAATAAAAATACATATTTTCTGTTTCAATCTTGCCTTACATTCTTAGGTCCGAAGACCTAAGTAATTTCTGTTAGGCTCAAATGAATCCCCATAAAAGATGAATATCTTGAAATATTTTACAAACGACAGAGAGTACATGAAAAAATGGGAATGCCAAAAACTCTCCTTTCCGTATCTTTGCTCCTTAAGATGAGTTTCCCCAACCTTGCTCTCTGTTCTTACAGGTCATGTCCACAGTTCTCAACGTCAAGACTGGTTGGTTAGCTCGCCAGCAAGCCCATAAAATTCCCTACAATTTAAGAAAAATGTTTGTGAACAAAAATTTTAAACAGTTGTTGACAATCCCCAAAATATATCTACTTTGCTCCATGTTCAATTCTTGAGGACTGGGACTTTAAGTTTTGACCTGGGTCAATTAAACTTTCGGAAAACAATTTGCTGCTAAATGGGGAATCACATATTTTATTTCGTTGTTCCGCATGTGGGCTAGGAGGGGGGAAATAGATACGGACACCCTGGACATTATCTATGGTTACGGCTTTTAAGCCGGAGCCGAACTTATTGTATTTCTGTAGTTATAGGCATTCCATTGAATAAATTGGGGAAAAAGTTACGGAAAAGGATTTCATAATTATCTGAATTTTTTGCATTACAGGATACTGAGTACAGTTACTTCTACGACATTAATAAGCAGGTTGCATTGGTATGCGAGGCTATAAAAAATGATACTCATCTTCAAGCTGGCTACAATGCCATTGGATTGTCTCAAGGAGGGCAGTTCCTGTGAGTAGTGACACATACCAGTGTTTTTTTGAAGACGAGCTACTAAGCACATAAATTTCAATGCATTCGTTTTTTGTGTTGTTTTCCAGTCGGGCTGTTGCTCAGAGATGTCCTGATCCACCAATGAAAAACTTGATATCTTTGGGTGGTCAACATCAAGGTGTCTTTGGCATACCAAGATGCTCTGCTCCTGATCATAGTTGGTGTGAGATCATAGATAAACTACTGACCAACTTTGCATACGAAGGGTGAGTGAGTTTAAGGGTACACTAACGTGCGGTTCAAGAAGATAAGGCGAACACGTGAAAAATTTCTCCAATGCTAGTTGAGTTTTTCACTTAATACGCTAATACAGGCAACTCTCGATATAATTGATTTTTCCCAATAATAATATCGTCGTCAATCTTTTGCATACGAGTCAAAGCGCTAAACAGAAACGCCCGAATTGCAATCATTGGCAGCCAAATGCACACGCAACTACTTTGAAATTGCGTTATTCTATATTGATGTGTACGGACTTTAAGGAATAAGAGTAATAGTAACTGAAAATTGCGATTTATAAATTAGGCGTTGGATTAATCATTGCAAAGGCTAAAAGCCTACTAACGTATCGAGAAGCAAACGGAAACTTGATATAGTATTGCTATTATCACCACAATGGCAGTCTTAAATATTCACGACTTATACATTGCGTGAGTAAAAACAAACACAATAATGTTAACGATAGTTCCTTATTTTTATTACAGTTTCAAAATTTAAACCTCATTTAAGTTCCTATGCTAATTAGGTTGTCCTTTACAATGTTTTTAGGGGCGAAGCGAAGCTGAAAGTCCCTATTGCGAATGTAAGGGTGTCTGCCGCCACGATAACTGCCGAACCAATTCAGATTTTTATAGGAGTAGAGTAGGTCTAAGAACTGCTTTTGAAGAGATCGGGTCTTCTGTTTGAACTCAGAAAATTAAATAAGGTCACGTATAAACACATGCAAATACATCTATACAGAAGATAGGTTGATAAGCTTGTGCCATCTATAGCTGGATTTGTCGTTTACGTTAAGTTGCCTTTTCCGTAAATCGGTAGATGTCGCATGTACTCGTACATGTATAACTCAAAACGTTTTTCCAAAGTGCAGGCATACTGTATACTAACTACAATACGCGTGAATTAAATTATTAGTAATTATATCAATCAACCATCAGTGCCAAGATAAATATGTACGTCCGTAGATGAGTTGACAAACGTTTTATGCGCTCAGGTGTGCATAAACCAGCTAGCACACAGTAGTGAACGCCCACTAGTATGCATGCAAATACGCGTTTTAAGGTATTGCAGTTTCTAGCGCCTGTTGTTACGACACATTGTGGCGCCCGTAGTCTTGATCAAAGATGATTTTTGAGAGTTAATTAAATACGTTAATTGTCTTTTGTGGGATATTTGTGCACATATGTTAGTGATACTGTAGTAAATGGAAAGTTCCCAACTATTAGCTAATGTTTTAAGTACTATGCATATCTAGTGGATAGTTTTAAAACGTACATATTTTTGAGGTCTCCTGTGGATCCGTTATATCAAGAGTTGGCTGTGTTCATTCGTTTCTGATTCTAAAGGAAGCGAACAGAGACTATTTATAAAAATTGGAAATGCTCATTATTTCTTAGGTTTTATAATACAGTACCCGGTAATATTATACAACTGGGAAAATTTGGCTGGACTTATATTGTACGAAAACGTTGTACAACCAAATGTTTTCATCTTAAATTAATTAAGTATATTAAATTAATATTATTTGATAATGTTAATTTTCTTCAGGTGGGTCCAGTCTTCTCTAGTTCAGGCTGCCTATTGGCATGACCCATTCAAGAATGATGTGTACATTGAGAACAGCATTTTCTTAGCTGATATTAATAACGAACGGGTCAGTAATTCCGAAACTATGATGGAACTATTTGACTATGATGAATGTATCTAATATTCGAGAACAAAAATTCTTGTAAAAAAATTTGACTAATATCACAGACGTTAAACCAAACTTACAAAGAAAACTTGCTGAGGCTTGAAAATCTTGTGCTGGTTCTCTTTGAAAACGAGACAGTAGTACAGCCAAAAGAAAGTGAGTGGTTTGGTTTCTACGAACCTGGGCAGGATAAGAAAATGGTTCCTCTTCAAGAATCCACATTGTACAAGGAGGTAACCCTTGGCATGTTTATGTTTTGCTTATTAGAACGTATAAATCCAATTAACGAATATTAATTATTCTTAAATTGTTTTAGGATCGCATTGGGCTGAGACAGTTGAATGAATCAGGACGTCTTCATCTCTTATCTTCTGAAGGAAATCATTTGGCTTTTACGAAACCTTGGTTCATTAAAAACATTCTAAAGCCTTTCCTCTCTTAGTGATCATTTTTCGATGCACAAAAGGTCTTTGTGTGCACGTGCTTCCTCAGGAGGGAATCAAATCAGCATACTTAATTAAATTGATCCATACAGTATAATTAATTATTTACCAAAAGAGTTTTATCGGTTTTATTTTACGATTAGTACACCATAGACTATGGACAATTATGGGAGACTGTAACCATCGTTATTGCAATCAAACAACTTACTTACTTATTGATGACATGTAAATAAAAATTCACTATTCGTAATCAAGGATCAGGACATGAATCTTTCCCTGCCCCTATAAGCATTTCTTACCCCTTTGAATTTATGGGCAGTATTGTGCTCAGCATCTTCTGCAGTGCTGTGTCTTTTAAAATAAATGATTTTTATCGTCGTACATAGCAAGGCCTATCTATTTCATACTTTCTTTCTCCTGGAAGCGATTAAAAAGTAGCAGACGTGCGTTTTAAACAGAATCGTTACTTTTTGACAAAAGTTCAATCGTTTTCTTACACATGGCGCCGCAGGTAATATTGACCTTAGATGCAGCATGGAAAATGTACCTATAAGTCGCATTTCAGAACCTCTTCTACTCATCTTGTGGTACTATATTCGAGTGGTACTATGCTTTTCAAGTAGCAAATTTCATGGTGACCAATGAAAGCGTAGCTAAAAAACCCTATTGTGAAAGTTGTGTTTGGATGCTTGTCTGCTAGTCTGTCTGGACAACAAAAGCTGACGAATCGATAGCAAAACTAATTATTATTCATTTTTTGCTGCATTACGTACTAACTGTAAGCTAGGAAGGATCGTCTGGTCACCCTATAAATATTAGCCAATTATTATGTAATTTTTCATTTTGTTAAAAATTATTTTAAATTGCGAATTTAATTTTTAAGAAACCTCGAAATATTGTATGTGGTTATTTTAATAAATAAAATATTAATTTCAGAAAAGTTTTAATAATTGTAATCTAGTTTAGATTGAATTTTGAGCATAATAATAGGAGCTATACACTAAGTTTACTAAGGCTCACACACTAAGGCTCACACAGATATAACCATTAATGTTCGTTGAGCGAAAAATTAATACTAATAGTAATAATAACAAATTTATTACTCCAGAATTATTGCCAGTAAAACCCTTCAAGGTTTCACTTACATTATTTTGTTAGTAATGGGCTGTTGTTTAAACAAAAAATTATTATTATTAATAAGATAGATAATTATAATAATGTCGCCGTCGTCGCCAATAATGCGATAATACCGAAATTTCAACGTGCAGTTGGACGGGACTGGATGAAACGAACACCGAACAGAGTAATATAATAATGTGGCCCGAAGCTTAAAACCAAGTGTTTGATTAAAACGAAGCTGAATTTGGATATATATTTTAACATGGTAGGTAAAAATATTGGAATCATAATAGGCCCGGCATATTAGTAGAATGGATTTCAGTCGTAAAGATTTACCAGATAAAGATTTTGATGAAACAAGGCCAGTCTGTTCGAGCATAAAGTTAAGCCGCAAGCATCCCTTATTTTTTTGTGGAGGTGACTCATCATTTGTGGAAAACTTATGTGAAAAATGGCGGTACGCTTTATTTTATTGTAATAAATTACGCATTGTGGCATAACATTAAACGTTTCTAGAAAACACGTTACAAATACTGCTTTCTTTGAATCAGCAGTACCTTATTCATGCTGGCGATTATTTTTTGAAATGACAACTTTCAGAACAGGAAAGTTTTGTGATGTCAAACTTTACCCGGGCATCCCGGGACTCAGAGATAATCATGCGGAGCCAACACCTAGTGCACCTTCCGTACTTGCTCACAAATTGGTCATTGACTATGCTTCTCCATACTTTGCTCATGTCTTCAGGGTTTGTGACAAGGAAGATAAATTGGAATCCGTTTTGATTCCAGGCATGGACTTATTCACACTGCAATTTCTTATCACGTTAGCCAATACTTTTTGAAATAACTTTTTTGATAACAATTGGTACATACAGCTAAACCATATAAGGGGTAGATTTGGAAGAATTTTTTGCACTTGCTTCTAGTTTCTTCCGTTTTTAGCATACACTAAAATAGAAATATTAAGATGTATTGAAGTTAGTCGAATCAACTCGATCAACCTTGAAAAACTGGTTTTTGTCCTTATGATTTTTTGAAACCGGGTTTGTTTGGAAAATTTTGTTTTGATCAATGAATTCAGAAACCGTAACTTGAAAAACAGAATTTTCAGCCCCAAAACAGGGATACTGCAAATATCCTTAAAAGTTTTTGTCAAAACTCGCAGGCGTTTGCAGAATGAGACTAGCTGTTAGGACAGATAGTTGTGAAATAAATACAACTTGTACGTCCTCATGGAACTCATGTTTATAGCTATGCAATACTGGTGACCATTCCCATGCATCCAAAACTAAGAACATACTACAAAACCTACTCAAATGGTGCCTGTACGTACCAATTTTGACTAAAATAGTGGCGTAGCTATCTAATTAAACTTAAGTCGACTTTTTAGAATAATGCTAATTCAAACTGAAACTTCCCTATTGGTAGCAAACTTCATGTTCTGCACCTTAATTATATTTTTGAACTGTAGTTACATTTACACCGGAACTGTCGAAGGAATGACCATGACAAATATGGAGACGATTTTGAATGGTGCGGAAACCCTGAGGTTAGAGTCTCTGAAGGAGGCATCTGGGAACGTTTTGGCTGAACTTATGAATTCGGAAGATGTGATTCAGAAATGGGGATTTTCAATAGGCCATAAATGCAGTGAAAGTTACTATATTTCCGTACTGCAAGCATACGCAACAGATTTTATTTTTGACAACCATGTACAAGTATTTGAGGCACAAGGTTTTTTGAGGTTGACTGAAAAACAAGTACGGTTTCAGTATTACAGAGTATCACTTACTGCGTACTTATTTACTCTCACCTCTTTATTTTCAATGTTCTACGCGTATTGTGTTTGCTAGATAGAACGTTTACTGATTATGAGCACCATCCGAGAGAGAGCGCCAGCGTCACTAATCCTACTTGCGGCAACTACTTGGGTAAAATTCGACCCCAAAGTTCGACAAGATTTACTGCCAAAGTTGTTGGAACATGTACCCTTGGAGGAAGTGCCAATGCCATATCTAAAGACCTTTTTCCGTGAAGACCCATTAATCTCTGCAAATGCTAAATGTCAAGAATATTATCTAGAATTTCTAGAAAAACTTGCCATGTCAAATGACAGGGCTTACACTGCAAAGATTAAACCTCCAACCTGCAATCAACCCGATGATCCGTACTTTAGATCCGGACTGGCAAGTTCCCTTTCCTCCCGTTCCCTCATCCAATGTGTGAAGTCCAACCACCGACACCAAGATTTCTCCAGCAGTACCAATCCCAATTTCCCTCCAAACGTTCAAAAACAAGAAATAACGAAATTGAAATTCAAAGGTGAGCAAGAATTCCGAACATTTTCGGCTGTCATCAACTCCCATTCCGATCAGTATAAACTGACCAGGGAACCCCTAGGAAAGAAAGACTCTGAGACATCTACCATAATGGATTTTAACAGTGGAATCCAAACGGAAGTTGACTGCTTCAAAATGAGTGGTGAAAGGGCTAACTCCATGATTCAGGTGCTTCATTCTTGCGCAGAAACCCAAAGTGACCGTCGTATGGAAATAAATTTCACAAATTTAATTGGCGACGACTCACGTATTGCTATAGTAGAAAATAAATCGACACAACCAACAACTACTTCCCCAATTAAAAATATGGCCACTGTAACCCCGAAAGACCTCGAGAAGGAGCTCCCACTCGGACTGGCCTCATATTCGGCGAAACCTGTGGACAACAGGATTAGACCTCTGACAAGCGTCATCACAAGTGGAAACTCAATGAGTTCAATGAATGAAGAGGATAATCGTTCTTGTCAGTCACGAATTAACAATTCCATCGACTCCTGTGGGAGTGAGTCTTCTGTCTCTGTGCAAAGGGCGGGGGAAGTAACCCCACCTGTTGGTAGAAATTGCTTCCGTTCCCAATCAGATCAGCCTTTTTCTTCGAGAATAGCCCGACCGTCTTATTTTAGTCATGATGATCAAATGAGAAGTGCGAAAGTTTCCTCCTACGAATTAAAATCCCCTTCCAATTCCAAACTTTGCAAGACAGACGTAAGGGACTCCAGCAGCGTGTATGGATCCATGCCCTGGAAGCCAACATTTCCGAGGATAACAAACGGGATGATGGATGACTTCCACAAAAACTGTAGAGCTAGAGGTCCAGGTGTAAACAAAAGGGGGCGACCAGGAAAGCGGAAATCTAAAATACTTCTTGGGAGAAATGCCCTCAACTCTAAGCTTTCGTTACCCAGTGGGCATTCACCTCGAAGTATGATGGAGCTGGAGAACGAGTATCCTCGACTGGGGACCCCAAATAGAGTCATGTCCAGAATGACGTCCAACTTACGAAACAATCGACTCATGTTTTACGTCGAGGATTCGGTGAAAGAAGAGAGATACCTCATGTCGTATGACTTTAATGTAAATTCCGTCTTCACATAATGTTCAGAAAGTTAGAGCAGAAATGTCATTTTAGAAATATTAAACAGAATAAGGCACGATCAAAACTAGCGGCGTACCCATTTGCGGGCTCTGAAAATTGTTTCATATTCCATAATGGAAGCCTTTTTGATTTCGGGGGTAAATTCAGAGACCAGGCGGACAACAGAGTGGGTATATTTGATTTTGACTTCTATCAAGGAAAAAAACCTAAGTGGAGGTCCCGACCAGTTCCTACAATGGCCTTACCACGGTATGGCTTCCAATGCGCCGTTTTAAATGACTTTATTTATGTGGTAATTATCCTTACACAGTATGTATTTTATACATTTTTCAAAAAAAAATGTACCCTGCTCTGCTCAATATTGAATTTCGATAGATAGGAGGATTTCATACACTTGGAGCAATGAACCTCTGTGAAAGACTCTTCGTTGGGGGATCATTGAAGTTTAAGGATTGGAAATGGGAACATGTCGCCACAATGAACCGAACCAGAGCCCAATGTTCCGTCCTGGTTTTCAAAGGAAGAATCTACGCGGTGAGAAATCCCTCTTAGACAAGATGAAGGCCCTATGTGCATATAAATTTAATAGTATCTTTGATGGGTATTAATATAAGATCGGCGGATTCTCTGCGGACTCGGAAGAAAAGACATTAAAAATAGCTGCCACAAATTCAGTCGAGTACTACGACCCCAAAAGCAATGAATGGTGCTGGTGTCCAGGGATGCAAACTGAGAGGAGTGGTTTATGTGCAGTGGTCCTCAACAATCGTATGTATGCCATTGGGGGAGGGTTATGTCGGTTTCCTGAGTACTCAGAAAGCAAACTTAAATCTGTGGAAGTCTACGACGAAGACAAATTTGAATGGAAGTACTGCGCATCCATGAAGAGGGCTCGACAGAACTTTTGTAGCTAATTAAAAATTATAGCTAAAATTATAATTTCATAATAATTATTATTGTAAAAACTATTGAAGATTATTATTTTATTTTGAAACAGCTTCGGTTGTATTTGACGGTAAAATAATCGCAATTGGAGGTGACGACGATAAAGATCCAACAGTGGAAAGCTATGATGCAACGGAGAATTCATGGTCAATTGTGGAACATCTCCCTCCGTGCGGGAATTACCAAACAATTGGTTATAAAGATTCAACTCCGCCGTTCTCAGAGTCATTACAATCATTTTGATTACACACTTACATTTTTTATTAATTATTTCCTGTTATTTTTATTATTTTTGTATCCATTAATTTTTACATTGTCCGCAAAACAAGCACATCAGCAATAATACATTAATGGCTTGTTCCATATATGATGGATTCATTTACAACGTTGGCACCCTTATTACGCCAACATTATTGCTGTCATTACCCAATATAGGAACAAATTTGATCGGGCTGGTACTCAAAAATATACTGGTCATTTCTCCTAGGAATAATAATTGCTTTTAAATACAATTAAGGACTAAATGGCTTCATATCATAGGAACGAAATAAGAGTTTCTTAGAATTTCTGGTTATGGCCTAACTTCTGGCCTAGTTTCTGGCCTAGTTTCTGGCCTAGCTTCTGGCCTAGCTTCTGGCCTAGCTTCTGGCCGAGCTTCTGGCCTAGTTTCTGGCCTAGCTTCTGGCCTAGCTTCTGGCCGAGCTTCTGGCCTAGCTTCTTAAAATTCCTGATTATACGCCAGGTCCTGGCCTAACAAGTAATGCGCCTTTTGATAGCCACATGTCAGCACCGGCAACTCTGCGAAACTCGGTTTTTAGCGTCTGTGCTGATGATATCGGCTGACTTTAGTCCATCATTTACTGAAGATCAGCTAACTTGTTTCTCATATTCGGAGGAATTATGAGTACAAGTACCGTGGCAGATTTGTCACTGAGTTTTTTACAGTTTTGCCTCTTGTCCTTCCTCCGACTACATACATGTACACAGGCAGAGTGTGTACAATGTACTGTAGGAAGCAACTTAACCAGTAGCTAAATCAGCTGTTTATGTTGTTTTCTCGAGTGCATCTTCACTAGCGGACGTATAATATCCACAGTCATAAACTCTCGTGTTTATGTAAGTTCTTTCTGTTGGAGGTTGGAACACGTAGCATAAGAGCTGGGCTATTGCTGTTGGTCTTCTGTTTGTGGTACATCCAATTCACACAGTCACAGTTTAAAAATGTGAAAAGCGATCAGACCCAATTTGCCACGTCGGGTTTCATATAACATTTTAGGCATAGGCAAAGGTTGGAATTATTCAGTACAAATTTTAAGGTTACCATAATTTCCTCCATTTCATTTCCTGGGTAGTCAAAGCCAGGCTGAGTACTAAATTCTTAAGTGTGAACATTGTTACATTAAAGCCCATGTGAGGTAAGTTCAAGTAGCTCTTTTTTAGTGTTGCGCCTTTTTTGACAGATATTTATTAGAAGGATTATTATTTATCATAGGGCTGGTTAGATATTTAATAATAGTGACAACAGTAAGTTAGTGTTAGTTTCGTGAATTGATCTTTTAAAAATATTTTGTCAAGAGAAAGAGAGAGCTGAGCGGGAGACAATTTTGATTTTTGGTAGATCCTCAGCTTGTTTGTACTCCCGTATAGTTAAATACTTGGGATGATTGTGGTTATTGTGGTAGAAAGAAAGGAATTTGAGTACTCGAAATATATGGGAAGATAAAATAAGCTGAAGTTATTTTGAAACTTGTTATGTTTTCAGAATGTGGTGAGGTAGATTTTAAAGTGTGTTTATTTATATGATGTTTATTTTTATTTTTGGACTTGAAGGACATCATGGACAGCCCTAAGTCACGCGATGTAGACAAGCAGTATAATATGAGGAACCCAGGTGAGTAGTATTTTCTGCAGGGTTAAACAATTGTAATGGTAGTTGTTTTGGGCGTGTCGAGTTTGGAGTTAATATTTTATTTGGGGTTACTAATTTGTAATAATTTGTGTTGGTTGGTTAACTAGCTGTCAAGAGGCTTTTGAGGGAAGCTCAGGAGTTATCAGAACCTAATTCGGAATTTTGGGCGCAACCCCTCGAAGATAACTTATTCGAGTGGCATTTTACGATTCGAGGGGCACCGGAGACTGATTTTGAGCAGGGTATTTACCATGGCAGGATTATATTACCTCCAGAGTACCCTATGAAGCCACCATCTATAATTATGCTCACTGTAATTGTGTAATAATTATTTACTTGCGTGTAAGCCGAAAGGCCCTGATGCTCATGGTTTGGGAAGGGAATAGTGTATAGAGATAGTTTTGAATTTTTCACAGCCGAACGGTCGATTCGAAACTGGGGTGAAGATTTGTTTGTCCATCTCGTCTTATCATCCGGAAACGTGGAGGCCATCGTGGTCCATTCGAACAGCTCTAGTTGCGCTAATCAGCTTTATGACAACGTCTACGCCAGGAGCTATTGGCTCTTTGGAATACCCATCTGATGTTCGGAAGAGTTTAGCCCGTAAATCACTAACATATGAGTGTCCAACGTGTGGACTAGCTATTGAAAACATCAAGTATGTAAGTACAGGAAGAAACGTAGGTATTAGTAGTGAGTTGAATATGAAAAATTTCTCTGTTGATACGAACTTGTGATGTGTGACAGTTCAGTGTAGCTTTGCATTCAAACTTGAATGTTGGAAGTAGTCAGCATTCACCATGTTATAATCGTCAATTACAGCATTGTACTGCTTGTGTTCCACATCATGTACAAATTATTGGGGCTTTTTAAAGCGTTTCTCCTTAGCTTGATTTCTTTTTTTGTTATAAGGTCATACCATTTACATTCATTGATTAACTCCACAAGTAGGACGTATTACATTGTGATTTTATATGTTTTTAGACTATAACTCCAGGGCATGTTCATCTACCGTCAAGTGCTTCTGCTCAGCGTGTCTTCCGTATGCCCCATACTCCAGAGTCGGACCAGCCCGTAGTGGCCAATCATCATGGCGTTGACCCAAGTGCTGGTGACTTGGACAGTGTTCCTACAGCGGCAGACGATGATTTACCCGAGGTTGCTACTATGTTTCTACAGGACGATGAAGATGATGAAACTTATCAAATGTCTCGTATGTACGGTGTAGCGATTGGTGCATTGGTTTTTGCCATTACTGGGCTAATATGTCGTCGCCTGTTTACATCCGTGTTTCCTTGGGATAACGTATTCAATTGATGACATCCTATCCTCCTACTACCAGTATATAGCTAGTCCAAGTATTTTTTAATGCAAATTGTATGAAAGTGTTGAACCTGAAAATCGCTATGAATATAAAGCATTACTTTATGAAGCTGACAAACGGTGATTTCGAAAAGAGTAATTTAGTGCTTGTATATTATCTCTAAAAACAGGTACTATTTACGTTATAATAATCCCGGAAGAATTTTAAAGCAATTTTTAACAACTGCATCCTGCAGCTAATTCCGCAATAAATTATTAAGAATCTTGTGGACTCAATGATTTTATTTAATATTCAATTGTAAACCAAACTTAAAAACAATTGGGCGAGAAATTCTCTATTATTTAATACTGAAAGGTTTATTTGTAATAATTTATGTAGTATTTACAAATTGTAGACGTATTAAATTTATTTTGTGTACAAGGTCCTCTACTTAATAAGCTCCAGCTGCCAAATTCTTCGCTGCAAATGATAATAAAGAAATAATGTGGTGATTTTTAAATAGTTTTGAAACTACAAAGAGTTTCAATTTTACAAAATTATCAGTCCACTTTTAACCTCCCAAGTATGTATATTTTTACTTTTATGAAAAGATGAATACAATCTTTTACCCTTTTGTTAACACTAAGTGCTTGCAAAGGCTCCGTATTGTTGACATACGCCTACCCTCTGATTTCAAATGGTTAATTAATTACTTTTCTTGCACTCTGTAGTATGTACCAAAAATATTTTGTTTTTTAAAATGCAATGGTATTTTAAAAATCCAGGGTTTCCAGATTCTTGGGAAGCTTTTACTCGGTTATTATTTTGTTTGAAAACAGGAATGTCCATCATGACCTGGGGAACCTATATTCTGTATCTGCTCATATCGCAGACCTTAAAGGTTAGACTATCCTTAGTAACACTTAAGTACATGTTTGTAGAACTCACTGATTTTTTTTACAGGGTGACTCAAAAGCATTTTACCCCCTCAAGCCCGATAAGTGTATGACTCATAACGTATTTGATCCCCAAAATTTGTAGCTACAGTTATAGATTTTCTAAAATTTGTTTCATTGACCTAGGTCAATAATTGGTGTACCGTGGTTCAAAAACGTCAACCAAAGTTGAACTGTTTTAACGATTCGAAATTTATTTTTCCAGTCTAACATTGTTTTCTTATATAATTTTCGTCTATCGTTTGTAGGAAACTTTAGAACATTCTGATAGGACCATGAGGCAGATTTTGCAAAAGTGAAAAAAGGTCAAAATAAGATGAAGGTTTCGAGAAATTCCCTGCCAGTAGTAAAAGTTGCATAGGAGAGGGGTATCGAGACCATAATTTTATTGTACCTCCTACCTCTGGCAGTTAGGAAAAAATTTTCAAAATGCTGGGCTTGTATCTTTAATGGGAATTATTGGGGCAGTAGAAGCAAAAATTGTGACGCAAGAATGAATAAAAGAAAACAAGGTTTTGCTGATGAGAATTTGTAATAATAAGGTTGTAAATTTTGGGGCTGGTGGTTTAAGTTGGGAATGAATCCCTGTGTTAGCTAAAAACCATGTATTTTTAAAAAATATTTGCAATGACCACAATAGTCAACGTCAACCTCTCCCTCTTGCACATTTTTTCGTACCTTCTGCTGAATATTTCCCAACTGTACTCCCTATTTAAACCAGTCATGGGTACAATGCTCAACTTAGGGACCTATCCAATATCATTAAATAGCCCATACATTTTCCTGCAAACGAGTGTCAAAATTAATTTTGAAAACAAATTTGGGCAGAAATAAGGAATTGCAGAAGAGACCCTTAAAAATTTCGGCTTTGCTTCACGTTTTTGTCCCCTGTAAAACCAAATACTGACTTAGGTCAATGGAGCGGAAACCTGGAACTACCGTCAAATCTTGAGCAATCCAATATCTTATGAGTCATCCTTTATGGGGGTTAAGGAGAGAGAAGATTTTAAGCCACCCTGCACACCCTAAATTTATTTATGGACGTTTTACGGCAAGGTTTACAATTATACACTAGTCATGTCATAAGTAAGTACTCGTACCATGAGATGAAATTCGTTTACGCCTAATAAATATACTTTACATAAATATATAATAAGATGGTTACCTCTCACATCCGATCCGCTAGTCTATAGAATACTTAATATTTGGTAATCCTGTTAAACAATGGGAGAAATATGTATAATAGCGTTGAGGCCGTAAATTCATACTGGGGTAACAAGTCATCCAAGTTCAATCATTTTGATCCACGGTAATTAATTGTACATCAGAGTTCTAGTATATCATACAAACCCTTCCTTCAGCCACCAAATTCGTGATTACCAGACAATCCTATTGATTATTGTACACCACCCAGCATAAGTTTAAGTATGTCGTCAAAGTAGACACCCTGGAACAAAAGAACAATGACCGGTGGTACCTTGACACATATTGTACACCCGATCACCCATTTTCTCAAAAGCATTTGTACATCTGAATTTCATCACCTATAGAATTTACTACCTTAAGTTCAATTATTACACATGACTAGTGGTCGGACCGATTCAGTCCGGGACCGAAAATTTTCGATTCGATTCAGTCCGATTCAGTTCGATTCTCCATTTTTTCGATTCAATCCTCAATTCTACTGAACCGAACGATTCAATCCACAATGTTGAACCGAATTGAATCGTTTTTCCTGGACTGCAGTCCAAACGGTTTGTGCAAGCAAATATTTGTAAGTCTGTCCCCACAATTCACAACATTTAAACAGGAAGTGAATGTACTACAAACATTTATTTATACAACATTCGTCTGTCTTAATTAATTTTAGAGGTTATTGTTCTATCTGTATAAGTTTGGGAAGTCTGTCATACAAATTAAAGGAGAACATTGCTTAAAATTTATGATTTATGCTTAATAAAACATTCGGAATTTGCATAAGCTATCACTTATTATACTTTAAATTTGGCTTAAATAGATTTTACCTGCTATTCAACGACTTCGGTGAAAATCGGTTCAGACACAACTTGGATTTAAATTTAGTTTTTTTTAATTATTTTTATTTGAAATAAGATTTGTCGGACGTTCTAAGTTCCGGTAACTTGAGGGGTTAAGTTACGGTTTAGTCTTTTTTGACTTCTGAGTCAGGACAATTCAAAATGGTACTGTGCTGATAAAACGGATAAATAATAATTTGTACTCACATACATACGGTGAAACTGCAGTCCGCAGGTATCAACTCACTAATGGAGACTTGAAATGACGAATACTTAAGATTTAAATAACCGCAAAAGGCAAACGGTTTTCGATTCGATTCAGTCCAATCGGTGTAACCGAATCGAACTGAACCGTTTTTCACTGGACCGAACCGAAAAATAATTTTCGGTTCAGTCCAGTGCCCTAACTGAATCGAATCGAAAAATCCTGGACCGAACTGAATCGTTCCGACCACTACACATGACTAAACTACATAAAAGTTATCTATTTGAGTAACAATCATTGGTGGAGGTTGGAGGAGGTAGTAGTTAATATTCTGTAGCAGACATTGCTCTAGCACCAATCAATCAATATTTTTTAAATATAACTACAAGTTTGTATATCTTGCAGCGGAAAATAATTTACTTCTATGATTTCCTCATGGTTTCGTAACGCTTCTTTAGTTATATGTACATATGTATTTCTATACTACAAAAGGGTATTTGTACATGATTTTCTAAGGTGCACGACCAGATTCCGTAATAATAATAATTATTAAGTGTAAAATGGAGCAAGGGATTCGGGTGCAGGTAGTTCTTTCCAAGCTTTTAAAAATTTAATTAAGTACACGCAACCTTCATTTGAAAACCAACTGAACATGCATAACCACAGGAGTTCGAAACAAACTAGAAGAGCCAAGTTAACTATCAGTTACATTATTATAGGTTTCAATTTTCAATGTTTTTCATTTTTGAGCCTTATTGGGGCATTGTGATTAAAACTTAAGTTTGAAGCAAGTACTTAAGTAAAGCAATCCCGAAGTGCAATCACTCTTAGATAATCTTAAGAGATTTTGCACTAATACCTAAGTACTTATTGTTTTTAAAATTAATATCTTGAAGCATTGCATCGGTTCTCAAGTTTTTTCACATTCTTTTGTGTCGGCTTAGCTGAAAAAAAGGAATTAAATGGAGCAGGCTACTATATCATAAGTTAAGAAGTTGAAGTAATGGAAATTTTAAAAGTCAAAAGTTGACATTTTAATCCATAACAATGTTCCCTATTAACTTTTCTTTAATTATTTTAAATTTTTAATTAACTAAAATAATAAATTAAAATTTCAGTGGTGAGTGAGAGAATTATTATTGTTTGTTAATTTTTGCCCCAAAACCGAACCTGTACTAGTAATGTCTGATATGCCTAAATTGTAGATTTTTAATGCGAGAGAAATGAAGCTATTATTATACATATAATTTGGCCGTCCATTGAGTTATGTGTTAGGAGTAAACCATAAATAGAATATTCATGTTGGAGACGTCGGGAGGGAATTATTTTGAGGGAGAGCAGCTGGTTCCAGGAATCGTGGGGCATTAGTCGTTTTCCTCGATATCAATAATATGTCCCCTCCTTTTCAATCTCTCTCGTCGTCCATCTGTAGAAACGCCTTGATTAGAGCCGTTGTTATTCTTGGCATTTTTCGAGTTGTTGTTATCCGGAGCGTTCTTATTCGGACTGAAAGCATCGATCTCTACTTTGAGGGAAGGAGACTTGCTTTTCTGGGAATCTGTGCTTCTGGGGTTGAGAATGATTGGGATAGGAATGGGAATGGGAATGGGAATAGGCAATGGAATGGGAATAATCATTGCAATTGGAGGGTAACTAGGAATCGAGTATATACTTTCTGCCTGCTTATGACTTGTTGCATTTGAGTTTATATTTGAATCCCCTGAATTTTGTACGGATTGACTTTCCTGTTGTGTAAAAAAGGCAGGGGCTGACAGTGGATTGCTATTTCCACTATTACTACAACTATCATTCAGAGTTGGAACTGTGTTCACACCAATATCTCCTTGTACATTTGTTGATGCTTTCTCAGTAGTGAACCTTCCATTCTGAAACTGAGGTGGTAAGGGGAATCCCGGAATTGGGAATGAATTGTTTAGTATGGGAGGAGTAATTCCTGGAAATCGCGAGACCGTAGACATTTGTCTTCCACTAACTCTTGAATTGACATTTCCACCACTTCTTTTCGAACTGGACCGGCCCTCTTTCTCACGGTAGCCTGGAGAGACGTTTAATGCTACAGAGCTCAGAAGACCACTTTGACTGGGGTTGAAGTTCGTCAAATTTTCTGGAGATCGTTGTTGACTTGTAACGGTTGCTGACGCATTAGACCGTCCTCGCTTTCTTGAAGGGGGTCCCCCGGATCCTATCCCTGGACTTAATCCTACGGAAGTACAGTATAATGAGGATGCTGGTGAGACTGCTGATCCCGATTGTTGTCCCATTGAAGACCTGGACCCTGTACTTCCCGATGAACTTGTTGCCAGCGTGGATACTGATCGAGTGAGAGCTGCTAAAATAGTGCCATTTGGTTGTCCTCCAGGAGAAGGAGGGGGTATTTCATTTGAAATCCCCGGAATCGGTGACCATTTACTTGATCCGTTGGAACATTTTTTTAGCCATAATTCCGGTGTGATGAGATCACTCATTCCCTCAGTTAAATTTAATTCCTGTAAAATAATTTGACTTGAGATAAATCCTTCATTTATTATTTCCATAATAATTTACTTGACACAAACGTCATATTCATCATGATCATTCGAATTTCATGTGAGGGGTTTTCAATTTGGAAATAAGTAAACAGCAAACCTTGAGCTGGTCCAAATGTGCTGAAGTTTCTTCACAAAAAACTCTGACCTTGAACTGTGCTAAGCATTGTGAGGAACAAAATTTAGATTCATCAACATTGGAGGCGCTTAGAATGACATTCTGTTGCACAGAGGTTGAGGAGCACCAAATGCATGCCGACCTTTTCTTAAATGAGTCTCTGCGATACTGATCGAAGCAGACATCAGAACAAAAATCTTTATGGACACCTTTGTCTTGAAATTCTCCTTTCTTCCCACACCAAGTGCAGCTCTTATCTAGAAAAAATAAATAGTCATACGTCATACTACCAAAATATAAGCTTATAGAAATTTGTGATGAGAGTATTTTCCCGTACAGATGCGCATACAATGTCATTAGGCACAACAGCGTAACTACGCTGTCACTATTACCTTTAGTTGATTTCCTCAAGTCCAAAACTTGCTCGCCATTGGATTCCTAAAATAAAGGAAAAATAGCATTGTTACTAAACATATATTTGATGTGATTTGACATAGTGATATCAGTACGAGTAAACCTATGTATAGATTATTGACCTGAGTAAAATGTAGGGAAATAAAAAAAAAATAGGGCGAGGAGCTTTGAACCGTTCAAAGAAACCGGCTTCATGAAGATTTGCAGCTAAATATCTTTGGTACATGTGAGCCATATGACGCAAGGAAATGTGTATTATCACACACATGTAATATGTAGATATTACTGACATTGTCAGATGCATAACCGGTGACAATAACAACCAGTAGCATAATTAATTTTGATTTCCTTTGGAAAGTTCTTATACAGAGACAGAGACGACATAAATTCAAAAGAGTAACCCGATCTGATTTGCTTACTTTCGTAACCTTTATGGGTCCATTAGAGTTTTTCAGCTTACCCTTATTACAGATATTACTTGGTCAGAATTCAATGTCCAGTCATAGGGTACAAATATGAAATGCGAGAACGGTCCAATTGACTTTGTCTGGGCAACGTGCACACAGCTCAGGTGTACTAGTGTACTCAATGTGCCTCTCTATACTGAGTACCTATTATTATGTCTGGAGAAAATGTGCTGGAAATACGTGTGTTTCCTATTGTTGTGAGTGATTCTACTGTATATTCGGACTCACTTTTCTAGTGAAACCAAATGATGTAAACGAACGTTAGCTTTCTTACAATATGCATGAAGGTACGAATGAATGTGTAGTGGCTATTACGCTGTATTGAGTTCCAGAAAGGGTTAATTATCACTGCATGGAGTGCCTGTATGTCGAGGAGTATCATGATATAGAATTTCTCATTATTAGCCTTTGTCTTGCTGAAGTTGACTTTTAACGAACAGGTAACCAGGATAGTGATCTCATCTTAGCATGCTTGTGAAAGACAAGATGTTTATTTTTTTTCTTTGTGATTTCCTTAATGTTGCAATGACAAACATGATATAGACAAATATTCGACTTTCACTTTTAAACGTCACAAATCCCACGAAGCCTCAACGCTATTTCTTGAGATCGGTAGTATTATTAGACCACTGTCCCTTTCGCTTCTGCCTCCCTAACACGCTTTTTCGAGGCACATGGCCTTGTTTAGACTAATTTTTCCCTTTGTTACTTGATGATGACAAAATCGATATTACTTAGACATATGTTGGTATCCACTTCTATGAATCGTAGATTTAGTTAGACCGAAAATGTATTTCGTTACACTCTCTGCTTCCACTACTCTGTGATATAATGGATACAATCTGGAGTTACATGATCCTTTTGTTTTTTAACTTTCACTCATTATTCATACAGACAATCCTGACGTCAACTCCTGAGGGTCAGCATGTTGGAGCAATTTTTCCGCAAAGGCACGTTGAAGAATTATTAGTCCACAAGTACTAGTCATGCACACCTGTTTCCATATTTGGGACTATAGCTATCGACAGCTTCCAAACTTTTAGTTGGTTATTGAGAGACTCTTACTCTTACTACGACATGGATTACTATACATTCATTAAACAGTATGTAAGCACAGATATCTAGTACTCGCCTACGAAATATCTGATAAAGCCATACCATGCCAGTAAGTTTATTTGGTAACCTTCTCCAGTCATTGTTTGTCATTTTTGGTGGATGAAAATAAATTTTAAGCTGTGTAGAATATTTTTTTCGACTAACGTTTCAAATTTCCCCTTTGAGTTCATCTCTTTACAGGTAAGTTGAGACATTTGAAACTAGAAAAGACTAACTAGAAAAAGTTTGTTTGAGTCCAACCAGAGAAAATTAATTTTGATCCAGTATTCATTTTATGACATTTTCAGACTTCATTGTTCATTATTATGAGTAATAATAGTTTACTAAAGATACAACAAACAATAACAATTAATCCCAGGGGTGGATTTACGGGGTGGCCCACCCTGGCCCGGCCAGGGTAAAAAAAAATAGGGCCAGGGTAAAAAAATTTTGACTAAGGCCCTCAGATTACATACATGCACATGCAAAGGCCCACAAATCTATTTTGGGGGTCAGGGCCAGGGTAAAAATTATTTTATTAATCCACCCCTGATTAATCCTTTACTCCTACTCATCCCGAGTTTTCAAATCTGATTTTCAGCACATAGCGCATCAAATCTGGTATTTTTTATAGTTTATGGCGTAAGAAGCACATTTATATAACACACAAATATTTATCAGTTTGTGAAATCTCTAATCCATTAAATCTTCACTGGCTGCATATTAAAATGTTGCATACCTCTGCATGGGAATAGTTTTATCACTTTTTTCAACAAGAAAGTATCACAGGAATGTGTGCACTGCTTTAGAGCTATAAATACTAATGTGCAAAGGACAATGGACTAGTTTGAAATTATTTGAGTACTATTCATATTACTGTATTTTTAAAAAATCCTGCAAATCATTGTAATATTTTCAGTATTTCAAAACTCATATGTAGAAACGTAAATGGTATTCGTTTATCATACGAATCTACAAGACTCCATACTATGATACATCCATATGTCTCCACTAAAACCCCTACAGTCTCTTATTGATCAGAATTGAATACTTCCAACAAAAAGTCAAAGCGTGAAAAAACCAAATTATTGTTCACAATTTAAATACCACTCATGACACGATTGCAGAGAGAGAACCGAGCCTGTTGTATTAAATCATGATGATTACCCTCAGTTCTGAACATTCTCAAGACTTTCGAGTATAGTTGCCATGGATGCATCCATCTATTGCCACTTGATCCTGGCGACAGTTTAAGCCCCGTAAGAAATTACCCTGACATTACATATGATTCTGTTACACGATCATGACATCGACATCATACCATATGGCATGATAGCGATGTATGTATCTATATCTACTTGGAAGCACTGGGTATATCTATCCATATGTATACCCAGTGCTTCCAAGTACACGCAAGAATTCACTTAATATTAACATTGAGTGTGTTCAGTCGGAAATTGGAACTGTAAGATCAAACCAGGGCGAAAATGATGCTTTGTAGTGAGTAAGTTGAATCCAGAGTCGGAATGAAATACTTTTTTGTACTTAGAGTAAGAAGTTAAGAATTTCAATTGAAAGTCATATAGGTAATAAGAGAAGAAAGAAGAGAAGCGAAAGATTTAATATTGATTTTAAAGAGGAAATCCATAGCACCTAAAAATCAGTTGATGTAATATGTAAATGAAATAATGACTCAAGTTAAAAGAGAGAGAGAGAGAGAGAATGAAATCAGTCACTACATTTGCTTACGTCAGGCTCATCTCTCCCGTACAAATGCATAGAGACTGTAATCTGTAATATGCACACACCCTTCAGCATGTGAGTTACAAAGTTACGAGGTGATCCGGTATGCAAGGGAAAAGAACATGGGATAATATGTAATTGTGATGTTAGATTATAATAAACATGTGTGCTGTTTTTATTTGTGTAAACCTTTTAGTTTTATCCACGAGTGAAGAGTATGTGCCTGATATAGAGACGCTACTTGAAGTAACGGTAGTGTTTTGGTGTTGCTTGGGCCTTCTTCAGGACTGCTTGCCATTTGCTTGTACCTACTTTGCTTACACTTGTGTATACTGTCGGATTGTATATTGGAACTCAACTCTACTACAGTGACTTCTCCCTGTCACAGGACTCTCAAAGTAGCAAAATAGGGATCTTATTATGAAATGCTCTTACAGGGATAAAAAATTAACACTAGGGCAATCGAGGTTTATGTCTACATATTGTTGTTCTTATAGAGAAAATACTCTCACAAGGGGCTCCCTTACAGTCAGGCTACACTGTACTACGAATAAGTCCGGTTAGACATGGAGCGAACGAAGAGAAGATAGTATTTCACTGGTTTATTATTTCGGTTCGTATATCGTGTTCCTACCCGGGTTTTGTATTTCCAACTTCATATACAAATGTTCTCATCTCGCTCGTGCAATTCGATACTCCTTCCTCTCTTCTTTCCATTTTTAGATCCGATTACAACTATCCCCTCTGCCTGACAACAGAGACGAGAGGGAAAAAATACAATCCTAGTCTACCTCTTTTACTCTTCTTTACTCCTAATTAAGTCCCAGACAAGTTTGTAATAACTTTCTCTCTCTGCCAACTAGATACACAAATGCATCCATCTGTTAAAGTAGTGAAATCAAGATTGCAATTTTACATAAAGTACTTTGAAATGATTCCACGGGAGATTTATATATATATATATCAAAATACTATGGTACACACAAGAGAGTCTTAATTTCTATCTACATAATATGATATCAGAGGGGCTCTGTATCTTATTTAGAAATCTCTTCCCCACATACCTGGAAATATTGTCTTTGTTGAATTTCCCTTAATTGGATTTTTGAAAGTAGAAAGAATACCTTGAAATCATTAATTGCTCACATCTGACAAATGTATGTACTGTTGTTTGGGAGCATTGATGACAGTCATTCCTACTGCCCATAATTCTCTGGAATCCCGTATAGGACCCTTACATAATAATTACAGGTGAGCCTGTAATTGGTCCTTCAGGAAAGGGATTCCTCAAAATCCCCTATTAATAACTAGGTACACTGGATAATTTTTCCGGGAAGTGTAAAAGAACCATAGGCCTACATTTACTAATCCGGTGAAAACCTTTATTTGTAAAAGTGCTTCATTATTCGGGGAAGAAGCAATGTTTCAAAAATCTTGGGAGGAAAATACGAGTACAAAGGTATACATACGAAGTAAAACATTATACGGAAGAATAGGCTGCTTAGAATGTTTTCCTGGTCGAACGTGTCCCGTTGTTCCGTAAAGTTATCGCATATATTCCCTTCCCTAACATGCTCATTTTCATCTACATCTCTTTTGCTAAATATACGACAACATGGAAGAAGAAAGAGCTCCTTCGTTCGACAGTATCAAATGTTCTCAAGTTCGTGCTTCCTCTGAATATATTTATACACGTCTGATACGGCCCTACCAACTTTACTCGGCTCACATGACATACACGACTTAACTAGTCTAATGGAGGTGCTAGCCTGGACTGTATTGTACATGCATAAGGACGGGTATAGGGGAGAGGTTGACTCTTAAACTCTTAGCATAGAAATAATACTATAAATACACGTTTTTGACTGACTCTTTCGCCTCATTTTTAACCACTGTAAAATTCTCTGCAGGAACATTATCAGATGCATTACATGAAGCCCCGCTAGTTCTGCCAACGGACATGCAAACATCCACTCATATAGCATACGTGTTATTGTATTCGCCTCAAGAAGATTATAATTAGGATGTGAATATTACCTCCAGACAGGAATAACGACATTGTTCGGGGACACGGGCAGAGTAAGTATCTACTGGTGTAGGACTACTAATTGCTTCCAATTATTACATCATTATTGTTTCCCCAGAACTTCACCCCAATAGAACATGACAACATAAAATGGATGACTGACAGACGTTATTTTCGGGAAAATGGACCCCCAGAAAATGTATAAACTATGTTAATTTCCATAATGCAAAAATATTTCTCTCACACCCGAGAAATCAGCAAATGAAAAACAAAACGTGCTAAGGATTTGAAATTAAAACTTGACATTTACCTCTCGGCTGGAGTCCAACATTTCTTGATTAATGCGTTCGCTATTGGTCATGCTGTATTGAAAATAGTGTTTTCCCGTCTAAGGACAGCTTTGATTGACTGTTTTTTTTTGTTGTATTCTAAAGGTACTAATGAATCAAGTATATAATCACTTAAGCTGATTTGAGTTGCATTGGGGAGTTCCAGATGGATGTATCCCTGCAGAGTGTAGGAATAAATATTGCAATTATCTCGGACTTGCAAACCAAATGAAACACAGAGTGATGGATTGATAGGAAGTTCACTGAGCACATTTCAATCTTGCTCCTTGGCGGTGTTAAGTCTCTGAAGGCTAACGTTAGTGCACACTGACATGGTATGCGTGCAATAAAAATAATAATAATGTATCACTCTTCTCCCATGGAGCGTAAAAGGCTCGTGCTGGAACAATATGACTGTGACAGACTCTATGAGAGTGTAAGTGCCCCGTATGTGAAGGAATTTTCTCCTGCCATGCTGCTACTACAATTCATGCAGAAAGACTGAACTCGTTCTACTGTCAGCCGAAGGAATTGCACTGCCTATCTCTTGTAGATACGAAAAAGCTATCACGTGGCGGTAGAGCAAGTTTGATAATCTTACCGACATCAACAGAGTGATATTGAGAATGGAGCTTTTGGCTTGATAGTCAGCAGTCAACATGTGAGTTGTCCGAGAGGAGGGAAGAGACTGAAAAATCCGATTCGGGTGTCTATTGCATCTTTCAAGCACCACTGCCTTCATGCGCAATCATACTGTAATACTCAACAGGCATATTACTGTTAAGGATTTTCTTCATGCATCATACATGTGTTATGAGACCGTTCCTACCTCCCGAGAAGCCCAGAGCTATGTCCTCGTCCTCATGGGTTATGTGGAGGGTTCATTACTTATTCGACTATTGAGTCAGTTCAATTGTCTACAGCCCACATACACTCGTTGTTTGCTAGCCTCAGAGAAAGCAATAATGAAAAGAAGTGGCCCAACTACATTACTTCCCTCGTAAAAAAACATCAAGTCATTGGGGAATTAGTGTCCTCCCAGTTTAAGCCTTGTGTTTTCTCCTAATCTTTCTTGAATAATTTCTTAACCCCAAATTGCAAACTTACTCAAGTAGATAATTTTTTTTTGAATAATCAAGTTTTGATTGTTATAATTTTATGCGTATGGGATTACTGAAACAAAATAATGGCATAATTGAATGTAATTATCTACATATAAAACATACGGATTCAAATCAATGGAAGCCATAAAAAAGCAAAGTGCCTATGATCAAACGTCAGGGACTGGAATTAAATCGCAAATTCCATCCCTAAAATTAAAACTGCTTATTCCAGTGACAGTTTTCTGATTTTTAAATAAATTCCCTATGAAAACTCGGAGTCGAATTTGAAATCAGGAAAGCCCAATAAAGTTCTATTATAAAATTATACTATATTGTGAATATTTTTTCACTGAGTTATCAAGGAGGATTGATTTTAAAACAATACAATTTTAATAGGGGAGGAATACAATGCCTTGTGCGAATTGCACTCCTTATTGTGGTACTAATTAAGTGGCATTTAAATTTATATATTTTTTATTATTGTAATATACCCGCTCAAATGAGAATAAATGCACGCCAATAAGAAAAGAACGTTGACTTCATGGGAAATACTTTTGCTGTCCTTAAAATATGCAATAGTATTAGTAAAATTACATGTAGATAAATCTCCTCATGTCATGTCCTATACTTGACACTACCCCTTGAAAATGGAGAGTCGTTGATGTCCTTTTATGAGATTAGGAATATACTTCCTACTCATTGTCAGTATAGGACCCCAAGCTTTGTTCATTCGATAAGGAAACAAAGTCTACCTCACTTACTAGATTGTTCCTAAAAAAATATGTATATTTCTACGTCTGTCCCTATATACTTTGGGGCTGAAAGGTATTATTGAGGAATTTCAAGCCAAAGTTTTATAACACTACATAGATATATAAATACAACACTACGAATGTGATTAAGTTGTATAGTGTAAGGTAACACTTTTGCAAAATTGCCCATTCGTCTACAACTGAAGGATTCCTAAAGCACAACACCGGAATAAACTGTTGCTGTCTTTCCTATAGTAGCACAGAATCCACAGAAATCATCGGAGTTTTGTTACATTCGGGTGTTATTTCTGCAGAAGCGAAAGCTGATCCTTAGGCTGACGATTTCCTATATAGAGTTATGATTAAACAAAGAGGTATAAAACATACTATGATTTCCGAGGCATGAATTCTCCTATTTAAATTTTAGTGTTTGCTTAGGAAATTTAAACAGACCAAGATTAATTTCAATTGTACATGTATGAAAGAGTTTAAATGAAAATTTGGATTATGATTTTAATTCGAACCATCCACCAATTACGACGTCCAAAGCACTCATTTAATTTTTTTAGTGTTCTATTCATACACTCTCAAACCCTATTGTAATGTATATTCCAGCATCTCAAATGACTGCGAAGCCACCGACCATATCACTACAGGATACTTGGCTCTTATGCTAATAGTTTATAAATTACAATATTTACTATCCACAGCAGGATCAATCTACAAGTGACTGGGGTGCGGGGGTTTCTATTAAACTCCATAGAATACTTCATACTTGTTGGTCTCGTAAATATTATTTACGAATATTTCCATGGCACACAATTAATTATTGCACCTAAATCTAGTGTCATCACTTGGTACTTACAAGCAATGCTAACAATGCGAAATTTCCAACTAGGCCTCTTTTGAAATGACCAAGACGAAACTATTGTATTTTCTTAAAGAGCCATTGTTTGCCGAGCCTTGAGCCTACCCTCAGAATACAGACTTTTGATATGCACACGTGCATATAGGTAAGTACGGAAAATTTAATCCATATTTCTGCATGGAGTGCATGCACAGAAATTATTCCGAAAAGAGGTGTAATCAATTTTTAAAACTTGTGGAGAAGACATTTAGAAACCATAAACGCTCAGGGTTTTGCCAGTTTGCGTACCTCATTACTCGTCTGTCACGTCATAGCTCTTACCTCTTACATAAGAAAATGCACGGAGATCTTAAAATCATAACACTTGCATTCTTATGATCTACAGTCTGTCTGGACTCTGGAGGCATACTGGCTTGAAATCCTTGTATATCAAAACGACGTGATACTTATTAATTGGTTACTCGATACAGGCACTTATATGATCCGATACTTGTGTGACAGATTTATCACTTCTTTACTTCGGCACTTACTGTACTAAATGCATTAAGAGGTTTATCTGGGAGGTTCATGAGGTAGTTGGCAGCAAATGGGTCATTCGGGTGAGCGTATCTGGGTAAAGAGAGTGACATTCTTTGTATGGGATTTGAGTCTCTAACATTACGAAAGTGAGTCTCCAGAGACTCTGGAACATTACTTGTCCTTGTAGACTTTTGTTGTAAATCGAATCCAGTATTCCAGGGTGCTCTGATTTTAGGTACAGGAAACTGCAGATTCATTTTGGATCCTTCCCGGACACCCTCACCCAACTGCTTACCAATATTGTTGCGCATTAGGGAGAACTTTGTTGCATTAGCTGCCGTGTAAATCGTTTGAGTCTTGGAGCTACCTTGCCTCACCAGGTTATTGACTGAGCCCATATTTTTCCTAGGGTTTACAAGGCCGGGTGCACCATTATTGTAAGTACTATATAAATTTCTACGGAAAGTATTCAGAGCATCTACGGGATGGAAAGTACTTCCAGGCGGAACGACCATTTGGGATTCCTGACCTGGTTGATCAATTGTCTTTGGGTTCATGAGAGTATTTATGTCCATGGTATTGTTCATGAATACCATTTTGGGCACTTTCCGATTCGTGCTTATATTTGAGGTTGTTGCAATTGTGGTATCTTGAAAGTGTATTCCCAAAGGTTTTTGTTGAGGTGCAGGAGATAAATTAGGCTTCACTTCAGGAATATTCCGATTCTTGGAATTTGCAATAATAGCACGAATTGTATTACTAACGCTATCTAAATCCTTGTTCAAGGTTTGTGGTGGTGTAAAACCCACATGTTTGTTCAAATAAGGATCCACTTGCGACCGCACCACGTTGTTGTTACTGACATTTTCATGGATATTTCTGGTGGTATTTTGAGATGCAGTCTCGAGGGATGACATATATTTTTGGAATCCTTCATAAGTTCGTTTAAATTTTGCAACGGGGTCTTCTTTCTTGGTGGCAATGGTTGCCCACTTGGGTAGCATTGCGGAGGCTCCTTTCACCTTGTCTTTAGAACTGACTGTGGCTTCATTGAGATTCGACGACAGTTCCTGTCCTAGCTTCTGGGACATTAACTCCTCCAACCATGTCATGTACGTTTTGGAATCTAATGCTTTATTTTCTCTCTTTGCACACTGGGGTTCGGCCACAACTTTGGATGCATTTTTAGGGATTTCTCCCGAATGAGGTAGAAGTCTCGTGAAGTCACTTTTGTTCCATTTGATTTTTTTCACTGGAGATTCTACCATTGTTTCTTTTGTTGACAAAATTTGATACTTGCTTTGAAATGCTTCCGTCGAGGCTTTAGAAGATGTTTGTGCATGGTTCGGGATTTTACACTGAAGGGTTCTAACAACTGGTGTTTGATCTTGAATATATGCAGCTAGTTTCTCCAACTTTTTGTGAACCTCCACTACCCCTTCAACAGCATCTTTCTTCCTGAGTCCAAACTCGTTGGTGTCGTTCGGACTTTTAGGATTGGTTTTATTAAGGAATTTTTTGAATGTTCTCTTTGAAAATCCTTTGTTAAAACGACCAGATGTGAGATCAATTTCTTGTTTCTCAAGCAGTTTGCTGGCTTGGTTCAATGTATTTATATCTGATTTCCTCCCTGTAATTTCAGAATTCAAATTTTCCAAGTCACTTCTAAAAGAACCCAGAGATTGATTTTTTGGTGTTGGGAATGTATGGAGCAAAGATTCAGGATTTGTGATGGTTGCAATATCCGGGATTTTCCCTCTACCGCTTGGTGACGCTACTAACCCTGCATCAAGTAACAGTGATTATTTATTTAAGTTATAATAGTAATTAAAAACATATGGCTATCCCTGCAACAGTAACTACTACAGTAAACCAGCTTGCCACTCACTACTCATGGTTTCCGCCCTGCGACCTCGCAGATCTTTTAAAACTACTTTCGCCTCAGGATGAGGATTGGGCCCCTTCAGGTATTCCAATAATTCCCGTTCAAAATTAACTGAAAAAAAAAGAATACTATAACTTTTTAGCGAAGATGTTTTTTTTTGGCTGTGCCTTAAAATGTTTTGTAATAATTTTTAAGCCTATAATTTATGAAACTTAACTCACCTAGATTTTGGATAACTAGAGGGAGCTTTTCAGCCGTGGGCATATTTTTGTAAGTCTCTTCCTGGAGCGTGTAATGCATCCTGAGCCGGTCATACAAGGAGCGAAATTCCTGCTCTCTACTTTGAGCACTCGAGAATGTGCGAAGTTTTTCTGGTCTGGATGTTTTCATATTTGAATTGCTGCTTAAGCTACCTGGTTTCCACATTGTTGCCACTGTAGGGTTTCTTTGTGTAGGCACTACAGTGTTTGCAGGTACCTTTCGAAATCTTGAAATCAAAAACCGATAAAGCTAAACTTAAAAATAGCGTGTTTTACATTATCTTGTTTTCCAAGTTTTTGTTCCTACCGTATACTACACAATTTCAAGCTCAAAGTTCTAGCACATATATTTATCTAGAGTGAGTCTCTCACATTGATTTAGGATACTCAACTGCTGTTGCTTGGGGTTGATTTTCGTATTTCATTAATATTGGCTTATCCTGGGAATAGTGCGGTGTCATTTGCATCCCTTCGTTGTTCCAGGTGTTCTCAATCCGCTTTGAAATTGTAGATGCAAATTGGTTCCAATTCATAGGAATGCTGGGCATAACGTTTTGATAACTTTTGGACTTTTCCGTACGCATTTTTGGCCTGCTATGAGCATTCTTGATTACAAAGTTACTTTTACTTTTAGAACCCAAACCCTTGACACTCATTATGCTGTACTTGCTTTGGCGCTTGTTTCTTAGTATTTGGATGGATGGCTTAGCTTTGTTCATACGTTTTTTCATGCCATTTGACGTGAAGCTCTTTTTGCTAATTAAACCCAGACCCATTGCAGCTTTTCGACTGTCCATGATGTTCCTATGAATAGGTTCGAATATGGCTCTAATAGACTTTCTTCGCGGAAGCATTTTGGCAGTTACATACTGTGGCTGTGACTGCTGGGGTAAATTGAAAGACATTCTGGATTTTGTGCTCGGAGCTGCCTGGAAAGACTGTAAAGCAAAGTACAGTTTTTACAACTGTTTGTATTTTACAAAGACACAATGTTTCCGCTTTTTATTTCAAGTAAATTCTAGGAAAGCACGAACTAACCATGTTTGCGAACGTCGAGAAGATGTAATCCTAGTAAATGTAAGGCAAACGTCTCAGGAGTTCCAGGGAATTTTCACATTATAACACTCCTTTCCATTATTAAGCCGATATGCAGTTAGTGCTTTAAATAAGAAGGCAGTCGTCTATATGTTAATCATCGTGATGTTCTACGAGCTGTATTTGTATAGCTTGATTTTATGTATATACATTTTGATAATAACAATAATTTAATTAGCAGTCACTGTAATCACTAATCACTGTGCTTTAACTAAATATTGGTGAAGTAAGGATTTTTTATCCGTAACTCATAAGGCTGATTTTCGTGTTTCACTTCTAAATTTGAGTAACAGAAATTTTTGAGGGGGCACTGCTGGCCAGGGCCCCTGTCACATCGTCATTTTGTCTAAACGTTTTTGTACAAGTGCAGTGTGTGCTCTAAAAGGTAATGTTACTACCACTAATGGTACTTTACGTTAGTCTTTTTACCCATCCTCCTCCCCACTACCTGCCTCTTATTCGCATTAAACTTAAATTAATACATAATAAAATATTAAATAATATCAAATTCTTTGAATTAGAAGCATAAATTTAATTATGCTCAATGTGCTCGTCCTCAGCGTTTTTAAGTTTAAAAATTAAACATTTAAGTAAATTATTCGGACGAATTTGAATATTACTTGACTATTGCCAATAATTATTATTATTATCTTTTAAGTAATTTAAATTTTGTATGAAAATAATTCGCACCAAGAAAATTACCTAGGGCGACAGGAATTATTATTGTTAGGAATTGAAACACAATGTTTTCAAAATTAAAGCCAGCGTCAGTAAATAGCACATGGCTTGTATATATATATATATATATATATATATATATATATATATATATATATACTTATTATAAGTAACTTACAAGTAAAAATTATTAATGTTCATTAAGGGAGCAAACGTTTTTATTTAAATCATGAACTAAAGTCCAAACTAATTTACGCATGACATCGAAAATTGCATTAATGAATATATTATCAATAAATTCATTAACGAAGTCATTGATTTGTAAATTACTGCCAGTTGAAAACAACCTCACAAAAATTCACTCTCCGAGTCAGAATCACCATTATCTTCATTTCCAAATGATTTCTTGAACATGTTGAGATAACGTTGAATAGAAGCCAAACTCATGTTCAAATCCTCTGCAATGGCCCCAGTCTTTAAATTTGTCTGGTCAGTAGCCGCACCGGCTAGCTCTAAAATTGCAGAATATAATTCATCACAAGCAAAAGTGAATAATGAATGTCTAAATTGCTTTTTGGACTGCACGAAAATTTCTCACGAGGTCAGATCAGATTACAAATCCCAGAAGCGGTAAAATAATTTATAAAACATTTCCCTGAGTGCTCACAAATGTTTTGTAAAAAGCTGCAGATAGCAGAATGCAATATAATTATGTTTGCTGGGGTATTTTCCAATACTTTCTACAATAACATTCATTATACTATACGATCGGGGGATAACAAATAGAAACGTTACCTAAGCACACTTTTTTCTTAATGAAAGCCTCGAATTTAGTAAAAGCAGCATCGAAATCTCTTTGGGAAGATTTGGAGGAAAGTTTCTTCGTTTTAAAACGTTCCTGTACGTCCCTATCATCTCTGAAGACTTCCTTGATTGCTGCCACCGATAGTTTTTGATTGGCAATCCCTGTATCCAACAGCAAACAAAAACTATAACATGAATTTTATACTTAAGAGAGAAATACTTTGGGTTTTAAAGTCAATTGCAAATGTTGGGAAACTTGTACATTTATAATCCCCCCAGTTTATGCTGGTTTCAACAACCTTGTCCCGTCCTATATCATCCACACTGTACTCTTCCATTCCATCCGGATCTTCCTTTGCCTCTTCAACCTACGAATAATCAAGCCCAAGAGTTTTTAATACAAAAAAAACATTCCTAACCTATTATTACAATTTACTTTAGACACTATAAAAGCAGTTGCATGGCTTGCAAAGTTTAATTTCTGAAATACCTTCAGATGTCCTCAATGTTAGTAGGCTGGCTAGATATAATTAATACACACAGGAGTTATACAGGATTCGCAAAACGTAATATAATTCTAACGGAGGTCATGGAATTTTGTTTTCACCCAAACTTTACAGGCATTG
The DNA here is from genome assembly GCA_947179485.1 of Allacma fusca. Classification (NCBI taxonomy): domain Eukaryota; kingdom Metazoa; phylum Arthropoda; class Collembola; order Symphypleona; family Sminthuridae; genus Allacma; species Allacma fusca. The sequence continues at coordinate 46,274,763 of OX359249.1, read as the reverse complement.
TAAAGGGAAACTGAAAATCCAGATTGCTTAATACTCAGTCTCCCTGCTTGGCTGTCCAGACAACAAAACCAAGAACACCCAACAATTCAAATTTTTCCGGAGATATATTAGGTCAAAGCTATAAGCCTGTTGATCCTGATGCGGATCGGGTCATCCGTTTGTCTTCAGAAAGTTAAAGGGTAACTAAACACACGAAATACTTATGTACAGTAACTGGGAGATTTAAAGGTATAGGTTGCTGATCATTTTTTTGTTGTAATAAAAAAACCCATGGTATTCATTGCACTGCTCCTATTTTACAATGTTCTACAAATGTCGAAAACAAGTATCTTTTTCCAAATCTGGCTTTCAAGAAAATTATACTCACTGCCTTGATAACGCGGGCAAGGCGTTTTTGATAACCCTCTAGCTTCTTATCCTGTCCCAACCCTTTCCGATAGTGTTCTAGATTTCTAGGCGAACAAGTCCCGCCAGCTTTTGGAACGGAAGGTTTATCGTCCGTGACATGGTCAGTGGTTCCGGCAAAGTCGTCCATATCCATCTGTGAAATTCTACGAACAACCATAATTTGGATTAATAATCCACTCATTGGAACAGAATCTATATATTAGCATTACTCACTTGGGAAAGCTGGAACGAGACCAATCTGATCGAATGCACAAGCTACAATTTCAATAATTGTCCTGACGGACCTAAGGTTTTGCTTATGAAATGACGCCACATGGAACAAAAAAAAATCTTGGGATTGAGTACTTACCCTCTGGAAATAAGAAATGGGCCTCAGAATACAATTATGTGCCTTGTTTTGTTACAAAAACCATGTGCTCTGCGTTGTTCCGTCGCTTATACAACGTATTGGGCCTAGCTTAAGGTTAACCATATTCAAGCAGCGGCCAGCGCGCATGTAACGGTTACTCGTACAGCGTAACTCATTCAAATGGCTTACATTGCGCATTGGTGATAACTTTATCACGGTTTATTACAGGACTGACCAATATTTTTACTTCAAACGGCAGTTAGACTTGTGATGGTTGTGTATCAACACTGGAGAAGGTATGCGGTAGGGGGCCATACTTGCTTCTGAAGATGGAATCCCCCCATTTTTGCTCTCTATTTTTAGGGGCGAAGCGAAGCGAGATCCCTATTGCGAAGGTCTGAATGTCTGGCTGTCTGACTGTCTACCTGTCTGGCTGTCTGTAGGGGCTGTCTTGTCCGCACGATATCTGCAGAACCATTGCTACTACACATTACAAAATTTTACCGGGACAGATCATGCAAAAAGGAAGAACCCTATTGTTTTTGAAGGACATCGTGTCATTCGTTTGACCTCAGAAAATTAAATGAGGTCACGTATAAACTCATACTAATACATATGTGTTCACATTGGGGAGTACAGCTTACGCCATCTATTGTAGGATTTGTTGTTCACCTTGAATTGTTTGTTCTAACCACCGGTACAGGTCGGGAGTACTTGTGCATGGTGTTTTAAAATCGAATATGAAACGTGTTGCACAATTTACTATATGCGTACTGAATATAATACCACATACAAGGAAGCACCTGTATAAACCATTTTTTATTTTGCTTCAGTTTACATCTTTGCCCAGTACATATAAATGTGACCAGTACGGGGGAAATTAAATACACGTTTCCTTGTACACACCACATTACTGTTAATAACCCTTGTTGCACATTCCGCCGGCGCTTCGCCCCCTGGTGACTTAGCACGTAGTGCTGATCACAGATGATTTTCTCGTCTCAATTCTCAATGAAGCAACCTGTTTAGCAACTCTTTTAAAATCCAATGAAATTTCGTACTATGCAATGTCAAATATTGTTCTGAAGCTGTCTTTTAACTTGATTGAACATTCAAAAACTGTCCAAATTTCGGAGAAGAATTTAGCCCACATCCTTTCAAGCTGTATCCAAAGTTTTTAAGCTACAAGGATGGAACAAATTTTGTTACAAATTAGGGTCTCCATTATTTTCCCCATTGCCCCTTCAGTGAGCTAGGGCTGGAGCGATAAAGATTTGCGGGACTTTGTACTACGCAATATGCCCACAGTCCTAAGCGCCGTCAGATTCCCCTCACGTTACAAAACCCCATGCAATTATCTCATTATTATCATCTGGATAAAATTCCGAATGAACGGACATCATTCTAAAATCACATGTAAACTATTAATAATCGAAAAGCCACCCGCATACATTTTGGTCTGCTTGCATTAACACTACTTTGGAATCACCACTTGTTAGCAGCTCTCGTAGTATGAGTCATTACATGGCATTGTGGAGTTATTGGGTAAAAGGCAAAGGGACCTATGGTAATAGACTAATTGTAAGCATGTCCTTTTAAACCTGTTACCGTTTATAGCTTTTTAAACCCTCATCCGCTGTAAAGACACCAGTTAGGCTTTTGTGCTTGAAGCACTTTCTGGTGTAAAATGTATTGTATGGAGCATCATGCAGCTCATTATGTGGAAAGTTTCCGCGACTATAATTTGGTCGCATGGAGTATGGGAAATATGCAAAATATAAATGACAACAAACTGAAGCAATGGTAAAAGTTCCCTCTGAAACTCTATATCACAGTTCGCATGATACTAGGATAGAATACTGGAATCATTTGAATACATGAATAAAGAAGCAATCTAAGCCCAAGGGATACAGTAACCGTGTACGATGGCAACGATGCGGCAAACAGTATTTTATGGATTCTCAAATGGATAAAGTTTCTAGCAACAAGGCTGAGTTTGCTTACTTATACCTTTCCCACTATCTGTGTAGCTATTTGTGAAGAGAAAATTTTTCAGGCTTTCACTTCGCGGTAGCAGTCGTCGCCGGTACTGCCATTCCATTCACAGCCCTCAGAGCTACTTCTCGCCGAGTCCAATTTTCCTTACGAAACTTTCACTTTGCAGTGTTCAATAGCTTTTGTTGCCTCTTCTTTCTCCCATCACTAACCAACCACCCCACTGATTAAACTTTGTACAGTTTCTCTGCAGCTGTCTTTTTTGATTGTAAAGTACAAGCGGAACATTCATATATAGAAGGTAGAGCATACTCAGAATGTCACAAGTCACAATACACTCACCTCTTTAGACATGTGATACTGATTGTAAGATAACCCTCGAAAATAGACTCGAGCTTTGCGGAAATACTCTAACTGTAACATCAATTTTTGAAATCCGATCAAAACTACGTACTCCCAACTTCTGAGGCCCAGCGTGGCACGGGCGGAGAAAGTTTATACTTATAGATTCTATCATTATTCAGTTTACAACCAAGTCGAAAAGGAAACATGAGGTGAAAAACCTTAAAAAGTCAAGAAATTCCAGGAGCCAGGAAAGTAGTGCTTAATTACTTACGTGCTACGTTACGTTGCTAGGAATCAATGCATTGATTAAACAATGCATGCTAACTTTCTATCGCAAGAATACTTAAACGAGCAAGCATAAATTTAGTAGTAGCCAAAGATCATCGGGTCGTGAATACAGACAGCTTTTTTTATTGGTTTAAGACTTCTGTGATTGTGAAGGGATCAGCATGAATCGGGGCCGAGAGTCCTTGTCATCTGTCTCATCAAGTAGCTCAATCAAGACCGAGGCTTTGAAACAGCGAGAAATGTCAACACCAACGAGCCTCAATTCCCACTTGTTACTTGATGACACTCAAAAGGAAAGACTATTCAGTTTGCTCAAAGGACTGCAGGAGGAGATTCAAGATTTAAAATACGAAAATAATGGTGGGTGACACAGTGATACTATGCAATTTTACAAGCATATATGTTAATTTCCATAAAATGGGTGTAATTGGAATAGACGACACGTTAATTTTATGTTTTTAAATTCCCTTAATTTACACAGAACTGAAATTTCTACTGTTTGTGGCTTTGAAGCATGTTGCAATTGACGAGAAAGCTCAGAAGGACGACTTTAAGGTAAATTACCATTACAGGTGTATTTTTAGTCCCGGGGAACAGGATTGAATCAGCGGGCTGTGAGTCAATAAATTTCCTCAGTAGCCTCAGTTGTTTAATACATTATTAATAATGTAGTGGGAAATGGAGAACATGGCGAGAGATTATTTAGAAGACAGCACAGGCACGAAAACTTTGCGATTGGAGTTAGAAGCGACTACAAATTTATTGGAAGAATCAAAATGGATTCAGAATCATTACGGGCAACGCGTTCGGGAGCAAGAGCTACAAATCCAGGAATTACAGGTTCGTAAAATATAATGCTTTATACTTTCCTGCAGTGATAGTAGAAAGTATAGAGTGTACTATCCTTGTCAAATGTGGACTTGTCGAGAAATCCTGACAGCACAGCCCACACAAATATTGTCCCAACGTATGTACATAATTACATACATCCCTACCTAATGTCCACTCCTATATCTACTTACACTTGATCTTGACCTCAACGGTGTGCCCAGAACCAATGTATATATTAAAATCATTTAATGAAACAATCATACTCATTATGAGGGTGTATTCGAGTTATGAATGAGCCTCACAAGTTTTTGAAATTGGCTTTTCAGCGATTGATTTTTTTTATTGATTAGTTGATTGATTAGATTGAAACGTCATAATTATATGGAGACATGTTGCTACGTTCGGTACGTTCGTGGATGGGTTGGCTTGTGTTGCGTTTACCTTTCGTACAGTTTCCACACAGTTCACAGGTAGCTAGACCATAGCTGTTGTTGCGTAACGCTGTGGCTCCTGTAGTTTCCAACCATCATTGCATCAAGTAACGGATTGGTAGTGTGCGTGTAAGAGAAATACTGCACGATTTCACGTGCCATTCTGCTCAATTTTAAACCTAAGGAAAAGTCCTTTTCATATGCTACCTATAGTAAGTCGTTAAATGATTAGGGTTTGAAGAGCTTTTTTCAAAAGCCAATGTTAGGTATATGCCATGGTAATGACATACTTTTTACATGTAACATTCCTCAACATTCCTGTAGTCACTCCAAAGGACAATTTCTCTAATTTCATGCATTCTCCGCTTATACAATATGCAATTCTTAATGAAACTTGTTTCCTTACTGTTATTTGGAAATTCTATTCATGGCTTTATTAATGTGCTTCACTGATTCAGTACAATACTCATCAGAAGAGGGAATGCGTAGTGATACTATCTTGTTGGGTCGTTGTAAAAATTATTGCATTAGCCTGTCAGGTATTCATTTTTTTTATGAGAAAAGATAAAGAACTACACGTTTCCCAGTAATTGTTGCATCAGGACACATTAGAAAGCTTGGCGACGATAACCATTGACAAGAAAATTTCACAACTACTGTAATCATTATTAGTCCCGTTTTAATGCTTACATGATAATTTGTGTATGTGTAATAGAAGCAACTTATGGATATGAAGACGAAAGAATTCACTCTGGTGCAACTAAAGGTTAGTGACATTTTTATTAAACGTGGGTAATTTACAAAATGTTCCTATTGTTAATGCTGGAGAAAGCTCCTAAGCTGGAATAATAATGCTTAATGGTAGCAAAATACTATGAAGATTCATGAACGAGCTTTTGATACTGCTGAAAGCCAGCAGCAACCCCTGTAGAAACGGTATGACTTGAATGACTAATATGCAAGCATAAATAAGTCCAATGTACAAGACAACACATTCTGTGATAGGACATAATGCGTCTCTAAGGATGGTATAAAACTGATATTTACATTGTAACCATGAAGCATTTGAAAACCTAATAACCAGTGTTGGTTCGATCGAGTCGCATTTGGTAAAGTCTCCCATTTTACAACGTTCAACATGGGGGACACGAATACAATATTGAATTGTCTATTATCAACATGCGATTGCATTCATAACTTACACAAAATATAGCTGCTCCTATGTTTTTATGACGTCAAATCAGCTTTAATGCAAGAAACTTGGCATATCTAGAATTTTTGAAGGATTTTGTAATTTATTGAAAGATTATTGTCATTATTATGATTGATGGCATTGTGCAGGGAAAATACTCAGTACTAGCGGGTAGGAGTTGGGGCAACATAAAAAAAACGACGCCATCTCTTCCCACAATTAAACTAGTAATTTTAGGATTTTTGCTGTTACATAATTGGAGAGAACCTTTAGGGGAAGAGTTATAATCGGTCGTATTTTGCTATTAAACTTTCGTGTGACAATGACCAGGATAAAACATCAATTAAAATTTGCAATAATAATTATGACCTTGGATCATTTATATAAGGCAGGAAATAAAAATTGCTTAGTTTAGAAGGGAGTAATATGACGTCAAATCGATTTTCCATAGTGGATTTGAGTTGAATCCATAGAAAAACTATTATACTAATGACAAAAGTTTACAGTAACTACCAAAAGTTTCTTCGGATATTTTCCCTCTGACATTCCTCGAATTGACGTTTATCTGAAATAAAAAACGGAAGGTTGGTTATGCATGCATGCAGATTTCCACACCAAGGTTTACTTAGTTTCGAGATTTACTGGTTTATTGCATCACATTCGTTCGTTCGTTCCTTAATCACTGAAGTGAAGGGAAATACCCGAGAAAAATGCAGACAACTATTCTGTGTCACCTGGTTTGGCAAAAGTCCAAATTGGGTTAATGTGTCACTCCTATGGAAAAGCTTTCGTGTTGTAATGAATGACATCTTTTTGTGACGCTCGCTTAATGTAACAATCTATAGAAAGAGTTCCTCCACCTATAGTATTTTGAACAAATAGTAGTCTCAAATGAGTAAACAAATTATCTAAGAATAAGAGTGACTGCTGGAGAACAGTACCGGTTAGAAAGTACATTCATTGTAATGATGAGGAACTATAATGGACACAACATCCCTTTGCTCTCAATGCGTGTACTTTTTTCGTTTATGCCCAACTGCACGCAAGTTTTACAAAGGAAGTTCTATGAAAATGTTACTACAGAAATTACTAGTTCCTGTGCCCCAGTGCATGATGGAACATTTTAAAAGTATGCATACCTGATTGTGAGTAATATATAGATGTGTGTAGGGATTGAGACTGGAAATACTGAGACATGAATGTGAACAAAATGAGAACGCAACTGTTTGTATCGTACCTGAAAGCTTTCTCCTTTCAGGGAAAGTAAATCAAGTTCACAAAATACCAGTATAAATACTTCATTCGATGGTTTCTGTTATGTCATATGACCTTAGTTTTACTTGCGTGTAATCATGCTTATCTAATCATTTTCCATAGTATATGAGGAAGGACGTACGGGAGTTTCACAGGGAAAATGACAAATGTATTATTTATTGGAAGACTCTATTGACAGAATTCAGCTAGGTTACCTGTAATTTATTCGCTTTCAAAAAGCTGCAAAAATTATGCCATGCAGAGTTATGGTGTCACGCCAGAATTCCCAATAAATAGGCTGGTAGGCATATTCGTTCAAAACGAAAATACTATCAGCTCGAGTTTCGCCCCTTTATTCTCCAATCACAAATAATATGAGATGGAAATACTTGTTTAGAATGTAAATAAAGCAGTACCCTATTGAGCTGTATTCAGTTATGATTACCTTGATGAAGTAAAATTCAATGTAGAAGCCTTCTATTGAAAACAGCAAGGCCGTTCCTTAATCCATTTTCAAATAAATAGGGTACCAGTAGGACTAGGAAGTCATAACTTACAAGTAGATGCATACTTGTCCCAAACCGTTGAATAATCTGCCCAAATTAATTCACCAAAGGTTTTGCTATTTTTTCCCAGCAATGACAAAATATAACCTTGCCAAATACCCTGACTTGCTGAACGAGTGAATATTTTATAACTAGAATAATGTAGCCCTAAGAATTGAAATATTGATTTCGGAACCGTTTAGTTCAACTCGTCGAAATTCGGACTGGCATAATTTTTTGATTGCTCACCCGTGTATGCACAGGTGTACATACTTAATTACAGTAAGAAACTCAGAAGAACTTCATTACTTAATATCTGAGTGGGACGATAGAACATGATTTGAAGGTTGGAAACATTCTCTCATTAGCAGTGATGGCACTTTTGTTGCTAAATTATTATGCTCATTTGATAGGGGAATGAGGTAGTATTGGGGCATTGTGCAAAAAAGTAGGTAGAATCTGTTATAATGATACCTTATGGTGACTTCATTACTTGTTTATTATTACTTACTTCAAATATTCTATTTACAGCTTCCAGCAACTACAGACTACAGAATTTCCAGAAAAAGCAACCGAAGTGGTGATGGATCACCCGCAAGGCAAATAAAACCCAGGTTTGAATATTGCATATGTCTATAATAATAATACTATGATTAAATTTTGAGCAATAAGGGATGGAGACCCTTCTCATTATTTAATGATAATTGTGTACTTATTATTTTGGGTGTCATGCTCATTTTCGCCACGAACATTAGTTCAGGAATATCAATCTTACTATCTCTTCTCTTTGATGTTCCTTTTATTACTTTGTAGTGGGAGACAGCGAAGCTTGTCCACTGCTAGTCAGCATCGCGGGCAGGGTCTCAACACTTTCCTTCCAGATAATTACAAAGATACTGTGGCTACTCTTCCCCCGATATTGGATGGCCGAAAGCACAAAACTCGACCAACTAAGTTCTGGCCACAAATGAAAAATGCAACGTGACTGATTCAGCTCATATTTGGAGTTTGAGGTGGACTTGGGCAAAGGGGTACAGATCTGGTTATGTATTCCTGGTGGAACATAAGCTGCAGGTTTCAATTTAGACGAGGGAAAATTTATATTTGGAGGATTAATCCTCATCAGTAGTACTGTAATGAATTACAAGTCAGCTACACCAAAATCTAATGGCCGGATTGCTGGATTGTGAATGCACATTAAATCTCGCATAAACTTAGATTATAATTTTTATTACCTTATTATGTCTTGAAACTTGCAGTATACCACATATTATGCAAATATCTATACACCTACATGTTAAATTCTTAGATAGGATAGTGACTGTAGGTTGAACGACTAGTAATAATGATTTTCTTCATTCATTTTTACAACGCGATACATGGTTATTCTTTTTACTACTTGTGAAAAACTTTGGAACAATAAAACACTAAAAATTCTCATTGGCCGTTGTTTCTGTAGTAAGATGCCCGTAATTTTCAACATGAAACAGATTATTTTATTACAGAAGAGCTATTCATTTTAAATGTAACATTCAGTACATTATCTCTACAACAATACAAATATTTAGAAACACAAAATACGATAAAATGGGTAAAAATAAGGGTATATATGAAGCAAAGAACACGAGGCAGCACTGAACCTTTATTGGTTTGGCGGCGGTGCCATAGCATTTGTACTTCTATAAACCAAATATCACTTCCTGTTAATACTTCGCAAAAGTAATGTTGAATGACTGCATATTGTACACAATCATACATAACTATAGACAAGACATATTAGCATACCTTTCGTGAATTTGACGAAGTATTGAGAAACTGTTCTCATAACGCCTTTCATTGTAGTGGGCTGCTTCCTTCCAACGTTGGCGAATCAAGTTCCAGCGATCTAAATGGTTTTGAAACAAAAGGGCGGGAGATGGTGCATCTTCATCGCTCTAACAACATCAGAACATTCCTTTAGAATTCGTAATTTGTATACAGATGTTATTAAGCTAATGTACTGTACTTTCAAAATACATTTATAAACGAAATAATATGGTGAGCCATACATAATTTATATCGAATTCTTCGTCTGTACGAGGTAGAGGAGGAGGGATTCTTATACTAATGTGATTTCCGTACTCATCCGTCGGTAGTGGTTCCGGAGGAGGTAAGCGGTAAATGTCATCCCCTTCTTCCCTGTACTCTTGCTCGGAAGCTACAGATTCATTATCGGGCTCGGTAGTTGTTCGAGCACTGTTAACACAGATTATACCAGGAAGTAACAATATGAGTTTAATAAAGTAAATCATTTGCTAAGATCAAAAGCTCTTAAGTGATCACCCTTACGAGTAGAGAAATGCTTACTTATGAGGCTTGTTATGCATCCATGCGCGACAGATCGGATACAATGGAGTAGTTTCATCAAATTGGGCTAAATCGACTCCTCTGTCGAATAACTTCATAACAAAGGAAGGCTGAGGCTTTGGCGTTTCTGTGAGAGAACTAGACTTAGTGCCTCTCTTTGGTGTAGGAAACCTAAATCCCAGTCTGTTAAATCCCGGTCCTGTTCGATTCAGTAAATTCGAAAAAAAATGCTTGTCAGACAGTGAGTTCATATTTTGTCAGCAGCGATCATAGTTTAACACCCATTACTACACATGCCTCCAAATTACCCCCTAAAACTACTCCAGTATAATAAATAACAATAAAATAATAATTACTAAAATTCCTTTCAGAAGTAGCACAGAGCACAGCTACTACGAAAAAAATAAGCTCAAAACTCGATTCACGTCTTCCTCATATTACCAAACCAAATAAGGAGATAGAGTACCGAATATTCCTCAACTGAAATCTTTACTAGGATTAAAATACAGAAAATATTAGTGAACTTATATTTATAGCGGTAGAGACGATTTTCATCTGTATCACTGTCGCTCTCATCTTCATGCATGAAGTTCTCTTGCATCATATTCCGTAGCACATTGTTGAACCGCATCCGTGCCGATTTCACTGACAAGTCCTCTGGAAAAAAAATCAATCACAGAATCAGTTTTTAAACTCCTATCATTTACATTACATTCTCCTAAAAACAAATACATTCAAAGCTACATTCTAAAGGTCAGATCAGTCAGAGACCTCACAATTTAACCAACACTTCAAACTCCCATTAAGGTTAACTATTATTATTCTATTAGCCATTACGGCTCTAGCCTACTAATGAGAAAGTCTTCCCCAAATACTAAATTAATATTAACCTAAATTGCTTAAATCTTGTAAAGAATTAAATATTTACCCAATGTTGTTTTGTCCTTCTTCCCTTTACTTGGATCCGAAGTTGCTGCCATCGTACTGCAGGGTGTCTTCCTTTCAAAATGCTCTTAAAGTTCTATGCACCCTACACACAGTGAAACAAAATTTTGGTCACAATTTAATTCTTTAATCTCTATCCCACACCTTTGCTTCTGGACTCCCACGGTAACTTTTAATTTAAATAAATTAAACTTGAACCTTACGTGCACACACCCGCTCAGGAACAGTAAACAAAATCTTTAGCAGCTCACAGTACCACACACACAGCCTCCAGTCCCAATCTCCAATGTCCACACCGCAATGTATTAGTTTATTAGTTATTGTTTTGAGTTATTATTAGTGTGCTTAACTCCTGTGAATAGATTCCATTCCATTCCTGCTCCTGAAACCCCAAACCGCCGCTGAATGCAAAATACATCAGCTTGTAAGTTCCTCCCTGAAGTTTCAATAGTGCCCGGTAGATGTCGCCGTAAGTAACTGCATGCTCAATCCTTGAATCCTGAAGGCTCATGTACAAATAATGACGCTCGGGAGCAGCAAGCAGGACACAATAATCATGTGCCTACTTACTTACCCTGATGTGTAATAGTTATACTAAAAGTAAATCCGCCCTTTACGCTCGTCATCATCCCGAGTCTCCCATTGGCCAATTCAGTTTATTCAAAAGTCATACCGCTGAATTTTAAATAAACGTAACTTGTCGGATTGCTGCTATAATTGTGCATGGCCGTGTGACTAAGTTGTCTCAATTGGATTTTACCTGGAATTAATTGAGCTTAAAAATGATCCTTATATAATTATTTGTTATTATTTATTACCAAAGGTTTTTGTTAACAATTAAAGATTTAATTCGTACGATTATTATCGTAGTGTTATTCAGTTTACAGTGTGGCCGGACGTGCGATACACATTTTCGCGGTATAAATGAAGGACTCGAATTGAATACTTACTCGATTTTGATTTTACATTATGAAGAATCAATCTGTGGAAAAGATCTTCATGGGATTGTGCATTTAAAATTTTTAAAATAGAGGGAAGATAATATTTGGCAATCGTGTCTTGAAAGGATTTTGAGCCAGATTTGATGAAACTATTTTGATTGTTGTTGTAAGGAAGTGAGAGGAAGTTAAGTAAGAAACTTAGTGCTGAGTTTGGATAGGTAATTTCGAACATCATGAGTGCTCCGATTTCCTTTGGATTTTCGAAGAAGGTGCAGCCGAAAAAATTGATTGATTCCAAAATAAGAGATGAGTCTACAAGAGAGCTGGAAGAAGAGCGGGATTTCGTCAAGTCGGTGGTTGGGAATGAAATTCAGGGGTAGGTTACTACTTACTACTGATGACTGATAAATATAATTGTATAATCGTATAATTGATTTCGTTGTCATTATTGTAGCTATATGTTGTCTATTATTTTGTGACTTGTAGGACTTTGACAAAGAAGGAGAGCAAGAAAGAGTGGATAATTCCTTTGATTAGACAAAATAACTGGAGGAGTAAAGATGAGAGGGTCAGTAGCTCAAGAGAAGAGGTAACCGGTGCAGATGTAGGCAATGCAGCGGGTTCTGTCATTGAAACACTGTCTCCAGAAGAACTTTTAGAAAAACAAGCGTTAAAGGAGCTATTGGGTGAGTGAGTTTTGAGAATTAATGTGTTTGTAGTATATTCAAATAGCTAAGAAGATGTATAAAATATGTATTATGATAGATATTTCGTGCATTTAGCGGATTTAAAGCCTTTGTTATTTGCATTTATAGCAACTGAAACAGTTGTTAGTTTGCGTCACGGTGCAAAGGTGTAAATCCGTTTCCCTCACTGGATTGCAATCTTATCCTGTGGTTCTCCTTTGATATTCAGATGAAGCCGGTAATTCCAGTCCTTCGGAAACAACTAGCTTTGAAATTCCACTCCTGCTTCAAAATAAAATTCCTGGCGGTTTTGAGCAAGATGACAATATGGACGTATCGCTCCGGCCAGAGCAGGTAATAAATAGCAAAAACATTCAGATTTTGACTTGACTTGTAACTAGGATTATGTAATGCGTGAGCATGAATTTGAGTGCATCTAAATAACCTTTAGTGAAATGTTGTTACAGTCAACATTAGAAGACTACGATGAATTCCCTGTAGAACATTTCGGAATGGCCATGTTGCGTGGAATGGGTTGGAAAGAAACGGAGGGAATAGGCCGTACCAATAAGGGGTAAATTTAATTCATTCAAATCTCATTTGCCCCCGGTTTGAGTGGCGTTTTGAATGCTAATACAATTACATATTCATTTACAGGGTGATAATGTTACAAGAGCCAATGCTAAGACCAAAAGGACTGGGATTAGGCGCAGAGCGCCCTCAATCAAGCAAAGACGCTATATCTGCAAAAGCTGCCAAATCAGAAGAATCAAAATTAATTTTAAAGATTGGAGCTTATGCCAAAATTACTCACGGTTCAAACAAAGGGTTATACGGCCAGGTAAGTATATTCATTGTGGGTTATTGACTCAGTGAACATACCTATGTAGTTGTGTATCATTTGGGATAATATATGTTGAATATATAAATACCTAGGTGGAATCATTCGACGAAGACAATAACCGACTTATACTTAAACTGTCTTTAACTTCAAAAATGGCGGCAATATCGAAATTTCATATGGAAGTCGTGTCAGAATCAGAATTTAAAGGGAAATCTAAAGTTTTGAGTAAGGTTTTAATTTTTATCTCTCGTATAACCTTTAATGACCTGTCCGATTAACCTTTATAGTATAATAGATAATGTTATTCAATAAATGAGCCCATCAGTACGAGTAATACTGCTACCATTTTTATGCTAGTTCCTAACACTTCAGTTCTTTATTTCAGACAATGAAAAATATGAAAAGTACAAGCAAGCTCATGACGAGCGAGATGCATCCCATAGAGAAAACCGACTGAAGACTGATGAGGACTTCTTGGATATGTCCACCTACAAGCAACGTGACCGACCTCCAAAGGACGAAGACAGGAAATCATCCAAGTATAACAACGGCCGTGACAATGATGACCACAAAAATCGAAGTAGTCATCACAAATCAAGGCATGAGGATTCATCGAGCAGTAAACGAAGTAAGAAGAGTAAAAAAGAGAAAAAAAAGCGCAGGCACAGATCGTCAAGCTCTTCCTCATCTCCTGATGACAGGAGGTCCCAAAGTAAAAAGAAACGTCGGGATTCCTCATAGACACCTCTCTAGAACTGAGAATTTGTCGTCCTTGTGGAATGCACTTCTTGCACAGTGATCTATTACCCATTTTTGTTTACACGTGTGTATATGTACAGACTCAAAGAATTACTGTTTTATATTATAACTAGCACTGCACAGCCAGCTATTGCTGGCTTTGAAAGGCTTCATAGCTTGTTGGTTCAGTCGAATAGCACATGATTCAGAAATACACCCCAGTTGTAAATACATTCATATTACATACTACAAATAAGCCGGGTAGTTAGCCTTTAAGGTAATTTGTAATCACATCACAATCGCAAACCAATAGGAGATGTTATCCGATAGCGGATCAAGCCACCACAGGACGGCAGGTGGTGGATAACCCCCATTTCCCAAGTGCAACACCGACGAAGTCTAGTGGTTTGATCCGCCAGTATTAAAATTCCATTGCCGAAATAGTTTTTTTCTAATAGAATATTTTTTAAATGACCTTTGCTCCTGAAATACAACTCCGTATGATTATAATCTAACATTACAGAACTTTTTTAAATATCCAATTTGCAATTTGTACTCGCAAAACTATAAAGCGTCTCTAGGAGAGAGAGTGAAGATTTATAAATGTCCCCTCATCGTCAAATCCTAGTATTAAGAAAGCCAGTAGCCTTATTAAAGCCTTTTTAATTGCAACAATTTACAAAACTTCTTTAAAACACAATTACTTTTGTATGTACCTTTACCGACCTTGATATTTTCTTTAGACTTATTCCTCGAAAAGCAACATACAGTTGTCTATGTGAAAATTAACGGCAACTTTACCAAAACTTTGTCCCCGACATTTATTAAGTTACTGTCTTTGCAAAGCGTACTCTAAAATGTCTCTTCTCTTTGATATAAATGGGTAGCCACCGTTTATGGCACTATAAATGTAGCCCGTGACAGTATCACTGCCCTTGCTACTACTTGCTAAGCCATAAGTATAACCTTTATGGTCATTTGTATCCGCGAACCTATAAAGCGCGTTTAGGAGAGGGAGGGAAGTTTTAAAATAGTCGCTTCATCACGCGCGTTTTATATTTTAGAGATTGATCTGTGTCAACAATATTATGAATATGGTTGTTTCAGCCTCAATGATCTGTTTACCATTCATTGCATTCTACATATAAGTAAGTACTGATTGCTTTTCGCTCCTGCAAGCCCTTCAAACCACCCCAGGCTGTGACCCAAATGTGGTCTCTTCCGCAGCGTGTTTGCAAATCTAATGGAAAGTTCCTCTGCAGCCCACGACATTGTCATGAGAAAGCATACGTGGTGACCCACGTGCAGTGGATATTTTTTTTTACTTGGTGCAATAATCCTCACTGCACTCTTTCAGTTGATGTATTGCAAGGAAATACATGGACAGGGTCTCTCTCAGGTTTTAGGTACGTAGGAGACAAAATTCGAGTAGGTGTTTTATCTAAAATGAAAAATAAGAAAAAAACGAAAGAGAGAGAGAGAGCAACTCAAGAGGGCGTCTTGAAAGTCGCCACACAATGTACTAGCAAGTAATGGCGGCTCCCAATAGTTTGCACAGTGGGTGTGTGAGACCAGAAAGCCGCCAGACAGGTGTGAAACCTTAGTTACCGATACGGGATAACAGTCATGTCTTGGAAGGAACGGGCATTAAACATCCTCCGACTACTTTCGTCAACTGTCTCCTTCATGTCAGATATTTGAGTTCATCTGTCCAGCCCGGAAAAAATCACATCGGAAATAATCTGCACCGAATCTCAACTGTCCGCATTCAAGCACACATTGCATTTACCTTTTTCAGATTGCGCTCTTTCATATAGGTGTGAGTACGACGTACGACCATACTCTCCTCACACACAAACTCACAATAATCAGAACCACACATCACACAGGCTCATAGCTCATACTTATCATACTACACTGACTGTAGTACTCAGACTACTCACTCACACAGTCGTATTATATCCTCTCATACCTCATAAACGATATGCTTGTAATTCTATATTCTATGATGGAGATGGAGGTAGCTGTATATATACACACATACAGTACAGTACACTTAGTACTATATAGGGCCTGTGTCACTCACTAGTCACTATTTGACTACTTCTTTTATTTCAGCCTACTATTTGCTAATGTTAGGGAAATCCCGAGCAGGTCACAGGACGGACTGACAAAAACATCAGTCCGGACGGATTGGGAGTGGGATTGGGATTGACTATTTGAATGTACAGAGGGATTGAGAGGGAGTGGGATTGACGCAAAAATGTAGAAAACTGAGTGGGATTGATGGTCAGAAATTAAACCACATTAATTTAATTAATTTAGTTAATTAAATTAAATTGGATTAATTAGAGGCGCTTTTTAAAATTGGCGCGGTATGTACGCATGCGCGCGCAGCGCGTGAGATTGAGTGGGATTGACTATCGGGAGTGTGTGTGTGCATTAGAGGGATTGGGAGTTTTCTCTATGGTACATAGAGTGATTGGGACGGAGTGTGAAATGAGGTATCGAGATTGAATAGGGATTGGGATTGTAAGAAGAGGGATTTCCCTAACATTACTATTTGCTTTAAAAATTGCTCTCGTGTATAAGTATAGTGTGCACTTGTGCTTGTGCACTGTGCAGTATGCAGTATATAGCTTACCTTCGATTGGAATAGGAATAGTTGGAGTCGAATTAGGTGTACGTACGGTACAACTGTATGAAGGAATGGTTGTAAATATACGTTACACTATTTAAAATATACGCTTCCTCTCTCCACTCTCTACCTACTCAGAGAGCATACTTATACTATAGCATACCATGGAACCTCCGTGTTAGTTTATTCCAGCAGAATCCCAACATTGTACTTCGATAAATACGCAGTCAGGGTCTCGTGCTCTTCGAAATATTTGATTTGGTTGTTAAAAATTTAAATACTTTTCACTTTGTGTGCATTTGTGCTGCGATCTGCGATACCTCATGTGCTACGACAATGGACATTTTTAAACATCTTAGTTATTAAGGGGAAGATCTCAGGCCGCATATGATCGCATTATTGCAAGAACAAAAATTTAAAGGAATTTGTGTACAGTCTTTTCGTGAACTACACGGTGAAAAATAAAATAAACTTTAATTTAAAATGCAATTATTAATGGAGTCAGAAAAACAACATTTTTAGAATATTTCCAATCCCCACAAATACCTCGAGAGACACAAGTTTCATTAAATTATAAATATCAAGACTCCTGTCGTCCTGTTCAGTGAATTATAAATTACAAGACTCCTGTTGTCCTGTTCAGTAAATTATAAATTACAAGACTCATGTTCAGTAAATTATAAATTACAAAATACTTGGGAGTTTCAGTAATTTTCAAATGACAAAAGACTCAAGGTCCAATAAGTTATTTCAAGATCGAATAAATTATTTGAAGAAGACTTAAAGTTTGAAATATATAGTGTTGGATGGTTTATGTGTTCCGAATTTTACAAATCAGCTTTGGTGAAGAGTTACAAGTTACATGCTTTTATTTATTGTGTATTTATATATAACTACGGAACTTCTGTTGTACTGGGTCAAGTGTGATGAACCCGTGCGTGGTTGTAAGTCCTCTAAATATTATGTCATTGGTTTACCAGTTTGAAATTTGGGGTTGAGCTTGTAGCAATTTCGACATCTTCTTTACCACGGGTGTTGTTGTTAGTGTTGTTGGATTGAGTAAATATACTTTTATATTTTAAGGACTTGTTCTACATTATTTGTTTGTATTTGTTTTTCGGAAATAATTTTGTTTCATTGGGATTGTACATGTACAGAGAATATCTAGTATTTTAGCAGTCCAGGGCTCAGGCTAGAGAGATCATGGGGTATGAATTTTGTGTATAGTTGGTAGTTGTTAGCACTGATTTGTGTAGAATTGTGCTGGTTAAATGGGTTGATAAGGAGCAGTTTATTTGTTTAGGTACATATTTTCAATTAACTCTTAAACTTCAGGCATTATTATTTAGGATTCAAAAGTGACCCACACGGGGAAGTTTTTACTTGTTATTTATTTAAAGAAATTGTTATCATTTGATAACAGGGGATGCTTTTGTTTGATGTGAAGTTTAATAATTGTTTTTATTATTAGAGCGAGACATGTTGACAGAATGGGTCAGACTGCAAGATAGTTTTTTCATGTTTTAAGTGTGTAAATATTTCATCTCTTTCAGATCTAGGATTGTTGTTTACGGTTTAGTATTGAAGTAAGAACGGTGGCACGTCATTAATTTATTGACAGTCGAGGCTCAGTTGTTACATGTTCCGAGAAATGTTGTTCTGATGGTCATTTAAAAATAGGTTTTGGAATTTCATTTGGCAGGTGTTATTGAGACTCTGAATGGGAGGTGATTCATTATATACTTGTGGAAATTGATTGATTAGAGGTTGTTCTGTGGGTGCAAGGAGTATATTGATAGGATATAGTGGTCAGTTACACTGTAGTCAAGTCTGTATAATTATGAATATAGAAATCATAATAATTAGTACCTATTTTGATTTAATAGAATGCTAGTACATTCTAAAGTATGTAACTGTGTATAGGCCAGATTTGACTTTATAAACGTCTCTGAAATCCTACATGTGTGTGGTTGTCGATGCACCCACACTTTTGAAGTATCTATATAGCATCAGTGATGCTCATGCCAGGAGAAATCTGCACTAATATTTCCTGGTCAATTAGTATTTGAAAAATATAACGTTAATTTTGTTTAGTACAGTCTGCTTTAGTGATTCGGGATAATACCAATAATTAGCGGTGCTGCTGGAGGCATCGGTAATAAAATGTAATCTGTGATTTTGTTTTTGTTTCCAATGTTAACTTTACGTGTGCAACAGACGATAAAAGAGAAGTTAGATAGTATGCCCATGGATGAATTTGAATTGTTACTTGAAGGATGTGCGGACAAATCAAAAGGGAAGACATCCGAACATGCGGAGATTATTAGCGTAAGTTAATTGCAATTACATTTACTTTACATTTCATGGAGCCTTTCATTTAATACATAAGGGTAATTTCTAGGTTATTTAATCCCCTCCCACATATATATAATTACTCGGAACTGGTTACTTCAATCAAAGCTGCGGAAATGTACCTTTTGTATTAAAATTGATAAAAGTACATCAAAACACGGATGGAGCTACAGGGCTTCGTTAGTGCAATAAATAAAGTAGTAAGGTTTAAAATATGCAGTCACTGCCACGAATACAATAAGTGTTGTCGACAAGGGGATGAAGATGAAGGACAGTAAGTCTTCCTAACAATAATAATTTATTGTCCATGCTAATTGATGGTAATTAATAACGCATGTTTGATTCTTAAGTTGTCGAAAGACCAATGCACATGTCATGTCCTCAGGTATAATAATAGGTGAAGCAATTTAGTAGCGATAGTGATTAGTTTGATGAGATTTGGAGCTGCTCCCAGTAATTCATTTCCTAATTGAAAGAAATTTAAAGAATCCGTTCATAGTAGAATCTTTCGCAAGATGATGATAATGTGTGTGCATTACTGGGCATCTAGCTGATTGCTTCTGCCTCCCCCTGGTGGTCTTATGACGGTTTTTCCATGGATGAATACTTACTAACTAACCGCAACTAATGAGCAATGTTTCGAGTTATTTTTTTAAATACCAATTTTGACAAGTTAATTTTAACTAATTTAGCATAGTAATCAAAATGCATGGGAAGGCGTCAGTCACACCTGGTCTAAAATCGCATATCTAATAAATTCATTCATTCTTTCTTCATTAATAAAAGGAACACACCTACACACACCGTATTACAGGGTGTTTCATACCCTTTCTTTCCCATGTAGCCCATATAAACTGTTGTGGTACATTTTTTACTGCTCTCCCAATTGAAGAGAACCCTTCTGCAAATGTTTTCAAAATTATCAACATTGATCAACGTTGGCACATAAGACCTCAATTGAAAGAGTGAAGCAAGGATGGATTTTCTTCCGGAAAAGGTTTTTTACGATTTTTCCTTTCCAGAATAGAATTTAAAAAAACGTTCATTAGTTATAAATTGTAACACACTTCGCTAAAATTAGTTACTGTCAAAGACATAACTGTTCTGAGAAACCTCGACATAGGGGTTAGGACGTGCGGCAGAGTTACAGATAAATGAGGCGTGGATTGGACAAGTCCGTAATATGCAACCTACTGTAGCACTAGTCAGTTAGTTAATTTGTTTCACACAGTGGAGGTTGCTGATTTTGAGGTGAAATAGTTGAGAATTGTTACCTGCGACCTGACCAACAAGATTTCCGCTCCAGTTTCCCAACCGAGCAACTCATTCTGCCAGTCTGGTATTAAAGTTCTAGATGTTTCTAGTTGGCCCCAAAATGAACCTCATGAAATTCTCCGTGAAATTTCCGCCCCAATCAGCAACCTGCACCCTGCACCTTGTGAAATTTATTCCCCACATCTTTTCTACTCGCCCTTTTCACACTCATTTCCTGCAATTTTACCGTACGTCTCGAGCCTCTGTGTCCAGACTTCTCAGAGCAGTGATCTTGTATTAGTAGCAAATTTAGAAAATGTAGAAATCGAAAATTTTTACCACACTTGCGTAAATGGCCTAGGGAGGGGGGATAGTGGGCATAAAACTCCCTGTACACATACCATAAGAGTCATGTTCAAAGAGCGTACAATTTTAACTTCGCTGACCGAATTTCCTTCGACTCCGAAGTTGAAGTTACTATATTTTGAGGAGAAATATGCAGCTGTAAGGATGTGTGATCAGATTTCATGAGTATATGAATGTATAGTGAAGAATATAAAATGAGGCTTTTGTTTTTGGCATATCTACTTATAAACACCACAACCAGTACGTCCTTCCATGAAAAATAAGTTAATTTTCGTCTTGTCTCCACTTGTCTATTAAATACAGTAATGACTGCTGAAGCTTTCAAGATAATTTGTTGCAATATCCATTCCATATTTGTTAATTTTCGGTTAATTCTCTCAAAATATTTATTTCTAATTCTAGTACTTACAGAACAGAAGTTACAGTTGTGGAATTTCTTGTCAAAGCGTCTAAATTACACAGCTACTTTTAGTTATGCTTTAATGAATTCTTGGGAATTGGGAGGCGTCTTGATCACTGCTTGTGGCAGCCAGTGTAACCTCCAGCTGCTATTTCGGTTACTCAAAGACACTGGTTTTGTGAAAGAAAATAGTTTACCCCCCTCCTATCTTGTACTTTCACTAGTGGGTATTTTTATCACTCAGGTCAAACAATTGAAGACTGCACTATTTATCTGATTGTTAGCCAGAGTTTGTTGTTTTTCCGTTATTAAGTAAGCATTGAGTAAATATATATCTCAAAGTACCAAGACAAAATTTTTTTGATATTGTTCGGACTAAATCTTACTTCGTTGGTCCAATGTTGTAATTTCAGACGGAGTAATTTTTGTTTCCCATTGTAATAGCGGGAGCAAGGTGATTCTTACAGCAACGAGCATATACTTTTATGCTTCTGAATTTTAGGTGTTTTCTAAGAATCCCGGCATAAAATCAGGAACACTAACGCACGAGGTGTGTTTTGTCCCCTAGTCTTCTTGATCACTTACTGAACAGTTTGGTGGGGCAGTCAAAGTTCCTCTTAATGCAAAACTTTAATTTGCTGCCGCATAATTAAATGAAAATGTAAATGGTGTGGATTCAAATGAGTTGGTTTGCTGAATATACTAGGGAAGTTACTGCTGGCCACCCTCTATGTGTACTTTTACCACAGAGCTAGTCTTTTATTCTTGTACGAAACACTGGCTTGAGTAATTACATAAATGCACGCCAAGAAATGCAGGATGGAAGGTTGCGAGTTCATGGATCAAAAACTATATGTATATGTATTTGGAAATGCATCTGTTTAGCATCTTTATTTAAATGCTTTGTCAGTATTAATCCTGCTAGAGACATATATGATTGAAAGATTGTCTGTACACTAGTTACTCATGAGCGTAATTAATTCCTTAACGTTTGTCAAGAGAAACTAGGTCACAAGTAAAATTGGAATTGAGAATTAAATAATAAATTTTTTGTAAAGATATCTTCACAGTGTGAAAATACTATAGAATTGAGTTTTAACGCTAGCTATAGTAAAATCGGTAAAAATCAGCATGTTATGCGGTGATTCCTGTTTGTAGTGTGGAAGCCTTGCACTACTGTTTGTAACTTTAGCATTTGAATGATATATTTGAGTTATCAATAACCACACTAATGCTAACATAAATTGTGTGTCCGTCATAACCTGTTTTTTTTGTGTGATTTTAACTGAGAGAAAAAAAAACACTTGGATCTGTTGGATCTAAAACCGTATTTTGTGAGCCTATCACCATGGACGTGATGATCCTTGAAAGGGCTGTGTCACAGTCTTTTATATAAGGAATTGAAACTGGTGTTATAGATTTCATTCATTTACATTCAGCGTCTGGCTGGAAGGATAAGAACGCATCAGAAAATAAGTTAGGACTTCATTGATTGTCATGATCTTGAGACTACTCAGTTCACAAGCCACCACTCACTCGATCAGACACTCTGTCTTGATTTTAGTATACAGTATCGTGGTAAGGGATAGTGTCATTGAGTCATTCGTAAAGTATATTATTAAACTATTAGCTTACTTTCTGGATCGAAGCATAATAGGAAAGGGCAAGGGTATAAAACGCAGCCGACCACAGTTTAACATTACTTACATATGTATACCTTTTTGCTGCAACGAGCACAGTGCACACGCACACAGAATATTTTTTTCCATAAAGATTGAACCTTATATATACTGGAGTGATACTTCTACTTTAACAGTTTGAACGTAGAGTTACTGTAATAGTAAATGCTTTTCCAAGGTAGTCGTGCTTGCATGGTTTACTATTAATGAACGGTAACATAATGCGTACGAAGTCGATCCTCATACTCGTGGAACAGGGTTTCCTTCATTGTTCCTTTTGCCTAAGCCTTAAGCACAATTGACTTCAGTGTGAAGAACGTTTATTAAAAATGTAAATGCCTCGCAACTTTAATGGTGACTTGAAACACATGAATATTCATTTGGAGGACATCATGAGCAAATGCTGAAGAACGACAGTTTAGAAATAAAAGGACATTTTGAGAAAATAGCACGGGTCGAGGTAGACTTAAAATTGAGGGTAATTGACGACGACATTGTTGTCGGATAGAAGAATATTACTGTTAGCCGAAAATCTTAATTTGGTGGGAAAAATTTAATTGAGGGATATTTACCACACCTTATTTCGAAATTATTATTTATTATTTGAAAGTACTTGAATAATTATGTTATAATTGTCAGTGCAATGATATTATTTTAAGTATGATTAATAGTGTGCACTCTGATTTACAGCAACTAGAGCATCAGATGAAAGTTCAGCCTGAAGAAGCTATTCCCAATTTAACAAATGCTAAGTACAGTTCGTCCCTACAATCATTATCCTTAGTACACAATAAAGAGCGGGGAAAGAATCACCATAAGGTGCCCGTCTTGACTGCCGGAATCAACAGCCGTCCTGGTGACCTGTATCAACAGAATCCTTACTCCACGAGTTGTGCCCCAGTCACTGCCAAACCTGCAGTCGTCTTCCCATTGACTTCTAATACTACCAGCACTAATAATCTCCCAGCCCAGTACTACTTTAATTGTACACAAGACGTGTGCCAACTGCCTTCGACTCGTAAGTCATGTCCATGCACTTAGTACTAGTATTAGACAGATAATATTTCGTTTGATTTTACATATAGAAACCAGGATTTAGTTCGAATGGATTAGTTATTATGCATATTTATTGTATTCTCTTAGACTGTACATATTCTATAACATATAAGTTACTCCTATTTAGTAACTTTACGGTTGCATGCACAAAAGTTACTAAATAGGAAATTGTGATTGAGAGACTGGTTTGGTTGGGTGGCATGTGGCCTGCAGCGTGGCTTACGTAGTTTGTAGCAATAGCATGAGTACAATTTGTTGTACATTACAATCACATTGACGAAAATCACTGGTGTTTTTTATTTAAGTTAATTGTATTATTGTAGGGTATGCATTGTCCGAAAAAACACTAGTTTACCATTCAGTCGCACATTCATTCATTAATACCGTGTCTCATTCATTCCTTTATTCGTTCATTCCTTCATTCATTCATTCCTTCATTTTAATAAATTTTGGAAAGACAGTGGTCATTTCTGATGCTTGATTGATCACATGGACATACCTAGGATGTAGCTCCCTCATGACTGGGTTTAATGCTTTCCGGAGCTCTTGAGTAATGGAATTAATCATTTAGATGCTATCGCGTACCACTCACAATCAGTTACTCTACTTTTTAGTTAATTATGCAACCAGTCAGTTAAATCCAGGCGAACGATACCTTCGATAAAGATGTTGAATGAAACCGTGGGAGTTTATACCAATAGGTTTATATAACGGAGACAAAACAAAAATACAGGCGAACGAAAGTCAATGCATTTGGAATTCAATTCGCGTTTTTGTCAACTGCTCATAAATTCAAACTGGACTGAAAACTATTGTAAACTCGTGTAATAATTTACTTAGGTAATATAATAAAGCCATTTAAAAATATGGTCATTGTTCATATATTCTTTATATCTGTTTGAGGAAAATAATTGGTTGACGCTTTTCAATACTTCCTATCAGTAAGTTCCTGTGGTATTCCTTCGTAAAATTCCTTCAGGTAATTACATTTGCGGGTATGAGGTCCTAGACTTTGTGGAACATAGCGGAAACTATTCAAACTTCGAACCCATAGAATGTTAAAAGTTAGTAATAATTTTTGTGTTCCTGGCATCAGTACACATGTTCTGGGTGTTTAAAAATCTTCCTTAATCGTTTGAGTTTTCAAAATTTCAAAACTTATTGATTTAAAATAGTCAAGTATCGTAAGTGTAAGTACACACCTTTTAACATTTTCCTCCGCAGGTTAGCTCCAGAGAACTGTTCCTCTTGTACTTACATGTAGGTGGCTATTACTCGCGTATGTATGTGGTTTGTTCGGATACTCAACCATTGGTAGCGATAGGATACTTCAGCATGGAAATTCGTACGTAGATATCTGCTCACCACATTTAGCATGTGTTGTCCATGAAAAACCAAGTGATAATTTAATGTCCCCCGTTATCACTTCATTGCTGATAAGCTATAGCTCTCAGTTGAAGGGAACATTGATGATAACGTCTACGAACTTAAAAATTTATGCAAGTATTCTTGTTATCGAGTTATTTCACGAATGGCAAATATTTTGAAACCGGCATGATTTGAGCCTTGGTCTTCAGTATAGAGGTGTAACTCTAATATGCAAATTGCTATCACGGAGCAGTGGTTCAGAATAAGTTCATTTTTTTCGCACCCATTGACAGTTCCATTTCTTGTTTACCAGTTTTTCAACATGGTGTTGTGATTTAAGACAGTGGTAGGATTTAACATATTAGCACATACAGACTATGCCGTTTTAAAGACTGGAACCAACTCCCCATTTACGGAATCTGAGAATACCGGCTGTGTAATGCCGTCGAGAGGTATTTGTCATTACTATTTCAATAGTTTAGATATTCATATTGTAACATTATTTATTTATATACCAAAGAGATGACTGTTAACTTGTTTAATTCTGTTACATTTTGGTGCAAAGTAAAGTTCTAGTTCAATTAATTGGAAGTAGAAAACATTTAGATCACTGGTTTGGAAATAGCAGTAGTAGTGTAGTTACAATCCATATTCCCTTACATCACAGGACACAGGTTTTTTAAATTATGTCAATGTGTACGTGGTAGGTTCACCATGTCTAGTTCAAGTCAAAAATATTCTAGATTCCACTGATTTTATGCACTAAACTGAATTCTCCATAAGAAAATATTTTCGAGACAAATTACACATGAGAGGAAGGGCATGTTCGTTTCAATTCATTTGTATGAGCATGAAAGCAAATACATATTTAAGTTTTATTGTTTAACCTGATATGTGTTTAATGCTAAGTGAAATATAATTTGAAAAGTATGGATGGGTTGATTTTATAATTGACTAAATTACAACTGACGCCATACGTAAGTATATCTGGTTTTATTTTCATGTCTTTACAGAGGGAAGGAACCAGGGATTTGACGGGGAATACGGTAACAACCATGAATCTCATGCCACCAAGCAATCAAATTTAGTTTATGGCGTATCCGAAGATTCTGCGGAAACTCGAAATAAACAGTGAGTGTTCATATATATGTATGCATTCGATTTAAGAATATAATATTCAAGTGGAGTTTTCATTTTAATGTTGGGTTAATGTTAATATTCTTGGAAGTAATTTTAATGAGAAAATGACATTTATCTTTTGTAATAGGGATTTAAGCCTCAAGGATACATATAACAGCGTATGTAGTGTTACATCCCCGAATACGAGTCAATCAGTTCTTGGATCTTCCAATGATCGATATTCAAATGAACTATCATCGGTATGATTGTTTTTGTGTGGTATTGTACTTGCTTAGATTCATAAGATGTAATTATTGGTTACGTTTTGAAGTTTATATTTAAAATACTATTGAGATATCATTAAAATGTTGGTAAATGAAATACAGGATCATTTCAAACTTCGTTCACCCATATCAGGCCTTACGTCAAGTGCGTTGACGTCTCCTCCATTAGTTCAGCAAACTGGTCAAACCCTATCGAATTTAGGATTTGCAAATTCGCATTCTCAGTCTCTGCATGGCTACCAATCTCCTAATTCTGGTCTGACTACATCACCCCCATCATCAAGTTACAGTAAATCCGTTTCAGAGGGTAGCAAAAAGCTCGGAAAGAAAAACAAAGCCAATAAAATCGTAAGCTAATTGTGTTTCTGCACTTTGTAGATATTCATAACTAGCCCACTCGCCACTCAGACGTAAATCGTTGCCTCTTTTGTTGTATTCGTTTTATTTTAATGTTGTATCGTAATTGTCTAGCCTCATGGCGCTTATTATAGTAAAAATTAAAGTATTTTTGCGTAGGAGTGAATGTTGTTTCAATAACAACATGTTTAATAGAAGAGGTGAGAGAGCATCTGGCGTGTGAAATTTTGACATGAAAAATATGTGCCATTCCAGTACGAGGTACTAGGTACATCTGAGTGGATAATTTGCTTTAGATCTCTCTGTGTACTTATATTTTAAAGTGTTACCTTATCGTAGCGAATATCATTGTAATATTTCTTAATTTTTACCTTAGCAATTGCGAGAAAATATTATCAAACCCGAAGATATTCCTGGATACAGAGGCAAAGACACAACTTTAGATGAGTTAGTCAAATTTGTCGAAGGAACGCCTGTGGTAAGTACTCGTAACTTATATGAATGTTAATAATTTTTACAAACAGTAGCTATTTGTCTACTACACATTTTTATAAAATGTTTTTATTTTTTTGGGGTATTATATTTTCATTATCGGCTTTACAGGAATATTTTTTACTGCCATTGTTAGTTAATATTTTTCTTGTTAAAGCCAATAATTTCTACAGTTAATCGGCTGCTAAATGCTTTGGTTATTTACCCTTTTAATGCTTATTTTGATCTTAAAGCATGAACAGCCAAATCGATAGCTGTCACACGATCAACCTAAAGATTGTGCTGCAGTGAAATGTGGAGAATGATTATGACGGTGCTGAAAATATAGAAGTTAAAATGAAATGAAACGTGAGCATGTTTTAGACCGGAAGTCTTCTATGGTTTAAAATTTTTGTTGCATATGCTATCACGAAGTAGCCTTAGTGGTAGCATTTCACTTTGATAGGTTTATGTGTTTATGTGATTTTTTGCTGATAAATCAGTGTTGGAGATTCGAAATGTTCTGTTGAGTTGATGGATTTCTTCATTGGGAATAAGTATAGAATATAAAGTATGAATGATATGGATCGTTTGACAAGTGTACTATTTCATTCAGTTGCAAGATAATCATCTCATTACGATTAAAAATAACGACTTGAAAGCGTTTACATCAATAAATATCAGTATAGGGAATAGATAATGAAGGCGACTGCACAAAATTAAATTAGCTCATGTAATTCCAGTATCTAGCTATGAATTTATTATTAGTGTCTTGTAGTTTACTAGTCAAGTGAATCTCAGAGTAATAATAATTTTTCTGTTGGTTTCAGTATATCATTGGCGGTATAAAATTACTAAGTACTTGTAATTATTATTATTGTATGTTTTGTCATTATCTCGTAGAAGCAGTTCTCTGAATGCGCTGTGTTTCTATGTTAGCGTTTAAGAGTGACAAAGTTATTCATTATTGTTGTGACAGAGAATTAGAATGAAGAGGCAGTAGAAATCCGTCAGTAAATGATTCAAGATTATTGCAATTTGCAATATTAATTTTACTCATTTAATCCTTTTATTTTGTAGGAAGTTTTTACAAATCGTTATGCAAATTACAAAATGGTTTTGCTCCCAGCGCTGTCCCATCAAACTGCAGCTCAAAATATATTATTTCTTGTAGAACTGTTGCTATGGTTTTTTACTCCAGTATTAGTATGGTAATTTAGTTTTGAGTTTTCCTGGGAAGAATAATTTTACAAGATTGTGCAAAACAGAACGAAGCAATTTTATTATTCCAGCTTTTACTTCAATAAATCGCGTATTTATTTAGACTCGCAAAGTGCGAATTTTTGGTTGCCGGATATCGAAGTCAAATAATACTGATTATTATTGGAAGTACGATCATTAAACTGAAAGTCATGCTTGGTGGAAGTTGACGCTCATTTAAACTATACTTTCGTGCAGTATTTTAATTTTAGTTACAGTCAATTTTTCGATGTCTTAAAATCATCGTTGTTAATATTTATTCATTATGCAGGACTGTTTTGTTAAGTGTTGTTTAGAAGAATTTACATACGGACAAGGGAATCACAGCAGATATCGTGCATCGACTAGTATTTTATTCAGTAGTCTCGTTGCATGAAGACATTAGACTAAAATTTAGTGCTTTAATGGTTGGAGGTGCCGCATCTACAACAACGACTGATCGATTCTTGAGATTTATTTGTTGCACTACTGCACTGTACCCACACGCCATAACGTTTTCTGCATGGCCGAATTTCGTAAACATTTGTAAAGGAAATAGTGTGCGAGAATGAGTAAGAATATGAACGATTGGTTTATAGTGGTAAGCCAAAATATTCCATCATATATACCTTGTTATTTTGATTTGTCCTTTGTACAATACACCTATAAACATATAAAAATAATAATGGGAGACTCGGAAGTACTTATTATATTATAGTACTATTCCATTCTGGATTGGATAACACTTGAATGGTTGGATTTTGCTTGGACTATATATCTAAATGTATGGTTTCCTCAGCCTTCCTTTGTCATTCATTGTTTTGTGAAAGGATTTGTGAAAAAGTGATATATTACGTATTACTGGTCCATCGTATTCAGTTTTTTGATAGAAGTTTATTACAGATACCTGAACGGGTTTTATGTTCGGAACTTTGTAGTATGGTCTCAGCTTAAGCAGTAGATTTATTAGTACGTTACGTAATGGTATGGTGTACCGTCTTTAGTTTGGCACTGTAGTGACAGTGACTATATATTTTATTTCGTACTGAACACAAAATTTTGAGGCCGCATTATTTGCCTTTCCCTTTGTTTGGCCGTACATTAAATTAATGAATTTTTTTCCACTAACGTACGTCAACGTTCATTCGAATTGTTCTCTGATTTTTTTGGAATAAAATCTAAGCTGTTGGATCGAAGGTTCGAACTCTGGATGGATGCTAAATACTAGATCATTGTCTAATTTTTAGAATGTTTGTTGTAAACGCGTGGAGATTGAACATGCGATTGGAATCTGAATATTTCCTTGTGAAATGCAATCCTTGGTTTAATTTGGAAACAGCATGTGTTAAGCGTGCCGTGCCGTATGTTCTTGCTCTGGGTTCGTCATCGGCCCTTTTTCTCGTCTCTGACTGTTCTGAACGTGGAACAAAAACCTTGAGTTCAGACGGAAAGAAACTCCCTGAATGAAAAAGGATAAGCATAAGCAGAGGGTGTACGAAAGCTAGGGTGTACAGCGTGGAGCTTGAAAAAATCTAGCCTCGCCGTGAAAGTCATTTAATTATTACAGTAAATATTTGTAAGCTTGTATTTGCGTATAGTCGTAATTTTCTGGGACTATTGAAACGAAGCCCGGAATATGGAACTGTGAGTTGTTAATATGGCTGTCTAAACCAATGGTTCTACAGACTTTGTTTCCTTTTGAAATTTTCTCAGTCTCATCTATTTATTGGGGCATAGTGAAGTTTAGGGGCAAGTACTGCGGCTTGAAACCTGAGCACACTGGTTTTTCAATTGAATACCTTTATATTTTTTTAAATGCATGTTAGATTTTATTCTTCATCACCGAAAGAGATGAACTCCTGACCTGACAACGTTACGGAGAACAATTAAAGTTAATTTTACAAAATCCTATAACAGTCATTCAAGTGTGGCGAAGTTTGAATTTTTTCACTAATAATAATTGATGATTGAGTTACTTTTTTTACTTTTGATTTTTTAAACATAGCACACAGTACATGTACGTATAAGTACATATTTGCATTTAAAAAAAAATCACAAATAATTAACCATTTACGTTGCGTTTAGCACGCAACACGCCCGCATGGATAGTATGTATATAGGTTTTGCAGGTGGAATTGAAATGTGAGCGAGATCAGTAGGGACCACGGTTCAACTATAATATAGCATGTAAAAAAATATTTAGCCGATTTCGAAATGCCTTTTTTTGAGTAGGCAAAAATATTTGTTAGGTGTTAGTTGTAAAATATCAGAGATAGGGCTAAACACGTGGACATGGGGGGGGGGGGGTAAAGCTAAGGTCTCTTTTGCTGTTGTGCTCCATATTTAATGAATTCATGAAATATACCATGGTAGGGAGGGGGTGGGTTTGTAAGAAATATCATACCAGCGTGGAGCGTGTTTGCAATATAAAAGTATCGATATTACAATATTGTAATTTATTACGATATTACTTCCAATACAACAAGTATTAATAGTTCGGTTATTAATTATTATGAGTTTATTTCAAAAGCATGCATGGATTCCCTATTCCTTCCATGTCATGTGACCTACCCCCTCTCTACTCTGTGGTACAAGGATATGGTATATTTGTTAATCAGAACTGAGAGGATGGAGAGTGGGGCGGGGGGGGATGAGAGTTGGAAAGGAACTTTATTACTACTAAATCTGGATGAGACGGCGTCGTTGGGAGTAAAGAAGGGCTGACGGCTGAGTAAGGGAAAGACATTCAAACACTGTCAGACAGACGAGTAGAGCCAAGGGAAGTGAGCGTGTACTTGTGTAAACGAAAAAGTGGAATGGTACTAGTAGAAACTATATGATATGGTGTGTGTGTGTGTGTGTGTGTGTGTGTGTGTCTATGTGTGTGTGAGGACTCGGTGAGCGTTGTAAATTAGAAAGCCTGGATTTAGACTGGCTGGTACTAAAGCTGGCGAAGTTGATTTGAGAGAGCGGTCAGGCTCAAGTTTTTGATAGGGACGAATCATCATCATCACTCAAGTGTCTTGAAACTTCCAAAGTCTTGGATTGAGTCTCTTAGGTGGACTGCTGTCCTCATATTAAAGTGTTTAGATGCGTGACTAGTAGATTTAGGAGTGAATATTTAGTGAATTCGGGAAGGTTTTAAGGAAAGTGTTATTTAAAGGTAGAAATTTCTTCTAATATGGTTGCCACCCATGGAGGTATGAGGCTTTTTTCTTCAGTCCTATCTTTTGTCTGCATGGAGCTCTCTATACAGTGCATGCATAGAGAGTTAAAGATTTTGTAGGAAGTACATACGCCGTTCCGTAGATACATACGTAATAGTTGAAGTGTATTGTATTGGGTGGTGTGTGTATGTGTGTGTGTGTGTGGTTGTGGTTGAAAGTGTAGATGTATACTTATACATAAGAGTGAGAGCTACCCGCGGATCCAGAGTTATTGAGGATCCTCCAGGTCCAGAGGGGTTATAATAATTCCTTTACCTCACAATCAGTGGTTCATTTTTGTCTTCAAGAGTCGAAGAAAAAAAGGAGTGGGAAGGGAATTTAAGGATTTTAGTGTAAAATAATAATTATTATTATTAGATTCGGAATTTTGTTTCATTGGATATGATTCCATTTTTGTGAATTTCTTGTGATTGTAGTTGCATGTGATGATTTTCCCCAAATTTCATGGTCCTTTAATGTGTGTACAATCTAATCATGTATGTAAGTAATGGTCACTCCCGTGTACTTCTGTTGTAAATATTGTTTATTTTTGAATGGACTTCTTTTTCTGTGGTTAATTCGGTGAATTTTTTTTTGTTTTTGTTTTGGGACCGTGTATGTAATTCTGGATGGTTCTGAGGTAGTGCTTGAGATGGAACGTACATATATGTGTATTGGGGGAGATGTTGGAGGAAAATGTAAATAGTGTAAATAAATATGTACAGTGGTTGGTTGTAATGGTAGCCTTAGTTGCTGGATCCGGGCATTGAGAATGTATGGTGGTGGTAGTTGTTGATACTAGTGAGGGTAGTTCTGTTTGCATATTAACTAGAAGGGATACTATGATTTGTTATGTTACACGTATGTGACTACGAAAATACGATTAATTATGATTGATCGCATTTCGATAAGTTTGGGTGTCTTTTAAGTATGCATTTAGTGGGTTGCTACTATTTTGTAATGATTATTTTGAGGATGATGGTGTTGGAGGGACTAATATGTATGCTTGTTGTTTGTTGTCACAGGGGAAGCGAGGTAATAAAAAGAAAGAACGAGAAAATAGAGGCAAAAATGGCAATGAGCCATTAGTCAAGTCTATGTCATTAGATGATGACAACTTGAGTCTTGCCGCAAAGAAAACCGGAGAGAGAAGTAATCGGGTTTCATCACTAAAGGAAACTAGCATTAGGTCTGAAAGAGGTCGTGTGGAAAAGGACAGAACAGAGAAAGAATCGGTGAAGGGAGCAGCATCGTCTGTACCAGGATCGAAGAAGTCTCCTGAAAACTCGCAACATCAGCGAGAATGTGAACGTGAAGATAGTAAGTCTCCTGTAAGAACCCAGGCTGAACCGAAATTTACTGTTGTGATAAGGAAAAGAAAGAATAAGACTGCTTGCACTACTTCACCCACAGGTAAAGTTTGTTTCGAATTTTTCTAGTTCAACTTTTTATTTAAATCAATATACAATATATTGTATTCAGCAAGACGCTTTAACAGTTCGCAGTAGGTTCCGAAATTGTACTTCAAATACTAGCAAGCTACATTGAGACTAGTTTTACTTGACTTGTTCTGTGTAAACACAGGCTCGTTAAACTTAACTTTTGCTTGGTCATGAAGCAAAATAGCAAGTTTATTGGAATACCTGATGTAGATTGGGACATAACATCTTTTGTTTCAGGGAGCACAGTAGGGAAAGAATCAGATAATCGCAAGGAAACCCGTCGAAGTAGAAGTCGTGGTGAGCGACGAAAATCTGTCGGGTCCGTCCCTGGATCAGATCAATCAGAGGGATCGGATGATGGATCTGTCAGATCATTACCTGCCGGAGAATGTACGAAAAGGGAAACTATTCCAAAATCATGTGCTTCCAGTGGAGGTACTCCTCAGGTGGGTGCAGCTATATGAGATTTCAACCAGTATCTGATTAGACATTAGGTTAATGTTTGCATGATGTTTGGTGACCACTGACCAGTAACCCAGTGTTTTGTGGAAAAT
Source organism: Allacma fusca (assembly GCA_947179485.1). Taxonomy (NCBI): domain Eukaryota; kingdom Metazoa; phylum Arthropoda; class Collembola; order Symphypleona; family Sminthuridae; genus Allacma; species Allacma fusca. The sequence continues at coordinate 46,240,840 of OX359249.1, read as the reverse complement.
GAAAGTTTAGCTACAATTGTTTGCTGGATTTATCTTTAGTTTTGGAACATGGGTGAAAGTTAGCAAAAGGAATTAGCTACGACGTTCATCTTCAAGCTAATAATTCTATTATCTTTTCAATTTCTGCTTCATATATTTCTAATTAGTCTATCGTTGTTTATTCAATATCCAATAGACCTCGTATGCAGACATTGCACGACTAACGAAAGACGAGGAAAACAAGAAAGAGCTACCACAGGCCCTTGAGGACTATCCATCACTACACGGGTCAGATAATTCAGATGGCTCTGACTATGGTTCTGATCGTTCTGTTCCTGTAGGGGACGTTACTCCAAAAGACGTTATTCAAAAACCCTATTCGTCGAATGGTGGAACTCCGCTGGTAAGACCTCATTAGTCTTTTAATATAGACGTCTGTACACACAGAATATCCGACTTTTCATTTTCACTTTGTCTCATTTATCACAAAAATAGTTACTTTTCTTCAAGGGGATACCCTGGAAAATCTTTTAAAAAGTGCACCTGGCTGGGTGAACCTGATGTTGTGAAGGGTGGCTATTGCATTATCTGTGCTATTTGAAGTTCGATTGAATTGATTTTTGTAAATTCCAATCCCGCTGTGAAAATTCGAAATATAGTTTTTTCGGAATTTTCTGGGTTTTAGCAGAAGGAACGTATACCAGTTTGTTATGAATCAAAACAACTGCAAATCAGTTTTTAATGGCTTTGAATCCCCTTAAAGAAAGTTTTCCGTGGTCTGAATGGTATGTTAAGGCATTACCAAGAGGACAGAGTTCCTGAATTTGTGAAAATCGAAATTTTGAAAAGGGACATTGCTAAAATCATGGCAGAATTCCACATTTTCATCTGATTCGGATTTCAAATAGGGGAAATATATATGGCAGTGGCCAACACCCAACATTTCACCACAGCCTAGGGCATTCACGTCGGTATTTTATAGTTTTGGAGGGGCCTCTCAATCTCAATTGGTCTCTTTAAAATTTTGGATAAATTTTGTCATTATATTAATAGTACGAAGTCTTTATTCTGTTCGTACGGACCCATTGCACTGATCTATTCTACTGGGTCGAAAAGATCAGTTGTGAATGAAATTTTAGTATTAAATCATGGTGTTTTATTGGCATTGAAGACTTCTTACGCGGATATTGCCCGGCTTGCTTCACACGAGGAAAAGAAGGAAGATAAAAAGGAGCAGCCAAGTGAAGACTTCCCAGAATTAAGCAGCACTGTGAGTACTGCATCCCATGAGAGTTCTGTTGAACTTATGCCTTCTTCCCCCAAAAGTGACTTAAGTGCTTCAACAGTGAAGTACGCAAGCAGCAACAGTGCATTCCCACAATTGGCCGTTTCTAGTGCGCCGAAAACTACTTCACAGGGTCCCACGAATGTTAAAACTATGTCCACTGTTGTTTCTGTAAGTTCAACGACGGGAACGACTAAAGGTGCTAACGGTAGCAATACACCCATACCGACAACATCGTGTGCAGTTTCTCGAGCTCCAACACCCACACTCAAAGCTCAATTAAGTTCTACTAGTCCAGCCTCTACTACTACTGTTCCTTGTTCAAGTATAAATTCCGTAAATAATTCAGTGGGTGGTGGCAGTTTTACGAGCAATTTAACTAAAGCGTCTAGCCCTCTCACCACAAGAGTACTTAATTCTCAACCGACAACGTTGTCGAATTCTGAACACGTCGTGGATTTTGGTGCAGCCGGAGTGAAATTCAAACCAGTAGTTTGTTCTGAGGAGAAAAATATCCCAACTGATTTTTCAGCAGTCATCAACGGTCATTTGTCTCATAGTGACAGGATGGCTCGGAAAAGTGATATTTCTGGTGCCAAGACAGGAAAGTCGGCTTTCAGTGTAACTGTACCCCAACAAAATATAACTGACTCAGGAATGGGTTTGTGCACTGAAGCTGTAGTTTTTTGTGGAGAAAATTTCAAAGAACCACCCCAACTCCCCTCCAAAGATCTCGAATTCGAGTTCGGATTTGATGTCAATGAGGCTTTAGTCGATATGAACGTAAAGGTAAGAAATCAGTTACTCCATTACATCGATCAAATACTCAATGTACCCTCTTAAAATACTGAATGTGTATTTGATATTTTCAATTATTTATCAATAGGTTCCTCCAGACAGTCCTACAGTTATGAAGAGTACATCGAATAAAAAGCATTCGAAGAATAAAGTTTTTCCTACTCCTTCAAAGGAACCAACCAGGATACATCAGCACTCATCAAATCACAGACATTATCATAACCCACAAGGTGGTCGTGATGAAATGCATAGGCACAATCAGGAAAAAAACAATCCCCAAATTGCAACTGATGTGAATGAGAGTAGAGATTCTAAGAAACCCCATTCGACTACTGCCAGTCTAGACAGCAAGGTACCAAGAAATTCAGAAATGCTGCCAGGAAAGCCGGAAGCCAGAGGAGCTTCAAGCAGTTCCGATAGACAGCAGTCTAATAATTATAACAAACAGCATAACAATCCAAGAAAGTCAGCTCAGGCAGATCAGACTGTATCCTCTGAAGGTGTTCAAGTTGTTGCAGCTCAAGTCCCACAGTCACCCTTGAATGAAAGCTACTCTAATTCAGCGATTATCACCTCTTACTCTCCAACTTCGATGAGTCCATCGGTTCCACTCCACACTGGAATCCCTCCAGCAGTCAGCATGTTTGGAATGCCCGGTTACATCCCTGCTTCAACTACTTATCCAACCCGCTTTCCAGGTCACTTACCTGCCTCAGGAGTGGTACAGTTACCCACCTCACATAGTGCATATGAGAGCCCACCAGGTCAGTATGCACCAACTGTGTATTCCAGAACCCCGTCGGCGCCGGTCGCCAGTTCTTCAAGTAGCGACGACCATAATTTTGTCCCAAGTGGTGCCGCACTTCAGCCTCAGAATCCAGTAGCAGCGCCAGTAACTTCTGAGTGTCCATTTAACGCACCTACCGTAGTAGGTAATGCAACTGGACGACAATCTCAAGCAGGTTTAACGGCTCAGGGTGGGTATCATAAAGTGCCTGACGCCTGCAACCCTCCCTACACTGACTCTGAATCCGCTCGAAACGTTGGCCAAGCAGTGGATTTTAATAATGTTCCAGGATACTATGGGAATTCAAAGGTAGTTTTCGATCGTCCGGTGAACCTAGCCCCATACTACTTGACACCAGACTCGAGTCTATATACTAATGCCAACATGGAAGATTTACGCAGCTACTTGCGAGGAAGTAAGAAATGTTATATTTGTACAGTAGCGTGTAATGTAGTGACCAGAGATTACGGCTTACATTGCATACATTACCGGTATTTTGTTTCTATTAAAGTATATCTAATGACAGACCGCTAATATGTTCCTTACATGCTATTATAAGGTTAGGGACTGAAAGTTCTAAAACTGGTATATCCCCGCCCATATTTCTGGCAAATATGAACCGATTTTGAAGAAATGATCTTCATGGCCTTTGCAGCAGATTTCAAAATAAGTTTTCTGTGAACAGAAATTTAAAATTGTGCAAGTTCATCCCTATGTGATAGATTGCTTAAGGTTTCTTTTGATACATTAAACAGAACAAAATCGGTCGATATTTGCTTTAGATTTGGCCGGAGAAGGTGTACCGGTTAGTGACCTTTCAGTCCCAGACCCCTATAACAGGAGTTGGAACATGTTAGCGGCCTGTTATCAGGACATGTACTCAAACAGGAGCAATTACTACATTTCAGAAATTTTAGTATCAGTGGTTTTTAGTGATGGTCACCAATTTACAAGCTATCTGACACTTGTCATTTTTGTCAAATTAATTTTCATTAAAGGGTATATTTACAATTATTCTGATGTTAGTTAGCAGCAATGGTTGTTTACTTTTTGATTCACTATGTTATGAACATCTATTATTCAGTGAAAGTTAGGGAAGAAGGAAATGGGTACTTCTTTTATTTAAATCAAAATACCAAGTTAATTGGATTACCTTTGCCTCCAGAAATTTAAATAGTTGTTGTTGATTGATTTTTGTAGGAACTCAAGCTTGTGAACGCCTTCAGGGAGATGAAAAAAGTCGGATCCTACAAATTACCTGAAATAATATTCTTAACTAACAAAAGCTGATATTACTCATCAATCATTACTATTTATCTCAAAACGTGAGTTAGGTGTATTTGATACTTACACACGGCACTTACTACATTTGTCCCAGTGTGTGTCAGATGCATCACAGTGAAACCCATCAAAATCGAAACTGGATAAAGCATCGTTTTGTAATACGTATAAATTATATTTTCACATTTTTACGTAACGAAAAGTCATTCGGGCTATGATAACTTAGTGTGAGACATAGAGTATGAGCAGAATTGACATTTGTTGTGTTGTCATTGTGAAAAACTTCTATGGATAATAAAATGTATTTACACGGTTACCTCGAGAAATCCCCCTGTCGGGAGTGAGAGTATTACTATGTTAAAAACATCTGTCGGAATTACCGAAGTGGAAACCATTCTTGTTTTGAATGATGTGTCACCGACCAGAACTCTATGCCCAACCCAACATATTGTTTTCGAATATTCATAAGTTGGATCCGTGAGTGCTATTAAAATTAACTGTTATTGGATGTTCACATTCGGAACTATTTCGGGGTGTACAGCGTGTAGAAAGCTAAAGAACATTAATGTCTTTTGTGTCCCGTCCCCTCTGATTGTCCATGCTCTCAAAGTTGAATGGGTAGGAAAACAATGTCCCTTGCCCATTTTTGTTATATAATTCAATGTCCACATAAGTAATCAAGTAAAAGTCCCGATCCAGACCCGACGTGCTTAGTCTCGACATGTTAAGTCTCTGAAGAGTGATTGTATAATTACTTGGTGTGTAATCATATGACTGCTTTAATTCAGAAGGTCACCACTCACGTACGCCTGATGTGTGAAATTCTTGTAATTGATAATGTGTCATCTGCTGTTTGTGCCCTAGTAGTGTGGGATTCAGGAGAAAGCTAACAAGTCAATATTTGTGATTGTGAGTGAAAAAGTCAAACGGCGTTATGTATACACATATAAATGTAGGAATTGTTCCATTACTTTGATAAACATGTGCATAATTTTTTATTGATAACTCGAAAGTGACATCGTATATACTTTATCGTCCTATCACTAATGTGTGATGCGTTGAAAGTTCTTTACGTGTGTAAGTTTCACTTCCATCAGCGACATTTAATGTTAAAAATTCTTGAAGTGTCTTCTGTGACCGCTAAAGGAGTCCCTCTGTTCTGATTCATTTATTTCTCAACGTTGACATGACACAGTGAACCGCCATTATTTATTCTAACAATTTTCGGATTCGTACTTACTACTTACTTCTGAAATCTCTGCGTTGTTTTTTATGTTCACATATTGAAGTGGGGCAACAATATTATTATTGCCAGCAATGATAAGAGTTGGCTGTGTAACGTTTATATATAAATTTAATATTTTGGAAGATTGTTTTCGAATTCGAATGATGTAAGTAGATGTATAAGCAATCCTATTTCTGTAAGTATATATAAAAGCTACTGAAGGCAGACCAGAATTTAACAGAAATCAGTTCAGTTAGGAATTTTGCGTGGAGGCTTTTGATATTTAATGATGATTACTTATTAGCAAATGCAACTAACTCAAAGTCATTTATATATTTGTAAAGTTTCGCTTCGACGTTCTTATTGTCTTTTTTATAATCGTTCCTAGGCATGCTTATTCTCCTTTTGTTAATTTCGTTTTCTGATTATATAGTAATTCTGCTGAGATCCTTAGAAGCTCCTGTGTCATGCTTTGAATATGTGGATTGTTACTGGTCGTGTAAAATCAGCCGGACTAATATTATAATAAGTGAACTGAAAAATGTGAAGTCTGCCAGAAAGTAATCTAAAGAAGTTCGGAATAAGGAAGGATACACAATGTTGGCTGTTACAGTCTTCACGACAACCAGTATTAGTGTTTTTACCAGCTGTATTGAGTTTTCCGTAAATATTTGTTACTAACTGTTCCTGTTCTTTATTAAGATTAATTGAACACTTGTCTACATTTTAATTGTTCTTTTTGTTTATTCTGGTGGAAATGCTCTTGCGTAGATTTATGCACCTGTTTAATATTTGTCACTAGTTTAGTTTGATTTTGTATTTTCAAGTAAGTATCTAATCCTTATTTGAACTATTTAAGTTATTTTTGTTTTGTGCTGACGGTATTGTTTTCAACTCCCGTAAAACGTGTTTGCAGGCTCATGTTATCTTAATTTGCACGTTTTTGTGGTTTATTTACTGTCGTTGTCTTAATGGATCAAACACGAGGCAAAATAATTTTGATTGAATCTGTAGGGATATTGAATGAAACGAAATTGTCCTTCTGTATTGTTCTAATTAATTCTTATGAACCACAAGCTACTTTTCTGGGTAAGAAAAACACGGTTTAAGTTGGAGCGTGAAACAAAATTCCTAACATGTTTTAGCTCGTTGTACTACTAGATTAACGTAGGATTAGTGCTACATTACCGTAACATACTATAAAATAATAACACTTAACATAATATGGTAGTGGTTTTGTTAAAAGTTTGTTTTCCTTTTGTGAATGTCTGCTGTGTTCTATCAAATCGTATAGCCAAGTTAATTATTTGTAGATTACTTTAGGGACTAGTCTTAACGAACTCGCAGGTTTTCTAATCAAAAATGAACTTTTAAAAGAAAGAATTTACTCGAAACACGTAGAAAAATAACCAATTGTACATAGGTACATGAATACATTAAACAACAGCGGACATTGAAAAAGAGCTACAATGCGCTTATTTAGATTGATAAAAATTAGAATAGCGAATTCTTGCGTGGAAGTTTAAAACTGCTGTTTTTGATGATGTGAATAATTATTAGGCCCTGGTATGCTACAAAAAGTTATGTATTTGTAAAGAAATTGTTCCATGGACTTGCGAAGACTTATTAAGTCTGTCAATTGCTTAATATTGACATAGTACATGGTTTCTTTGTTTTTTTCAGAAGGTCAGGATTATCCTAGTTACTACTGCTGACCAGTGTTGGTTATTAAAAATTTTACATTAATTATTATTATTCTATCTTATACTGTCGGTAGTCTGTTAACAAAATTTTCTTGTCAATAAATCACTTGAATGACAAAGTCAGAATGGTCATGTTAGGTAGATACATTCTTTCACTGCCCCATTTAAACACTGTGCTTAAACACGAAGTCGTATGGAGCGAGGCTTAGAAGGTTAACTCTTGTACATCAAATTTTGCCACTAGAGAATGTCTGGGAAGAGTTCCTGAATTGTTGCTTCTGTCGTTCGTTTATTAGTATGTTGGCTTGTATTGGCATCCGTGTGGCGCTTGTTGACTTGCCGAGACAAATCAATTTTGTATTTCTTAAGAACTAGTATAGTGTTATCTTTTCGGATTTACATATTCACATGGATGTATATTGCATGTGCGCTGTACTTTGCAATAATTAAGACGGAAACATTTTTATGCAGGTAGTGAGTATAGCCAAGCATTTGACGTTTCCCATCTCGGAGATTCTTAATGTTGTAAGGCCCAATTATTTTCAATTTTTATTTTTAAATGTATTAATATTGTTAATGTGAGAGATTTTTATTTCGTCAATAACTGGTATTTTTCCTTTTTGGTTTCATAGGGATTCCAATTATTTGCTCAAATGTTTCCACATGTATCAACGTATTTTTGAAGAACTATTCTGTGGCAGCTAAGGAAATCTTAAAACCTATGGTGATGTGAATTTCATCTGAAAGTAGCGTCTGTGACGGTATAATTCAGCCTCCGAGACTGGTGTTGGAGTAAATGCTGGGTCGCCAGTGGTTTCCTTAGATAATATTTTATATGGTACACGGCCCGATCGCCTTATGCAGAAAATTGTGTTCAGATGAATGTAAATCTTATTATGTACTACATATAGACAGTGTCATTAGAACAAGTATTACTACGGCTAGCTTTCAAATAGCATCACGGTAATGAGAATAATTAGAAAGCTGTTTTGACGTGATCGGAGTTACACAGTAATTGGCGGAAAGTGGCGAATTGTACGAATTCTTCCCTCATGTTAAATACATTTATGATGAGCATGAACGATTTTATTTGCTCAATGATTATTGAAAGGTACGCCACTGATTTCAAAACGTACGATTATATAGTCAACTTTGGAAAATGACTAGAATAGTACATAAATTGATATATTATGGTCACTGTAAATCATTCTTCTGTACTACGTTTTTAAATATGGAAACTAGATTGAAAAGGTATAATGTACATTACTATATATTAATGGTCTCACCGATAATCCTGTTGAGCTGCAACAGTAGGACACATTTGAGAGGTTCATTACTACAATTGTTTATACTCGAAAAGCTGAGGGTAGTAATAAAGAAACTACTCAGATTATGTTCACAGTGGCTGCTGACATCCATGGTTTAAAAAGTGAATCTGTGAAGGCTCAGTACCACAAGTTGTCGAAATTGATGTTTCTAGTTTATTTTGGTGGATAATATCGGTTGAATTTCCAACGATATCTATTATCATGGGTGTCAGCATCGTTGAAAATATAGGTCAACCTTCATTGTTTAAGAATACAGTACGAACTCGGTGCAGTGATGCTATGATATTTTGTAGCCTTGACAATTTGAGCTAAAATTCCGTGTACAATCCCCGTGTAACTGGGAAGTATGCCACATCACAGCGTTTCCAACATTTATGGCAAGTATTTCACATTTGTCATGGTATGTGTCATGTAACTTTGTTGACCTAATTTTGAGTACTTACAAGGCGGTAGTTAACACGTTTAAGAGTTACTCATACTCATGTCCCACCTTCTTAGTTCAAGCTCATTGTTTCAGGTTGCATGCACGTGAAGTGTATTCAAAGTTTAAAAATTGTGACGGTAAAGATTTTTTCCATAATAATATTTTTTTAATTTATACCGAAGAAGACCAGCCACAGGTCTTCTTAATCAGGCGAAGTAAAGTTATAATCCACTCTGAAACGTTCATCTGCATTAAGTTGCTGATGTAGCAAAACAGGAAATTAAACAGTACAGTTCTCCTCTCGTCCTCTCTAAATCTTCTCATTTTGGTGATCCATGGAAGGTTTATTAATGGGAAAAATATAAGATTATAAAGTCACTTTTCCGAGAAATTCACGGTCTTTCCGTCCACCGTAGGCAAGGTTAAGGCTAACTTTGCGCAAATCTGAAAAACTTTCGCTACAGTAGCACTGTCAATTTGTTGCAGGTGCAACTTTAAAGGATAAATGGAAGATCTTCGTCCGGTTTCCTTGACTATATCTGCAAATGTTTATAGTAGACAGGAACATGGATATAGAAAATAGCGCGCTATGTAACATTCAAAGAAATATCGATGATGCATCTCCATTTATTTTCTTAAGGTAACTGGAAATGTAAATATGGCCACTTTCAATACATTACATGTGAAGCAAAAGCATTTTCTGTATCGACAATACTCCAAAAGTGAGAAAAAGCGAACTTACCAAAATATTTTGTTGATTACATTAAATAAGGTGTTCTTACTTAATGTCCCTGATTGTATCAGTCATGTTCCTTGCGACACTAATTTGTATATACTTACTTAAATGGGGACAAAATATACTAGTGCCTATGTGTAAAGCTTCTACAACGGTTTATAATTTCGTCATTTTAGGCATACAGCACTTAAAATAAAATATTTTCCTTTGAGAAGCATTTAATGCTTTTGCATATTTTTATTAAATGAGATGCTTGTTTTTTAATTTCTTAGATCTATTTGAACAAACAGATTGGAAATGAAGGATTAGGAAAAGGCAGGTTTGCTCAGTTACCACTGTATGAGTACGGCACGGCCATGAAGTCATGGATAATACTTTCTGTATGCACGCCTGTAGTTTTGGAAATTGGTTCAGTCCAATCCAAGGGTTGGCGTTGTCATTTCCATCGTGCTTCTGCCTTCAATATTATTTATTTTCCCTTCTTGAGCAGATGGGCGATGGTGGTATTGTGTACACAGTATTAGTAAAGCATAATAATGGCTAACGGAGGAAAATAAATCCCGAGTTTGATGTTGTTACTCAACAGAGTAACGGTCGTTTAAGCATAAGACTTACATAGGCAATTAATTACAAGTCTTGGGATTGCTACAAAAGTAACACTGAATATTGACTTTCAGACACGCTTGTTGCAACAAACCCTGTTTTGATTGATGGTCACCAAATACTTGCTGTACTTTTGTTGCAAAGATAAACAATGTGACATGTATAACCATAAAATATTATTATTGTCGATTTACTGATTTCTCTTACCGTCTATGTTGTGTAATTACATATTCGTAGAGAAGATCTTAATAGTAAATGAACAAATTTTTCTACACGAACTACTGACAAAATGCGGTTGTACATATTATAGATATTACTTGGATTACTTACTGTACTGTGTTTCATCTCTGTTGTCATTGTTGCCTTGGAAATTTTATGCAGAATCGACTCGCAAGTGACAAAAATAAGAAGTTTCAAATATTTCTTAAGCGCACTATAGCTTATCAGGTTGAAAACTGTATGTGTATGAACGAACACAACTAATGCCTCTATTATCAATATCGTTTCACAATATTTTTTCTTGTCTCTTCCAAGTCTTTCGCAAAACAAGTTCATGTCTTGCATGGACATCAACTTGGAAATATTTAATTGTGTGTTAGTAAGAGCATTTTAAGTAGATCTTTTGATCTTGTGGAATCATCATGAATACTTGATATTTGGTAATTGTACACTTCCTTATGCATGGCATATGATCTGAAAGCATATTTTGAACAGTGTGGAGGGACGTAACGTATAATGTATGCGCAATATTTGTAGCTCTTGGCAATAAATAATAACCAACAAATGATATTTGAAGTGACAAAAATGTAAATAAAATGTGCGTAATGATCATGAAGGTAGTAGTTAATGGTATAAAGCTAATGTGTTGATTAATAAAAGGATGGTCAGGGATTCATAATTTCAAAGAGCGATACGGAATTTTTATTGAATGTAATTCTGAAAAATCTACGAGAAAATATTTTTTAACATATGGTTGGTTTTATTGCTGTAATCATATTTACCTAATAATTATAAGTAATTATGCTAAAGATGAGTAGATATTGCAAAGATTAGTCAATATATTTGTTTATACACAGTACATGAATAGTGAGTTCCGGAGCTCATAAGTTTCTTTTACTGTGGAAAAAGTTTCAATACAAATACTGACATAATTAAGTATGCCAGGCATTGACTGTACATTTACGTGTATGATTTGTGTAAGTAGTAGTTGTACTTCATGTCAGTAAGAATGCAAATATTAGAACTTAATTATGTACATGTTTATATCACTGTAGTGTTAGTAACAATTTAACTTCACGTAGCATTTAAATAACCGTGCTAAAACTGAAATTAGACGTAAGGAAAATACAGCAACATGCATTATGCTTACAGATTTAAGCGTGGAGTAAATGTACATTAGTTCTTAAAGTTTCATCGAAACCATCGAAAAATTCGTAGCAGGCAAAAGTCAGCTCAAAATGTGTGTTATGTTTACTTCGTCAACTATTTATGTAGTGATTTAATTTGAAATATCTGCATCTTATACGCTACAAGCATATCTCTCTCGTCACATTTGTGGTTGGTTACTGAAACCATATATATGGTTACTTAGAAATTGTTTAGGTGGTTTATTCCTCACTTCAACTGCAAATTACCGATACTCATTAGTAGTAGGCATTGCACCACTTTTGTTAAGAACATCACAGAAAAAAATATAAAGATGTGAGTGCCGTCTTCTTATATCTAATGGACTGATGCTGTCTGTATAATAGCAGTCTAGAACGAGAAATTAGTAGCGATTTTATGAGTATGTAGGCTTACAGGTGAGACTGTTTTAATGCCAAGCTTTAAGTTACAATGGCGTCTAATATCAACAAAAATTACCTTGTTAGTCTAATCAATAAACGTACCTTGAAAAAGTTGAGAGAGGTTTGTGTCAATATTCAAGGAAATTACTGCCGTTTAATGTATTTTAAAGTGAAGAAAAATCAACTCTATGTTAGTAATGAGTACTTAAAAATATATTTTACGCATAACTTCACAATTTAATTTTCATTATGATTTGTTTACTACATTTACTTTGCTGTTGAGATATGTTCGGCGTCAAGCTTCCCTTCGGCTTTCTCTGACACAATCGCAGTATGTAGTAATTTACAGAGACCTTTGCCCCATAAAATATGGATGAATCCTTCAAACGCATTTTGTTGTATTACATTTCACTCACAGTTTTTGTGGCTTGGATTACTTGCATTTTGAATTACTTAATGGAAGAGTTGTAATAAAAATTTTGCAAAACAGCAGATGAGTTTGGACTGTGGCATGATGATAAGGAATGCTACAATAAACATTTTTTTATTTTGATTAAAAATTATTCCGCTTCTCTACCTGAAAGCGACGTGCTGTGATTGGCCTAAATATGATTAATTAATGCCAATTTGGGACATATGTTAATACTGTAAAACAATTTTTTGTCACGAAATTATTTCAGTAATTTACAGTTTTACAAAAGCAGTGTATCGGAAAAGTCATATTGCTTTAGGGTTGTAAATTTTGCTATTGGTATGATTGGTATATGAAAATGTAAGTATTTATATCAAAAGGCTGGTGTAGAAACTTAGAAGTATGATTTCGTTTATGATGTGCTGTAATAATTGACGAAAGGATAAAAAAAATATATAAATACATATAATAATATAAGAAAAAGATGGAGATGACTGGTGTGATGAAAAAAATCTATTTGTGGGGTTCATACCAGCAAATGTTTGTGCTGATTCTGTTTCTGAAAATTATGACTCCGTATAAACTACTATGTAAGTTTGCTGTTGTCAGTCTATTCGGCTCTTAAAAAAAGTATCAATGATGGCAATTTATCATAAGCAATTTATAATGTAAGAAATACGTGTGTGCTGTACAACTGTAAAAATTGGACACAAGGCGTTCGATTTGCTTGAATGATTATATTATGATTATATTATGAATTAAAATAAGTAATGTAGGCTGTATTGAATCGATATTGTGTTAACTTATTTATTACCTAATACGATCGTGCAAAGTTCATGTTAACAGGAAATTCAATACCACAATGACATAACTATACATATATGGATACATATTAGTTGTAAGGAAACTCATCATGCATGTATGTAAGTAAGGGAATGTATATGTGTATGTCAACATAATTCTATAATAATAATTATTATATAGATATTATGCCAGATTTTTACATTCTGCGTCGGTCAAAGTGTAAGTAACGTCTACACATAAGAAGTTCTGTTTTACAATAAAGAATTCTAATAACAGTGAATTGATATGTCACGATAAATTGTATCTAGCTTAATTGAAACGATTAAACTGAATAAATAATCAATAAGAACCTTCCAATAAATTCATACGAATTTTCGCGAAAGTTCATTCACAGTTTATAATAAATCCGTTCATACCGTTGGTCTGCATTTCAAAGCCTTGTATGTTTTGGAAATAATATTTTGTGCATAATCTTGATTATAGCATTAATTCAGAGGTTGTGGAGCTGAGATCAGTTTCAGCATAATCATAGTATTAAAATTTAGTTAATGTCTTTAATTTGAGCGCTGAAATTAAAGACATTAGGAACACACCAATTTGGTCATTAAAGATTATTTTGCTTCAGTTACTTATTTTGTTTCCCAAACGAATTAACTCATTAACTGCCGCAAAAACAAATGTTTAAAAATTCACAGTTTTGTTTTTAAACATCAAAGAATTTAACAATTTTTACCATCCGGCTTTATATGGGCTAAGGTGGGGTGGGGGGGGGCTTGGAGTAAATCGTTTCTTGGTACCCTGAACTTACATACCAATTTATAATGCATAATGTGGTCGTATGAAAATGGATTGAAATTTCGACAAGGCAATAAATTTATCCAGAAGATAGTAATAGACACAAATATAAAAAACCGATGAGTTCCGCAAGAATAACTTTGAACTTTCTAAATTGGGTAACCTACGCATGCATCACGGAAAATCTCTTATCTAGAAGGCATTCATTTCGTGAAGATTCTTCAGCAAATGGGAATCCCGCGAAATCTTACGAGTGTATGTACGAATGTGCAGTGTGGAAAGGTGCTTGGGTTTCCAGTCCAGACGAATGAAAGGAAATCATGACCAGTTCAATATATACAAACCGTTTGGACATAAACATAAAACCCGAGATTATGTTCCTTGACTCAAGCCAAAGTTGACCACCTACATCTTTATAGCTGGAATAAAGTTCTCATTGGCCATTGTATAGCTTATATTGAAGTAGTACCAATGCTCTTACCATCGGGTTAAGGAGGAATACCTTCAACTACCAAGAGGAATAGTAACGATAGCAACGGTATGAAGTATTAACACTTGGTCAGGCCAGGATATCACTAGCCCTCATCTACTTTCTCCATCTGGCTCTGAATCCAAGAGTTGGCTGCTATACATTCAAATCTCCTTATGACGGTACCCAAACAGTAACAATTGTTTATATGTATACATTACATATACAAACATATAGTAAGAATATAATGGAGGTATAGTTATAGGGGTATGAAACAGTGTGTGAATATGCATACTCTCAGGAGATCTCTGAGTGTCATTATTGGGGAATCGCCGCTGTAGGGAAAGTCTTTATAAAAAGAGTCGACGGCATGTACCTATGTACGGCACACATCTAGCCTAGCAGATATATGTACTTACACCAAATGTAACCTTAACCTTTCTCATTTGATACCAATCTCCACAAAAGCTATGGCTTTTCTCTTTCTTCCAAATCACTATCAAAGTATCTATTCTCTTTAAGTAAATAGACCTGGGATAAATTGAAGATGCAAAGCCTCTGTTGCGGAAAGCAAACTAAACCAAGCTTCAGTCTGTTGTTATAAATGGGGGACATGGGCTGGTGAGCCTTACAAATTCAGAGTTGTCAATTTTGCCTAAAATAGAACATACTCAGAAGAAATAGTCGCATTCCATAATATTGTCCTTTCTATTCATGACCCTGTTTTGTTTTGAAATTTTCTGTCTCAGAAATCACCAAGGAATTCGATGAAAAAAAGAGGAAAAAAGATTTCCTTCTTCTTCCGAAACTCTCTCAATCAGTGAATTCTTGTCAGGGCCACAGAATTTCGGAGCCCCAATAATAGCCCTGGGAGAGTTAAGACTTGTTTCTGTTTCTCTACACGGCTTCATAAGCCTACTAAAATCAAAGCTATTTGTTTTTAGGTGGGTTCCGGTAATGTGGTGCTTTATTTTCTTCAAAGGTTGGATTACACAACAGACTCACATGTCCTCTTACGCATGAAAATTGGTAAAGGCTTCAAGCGTCCTTCCCTTGAGCAAAGAGAAAATTGAAGGTAGGAAGGAAATGTATACTCTTCCGTACTCTTCCATCGTAAATTGAGGTACCCCAGTTGGGTACATCAGGGGCATTACGGGACTGCTCGGCGAGTTTCAAGTAAAATGAAACTAAACTGCATTCACGACTATTTTTACAATAATAATTGGTTCTGTCTGTATTAATACTTCAATTTTATTATTCCATTCACACTAAAATATGACTTCAGAATTATGTATTTATTATCCTTTCTAACACGTGTGAGCGATATCTTTCGTTTGAATACCACTAACTCACATTCAGTTGGGGGTGACAAAAAAAATGTCATCTTGAGTGATGAGCAAACTTTCGAATTCCAAAAAATCAATGCTGACCCAATCTAGAAACAAACTTGTGAAAAGAATTGAGAAAGTTCCCCGACATTTCAACCACAAAAGTATTCAGGTGGTTTGATAAATTTTGTGGCTGGAGGTTCAGGATTTTTTTTTGTCCCAGGAAAGGTTACCATTATCCGATAAAATAATTTCGGATGAGTTACTTTATAAAATAAATCCCTTCAAGATTTTGTCCAGATCTTGAAAATGTTTACTTTTCTAAAGTACGTTACACAAAATTATGCTCCACGATCCTCTACACTATGTTTTTATGTACCCCGTGCTTACCCCTATAGTTCAAGTTCAAAAGACAACAGCCTTAAAGCTCATAGTTTTACTCGACTGGAGATCACATTTGTCATTACAGTTGTCTTGTCACTAGCATTCCCACAACCTACAGTATTCCGAATGTTCTTCAAATTTTAGTTTTCTCAGGTCAAGGACTGGCTTTTTGGCCTGCACCTTGAACCCATAAAACTAATTTTAAGGTTTAGATATATAGGGCTGGAATCCTAATATTAAAAAATAGTCGAGTGATAAGATTTTCTGTGACAACACACAAATTTTAGTTTCCATTACAGCTATAAAAATACACGATAATAATATAAAAGAGGGGTCACTAAATACAAATTACAGGCTTAAGCTAAAATTGGCTTGATGTATAAATTATGTTATTAGCTGTATGATCAAAATTACCTGACAATATTACATCCATCGATCCATCATTACTGTTCCATAATTCCTATCCAGCTTTCATGAGAACCGATTTTTTGACGTATTATAAATAGTACGGTAAGTGTATAAGTGTATAGTAGTGAATGCCAAGGAAATGGAGGAAAACTTTGAGCACTAAAACTGTCAAATTGTAAACGATGGGGATAGATGGAGGTCACTGTCATGAAAGGACGAGTCTGTGATCTGTTCATGTAATTATTATTTAACTTAAGTTGAGCGTCGTGTTGCATCTTTGATTTGATTAATTTAGATTTAATTCATAATTTAATTGATTAATTTAATTACAGACCTGATCTATATTTCAGGTAAAAAGGGATAAATCCTTTTATTTTTAATTATGAAACTTTAATTAATCGAGTGAAAGGCTAACGTGTTTGCTTACGGTAGGATGAGAAAAAGTACGTAAATGAGTTGAGTTTAGTTGAGGTCGAGTATCAAAAGGCAGACTGTGTTCTGGTGGCAGACTAACTAAAGAAGATTTTATTTTACGGAAAAGGGGACAAAGTAGATGGTTGAGAATGTTTATATTTTACAATAATACCATGACTTAAATAAACTGACAATAATAATTATTCTATGCACATTCCTATAATCTAAATGGCACAATTCATATATAAATATAATATAATAATATATTATATTGTACACAAAACTCCAATAATCATATAATAGTATAAGATCAAAAGACTTGAGACTATTACTTACAGGTTCATGATTGTCAAAATAGTTAGAGCTCACATTTAAAACAAATCTAAAGTAAACTATGAATACCCATGAGCACAAGCACAAGTTCTACTGATGAAGATACAATGGAACCCTTGGGGCTATGGCAGCCAAACTACAAAATTTGTAAATATTTATATTTACATAATTAAACTATATATTTGTAAACTGAAGTTCAACTTGAAATTCCGCCCACCTCCGATGGGAAGGAAATCCTACCATTTCTGCACACAGAGTAAGAGGAATAATATTTTACATAGTTATTACTGGATATTTGCAATAGACTTCCACACAAGCAAGGAGGAGAAAAATTCACAAATGGCTAAAAGTGTCATACAAATATGCACCTATCAAATATATTCTCATTGCCTTCAAAACTTTTAAAATATATAAGTATTTTTGAATGAGAATAAGTACGATTTATAATTATAATAATTATATTAATTATTAGAAAATGATTTTTTTAAAGTAATTATGCTTCTTGTGATGATTTGTATTTGGGATATTTCCTTAAAAATAAGATTACCGTAATTTACTTCTTCATGTTTGAAAATAATAGTGACTATTTATTTTATAGAAATTAAAGCAGTAAGAAAATTCCATAAATGATAATATCATTGGTAAAGAGGCAAAACAAACGGGGTCACTTGAAGTCCAGAAGCAGCAACTATCAGTTTCATTACAAATAGCGCAGGCAGTGAACTATAATTTATGTGTATTACAATTCCATTTTTTTAGTTCCGTTTCCATTGCCAGTCTTTTAAGACAAGTTAAAATGTAGAAACTGGAGAATGTTTGAGTTGCGTTTACAAAAAATTACGCTGAGTGTTTTTTGTAAATTTTTGTAGTTGTGAAAATAGTTTATTGTCTTAACGGAATCATATTAAAGCCTATTTAGTTTTATGCAACTGATGGTATATGTATCAGAGGTTCATGCAAAATTGTAGCAAAAAAATGTATAATAGAGTGAAGCAAATCATCTCTGTATGTTACGTTACACAATACATATACAGTGGTTGCTATTACTTCCCATTACCCATACTGTATCCCCTAGCAAGACATAAGAATGTTCCTCTTGAAGGATTTTGAGTTGCAGAATGGACGAAAATCCCATGTACCCATTTCAAGAGGATTACTGAGGAGCTATTAATGAAAGGACTGTACTATCCTCGTTCAACAAAACTTTATTTAGCTTCAAACACTTCTTTTATTCCATACTTCCCATCTCTTGATGAAGACTTGGGTTATATTTTTGTGTTTATCGTTGGCTAAAATAGAAAGGATGAAGCAAAAATGAGAGTGTGAACGTTCTGTTAAGTTTTAGTGAACTTATTAAAAGCTTTCAAGCCTATGATTCTATTCTTTGGAGTTACGTCACTGTCAGCATGTCTTTACCTTGATGACCTCATCTGTTGTAGAATTTCCTTTGGTGTCTCATAACAGAAGATGTGTGTGCTTACATGAAGCGTTGATTTAACGAACAATTTTAAAGCCATGTCAAGGAAGCAGTACACGGATTTAATCTCTTGAAAGCGATTATGCTTGTAATTATATAAATTACTCTGTGGACAAATTTATTATAATAAGAGGAGAAATCCAGCATTCTTGGTCAAATACAAGGGCAGCTTCTTCCTTCGCAGATAAAGCAAGGCCTGGAAAAAACTGCCTACATGGATGACGCAAAAGATGAAGTCCGTGGCACAAGTGTGGAGGAGGTTTCTCATAGCATCGTTTCCAGGACATGTAATTACATCCAAGAAAGATTTCCCTACTTTCTTCAGCTTTCCGAAGTGTATGTTTTTTATCTATGACCGTCAGTTGCATTATAAAAAAGAAGATAGCGTTGTGGAGGGAAAATGGATATGAAACTCCTCCAGAAGTAATCTATTTCCACTAGATTTCTTTATATATTGCCACTATTTACTTTTATTAAAGCTCTGGGTACCGTTGATATTTCCTGTAGCTCCTACTGATCGAATTGGGAATCATTAAGAAGCCTACATACCTTTGCACATGACTCTGTTATCCCTGTGTTGTGCTCAAATAATGCTCAGAGACAGTCATTCTCACCAAATGGCTACTACTATAAGCTCATTGAAGTAGTACTAAATGGGAATAAGTGCCATAGGAAACGGTACTTTGTCGGCAGGTGAGTATTCGTAACTTCATTATTTGAGAGTAAGATCGTGCGTAAGGAGCTGAATGAAGTATGCGTTTAAAAACTTTCAGTTTTGTGAGGAGCTGGGGCTCAGTGGATGTGACAATAAGAGCAAGCTCTCTGTTCTTCTTCGTACTCGGGATGTAAACAATCCTTCCAGTCTATCATCCCACACAGAAGAATGACTCTTTATATGAGCTACTCAAATTGATTGGTCTATTTTTATTTTCTATTCATTGAAGAAAGATATACTCACAATGCCATCAGATCAAGTGAAATGAATCTATTGCTATTCAATCGGTTGTCAGTATCATTTGTTCACTCCAACCCACGTATGTACATATACAGTCCTTCGTTTGATTTTTTAAAAATAGAAGTGGTTGTCAGCACGAAATTTTTCAATGAGACTCCCTAAGGATATTATAAATATTGCATGATACAATTTTATTACGTCAGGTTGAGAAATTTGAAAGGGAATGATTTGTCATTTTAATGAGTACAAATACAATAGTTCGGATTTCCCTGCAGGATAAACCTCTGAATTTTTTGGATTTTGATTCCACCTTCCTTGTGTACTTTAGATTGTAGATGTATACCAAACTACACAATATAGCAGAGATAACGGGCTATGAAAGTATCCTTGAGAGGCTTTTTAACCTAACTGATTGATTTACAGATAATAATATTTCTCGCCTTCTCGGACACTTTTCTTATCGGATGTCTCGTCTCCCACCACTACACTCTGAGATCCAGTAAACTGGGCCTTTATTACCGTAGAGGAAATACTTTGTCCTTTAGTTGATTTCGTTCCCACTGTGCTGCACTAACAGCAGGGGAGGAACGCATAACCTGATTTGGGAATAGACTAGCCGTGGATGCACACAGTCATTGAAATAATATTAAATTACGTAAAAAGCTTCTCATGTTCTTTGAGCTGGCCCGGACGGAGCTGGGTGCTGAAAATGAAAAAATTCTTTGTTGCCAGCCAATGGAACTGATGTGAGACAACTATTCTGAAAATGTGGGGTTTTTAAATGTAAAACAGATATAAGTATAGTAAGCCTGGTTTAAAAATGGCGTGCCTTTCCAATACAAGAGAGAGAGAGAGACTCCCCGCTCTCCGATGAAAGCATAGCTAGAAGAGTGTGAGTGGGATTAAAGCAATAAGATAGGAAGGGAAGTATGGGGAATCTGTGTACTTTTGTGTGACACACTTGAATCCACTGAGTGCATTTCCTACTTCTTTTTTCGTATCTTCGTTTAAGTATTTTTGCAAACATTTTGAATCCCTGGAATCCACTGCAGTTTCATATTCTTTGGAAACATATTACATTTGTCCTAGTTCCTTTCGCTTGCTTGCATCCTAGTAAATATGACATTTAGAATCAAAACTTGGAAGCCTGATAGAGAGAAGAAAGTCGAAACAAGAGAAATGTTTAATGGCTTAACCAGTCTATCTAAACCATTTAAGTTCAGGCATGCATACGTAAGCGACAATTTTTACTTGGTGCATTTGAGTAGCTGCGTTTTTCTTCGTCGAAGCTAAATCGTCTGTCTCTCCGGGTCAGGATTATAGATAGATTTGTATTCCTTGTTGGTCTCCGTTTCTTCAACATTGTTTCATGTTTATGAGGTAAAATCTGACAATATTGCCTTTTCAAGTAAATAGCGGAGCCTTTGTCGTCGTATTTGCTCTGAATATTAAAAAGTTTGGCAAGGCTCTCTGGCTCTCTATAGAGTTGGAACTTCCGAAAACTTTGAGAGAGATAATAACACCGGCTGGTGAAGCTCCTTTCATTTGTTGGATTTTGGGAGAAAATCTACGAAAATTGTGCATCTCCGCCAAACTATTATTTCTACTATTACTTATGGTTGAGGAAGAGGTTAAGCCACCAATTCATAAATTTTAAGATTCAAATACTAACTGAGTTCTAGTTCTAGGAACATGAAATTTGCATCATTTGTCTTCCTCAACTGTTTACATGTTTACATTGTCGACAGTTACAAGGTGCTTTCAGACTAGTTTTTGGGAATGTTCTCCAAAAAGGTTACGTTTTATTTCGACAATTTACATACATGTCGACAGTCTCAGTTTGTTTTGAACGGTAATCCAATTGGTATTTGCTGCATTGTGTGAGGAGACACTCGTGCATCTAATGAGTTGACAATATGCAGCCCCCCTTACGACCAACCATTATTGTTTTGATGTCCACCTTTCACGGAAGAAGTAACCCAAACAATACCATATCATAAGTAGGTCACACATGTGCTGGTCTAGTTTTGGACGATTCTCCAGCAATAAATTCAATAAGTTCAAGAAGTGTACTTATCAATGAGTCTCTCTCACATAATCACATGTTGTCAATAATCAATCTCGTTTTAGTACTTCGCTGATTTTATGAGCCCATCATCGTTCCTTTGGATCTATAATTTTGGTAGATGTATAACTACGCCCACATTGTCAAATACCAAATTATGACCTGTCAGTTCCACGTGAACTATTTAGAAATATATTTTCATCAGAAGTGAAGCTTTGGTCCGGGATAAGTATAGAGTAGCATTCGAGCTAGATACTAGCAACAGCATAAGTTCACACTTCAAAGGCCAACAAAAGGGATAGTTGCTGACAACAGATGAGTCTGCTACTGATTACCAACTTCAGCCTTCTTTCAATATGTCTCTTGAATCCCGCTTTTTATCTGGTGTCAATACCTTTAATTACATTAATACCTACTCATTCCACTTTCACTTCCTTTCCCCATCCTGTCTGGCTAATGTCCCTTCCGTGCGGACAGGCTGGAGGGCTTGGGTAATTGCTACTATGAAGGGGAGTGCATTAACGTGAAACCAAATACTCAGGGATTCTGGCATGGTAATGGAACGTGCAGTTCGTCTTCTGTGTCATTTTGTGTGAAAGAAGACTTTCCCATGCATTTTATATGAAGAAATGGGAGGCTTATGGTGGGTCGAGTCAGTTCATTTGAACACAGTGCAAGTCTTAAGATTCAGTTCCAGGACTACCATTGAGCTGAAATTTGTTATAGCTCTTTTCTCCATTAGTTGATAGATACTTGGAAATCAGACATTTTCCGATTATTTCCTTTCAAGTTCGTTGTCGTAGCATCGGCTTCATAGTTCACAGGGAGCACTTGGACGTCACTGACAGACGTTTGTTACTTCAATGAAGTACTTTAATTCCTTTGCTTCAGTCAACCTTACCAATCTACAAGGTTTAATTGTGGAACAATCCTCAAATCATGTGATGTTTAATCTTTCCTACAGTATTTGTTTTACTCCCAAAAGTCAATTATTCTCCTTTCAGATGGATTTCCGACTTTAATTTGATTACCGATTCATCTGGTAACATGTAATGTGCTTCCCCTCACTGATGCATGTAGATATTTATGGGTCCGGTGAGGAAGTTCGATGAGGATGATACATGCTGGGTATATATGACTGATATGATGGAGAGAATATTACGCAAATCTATTTTTTAAACAATGAAAATCATTTAATTCATTTGCTTTCATATTTTAGGTACGCCCGTTTTGTGTACAAATTAGCTTACGTCCTTAATCATGATAGTTACAATAACTAATGAAATCAACACACTTGTAAATATTAGTGTATTTCCTTAAATTGTACGTACAACTTACCAAAATCAGCACGTCTTTGAAAAATGTAAGCTAAAATTACTTTAAATAACTGTAGCCACTATAATTTTCCTGTAAGCAAAGCGCAACAATGATATTTTTAGTTAAAATATAAAAACGCTTAAAAGCACATGTGCTCTTGGGTTGTCCCCTTACTAATCGTAAGTTATCTAGGCTTACGAAATGTGCAGGTAAACTTGTAGCTTGTCATAGACCCAACAGACGATAAAAGGCATGATCATAAACAGTGCTACTAGGAGTAAATAGCACTGAAGTAATCATACACAGACGCTTCTTCCTTAATAAAGTAAACAGACAAGTAATAGTGATACGGTAAGGTTACTACATTGTATTTAAAATATAGATGCATGTATTCCTAATCATAGTAAATAAAAATCCAGGTTTACAAGTGATCTTAAATTTATATTTATTATACACTTTATAAGATAAGTTTAAGGTAAATTTATGCCTAACTGAAGATTCGACATGTGAGCCGATTTACTCTTACAATGACACTATGACACAGAAACTCTTACAGCCATCAGCAGCGCAAGAAACATTGAATCAGTTCAGCTGAGTTACTTCACTCATGAGGTACATTAAGTACATAGATAATAGATACATACATATGTAATGTCAGCTAACTACATGCTTATTTTAGTTGTCGTTGGGAAAATAAACGTAGAGATTGACCCTAGACATATTTCATTCTAAAGTAATTACTACATAGGACTGACTGTGAGTTCCGATTTTCATGACCTTTCTGTATGTTGATTTAACATCAGTTATCGTAAGATAAAGGCGTGGAAAAATAGTATCTAAACATTCCTACTTATTCGTAATGTTCAAGTACTTTGAGTTATCCCGTCACACTTCCAAAGGAAGATAGGACTTTCACAAATATGACAGTAAATTTCAAAATGCAATTTGATAAATATCAGAGGCCAATTGTCAAGTTGATTTCATTCGTTATCTTAAGCTTTAATCCGTCAAAGCTGACATTCTTGCTTCATGTAGTAATTGAAAATAATATCAGTACTAGAGATCTCATATGTACTTGTAAGTATGAACAAATGGGAAATTAATTTACTGAAGAAATTGCATATGTACAGAGTAATTCCGGTTAACCCTTCTTTTACTCTTACCTCCCGGTAGCTGCGATTTATAAATACGGTCTATTAAATATCTCCTCGGAAATGTAATCTCAACAGTTACTTTCCCAAGTAATTTGAGGTTTTCAACAGGGAGCTTGTTTTATGTGTGGACGCTGCTAGAAGCAACGGGATAATCTCCTCTCATATTACTCCCTGTCTTTACAAATTCAATTCTATCATGAAATAAAATACGGGCGTTCTAAACTTATTTTCGCAGTCCCACTTTTGTTTTTTTTTTGCTGAGGATAGATAAGAAGCCAATTCTCTTACTTGAATAAGAATATCTAGATCGTGATTACTAGTTACAAAATGAAGTAAGACTCACGCTGAAAATATAATTTACAACTGTTTGGGGGTCCACATCGTGATAATCTTTCTTAATTAATTATCCCATACCTTATTAATAATTACAACATGACAAGTTCACATGCACGAGGCTTCCATCTCGTATCTGTAATAGTTATGCTACAATTAGATAAATATATTACATCTTAATTAAAAGTGCGAAAATTTTACGAGAATATTGTGCGGAAGTTTGTTGTAAATGATTTGAGTGCTTTCTTTTATTATTTTTCCTTTTCAAATCTATACTTTTGAATGTTCTGTATTATATTTACTTCAAACATATGATTAAATCGAGACATCCATCGTTTATTAAAATAATTAATTACCAATAAACACATATGTAGTTCCTATCTGTTTCTTTTTGTACATAATGAAACTACGACGATAGCGTCAGGTTCCTTAATTTCTTCAGACCGACTGAATTCTAGAACTGCAGCTCTCTATGTTAACTTAAGTCTATAGACTACACATACTGTAGCCACTACTGTGCTATCTACAGAGACACAATTTTAGGACGAATGGCTCGGTTGAAATGCGGATTCCTCGCGCATTTTTTTTTCTTTGCTTTTACAACTCCATGTAATCATCTCGAGGGTGAGGAGTCAACACTATGTGTATTTTCATCTATCGATTTCAGGTTTGGTGCCATTGTCATGCAAACTCACTCTTGGCCCCTTGCACTACACTCTACTCTACGTAGACGAGAGAATGATACGCATTTCCTAGACCATAACTTATCAGATGGGGGCGAGGAATAATTTTCTTTTTTAGCACGAAATGGACGCTAGATTAATGATCATGAACAGAAGCCTGCTGTCAACATGTTGGGG
The DNA here is from genome assembly GCA_947179485.1 of Allacma fusca. Taxonomy (NCBI): domain Eukaryota; kingdom Metazoa; phylum Arthropoda; class Collembola; order Symphypleona; family Sminthuridae; genus Allacma; species Allacma fusca. Next base: position 46,215,396 of record OX359249.1, on the reverse strand, counting down.
TTTTTAAGCATAGCAAAACCTGTGCTATACCATTTCCGGTATCAGGAGGACTATCTCTACCTTAGAGTCTTCCTCCTATTTAATAGTCTTTAATACATGACTGGAAACGGACCGTGAACCACGAATCCGACTTTCAAGGTAGCTTACTGTAGATAGTCAAAAATGTCTGTATCAGAACGAAGTAACAATTTTAGCAGGAGACACATGCGTGTCAAATGTCCAAAATCCTCAGCTCATCGACGTCAAAAACCTTCACATGAGAAATAAACGCGTGTCTAGTCGTAATTCTAGTGGGTCTTTGACAAACTGAAAATCCAGCCTGAGAACCCCCTGCCATCGTTGTTTTTCTTCAGTAGCTGTCAAAGATCGTTAGTGAGGCTAATATGTTGAGTTTGCACATATCATCCTCCTTCTTGAGGAAATGATTACTAATGTATCATTCAATTACAATAGAAAAAATAATTAATAAGGTTTCATTCAATTTCACTATATATGACAACACGCCCTACACATAACTCATTCCTACGGACGTGGCTTCAAAAGGATACTCCTCTCTAGCTACTGTATTAGAGCCAAATCATCGCATTTAATTTTAGTCAAATCAGCAGTAATTATTTGTAATTTTTGACATACGTTACATCCGAACTTGCCTCCGAGCTTAAGAAGCAGCTACAGCATACCCAAAATCTCGTTGGAACTGACTACTGACAATGAATCATAAAATTGCATAATTACTATTTTCAATTTGGCAACATATAGAAAGACAAGATGCAGTGTTAATTTATTCCATGCAATCCTAAACAACGGCTAGCTCACGGGGATTGATGGTCCCAGTCCGGGCCATAATGAAGGGCGCACTTGTGTTGTTCTTACATATCTCGAGGCAATATTTCCTGCACATTACACACACTGCAATATTTACATGTTTGGTGTATAAATAAATAGAGCAAACATAATTCAGTTCGTATGCATGTGTGTGCGATAAAGCTGGGCCGCTGTTAGTTCCCATTACATATTTTATTGTAAAGGAAGGAACCAAGGAATTATTCCATGCTCATATGGGATGTCACCACTTTAGCTCAAATAAATAAAAGAAGAGTACAAGCTTTAAGTACAGCTTTAAGTACAGCGAGTGAGCGGGATGTGGAAAATTTACACATTGTGAACGGCTTTGTTGTTAACTAAATTGGTTTTCGCATGAGATATTTCAGGAAGTGTGATAGACTGGAAGTCACCTTTTGCTTTGTAGGGGATGAGGAACTGAAAGAAGCTGAGGAATTTTTTCCGGAATTCCTTACTGCATAAAAAATAAATGTAAAAGTTGAGGGCGAAATTGCACAATTCGAGATCATTTGCCATGGCACGGAATATTTGGAAAGAGAAGTTGTCGTCCAATGCCTCCGTATAGAAAATGTTGAGGAACGCGACGGGCGTCGTGGTCACGAAGAATAGCAAGACAATGGACATGAGGAGGACCACAAGCCGCTTTTCTTCTTTGTAGATTTTCTTTGAAATCTTTTCCCCTCTCAGGAGAAATTGCTCATTACGGCAGAGTGTCTCCCCACCCGACATTTGTCTCATCTCCCGACGCTTCTGAGAAATCTTTCGGAACCGTAGGATAATCATGGTATTGAGAACGGTGAGGATGACGGCAGGTCCGAATCGGACGATGACCTCCGCCGCAATCGAGTAAATATTCCAAATGGTCAAGTGAGTCACAGTGATGTCTTCCATGACTTTATACCCATCCGAGCTCTGAGTGTCACAAATTTTCTTCAGCTTCACCAGTGGGATGGAGATGATGGATGCCAAAAGATAGCACACGAGGATGGCTGTCCGAGCTATCGGAGAAGTATGCACGCTCTTGAATTTCGTTGGCATGCAGACGGAAGCGAAACGGTCCACCGTGAGGCAAACTACAATGAAGATGCTCGACGCCATGAATGTATTCGCGAGCGGTAGCTCCATATGGGCGTAGAAAATCGAGACCAACCACGAGTCCTTTGGGTACAAATCCAACGACCGAATCTGTAACAAGAAAATTTATTTCACCAATTTAATACCAACCTCAATTTACATAGTAAACAATTTACGGGCTTATGCTCCAACCGCATTGAAGACTCGAGTTCATCACACATCTGTCATTATTATGCAAATACGAATATTATATTATGCTGACATCCTGGAATTAAAATCATCTCACTGCCTGATTTGCACATTGCAATTACTTAAAGAATTCCGGCTCGTCTTCTGGAAATGTAGAAAATTATAGGAGGAACCCTCCCGCCATGTACCATTGCTCATTAACCCTGGTAATAAATGTTAAAGTTTGATAAGTACTTCCCGCATTTTTCCTGGGCTCGTAGCAATTTCCGCAACAAAGCAGATTACTTTCACCGGGCGAAAGCAATTCTTCTATTTTCAAGGTCTTTGTGTGGGGCTCCTTTCGTATAATGAAGTACATAAACCTCAAAGGCAATTTGGTATCCCTTTAATTCAGACTTCCAAGAATTCTACTCCGAAGTTTCCCACCAACCAACCACTAAAATGTAACTTATGTAGATACATATGTTTGTAACCATCTCAGTATGGCTTTCCCCCATTCATACATATCTATCCTTATTTCTATTTTCTAATTCATAAAAGTAGTAGTAGGTATATCCATATACCCTGTGTAGTATGGAGAGGCTCCATGAGAGCATTCATCAAAATTTCGAGGGCTTCCGTGATAATCTTCGTGTACTTATTTCCACGAGGTTTTAGTTCCACACTAATGCCTTCCCAAACCTCAGGTTTTCTCCAATCCCTATCCCTATAGTGGATTCTTTTCGTTTCATTTAACTTGTAAGTCTCGCAGCTCCGGGTAACTTTTCACTACCAACACGTGGTAAATTTATCAATGTTCTGGTTTCTTGTACTAATTGGTCAACAAAAACCTCTTGGCAGTCTCCAAAGCCTGGTCATTCAAAAAGTATCAATTTCGTAAAAGCTTTCAAATGGACATGCTGGGATTTTAGTGGAAAAGAAGATTTCCTGGAAAAGCTCTTATCCGTGCTGCACTCTCATCTCGGAATGAACTAACACATGATACGGCTGAACGCATTTTCACATCGCCTACACATGAGTATCTTCTAGGAGTTCAGGAATTTGAACCACATATATAAATAAATACTGGCAGTGTAAAATATGCGCATAAACATGTTACAGCTATTTTGATATCTTAGATTGCATTATTTCGTTTCTTTTTTTTTCCTTTTCACATAATAATTATTGCATGTAAAAAATCTGAAGGTACAGTGATTCCCAGGAAAATTTGAGTTGAGGAATTTTTGAAAAGAGTCGTACTTCCGGTGGTTTGATCACCAATGTCTCCAGAACATGTTAGTCTCCTACCCGAGCAGTATCCTTTATTGCCCTGGTATGTACAACTTCAAAGATATTTCTGAGAAAGCCTTTGTGTGATGTAATAAAGAAGTATATAAGGCGTAGAAGTTTAATTTAGTAGAATCTTAGCTCAGTTGTACACTCCCATTTGTTTTTACCTGTCATTTGTAAATTCTTCTAGGAAGAGAGAAAGTCAAATGAATTTTTAAGTCAATCTTTACGCTACTGTTCTGTAGCTTTCAATTTCCTGACGTCATAGATATTTCAACAATAAAAGCTATCCTTTTGCTGTTGGTTAAGTACAAGGGAGGTTCTTTTGAACTTTATGAAAAATACTGAGAAACAGACAAAAGACTTTTCTCACAAAAGTAGTAGCAATTTCGGAGAATTCAGACGAAGCACGTTTTAAGCTGACTTCAATCTTCAATTATTATACGTTTCAAATGTAGATTTATGTAGTCACATTCAATATCCCTTACTTTTTATGCCGGAAAACCAGCAGGTGATGTTCAATTATGCATGTATGCATGTTTAATATCGAGACAATTTGGAGTAAATTTAAAAGCAAATAGGGTAAGGCAGCCAGGCAAACCTTCAAAGAACCGTTTGAGGATCATCCTTCCACATGAAACCCCATATGTACATTGCCAACCCTTTGAACACAAAAGCGATAATGATGATAATCTGGTGTATGTACAAAAATTCATTTTCCCATCTTTCCAAAGTTCAATGCTGTGTTCGTATTACGTGAGCTTTCACCAGTGCTTACGTGTGCATTTATTCCACTGTTACGGTGTTTACTCATGGGAGTCTTACAAGAAATCCGTCCGCTCATACAAATGAGATAAAATATAAATACGTAGGTTTGGATCCAGGTTTTTAAGCATTTGTTCCACATTGTTTATCTACAAACTCAAAATTCAATAACTATTTTCCCACACTGTGTAACTATGTGCTACAAGGGAGTGCTGTAATTTGTTTTAAGTTGTTCTAATTATAATAGCGGCCTCCTATAACTTGTCCTGTTCTTGTGGTTTATGGTTTCTATTTAATTCTATTTTTGCTGTTGTAGTCCTAATACGTTGTTGATTTGTTGTTTGCGGCTACTGATTTGGGGAAAGAGGTGGTTTTGGTTTCCCAATGCCTAGCACTCGAGGAACTGCTCTGAGTCTTATGACAGGGAAAGGGGATAGTCAGTGGCTATGAGTCTTTCATCACAATAATTATTCTTGTCTCTTGTGACTGCAAATTATAGAATATCCTTAACAAATTTGCGAAAGCTAATATTTTTTGGAACACTTAAGTGTATTTACTAGTTAGAAGAGAGAGGGGAATTTTTGAACACAATACTTTTCACATTTGTTTTGGCATGTGCGTATCTTACACATCCAAAACTTTGTCAGAGGATTTTATGGCACAAGAAATGTACAAGTTATATTTATTTATACGGCAACACGTTAAAAATGTTCACATAAACGTAAAAGTTTTACGAGGGATAACTGTCACTGGGTTACACAATGTATGTATGCAATGAATCTAAATTCATGAATTATGTTCTTGTCTGACAGGCGGATTTTCTCCGAGACCTTATTCCGTAATGGGATTCAGGCCGTCGGAACAAACTTTGGTGTGTTGCGGTCAATATTCTAATATATAATTTAATATTGGACTTTTGTAACTTCACCACAAATCTCGTCAGTGAAATGTTTGACTGCATTATATTTGAACAGCTTTTCTTAAGTTCATTCAGATTGTTTCCTCCTTACTCAGAATCTTTCTGAGATTTGTATACAGTAAATACCCTCAAAGCAACACATTTTCCCCAGCCTGACTCAACATTCTGTAACGTAACCTATACAGAATAAAAGCATTTTTCTGAAGACAAGCAGAAATTATTATTTCTACTTTTAAAAACGGGACTTGAACTTAAACAAGCCAGTATCTTGAACGATGGTGTAGGAGAAAGAATATATGAAAGAATTTAAGCTCGGAAAATGCGTCTTTGTTTTATTATTCTTTTCCAACAATATGTTTTGTTTCTCAGTATTTCCAAGATACTATCCGAAACGTCTGCCTCAAGGCACAGTACTGAAACGGAAGTTCCAGGATATTTTCTTGAAAGAGCCAAACACAAACTCATGTAATTAAACGGAGGGAAAGGTATCTCTTGCGGATGTTTCATTTTGAGTAAATTGCGTCTGCAAACAGTATTCAAAAGGATATCAAAATTTCTGGGAAAATGACATGCAACTTAAAGGATGCCTTCTTCAAATATTTCATCGTCTGTGTTACTACCAAGCAGCTAGACATGTTCAAATAAAACATACACGGGAATCTACTAGGGACTTCATGCGAAAGGAGTTCTAAGAAAATATTAAAATATTCCCCTCCTACCAGTACCTATATTTCTGCTATTGACATTTTGTACCTCTGCCTTGCTTCTGTGATTTGCATAATACTAATTGATGTTTTCTCTTTACTTCAGTTTACACAATTGACATGACAAGGGCTCTGTCTACTAGTAGTCAGAACAAATTCTTGAAACAACTAATGTATTATTTAACTGTAACTCATCCTTTCCTTGTGGATTCGAATCTCGGAAATTGTTTGAGGACAGTAGCGAAATATGTTTGTACTCTGGAGAACAAAGTACCACAGAATTTAAATCAAAGCTGCTGGTGCCGCTAGCTTTTACGGAAGTTAGTGAACCAGTTTAATAATTCTCTTTTGCAGTCCTAACTTTAAGTATAGTGAGCCAGTACATTATTGTGCAAGTTGCTAAAAAGAGTAAACATATTTTGCTATGCACAAGTAAATTCATCACGAGATGAGATCAAGCAACTTGAGCGTTCTAATTACCAAAATACATTTGTCTAACGTAGCTTTACAATATGGGTATGGGAGGTTTTAGCTTTCTACCATGATGAAGTAGTGCACTCACGAAATGCAAATAATAACATATTCCTATAGAGCTGTGTCTCCTCTGACTACATACAAGCGGGTACGAAATGAACGAGAAAAACGGAAATAGTATTCTATGTAATAGTCTCCTATTCTATTACACTGTGGTCAGTATCATACTTCCCCATCCCACTACTCTTTTAACCAAGGGAACATAATGGTTTTCTTTTAGGACACACACTTATTTCCAGCGATCGAGCACTTGCTAGTGCGGACGTACTCCAAGCGCTCTATTGCTTTCACAAACTCAAAATTGGAAAGTCAAGTCTGGAATCGCTGCTGCTGTAGCATTTAAATTAATAGTGGAATCAAGAGAAGGTTGACAAAGGTTATTTATCTATTACTGATTCTCTTCGAGTAAAACAATTTCAGTTTCTGAACGGATTTAGAATAGAAAAGGAGAGTAGTGATCCTTCAGAAAAAGAAAACTTCTGGACAGATCCCTGTCTATAGTGGTCAAATGTTGGAGTCCCTGGGAATATTATTAAACTATTGTTCACAGGTTTTACTGTAAATAAGGCACCAAATAGATTGCAAACACCCGGCGCTCCAGTTGCCGTTCCCAGTGCAGTGTCAATTTGCTAAATTTCTACAGTAGAGATACTCCAAAACAAGGCTTATTATCCTTGACTCCAAAACCACTTTGCAGAAAGTTCCTGCACTAAATTTAATTAGTCTGATATGTACACTAAATGTTCACTGTCGCTCCGGAACAATACTAAGCAATGCACACGCACGAAGGCTCATTGAACACCATGCGTGCTTTCCAAAACCCGACAATTTAAAATATGAAGTTCTATGATGAACAAAGTTAATTTTTATTCTGTATTTTCAATTACTTTTAATTAGTATAAATCCACAGTGCCCACTCCCGTTTTGTAATTTCCCCTAGTTGTGAGAGAAAGTTGTGGAAGTATTATCCCTCAACCTAAGCCTCAACTTACCCAACCTAACTTACAGACGCAGAACTGGTGGAGATGGAATTTTCCTGGTGGTCATACCGAAAGTGGTTAATTAAACTACTGAAGGCTCCCACACACTTTCACGTGGAGGTAAACTTTACAGCTGGAATGCTTGGGCATTATTCCGACTGACAGTATGAGTGTGGGGGTATTTCCATCATAGTAAGCTGTGGTGGTTGGAATCTGAAAGTTTCCATGAACTTGCTGCTATTATAAATATAAAGTGTTACTCATATTATCGCATAATCATAGGTACTTACTGTACATATATGTTGTTTTATTATTGTGTCGTATAAAAATATAAATAAGCATTCCGTGGCTTCGACTGTCAAAGGGAAGAATGCAACTGAATCAGTTTATAGTTCTCACATTTTGAACGTGCTTTAGTGTTATTGTTGTGGGTCCGTCATATATACTACATATCGGAACTAGTGTAAGAATTAAATCCTGAAATGGGGAGATGGAAACCAAGTCTAGTCAAGAACTCTGATGAGGGGATGAGATTTTAATTTATGCAAGTTCCTACTTCAAAGTAAGGAACAGAAAGTTCTTCTATCTACAAAGGTGTAGGTGTAGCACAGGGTAAGATTAAAAATTCTACTCATAGACCGTGGTTCTAGTTGTAATCTGCATGAGAAAAATTAATTTCATGAAATTCCCGCAAATGAGGGGGATTTATATACGCCCTCAAGCACTCAGCAAAAAGCAAAGGCTGTCATGGTACGTTAAAAAATTGACTTTGAACTTGTACACGTGTAGGAGTTCCAAAGTAGCCATTAATTTAATTAAAAATACGTCTTTGCCAGATAGTCTTCATGTAGTAGGGGGAGCATGGTCAGCTACAAAGCAAATAGGTGAGTACACTATCTACAGTCGTTCCCCTTGGCAACCTCATTGGGATTAGTTGGGCCTCTCTCTCTCTCTCATGTGAGAAGGTAAAAATGTTCCATATGGGTAGATAATATGACAGCTAAAAACCGGACCTTAAATTATTTATTGTGGGGAAAGATTGTTCTTGAGAAAATTTCATTACAACGTTCAGTCGCTCTACATACTAAGAAATGTTAATGCATTCCCCACATACCTTCTTCAAATGCAATACAGATGTTTGACGGGATGCCGCAAATGCTTAAATTATATTATTTTCCCTTCAGGTATTTAATCATTTGCATAGCCAGCATTCCAAAGGTTCTTCAACAATTTCCACACATTTCATGCACAGACTACCTGAATGCACTTGGAACGGACGAATGAACATCTTATTAGAAACATAAGGTGGAAAATTTTGAAGGGAAGTTTTCAAAAACTTTAATAACGTTGCTACATCTTTCATGCGGTGAAAGTTATACCTTTTGTCTATTCGAAACAATGCATCCAAAATCTTAGAATGAGTAAACTCTCTATGGGGGGATTTCCTTCAATCATAATTATATTTGACAGACCTTCTTTTGATCTGTTGGAAAATCTTATTGGAGTTTAGAAATCGCGTGTGTGGACAAGTCAGAAATTTTGAAAGCAGAAGTTGAGCAGTGTGATAAGTCTCATAATGAAGGTAAAAATGAACGCTCATAGCCCTTGGAATAAGTAATAACAAGACTCCCAGACAATAATTAAAAATCTAGGATGTACAGATCATTATAGATTTCAATTGATGCCTTCAGTTCTATAGTTAATTAAAAGACGTGTAGTCATTGTCTGGATGTAGCGGAAGGATCTTTACAAGAAATATATGAAGCGTTTGCCCTAGAAACCAGGGTATTAACCCGAAACACGTGAAAGTTTTCAAATATGTCAGAGCTCACTGAGGTAGAAATCTGCAGGAATTCCTATTCATAACAGGATGATCATTAGCGCATCGGAGGGTACGGACACAGCGAAATTAATCCGACAGTTCAAGTCAGTTAAGCCAAAAATTAATTCTAGCTCGCCCTTCTTTTACAAAGAAACTTACTCATGGAGAAATAGGGAAAGGAGCAAGTCTGATGTGATACTTATGTAATTATTGGAGCTGGAGAATCTCCATTTGTGTCTTCAGCCTTCAAAAGCCAGATGCATCCTTGTCAGACAAAAACCGACAACGTGACATATATCTACATAACCTACCAAGGAAAAATTCGGGCAACATACTGTATGTAAGGTAGATAGATACTTCAATTCAAGATTTCCCTACATACGTATGTCTCTACATCAAAGCATATGATCACGCATTCAAGATTCCCCTAGACAAGAAATGAAAGTAAGTCTTACACCTTCAACAGCATAAACTTGGGGAAGCTCTTCGAGCGGAAATCTAATGAATACAAAATAGGCTCATGCGAATAGTCTTCCTCAAATTACTCAAGTCCAATGGGTTTATCAGAGAATAATCCCGTGAGACCAGAAGAATGAACAAGACGTTGGAGGCTTAAATAATAAAATCAATCAAGGTATACAATAAACGCTAGAACATGATGGCTGTCTTATATTTCGGAGGAAGGGGGTGGTGGGATGTGGCTAACTAAGAAGTGTGAACACATTATAAATCTTAAAAGAAAATTCAATACCCTAAACATTTTTGACGAGATTTTATTTACAATGCTGCCTTTTAGGGATGCAGGAAACAAGAGGGAACATCACATTTGATTCTTTCAAACAACACAACTATATTTCGTTGAGCATATGAATTCCATTATAAGATATTAGACAGACTGGGGCTTTGTTTCTAGACTTTTTTAAATTGAAAAAACCACTTTTAAAATTGCGTGGGAGACAGGTCCACGTGAGTTACATTATTTAATCCAACTGGGAATGCATACTGTACGTTATAGGGACTTCCAAACAGTTCCAAGAAGGATGCCGTTTTTGTTGTTTTACTCGACAATTCTGGTCCATGAATGGCTTGCACCTATGCACGTCTGTAGTTAAGTTCAATCAGACACAGCACAACTGCACGTTTACAATAGTATTGTCACTGTATCTTCCTCATCTCTCTGCGCTTTTCTTCCGGAGATAAATTGCATTTCCCTGAAATTTTGCGGGGGTCTAATTAATTACTTGCTTTGCCAACTTTCAAACCTGCCCAAAATCTCATTAATTTGAAACCGTAATTTTGCATCTATTTCTGCAATTTGTGATTGTTTATGAAAAGGATGGACGTAAATTAGGAAGTTATAAGATCAAGCTGTACTCACATTAATTGCAGCCTGCTGTCGTCGGGAATTCAAGAGTAGATACAGACGCCCGTCGGCAGGATTTTCCAATATAATTGTAAAATTAAGCTAATAGCCCTTTATGTGAAGGCGAACAGTGTTATTACTTTAGCGTTTGCCGTCACTTGCAACGGAACATGCTACGACAGGAAGTACAAACATGCGGATTACAACCTGTCAAAAATAATGTTGAGCTACTTCTGTGTCAAACACAACTGACAATGAGAGTTTTCGCATGCAAAATTGGAAGCCTCAGTTGCATTGCATTTATAAGCAAGCTGTCTCATTTCCTTTGAAAATACTACTTACGTACATCCGCGTGAACGAAATAAACAGTATTTTCTTTGTAGGAGGAAATCCCTGCATAAGATCTATGCCGGAACTCTGCCACAAAAAATTCCATTACTTTGTTTCTTTCTCGGAATTGGGGATGAAATTGAAAGCATAAGTAGCTTCCACGTGTACCTTCTCAGATTTTCGATTTGCGGATCCCCAAGCAAGTGAAAAAATACCCTTCTATTTCAAGAAAATCTTATTAATTCGGGCTTTTCATAAACAAGGACTTCGGTGCGAACTTTGTTGTAAGACTGTGTAGGGCAAGCGAGTATTTCTTACGAAATCATTTCTCTTTTATGGTAATAGAATTACTTCTGACCCATGCCATGATGTAGATACTCCAATACAATTTCTCATTAGCTATCAATAGTAACGCCCCTCCAAGGGATTCCGACATTTTTGGAGATCATCAGTCATACCCGAGGATATTTCAGGGAAGAAATTGTCAGCCTTGAGCCCGCAATGTTTTTTTCACAGAGCACTAACGAGGTTGCCTCTGCCCACAAATTATTAATAATGGACTTGCCACAGAATCACGATGAATATTTCAAGTTATAATTGTCAGAGTGATGACAACCCTCCGGAATGACATTATTAATAAAACACCTCCAACGAAATAAATTAGTTCTGGTGAACGAAACATCATTTAAAGGGTGGGTATTGTCATGAAACTCCGTGCTCCTATTGTTAACTTAGGTGCACCAGGGACTCCCAAGGTCTTGAAATCCCCGAAATTACAATGTAGCACTCCGAAACTGGGACATTTCAGTAATGCCACAAGTGAGAAAATTAAAGTTAATGTACACCTGTTATACAAGTACGTGAAGCATGCCCCTACCCCAGCGAACCAATCCCGTCAAAATATAAATAGAGGTAATAGTAACCATTTTTCCCATCTACCAGCTGCGCTCGCAATTTTAATGCACATGCAATGTTTTGTTACTGCAGCAAATTTCGGGGAAGGCTTCATATGTCTTTTGGAATAAATAAATGGAGCCTGAGCATTATGTTTTGTTCTCACCGATTCCCTGAATAGTTTAAACAAAAGGATGCAGATAACATAGGTCAAGGCTTTTCCTGGTTTCAGGATTGTCTACTTACAAATGTATTTTATTACTTGTACATAGTCTCTGCTTAAGTGCTTGTCAAAGACCGTATCCCAGACAAGTGTTTCAAGAATTTACTGAAATACTTAGTGGCACATGAACGCCGAGCTGGCATTAGCTACTGGGAAAAAAATGAGCTCTTATAAAATGCAAGGTCAGAGCGTGGAACAACATAAAAGGAAATAAAGACAATAAAAGACTCGAGAAATTCGAATATAAAACCATCGGAGAAAAGGGATGGGTTGGAGTGTGAGAAAAGGAATTTATGTTCAGACTTGTTTGCTCAGTAGGTCCTTTCCACCTAAGAGATTTCCTCCGGGAACCATTTCACCACCACACTGTTGGAGTGCTTGGTGCCCTTTCGAAGAGAAATTACTAGTTGCTACGGTATTGCATTAGAGAACCCAGAGGAATATTAAAAACTTGAAGGAACTTACCATGAAAGCCACGGCGCATAGTAAGACTCCGATGTCACTGCAGGCTAGCCCAATTAGGTACGTGTACGTGACACCCTTAAAGGATGGTCTTGTGAGGACGATAAGATTGAGAACATTTCCCAGCAAACCGATTGAAACGATCGTCGGCCCAATGATCTACAAATATCCAAAGTAGCGAGTAATTGAAATTATCTGTAACTGATGACGACCACATCTCAAGTTACATCAGAGGCGCACTCAGATTGTCTTACGTGGCTAATTTAAACAGCATGCAAGGAATGGGCTTAGTGCAATATCCGGAGTTGTAAATCTAAAGATTAATAAAGATACTGGGCTATAAATCAAGTAAATGGACCATCAAGTCTGCGGGCGGCTTAAGAAGCCAAAGAGTATCGAATGTTCAATCTTGAGCCGTCATTAGGCAACTTGAGGCACCTACTGCGTATGTGAGGTAGATTTAAGTAATGAATTTCAGATGAGTCCTGCTACGAGTATTGCCCTATTCAAGTTCCATGAGAGCCGTTCATTAGGCTCTATTGCGAAGATGATCCTCTGACATTTTATTACACTTCCCCCAAACCACGGATTTCCAACACTTCCCATGACGTCAGCTCTAAATTGATTTTTCAAACCTTCATCTGATTATTATAATAAATTTTAATTATTACGGATCCCCATGCTTATAATACTTCCGTTCTAATTTTCAAAGGAACTTGTGAACAAAGCACAGCTTTCTTCAACGTAAAGTCCCGGTGGACAATTTTTGTGTAATTATATGAAACTCCAGAGTATGAAACATAATTATATGAAACAGTAGAGCGTAGTTTACTGTAATAACTATAACTATAACAACAGCTTCCTAAGTTGTCCTATATAAAATCATGAATCAAGAAGTTTTTAATTCTATCATCTTCCACTTTCTTCAATTATTACTCTTAAGACACATTTCATGTAGTAGTAGAACGTACAGGAAGGAATTGTGGGAAGTAATGAAAATTCAAGGCTTCAAAACATTTTGCCACTTCAGAGAATCCTTAGAGAATATAAACTTACGCTTGGTTGCGGTAATAAAATGTCTTTCAATGTAACAATCTCGGTTTTAGAGTCGGTTTGAAAATGTAATAATTAATTAGAATAAGAAGGGACTATAGTTATGGTGCGGATTTAAGACTGCTGGCACTACACACAATACCAAATTTAGAATAATTACCATAGGATTTTGAGTACAGTTGAAACTTTGATAATACGTGACTACAATTTCTCTCAAACAAGCAGAAATTATTCCCGCCTTGCTGATAATGAGCATTTCTGAAGGTTGTTATGAAATCGAAGATGAAATAATTAGGAACGTACACCATGTGTGAAAGTGAAAGGAGATCAGAGCTGATCACTAATGAAAGGATTTGTGAGTTTCAACTGCTCCATTCGTTACATTCCATTGTAATTGTAAATACACCAAGGGTGTTAATTATAGCACGTGGGAGCTCAATTTCCAGTGTGAACAATGAGTGTCGACTTGATTACATTTTGAAGACATTATACTAATACCTACTTGGTTTACAACTTTTATACGATATGAGTCCCAACTCCCAACACCTCTCTGTCGAAGAGAAAACTTGAGGAGCTTTCACAAACTTGACAACAATAGGAAGAGGAATTTCGATTTCCTTTGCCCGGCGAGCAGATGCGAACAAACCAATATGCATCTGGATTTGAAGCTTTCAAGAGATACTTGAACACTTCTTTTCGTAACTTTAGTGAGAAGTTTCCCAACGGAAAGTTTCGGGTCTCGTGTGTTCATGTGTGTACCTTTCTATACATATAATTACATAGATACTTGCATTGACACCCTCATGCAATGACTTTCATTGATCCGGACCCAATCTCCCAAGCTCATTGTCTCTGAAATTTCTGAAGCTATGGCTTCCGACTCAGGTTCCCGAATTTTCTTGAGGAAATATGTCTACTTGTTTACCTTTTAATTCCTTTGATACTTTAATAGTAGTCTTCATTTCATAGGGACATGGGAGCGTGAAATATTTCCTGCGTTTACAATATTCCCTTCTTATCCCTTCCCGGCGTTCTCCCCAAAATATTCATTCAATGTTCACTGAATATTAAATGATAAAACTGAACAAGGGAAGGTAGTCAACGCTCCTGGCTTGGAGTATACTCTCAGGTACTAATGCCGGTGCCGAGGCTGAAACGAAGTTTTCAATTGTAAATATTTACATTTAAATAAGAAAGATGTCCGTATTTTGTGTGGATGCTTCTATTATTAAAATACCGTACCGAGAAATCAGGCTACTGCAGTGTCAGTGTAGGAAGCTATTTCAATCAGCTTGAACATACCCCCAGAAATAGTGTGGAGTTAGGAGTATGTGCTTACTCTGGCTAGGGTCTTATCATGGGAAGATATTAGACTTGGGGAAATTGCCCTTCTGGCAGTATGGGTGGATGCTTTGGATCGTGGGCTCCTGTTTTCATTATTCTCAGCCTCATGTGATAGAACCTACAAAATTTACGGCATATAGTCAGGTAGACTAGGATTCTTGGCCATGCCATGATGTTGGCTGAGTAAACATTGACTGGGGCATAAAATTGAACTTGCCCGTGTTCAGTTTTACTTACAAAATGTAAATGTGAGAGTGAATGTCTATACTGTATTTCCAAAAATACAATAAAAAGAGCAAATATTTATCATGTAGGAAAAATTAATAGCAAAATTAATAATACCGGATGGGGTAGTCTAGCTCATATCATTCAGCATGAATGTTTGCATTCGCAAGAGCATTCGGATTTAGCATGATCTTATGTTGGTGAAATGCAGAGTATTCTCAAAAAGGATTGCTGATAACGAGTAACACACCTTCGTTGATTCTCTTATGACAGGAGTCCGAATGACTAAAGAATTGAATTAATTCCCTTATGATAATACTAGGAGCATCAGGGAATCACATGCACAATGCTTGAAATTACCGATGCTTTGAATTTTATGAAATCCTCTAGGCAATATTTTCACGTAAATTTATTTTGAAGCATTCTCCAATTCAATGTAAATATTTGTTTTTCAGCACTAATACTCCCATATGTTCAGTTTAATACGGCCCGGCTTGAGAGCATCTGCTGGTAAATATCAGCTTACTATTTATGTACAAATAGGCATTATAGCCGAAGAATCAGGAACACAATAAGACTCACTTGGGAGACTACGGAAATCAATTCTGCTTGCAAAAGCTGGGTGCTTGGAAACGTAGCGTAAATAGTATGAAAAATGTGTACCAAGTTCCTATAAATGTGGAATAAAGCATACATACATAGATACACGAACAGGAGTAAAAGCAACATTATATAAATGCAAACATTGAAATACGAGATAAATCAGCATTCGGTACATCCGTCAGTGCTTGGAATTACCGATCGTTTGTTAAATCTCGAATTTCCTTGTGTGAATTTATGTTTAAATTTTCGTAAACCTTTTGTTAGCTTTTCATTCCGTTTGTGACTCAACACCATTCAGGCTATTTTGCGGTTCACTTCCCTTCACAATAAGGTTAATTTTTAAGAAATGGCTACATTTTCCATACTGAAATGCTACGTACAATTGACAAGTAGTTCAAAAGACAAGAAGAATAACTTTTGAATAATTTTCCGCTAGTTATAACATGACTACCTTAAAACCCATCATTCCTTTTATAATTTCCTTGGGATAATATTCTCAGAATTAAATTTTTTTGGAAGTATGGTTGTGCATTTGAGTAAACTTCAAATGCACAGATTCTACTATAATTCTACTATAATTTTCCTAATTAGCCTTACATAAACTACTTCAAAAACAAATTGTACCTTTATACAAATAATACTGTAATCTTTCAGTTGGAGTAAGTTTTTGTGAGCATTAACGATCCAGTGGTTGTGTTACATAATTACAGATACTTGGATTGGATTAAAAACGGATGAAGTAGCTCCAAAATAAATGCTACATGTTACAATTTTATTGACATAAAAAATATGTTCGACACGATTGTAACAAGGTTCAATAAACGCTTTTTCAGAAACAAGGAAACAGCATCCATACTCGTCGAAAGCTATTTTAATCCTGCTGATTTAATGCTAAACTATTTTTATCCCCTCTTATTAGCATAACATTCATTTGGGAATGCCTCATGTTGAGCTCCATGAAAATATTGATTTGAGGCAAGGTCATTCAAAATATCATGTTCCTACTTAAAACTTTATTGCCTGAGTGTGCAGATATGTATATGCGTAATTTTATGCATATCTAAAATAATTTATCTCAATTTCACTGAGGCTCCGTTCAAATATAGTATCCTGAGGCACATGAATTCACATATGCCCACCCACATCTTTTTGTCAGTTTTTCCACACCCTCCCACCTCACCTTCTCAGCTCTCATGCATCCACCCGCTCTCTATTTACCTTGTTAAATATTCTGAGAGCATACATTTTTTCTATAGCGGTAGATTTTTCATAGCCACCCGCTCCCTGAAATCCTTTTTACCCTATAACGTTATACTGTATTTGAATGAATCCTTGCTCAAAGAGTCGTAAAATTGTATAATTCGGAAAACAAATATGTGATTTATCTCCGAGTCACAGACGTGAATGTCTGAAATAATATTTATGCAGTGCACTTGAAAATACAAATGCTACACCCCAAAAACTTTGAGGATGATTCAAAACGATGTAAAATAAAATTGGTGCTATTCATCTAACATTGTACCTATAGAGAAAAGCCATTCGGGGAAAAAATTGCTATAATTCAAAACCCCTGGAAATAAACTAGATGCTCTTCAGAATTTTGGAAATCCTATCATTTTTAATCAATATTACAAACAGGAGTTCCGAAGCATACTTTTTCATTCTACAGTCCTCTCGGACAAAAGTTCAGGGAGGGGGTTATATTCTCACGCAATGAGATGTCTAACGGTCTCGTAAATCGGATTTCAGTTGCTCTGAATTTCATGAATGCTCTCCACTGTGCCAGTTGAACAAGGTCACTAAAAATCAGAAAACCGAGCCACATCCAGAGTAGCATTGCTATTTAATTTTATGGATCATTTTCATCCTACGTGCCTTGCCATGGTATTTAATGCGTTACTTAAACCGACAATACGTATGATCTGATGGAGGTCCAACTCCCTCCACCATAAAACCCACCAGAGCACTGGGAAAACAAATATTGAAAAGAGGGATGGGTTCAGAGAGGAATTCCATAAACTCACAGTTACTACTTCCACAGTTGAGAGGGAAGATAGGATAAAAGAGCACGGAGTCAATACAAGCCATTCTTTCCTCAATGCAGTGTGATAATAAAAGGTAGCAAATCAAAATAATGGCAAGAGCTTAACTGTCAACTTCAAAGTAACAAGAATTTACTGTCACACTAACTGGTCCATAAGAACTTTTTTTCCTGTCATTTGAGTGGAAAAGATTCCACAATAACTCCCAACGGCTCAATAGGTTTTCTTGTACGTCTCACTACACACAAGGCAAGAAAACTACCAGTGAAAATGAGATTCGTAAACAGCCCACCGAGTACTCAAGTGCATTTAGTTGTATTAATTCCGCTAATGAAATCTCCAAATTATGTTGTCTCTTATTTTCATAAGTAACTAATCTGGGACGTTTATCTGACTATTAAATTTAATGGGGTACTTTGATTCCCAAAGAAGACTCAAGGTCTCAGGAGTTACAGACTTGAAGGGTATTGGGTTACAATATTACATTGACATGGGTAGTTGTTAGGCAATTTCACTTCTTGGGCTGGCTCTTCATACTAAGTCTCTTCTGATCCTATCAATGCATAAGTATTGTTACTGAAGTGACTTCAAATATCTACTTAAAATAAATATCTACAAAAAAAAGTCCCAGATACATCTATTCAATACTCCCAAGATAAAGTGTATCAGAAGAGAAAACTAACAGCCGTCAAATAGCTACTTGCTGCATTAATCCTCCCTCCTTAGCATTACAATAGCTGTTTACTAAGTCCTAAAGACCGCGAAGTAAATAGCTTTCTCTGGAGATAACGCTCAAGTAAGCAAAATCAAGTCAGAAATTTTTTAAAACATTTTCAAGTACTCCCGGACTCGTCTAGTGTCCCCTCCAATGGTTTGATATTAAATAAGCACGACTTCTGACATTGCTTCTGGGAGAAGCTAATACATAAATGTATGTGGAGCCTCATATGGTTCCCCATGGTGAGATAGGAAGGGCTATTTATTTCCTTGGCAAGGGAAAAAAACCCAAGTGGTATAATCATGGTAAATCGGAGAATCAAGATCGAATCCCTGCTTCCAGAGAAAGTGCGCAAGAATAGCGTCCACAAAACTTTGAACACGGTTTCTCAATCCCTCCATTAATTCCTCGGAAATAGAACATCCTATCTGTATTTCTCTCCCTATATGCCTTCTTCATACAGTGATAGTATAAAATCCGAATCAAAAATCTAGTAACTGTAAGCAATCAGTAAATTGTTCCTGAGGCTAACTATTAGCCATGATACGGTAAGAATGATTATTACAGAAAGCCTATTTTAATTATATGGTTATTAGCCTAATAATGATAAAAACTGTTTTTATCATTAAAATTTTGTTTGATTACAAATTACTTCATTAGGTAGGGCATTGGTAAGGGAACTACCTCTTCTTGGAGACTTTCCCTCATTCCCTATGCATATCAAAGATAGACATTCGAGGGGAAAGTTTCTTCACGCATTACAGTGCAAAATGGGTTTTACCTCATGTTCTACTACATCTTGGGCTATTTGAGACCATATTTCATGGAATAAATGACTAGGTAAATGTGAGGACTTGAACTTGCGCTCTCCATATTTGGTGGATGATAAACGGGGAAAGTTTCCCCCTTTAGGCGAACTTCCTGTTTTTCAGGACAAATAAATTACAATGCAATTAAAGCAAAGTTTCCTCCAATTAGTTCACACTCACTGAATGGGATTTTATTACATATTAAAAAGGTCGGAGGAGAACGTCGATAGAGCGTGACACTAAAGCAGTTACTGGGAACCAAATTACTAGAAGTAAGTATAAACAACATGAACCGCCTCCGGAGGATTTGAATACTCTCCACTCGCTCTGTGCAGTGACCTTTTAGGAAAACAGTACTGGGAATTTTTAACGCATCTTGATTGGTGTTTACTGGCATTACTGTGCAAAAGTTTGATGTTGTTGATATTGTCTCCTCTCGTTTTAGCGTTTTACTCATGTTAATCGGGCATAATTTGTGTTTGCGTAGGTGCGGGCTATATTTCTCAAGTTTATTTTGACTTGTTGAAAAAAAAAACTTTACGAGAGCACTATCGAAAGTATTACTCCACACAACATTTCAAATATTAAACTGATATACATAGATATATCAAATGTACTTCCATACTCTCCTGTCATATAGCTCCCGGCTGATACGCTTGTTGCTCTCTAATTCATTACATTAGTATGCCTTCGAAAGTCATGGAGACCCAGAAAGATGAAACAAATACAGATAGACAACTTTGGGACTTTCTTAAAGGGAACGCTTTTACATTGTATTAAAAACTTTAAAGAACTCTCTAAGTTTCTTCATCGAATTTTTTCCCATACGTACTAATATCTACCGAATCTTTACAAATATTCGTATTGAACTTACTTTGTACGCTATCCAGTTCAAGGCTTCCTTTTTCTCTTCTGATAATCCTCCTGAAGCATTTGAACTTCCGCAAAGGTCACCTTCAGTCCCAACCAGTAAGTCGGACCTAATAAATAAAAAATAGTACGATTATTTCCATCAGTTTATTAGCACCAGAATAATTGTACCTGCAAGATTTGAGACAATGTTGCGCGACTTTTACTCGTGCCATGATTTCTGATGCTACTTATTTTGTTAGAAGGAACGGACGGTCTAATATCAGAAATGCTCACACAAGTTCTTGCCCTGCAGTGTACAATTACAAGCATCATGTTATTTTGACCGTATTATGGACGACGAAGTCAAATTTACTGGAGAGAAGGATTACTGACATGATAGGGATACCCCCGACATATCAACTTCCAACGTACAAAAATCCAAAATGTGCTATTGTGCCATGCGGTGAGGTAAGTTAAGTATATAATGTGTCTTTATTTCCACCTAAATCACATTTGTACAACGCGTGTGGATCAAATGACGAAAATTAACGAATAAAAGAAACTCATCCAAAGTTTTTTCCCGACCCTGCTTCAGGTTACCTTCCTGAGTTTTTCACTTAAAGCAATTTACTCAATCCTTCCTTTACCAGGAAAGCAGGAAACAGTACAAACTTCGACAGTCAACTGAGCATAAACAAAAGCAAACTTAATGAAAAGAAATTTTGACAACTCATTGCTCTTACTATCCAAAACAACGACTATATTTCCAAGTTATTTCCAAGTCATTCCCAATCCTGCAAACATAAAATAAAGGTGAAGTAACTAGCAGGATTTCCTTAATCATTCGATATCACTGACTTTTTGTTTATACCGTCAATGCCAGGGAATATTGATTTCTAAATAACCTGCTCTGCTTGACTTTTAGCATCAAGATAAAAATGGTAACCAAATTTCATTTTGAAATCATATTTCACGGACGAAATAAATATGAAAACTGGAACTTATGCTGAGCATATTGTAAGATAAATGATTTGGTAGATGATTAAAGGGAAAAGTTTCCCTCTATTCAAATTTCCTGTTTCTCAGGACAAATAAATTGAAATACTAAGAATTCAGTAAAATATTTCAAGATGTAGGGGCAATGTTTCGAGTTTTACTCTCCTGCTAGTTATACAGTTAGTCATCTATGTTCATAGTATATGTTTATAATAAATACATAAATATTTTTATACTTACATATATGCAATTTATATAAGAATGTATATATAATTATATATATAATTAATTATATATATCTATGTATAATTACTTATAATATATAATTATTTTCATTCAAATACAGGGAAGGACATTTTGTCTCAAATGCCCTGATTGAGAGAGACAAGATCAAGTTTTAACACAGTTACGTGCGTTCCAAACTCATCCGATTCTGTACTTATCCTTTGACTGGGCTCGACAACTGGAGAGCCGGGAAGCATGTAGGAGGCAAAATTGGATTTGAAGGTCTGAAGTATCACCTTATTTTGAGGTATTCAATTATCTCCACTACATAATATAATTGTTCTCACTGACACTTCTCTCCGATGATGATGACGGGGGATGTTTTTGACAGCTGTAATTTAAGAGTGTGTCCACATCTGCAGTAGATAAATGAGATATAATTTTCCTCCCGACTTTTCATTTGATCAGAGCGCTTACGCGAACTTCCCTTGAACACGAACATCTTACATGTCGTAGACGAGTTCCGAGGAAACTGTAAGTATCTATTTATCTTCCCCGAAGACCGCAGTCGGGCCAAGGGAATAGATTTTCTTTCTCCACTCAAAAGACTGACATGCCCATTCTTTAAACTAAAGAAAATATTTACCATTGTGTACTACTCAAGTCCTACCTATCGGCAAGAAGCATCTCCCCCAGCACTCACTCAACTTATCCTTAGAGATGTAATAATTGGCACATTTGGGAGCAGCCATATAACCCAGTATATAATGCTTACTCAAGTTAGAGTGCTCATAGGGGGTACATGTAAGAGTAATTTTATTTTATCTCACTCCCTGCAAAAACAAAACTGTTCATAGGTATGGTATGACGGTGCTAGAGGAATCAATAATTGAAATGCACATCCGTGTTTTCTAATATACGTGTTGTAATTTCGTCTTCATCAAACTAAATAAATTACAGGGAAAAGCCATGAAAAAAAGTTCCATAAAGTTTGATAATAATTAAGTAAAAAAAAAAACAGAGTTGAAAGGCTAGTGGACCGCAGTTCAGGTTTATTTGAACATAGAAAGTAAATATTCAGCTGTTTTCAAAGGTAATATTTTCATTTGTTCAAACTCTTGTATGACTTTTTATAGGAAATAGCAATTTTGTATTTTTATGTATCCTTCAAGTTTCTCAATGTGGAGGTGAAAGTCCTGTGGGAAACTTTTCCAATTTATTGTATGTATTACAAACGATGGGGTTCAAGTGTTGTGCAATGCAATCATTAAGATAAATGATTATTTCTTCATTTTTTCCGGACGAAAGGGTGAAACAGAAACTAGGGAAATTGACACGTAAACGAAAGTAATAAGCAGGACTAAAGAAGAAATAGGAAACTTTATTGCGCTAGGACCTAAATTTAATAAAAGGTTATACAACTTGAAAGAAAAAATCATTTGAAGTTCAAAAGTTTAGTTCCGTGAAAGTTTATTGGAAAAGAGTGATGACAGAATCAATAAAATCAACATTTTATTACTTTTTGCAACCCTGTGAAAATAACCCAGGAACTAATTTAATCATTGACCCATGATTTTACCTGGAAATTATTTACACATTACGGAATTCCGCATTCACAGAGGCTATGCCCTTGTCTGGACTGTTTTACAAACATGGCATTTTGTCGGATTTTTCGAAGACTCAGAAAATAGTTTATGGCCAAAATTTCAATTCTTTCCAGGTGTCTTTAAAAAATCCTTATACTAAATTGTTGGTACAAACATGACAGAGTAGCGGATTGAAAGGAATGTTGCTGAGCAAAATCTGATTATACTCGGAAGATTTTTTCAAGGCTTTTAAAGTAGTTTTGAAATTTCAAAGATTTCTGTAATTAATTATTATTATTATTACATTTTAGATAAGGGTCTCTACATTTTTACTGTAAAATTCGAACTCAATGGTTTAAAAAAATTCTAATTTCCCTGTCAGTCCGGTAACTATTTGTACAAATGAATGAATTATTATTTGGCATGGCTTGAGGTAAATTGTAAACTTATTTAATGCATAAATTCTAATTATTTACGCATTAATATTAATTTTAAATAAAATAATTATTAATTTTATATGGAGGAAAAACATCTGTTTAGATCTGGGAAGTGGGATGCACTCAATGTCCCTTTTAATGAAATTGAGACTTCTGTAAAGCACAACATACGGGATCCCATGCATCTTTAACTGCATTCGAAATTACAATCTTTCACATTCCCAACAAAAGTCCATTAACTTTGTCGAGTGAAGGCGTTTGAAAAATAGTACTAATACATTACCTTAACGAATGTTTTTATATGAATCAAATAGTACGACTGAGATTTATTGTAATAGCTATAAATAAAAGATCTTTCGTACAGAACACAACCCGCTCACATTCCTACTTGTACTTGTATTCTGAGGCATTAAAAATCATTCCTGTTGTACAAATAATGAGTTCTAGTTTGGTATCAAGTCATGCAATGTCAATGCGTATATGAGCGGGAGTGCAATTATTGTAAAAGCATTCATGAATGAAGCATTACCGCATATGACAACTGACTTGATCTGCAGATATTGAATATTGTAATGTATGTAATCCTGTAAGGGACAGTGGGTACATCTGTTTAAATGGAAACACATGTGTGTGTGTGTGACATCCTCTTCTTCCAAAAAACTATTTAAGCTTCCGCACGTGACAAACAAATCATTACAGAGTCTATGAATTCGGGAGAAAACTTTTTTCATTAGAAATGTTGTATCTCCTGATAGTGCAACTTTCTCTTGTCCATAGACAGTAGAATCGGCCATTTACACTGTCTCTGGGAATCCAGCCCGGTTTGAAAGTTTGTCTTATAACTTAACTCTCTAAGACAAGACAACCATCGTATCAATTTGTTCACGTTTCATTGTTTGTGCTTACTTCGAAAATCTAGGATCCTGGCGTGCACACAGTGCTTCCTTAGTTCCTTGCTATTTTCAACTACTTCATTCATTGTCACACCACACCGCACCAACACAAATCTTCATGCGAACTTGTAAAAGTAATTCGGGTTTCAGGTTCATAAGCTCCCCGTCTCGCTCCCCCAAACTGCTCCAAACACCATGCCATTTTATTTCACTTAATTTACAATGGCATCCCCCGATGTTCCCAAAGCTCCCATTGTTTTTGAGGATGGGATCGCAAGGATTCACTAGATTTCACCTGTTCCATGTTCCACTATCTGCTAGATTCATTCTTAACCTACTTCCTTAATATGATTTAAGTTTTCCAAATCTGGACTAATCTTAAATAAAGTTCCTGCCCCTGTAAAGGCCTATTTATGTCATCGAAAAAGCATCAGGGAGGAACCAACTTTTTTAAATTGGCCTAATAAAGGTCGCACCCGGTTCCCCTTTCCACAGGTCATTTGACCCACCTGAGTACGACTTGGTAGGCTCTTAATCAGCCCTATCATGTCTATAGCTTTCTTCATTTTATTTGCTCATGGACACGTGTGCATCACCTCGGATCATGTGTGTAATAATTGTACGCGTCATTTCATGTTACTGAATACGTGCGGTGTAGATATGTAATAACATATGTAATTACACAAAACATAGGAAGCTGCTTTTATCCCTTCTATTATTTTAGGACGGGATATCTCAATAATTAAATACCTAAGAATCTCGATTATGGATCTAGTTTCATTAAAGTAAATAACTCAAAGAGCTTCCCATTATGACAGGATATCTGCATGAACCAACGGAGTGACAGAATAAATTCCGGAAGCATAGATAAACCATCATTGGCATGTCTACACATATTGTTAAAACGTGCTGAGATTAAAGAGCTGTTGAAAATACAAAGCTCCTCACCAAATCTTTTCCTCCCAGCTTGAGCAAATACCTGAATCCGAGATCCTAAAACGCTTGGGATGACAAGCAAGGAAAAACTAGTGGAACACTGACAGGAATCCTCTGTCAGGAGATTATTAAAGTTTGGAAATTCAAGGCGAATTTTACAGACATAAGCCATATCTCCTGTCCGGAAACTACAATAGACAAAAAGCTCCTCACTTTGATCCATACGGTCAAGTCAGTGAAGAGTCAAATTGGACAGGATGAATTATTATGTTAGAGGCAAAAATATCCATCATTTCATGAAATTCCAAATGCGCCTACTAGTACATTACATATTAAAAATAAAATGGACAAGGGCAATTGGTTGTAAAAAAAAGTGAACCATTTGCTAGTAAAAACATTGGGTGAATTTGAAGTTGAAAATATGTAATTACATATAATTATACAATTGATTTGTTAAGCTTTCATTGAAGATTCTAGTGGGATGCGTGACTGGTTCATTTGGGATTCAAAGTGAAAGCATGAAGATCATATTTGGCGTCTTATTAAAAATTAATTATCTGATTCATTTTGTCTCTTCAGCACGGTGTCAGTTCCTCCTGAGAATGGGAACTCTCAGGAAGGAATGTTTTGATGTAGGTCGTGGCTCATGGATTTGATGTTTTTATTCTGCACAACCAACTTTGGCAGATCCAGTGGTTCTCCTAGATAGTTATAAATATTTAATGATGATAACGTGTACTATCTGGTTTCGCTGCATCTAGTTACCAAAATTATTCACAACTTACAAAACGGAACAGAAGAATAGCATTTGCCCTACAGCTACAGTTACATGGCACGTATGTCTTTCGTACATGACATTTTTCCCGTCGTTCGTTAGTTTCGTCCCGTATTCGTGTAGATATCTTTGACAGGGAAGATTAATTCTGTTATCAAAACTGTAACGTTCTTAGGATGGATACTCGATTTGCACAGTAATTTCATGTCCTTGGGATAATTGTGTAAATAAGTTTGAGTTTATTGTTAGACGTGTGCTGTAGTATCGTGTTTTAATTGCCCCCAAGTTTTATTTAGTGCCACTACATAATTCGTGCTGGGGGGAGGAGCACATTCAATTACAATTTGCAAGAGAATTAACATTTTTGGAAATAGTGTTAAGTCACTGTATTCTTAGTTCCCGTTCCCAGGGTAGAACGGGTAGTTACAAGACTATTTACGGATAAAACTCCAATGGCATTTAGAATTCAGATAGCGTGGAAACTTCCCGGAGCAGTGGTCTTTTCTTTAATTGAAAACAGGATATTGCTTCCCTCTGGGAAGGTTCCTTTGTTCTAGGGCTTTGCAGCGGGTTTTATTTCTCCCCAACTTGTGGTAACCGTCTCCCAAGGGTAGTTTCCATGAAGATGCTATTTACTTTGGTCTCAAGTTTCCATATTCCAGATTGGGCGGATTAAAATATTCAAAGTTCGTCCCGAGAAAAACGAGGCTCTCTCCGCTCTGAACTAATTATTATTGCATCTTTACATATGCCATAGTAAGTGCTTGCTCCTTTGGATGGAAGCTTACAAGTACCAAGGGTAATGCATTTTAAAGTGCAGTGTCATACAGTAATGTCAAAGACACGAGAAGGAGACAGTAGTCGACCCAGTTTCGTGACGGCAGCTGATTTAATGTCCCGTCACATGCTTGCATCACGGAAATCCCAACGTCCCGAGTTTAAAATTGGGAACTACGGACGGATACATAAATTGCAGTGATGCTCTACTGTAAAACAGTAGTCAGTCTCAATCAACCAGTCACTTCACAGAAATGATAAGTAACTTTTGTTTATATTTGAATTTTTGATACATATCTTTTACTATGTGAGATTGTCCTTTATTTCTTGTGCCATACCCCTGCAAATTTAAATTCCCCATGGGACTACTGCTGAAAGTGCACATCCGAACATTCAGAAGTAGACAGGGACATTAGCCTACCTAGTGTGTGTCTTGGCCTGTAGTAAAGACTTCCCTTCTCTGCGTGAGTTTTATAAAAAGCTGACATATTTGATTCGTCGCATCAATCCTGACTACTGTAGGTAAGTACGAGGAGGTTGAGAAAGTCAAGTTGGAAAAATCCCTGCTCGGTGTTTTTTTGAAGAAAACATCAGACTTGGGGTTCACGGTTCACTCAACAGTCCAAAACTATAAGGAGACCTCCGAAGTTCTGACTTGCACTTCCTTCGATAAAAGTTAGCGTGGGGAGAGCGGAGAGCCTTATTCTCCTCCGAAAGGAATTTTTCTTTGAACTTGAGCGGATGCGAATGTTTTTGACTACATATTTGAACTCTTAGCAGGAAACAAGCTCCATATTAATCGACAGGAAACCATGTCACAGTGAGCTCGAAAGCTTCTAAAAAAAATACCTCCCTATTCCAATAGATCCTTTGTACGAATATCGTCAATATTAACCTTGTTTCCTAGAACTACCGTGTGACTATTTTCAGTAAAAATACCCTCTGTTGATACAGCACCTTCAAGGATTTAGCTCACTAGTACCTATAGATACTATCACCCCCACCAGTTAGTTTTGTTATACAGAACACAGTACACTCTGTACATACACAACTGTAGAGATGCTTTCAAGAGCATCTCACACAATACTCTGCTTCGTGCTTCCCAATTTTTGCACACATAAATACATACATAGATACATCTATTTCCATGAAAATAAAGTACAAGATAGTCCTAAAGTTAAAAGCGTCAGACCATTGAAGGGACATGGGATCTAATTGTAAACAAAATTTTAACAAGTAAAAGTTAACTACTTTGAGCAAAGTACATGCAAAAGTTATACATGCCTGTGTGCCTCGGCCAATCCTCTACACGACCTTGCCTCTCTATACGGATAAACACACTCCGTCATAGTTACACACTATCCGACAAAACTCTCCATTACTGATTTTAGCGGAAGGAAACATTTTCTATTTATAGCTTGACCTACCTGTTATGACGGAGTTAAGATGGTAGTCTCACTGCGTATGTGGTCTGGTACAATCAATGGTACATGCGTCCACTATTTAATAGTATTAGTTGTACTTCTTGGGGAAATAAAGACAACAGTTTTTGCTAACGTAAATTCTAACCTTAGGCCGTTAGGCTCAGGTGCGTTTGAAGGGTAATGAAAAGCAAATGTTTAAGTATAGGCTTTCCCCGTCTTGGGGGTAATTTAAACTAAATGGAAACAATTATTCTCGCAAGTGAGCTCTTCGACCCCGAAGATCCCATTCCCGCTTCCCACCCCTACACTTGCTCTGCTAACAGGGATTGTGGACTCCAATTACACCAGATATCTCTTAAGAAAAATTACTGCAGAGCAATGCCGTGCTTGAAAATCGTTCCTTGACGTAATTGAATACTTACAGGAGTAAATGAATCAAGTTCGAATCATTTTGATGATGATTTCCACTGATTATATATAGTATCGCAGGGGTGTACCATTCATGACCGTAAATATTTCTAGTTTATTTGGAAAAGGAATAAAAGATGAAGGCCAGTGCGATGGAGATTTGAAGTAATTCCGGTGCAGCCTGATATTCTTGGGGAATATTAGAAATCTATAAATATGTAGAGAATTAGATACGCTATGGTTATGCAAGAAGAATAACATATCAGCGAACATGCTTTTAAACCGTGACATATGCTCTCCATGAGCTAAACATTTGACTTGTGTGTAACAATTTCACATTTCCGGGGCTTCTTTATATGGAGCGTCGGGGAAAAGGATCCCTTGTCCCAAGAAAAAAAACTCATTTATTGGCCTCAGTAAAAGTTTTTATGATTCCATAAAAAGTAGTAATTTTTCTATATTCTCTATATATATGATGTGGCTCCATGTGTAAAGTGAGCCGCGATTTCACAACTTTTTTTTTTACAAACCACATGCTACAGCCACGAGGCTATTTGACAAGTTTGATGA
Source organism: Allacma fusca (assembly GCA_947179485.1). Classification (NCBI taxonomy): domain Eukaryota; kingdom Metazoa; phylum Arthropoda; class Collembola; order Symphypleona; family Sminthuridae; genus Allacma; species Allacma fusca. The sequence continues at coordinate 46,186,352 of OX359249.1, read as the reverse complement.
AAAATTCGGTGATATGATATCTATAAGTCAATGCTTTATTCATCTCCACGCTCCCACAGTATGCTCATAGGGGTTCAGTGGAAAGAGCTGGGAAATTGTACTTTACATTCTATTGTCAAAAATGGCGTACGACTTTATTAACTTTGGTAACTCAACATATGGTTGAGTGCGGCCTGAATCCTCTCATATCCGCTTTCCCTGTCGACCAAAAAATCTAGCTAATTTTCTCCTTTCTTTCAACATCGTGTCAAGAGTCAAGCATAAGAGTTGGAACTTACAAGTATTCATTCGAGCAACAAAAAAATGGAAATTACGTGATCTTCCAGAGTTGCACAGAAAACTTTTAAGAGAACATATTTGCAACATTGTTCGAAACTTTTGTTACTTTTCAGATGCCAAACCCAACAGAACATATCTCATCTCTCTCAAATACATCCTCCGGGAAATATAAATGTCCTAGCTTCTTATAAAGGCTCTCATAATGCTGTACAAGCTGTAGCGTCTTATAAGAAGCAGTTACAGCAGAGAGCATTTTCTAATTAAATTTTGAGCAACCCCCGAAAAATCTCAGAGATGGGTGGTACTCATTCAATGCGTAACTCTCAGACAAATATTTGAGGGAAAACTAAAACTTTTTGACCAAAGGGTCCAATCGTTGAAAAATCAGTACATTAAAATTAATTACTTGAGCGTAATAAAAATTTCAGAGAATATTATAACGATTATATAATCGATCAGCATCCAAAAAATTGGCTGACATTCTCGACAGGTTTTTAAAAATGAATTTTAGAACATCATATGGATCCGACAATTCACATGAATTTCATGGGATACTCTACAAAGTAATGCAATTTTTAAGGGAAGCACGTCAAAGACTGTCGTGAAATACAAAATACAAATATCTTTCATTGTCAGTTTTGTATGTTCAAAAGGAAGTCAGAACAGGGAACTGAATACTAAATTTTTCAATAGAGTACTAGGACGTAGGAACCTGAGAGTATTTTTACATGACAAGTTTCCCTTCTTTCTCTCAATTCGTAAAAAGGGTTTGTTTTTTTTTCTACGAAAAAACTATTGTTAGAGAACAACTGAAAGAACCCAACTGTGCTCGTAAACATTGTGAAATCAGCATGCTTAATGTAGTTCTTAAAATTCCCTACTCTGTAGGTATTTGTACGAGGAAAATAAGTGAAAGCATCAATGAAATGCGGATGAGGGAATCGAGTGGTAAATACAAAGGTAACAAAAGCACTTACGTATTCGTGTACATGATGACTTGATTTTTTTTCCAACCGTGAGGCCGAAAACTGGTTAGCGCTGTCAGTATTCAACAAAATTATGCTGAGGCGTCTGAAAGGAGTATTTCACAAGTTAAGTTTCTTGATTCGTGTTGAGTAAGCTTGAAGATCTATGTACTGTATTGTGTGTACTTGTATACTTCCTAAGCCTCAAACTCTTACTCAATAGTAACTCAGAGAAGGTACGTGTGTGAGCATACACGAGGAGCTTTCTTTTCAGTACAACTTTTTCATTCAATTTGCGGCTAGACTTGGAAGGAAATATAAAGTTGGGATTTGCAACAGAAAGTTTGACTCCTTTTTAGAGGAAACATGCACCTCACAAGAATTTTGACTAATGTTTCCAGATGGGTTACTCACGAAACTGGCAGGGTGGTTTTTTTGTCTCTCTCGAACAATGAATATGCAATTGGTATTTCTTCGATTCACTTGTTATTTTAGCATCTGCAGCTGTCACAACTTTCCTCCTTCTTTTCAATTGGAAAAGAACGTCTTTGACAATATGTTAGCAAAAGGAGGACATACAGGAAGTGAAAGCATCTTCATTCCGTACCTCTTGAAATTAATTTAAGTTCCCATTTACAAGTAGACAATCTGCCTGGGATGCTTCTTGGGATGAAAACTTGAAGATAGTATTTTCAAGAAGGTGGAATAAATTAATTCTCAATTTTTTTTCTCCTAAATTTCCTCTTCAATGAATTCCTTTGAAGCTTACCGAAGATAAACAACAACTAGAGGCGCTCCAACTTATAAGTCAACTTCATAAGTCCAGTGTTTTCACGGATAATGTACTTTCACAATTTACTGGCAAAGAGGATCTGTTTACTTGAATAATATGCATTATCCAATTATTTGGAAAGTGCCTCAGGTAGAATCGAACCTATGAAAAAAAATTCTCCGAACTTTTGACACTCCTGACAGGATATTACGATTCAGTTATTAAAGAACAGCGACTTGGTTGTTGGGTATGTCTGGCTGTATATTTGCGGAATGAGGAAATTGTGAACGGTGGGAGCTTACAGTCGCACCTTCCCGTTTGAAGCATAGATGAAAACTGAAGGATAGCTGAACCAGACCCCGCTATTTTAACCCCGGCCTGCCTCAAAACGAGTATTTTGAGTTAAAGTATATAAAGAAATTGTTGAGGATGAATCGAAACGTCTTAATTTCCTGGAGAACAGCGTAAACTAATGAAATCTCTCTTTTTCTGCTCCCTTTTATTTATTTACGATACATTAAACCGTTTTTGAGTAAAGTCCTTCGGCAAGGGTAATCCGTAGTTAAATAATATGGTGGAAAGATTCTGGATCTAGGTAAGAGTACTTCAGAATCCTGAATGACATCCTCGAGCTCAACTTCCTCCTTTATACATGCAGTTGTTCTTCCAGCCGCCAACCAAACAAATGAAGATATCTAAGGAAAGGAGAGATGGGAAACTCCGGGAGAATATCACCACATACACACACACACACACAAACACACACGTTGCTCATGCTCCTAACTAACCGATAGTATCGCACTTCATAGAGTTTGTTCCTAGCAAATTATCCTCCCGAAAGATTCTACTTTTTTTTTCCAAGCTCACATATAATTAAACACAAGTTACTTTTAAATAAGAGTACATACTTGGGAAGGTACGGGTTATGGAGTGAACTTGAAACAACGAAAATATTGGCAATTACAAGAAATTCCCTGAACTTTTTTTAAGTTAAGTCCCCTCCGTAAAAATTATTCCTTGAATATAATCTTCGAAGAAGTTAGAACACTGGGTTCAGGGAAGAATCAACAAATAGCGACTTGTTTTTTCAGGTTAGAGCATATACTCAAAGTATTTTTAGGCATTATATTACTTAAGAAATATGTGTGGGCGAGTTATCTATCAGACACTTTGGAAACGAACTCGGGCACACAAATCAGTTGAGAAGTACTTAAAGACTTCCGACATTTAGAGTTAAAAAAGTTGGGATTTTTTTTTCAGGTGTGTCGTCACACCTGTATCTCTGACAACCACTTCGTCGTACACTCAGCAAGCTCAAGTGAGTTAAATGTTTATACACACACAATGGTATTCTGGTTTCAGGTTGGGAGCATCAAGGCATTTTGTAGTGATTAGAGGAGAGATCTACTCCCCACAAACTTGACTTGATCTGAATGGCAGGAAAGTGCACGGTATACGAAGCCAAATGTATTTTTTTATTGTGTGTACCTTAAATCAGCTTTTACAACGTAAACATTTTGCATTTCGTTGGTTTATAGGTGCAATAATTCAATTAATGGGAAACCATAAAACCAAAAGTACTTATTATTGTACACAGATCTCTGCGTGGGATGTCCTGGTGAGAAGTTGAACAAAAAAGCTAGATATTTTAAAGAGGAACGACAATTCTTGGAACAGAACTAAAGTGTGGTATTTGCTTGAGTACGGCCTGCTAACTATTGAACTACAGCATGTATGTAAGTAGTATGGAGTAAAAATGCTCCTATTTTTTGCTATATTTACACAAACCCGCATATCCAATGTGATAGATTGTGCATGCCTACTTTTGTGGGGCTTGGTATTGATATGTCATTAATAGTACTACACAGGATAACTCAAACAGCTTTTGTTTTCAATTGAGATGTATGGTTCAATGTGTGTTTGTAGGGTGCAAACATTTCAAGTTGTGATAATACCACTCCCACTACAATAAATTTATTGTTATAAATCATTCCAATGGATTCCATGGCAATTTATTTCTTGTGTCTGTAATTATTTATAGATACATATATACTATTTACAATACCCATATGGCCTTTCATAACAGTTCTGAAATCCAGAACTGGTTTATAGGATTATAAAAATGTGCTAAAACTAATGCTTACAATCAATTTATGTAATAGTAGATATTCCTACTAATATTACATGTTACCCTCACGTGGAGCAAGAACATGAGTGCAAAAGAGTCAATGTTACGCTGTCAACATGAATATACGAAAGCTAGGAGGTATTTAAGAAGTCTTGATAAAGATTGATGCTGATCAAGATGATAAGTTGGAAAAATTGCTTCCTAAAAGCCGCTAGCTTTGTTTTCAGTCGACCCGTTCCCAGCGCTTACATCAACATTAAATAGACTACAAGGGAATTACGGACGAGAGACTGAGCGGAGGCTTACAGAACAATATTTTGGGATAAGACAGGGTCTCCGGATGTGAATTATGACAAAGCGCCTCCTATTCAGATAATATCATCGTTTAGAAGATGACGGAGTCGGAAGGTCACTTCTCCCCGGTCTAAATTCATATGTATATGAAATAGATCTAGGAAATAATGGAGTGAACCTTTGTAAAGTTTATTATCCATTGTTTCCGCAACTTCATGATTGAAATGCTAACTTATTGAATTATTAGTACGGAGTAGTTTATTGGAACAAGGCTTTGTTCCAATGTGATCAATGTTTTTCATTACTTTCTCATATCACGAAACCATTACTCATTCTAAAAGTCAACTGTGGAGCATCGGGTCACAACTCCCCAGCCAACACATTTCCCAAGGCTAGATTCAAATGTTTCAGCTGGATTAACTGAACTTAAGGAAGCCAGATAAATGGAAAAAATATAAATCTTTTCCGTTGTGCACTTGTAAATTACTTCGACTCAGGAATTATGGGTGTAATTTATGGGAGATCCCCGTGTTGCTCAACGTTTACTTAGTACATACCTGTCTTCCCGATTTCCCTTTCAAATTCTTTCCACACTCTGCAGAAGCTACAACTTTCCATCCGATAATCGATTTATTTTAATCGGGAAAGAATTAATCGGATTTGGAATGTAGTTTCTTTCAATATATGTATATATTGAGCTTTACTTGGAACATTTTCAATTGTGAGTCTCCGTAGCATGTGCAACTCTCCACATTCATTCGTTTGGCAAACCACTCACTTGGGCAAAATTAAGTGACTTAATGGAACCACTCTGCCGTAGTGGCTAGAGCCCATCCGATTTTCTAGATCTAAATAGGGCCGAGTATCTGCAAATAATCGACCCATAATGCAGTTGTGGTTTCAACCAACATCGAATCAACTTCTTCCATGAGCGGGCAGCCATTCTTCAGTTAAACTTTTATCAATGAGCCCTAATCCCTTTATCAGGTGAGGTTGTAAAAGTTTGGGGATGTATGTCCAATAATTAATTTCTACTAGAGCTCCAACAAACAAAATGCACGCAGTCAGATGGAAACACAAAGAGGCAATTTTACCCCTCATACAAAATAAGCCAAGTAAAACTTTACGGTATTGTTTCCATTAACTCAAAAGTTGATATTATTTCTGAGTCTTAGCCCAGTGAGCACCACAAAAAGCAATCAAACAGGCTAGTGAAAAATTAACTACAGTATTTCGAATAAATCATCCGAAACCCAAGTCCTGGTTTGAATAGACATGAAAAGTCACAACATTCTCTACCTAGATATGTACATGTGCAATGTAAAACCTCAAATCAAATCGCTATACAAATTTATCTGCGTAATGCTTTATGGCAAATAATAATTAACTATTAACATAATTTACTTTCAGATATTTAAAAAAAATGATGAAGAAAAACCTATCCTTCCTACTCCACATCAAAGAACTAATACTCGACAAAAGTCTTATCTCGCGTAACAATTCCTTTCAATCCCAGACGCTTTAGAAGTAGAACTACTTCTGATTTCCCTTCTCTAGAGTCGTACGAAGAGTCATAAGCCAAACCAGTTCCAACGGTGTTTTGTTACTCCAACTTGTTGAATATAAATTATGAAGTGCAACTCGTAAGTCAGTTTATTCCTCACTAGAGCATCACTGATTCAAGGAATGAAAAGTGACAGAAAACCTGCTGTCAGGCTTGTATATAGATATGTAGACAGAGGAGCGGTTGAACAATAGTGAAGCAAGGGTTTTCACAGACTGCAACTTTTGAAAAATTGATTTCGGATTTGAGCTACAATTCAATTGAGGAAATTTGATTTGTAACTCTCTGGATAATAAGGCCTCTATTGTGTTTTCAGGAGGAATGAAGTACAATGAATATGCCTGATACATCTGCGCACCACAAAGACTTAGCACACAAAAAAACCCGTGAGTTGACGAGCTTGGAGGATTTGTGAATGAAATTCAGATCTATGATGCATAATATCACTTACTCGCAACGCTTGTAGAGAGGAGAAAAATATGGTTAAGGGAAATTTAAAGTTCAAATACCCGGAATGGAAAGGTTTTTTTACGGACCCGCGAAACAGATGAGATGAAAGCACAGCAGTTCCTCTAGTTTCCATTTTCCATGTGTAGTCGTTCATATGTTAAACTGCGTCATTCATTGAAAGTGGAGATTTTCTTGTGCTCCAAGTTTGAAAAATAATACTGTATTTCCACTCATCTCCAATGAGAGAATAAATCGATTTAGAAGTCTGCGTTTTTTTCAGTACATATTAAATCTGGTGACCTTCCATAAAAAAACGAAATATGGATCTCTCTTCTTTCCTTTCACAAATACATACGTATGTGCCCACTTGCATAAATCTGTCTCAGCATATACTTACATGCGATTTTACTTGCACGACGACCCTCAATTTTCCATCTTTGAAAGAAAGAAATGATGTGGACTGACGGAGATACTATTATCATAACTTGTAAAGAGTGTGAGAGTTGAATGAGCTGGATTTATGAATCACAAGTACGTTCAATCCTATCGGAGAGGTCGTTAGACATATTCACACATTGCACACATGCATTTCGGCATGGCTTATAGCTCCAAAACCCAAAACTGTAATATTTTACACAGACTGCAACAAAGACGCGAACCCTCGCTCGGGACAGCATCCGGTTCTAAAGCGAGGATTTTTTATAAATATAACGCCAGCAAACTTTAGCTGTACTCATGAAAAGTAAAATTTGATCTTGGTGGTAACTTCAGAAGAGATAACTCACAGGAATCTTTGGAATTTTAAGGGCACATAAAATCGCGGAAAGCCTCTGAAATTAATTTATGAGTGTAGGTTCAGAAATTGAAACTCTGATGATTCCAAGTAGGGTTTCTCAAATTAACTTTAACAATACTGTCATTTTCTTTCTGCCTTCTAAGCTGAGTTGGTTTTTATTATTGCAGATCACCATATCGTTGTTGGAAGCAACGAATGAAAACTTCCATGGACGCCAGGATCACTTACGCACACCTTCCTTCTCAGCTCTGTGTGGAAGTTCCTAATCCACCCCAAAATGTTTTGAAAGGATTACCATTGCAATACATAATTTGAATAGTGTAGGAGTTGAAAACATTAAACGCGCCATGCAAGAGTCGTTATTATTACACCACGTCCGGGTGTAAATACTCCCAAACTTTCTCTACCGGATGTGTTTGCGACAATCCCGTATGGAACTATGTAATATAGTTTAATCTACAGCTTTGAATGAGTGGCAAAATGTTTAATAATTCATCTGAATTTCAATGGAATCCAGAGCTAATAGCTTCAAACTGTGCTAAACTCACATCCTCCTGAGGAGTTACCACACAATGTCTGATGATGTTCTTTCAAAATATTGATCTTGTGGAGTTGAGAGCTCTCAGTCATTAATTGTTTTATTTGCATGGGCAGAACATAAGTTGTTTTTCAAACAAATGAAATGCATGCATAGTTTACCTCAACCTACTAACTCAGTACATAAATAAAAAATAATTAGATTGCAAACATTTTAGTCCCTCCAGCTTCTTTAGAAACGAATGTCCAATAACAATCTATTCTAATATTATTTCTTCGTCACTAATTGCGCATCTACAACTAGCAACCTACTATTGAGTGTTCAACCCCCCCCCCGTTCCAGATTTTCAAAGCTCTGAAATAAGTTCCGTGAAGAAGTATAATATACACACACCCGTGTAATAGTGTACATACACAAGGTGAGCGTAAACTATAGTCCAATACAATAATTACGCAGGTGAGTGTCGATCTCTCTCAACTTCGAAATCCCACATTTCTGAGGTGAAATTATTTCCGATTCGTAATCGATTCACCAATTCCATCCTTAGTACCACATTTCATAAAAATCCAACAAAAGCTACCTCTGACGGGAATTGGGTAGGGAGCCCAAGGGCTTATGTTGTCCAAGTCCAAGGTCAGGTGGGGATGATCGGGTACATGACAGGTCATGGCCCGGACGGCTATGGTTGTTACGCATGTTTGTCCATATTTTGCCCTTTGTAATCTAACTTAATCAAAATTATGAATTTAAAGTTGTGTCATCTTTCAAAATATTTCCTGGATGATTATTTCCGGAATTTTGAGGGTAATGTAATCGGAAACGGAATTTATTATTGTTCACGTGATTTCAAATATGAGTTTGATACTAATACCGGAAGTTGCTACAGGACACCGACGAGATTATAATAACCAGATTATATAAATTCTATAGCCTCATAATATCGGGGTTATGTTCTTCGGGATAGTTATCCACAAGAATTTAACCTCACACTCACACGACTAATACAAATAACATGAGACGTAATGATGTAATTTATGATAATGACTTATGATTTGATACCTCATTTGCAAAGCTTAATTAGAAAATAAATGAGTTCACATGGTAATGGGGAAGCACTCGAGACGTAAGTGTCGACGGTGAGGCAGTCAACTAGGTAGTATTGAGCTAATGATTTTATTTTCCTCAGGAAAATTAGATGAAAGCTTTTACGGTCTAGGATTCCTATTCCATAAAAATAGTAATCGTTGATGCAAAAGATATAAAACGTAAACTTTTACTTTTTTTGATGCTCCCCTTGCATGACTTTCACTCTCACTGACAATGAAAAAAGCTGTAGATTCATGTAAATGCTGTAACATATGTGAGTAATATATGTTCCGCCCATAAAGCTTTGATGTGGTAGTCTTATTTTGTAATGAAACTGGAATGACTCTCCCCTGTACCTGATATTGTTTGTAGCCACAGAATGCCATGTGGCATTGTTCAGAGGGGCCCCTATCTCCCTCAATTGCACATGTATGCTTGCAATATTTGAGCTACTACACGGAATCGTTTATTTTCTTTCTCAAAGCCTAGAGGAACGTCAGTGCAACTGTTGCTCCACTAACCTCAGGAGTACTGTAGTAGCAGGTACATGACTCGTTCCTCCCAACCGACATTGACGGCTTGTCTTGATTCAGTGAATAAAATATGCAAATATCTCCACACGTTGTCAGGGACTGTATAAACCGAAGAAAGTTAATTTAGTTAGGTTTTAATGAGGCAACCAGAGCACAAAACTTGTACCCAACCCTTTCAATCAAGCACATGGACATTCTGTCAGTGAGCACTACAAGGTCAAATAGAACTGTACTTGTGAAACCTCTCACATTCAGCAGAGGCTGGAATGTGACTACAATAACAAAAGAAGGCGAGTCACTACAACAAAAATTGGACACTGCTCGTAGGAAATTTCTCCCAGGGTGGCAATTAAAGTTTCTTAATGGGAGATTAAGCTTGATCTTCAAATAAGTTCCCTTCAGTTATGCATAACTATTTAGAAACTTGTTGTTTACACCAGGAAGACATGTCCTCTATGCATACTCCCTAACTCTGACTCCTCTAAACTGGTAGATGAGTAATTATAGTGTGTGCTACAATTCCGGGACGACCTTTTCAGTTCCTATGCGGTTTCACTCTCTAAAAGATACTGTTAGGACTGTTAGTGGGCTGTAACAGTTGGGACTATTGCGTGTCCAACTGGTTTGCATAAACAAGTGCATTCTGTTTGGGTTTTGAGGATATTGCTTTTTCCCGGTACTCTCAATGCATTAGGGACATATTCTAATGAAATGGACGACCAAAGTACACGCAAAGCAGCAAAGTAATCATAACTCTTGTTAAAATGCGTCCCAATGAAATTTAATTAAATTCTCCCGTACACGTTATGGGAAGCTACAAATTAAAAGCTTCCAGATATTCTCTGTATTTACATTCGTTCATGGAAGTTCATGTCCTTTACTTGTTTCAGTTTGAGTGATTTGTGTATGCTGAACTGAGATACAGTATTTATTTCATTTGTAATCATGTAAAGCCTAATTTGCTTAACTTTCAAATTCTTGTAATCTAGCTCCTCCTCAGTGTGAAAAGCTACAGGGTTTCTTTTCTATAATAATTAACTGACTATAATAATTTAGGATCCATTGAGGTCAGACATTAGTATTGAGCGGTATAGATGCAGGTACGATTGATTATTCGTTAATTCGAGCATTAATAACCTGAGTGTAGCTTCGTTTTGCAGTAATTATTTTGTAATTTATTTCCAAGTAGAATCGTGCAACATGTGCTAAAATGGAACCCATAAGGGTAAACACTATCAAAGTAATAAATACAAACATGTAGGTAATAAAAACAAATAAATTAAAACCTCCCAACCATAAACTTTGAAAACGGTCGTAATCAAGCTCACCTCAATAGTAAAAACGAAACAAGTTTAACAGCATAAATACTTAAAAATAAATAAACTTACATAAGCTAGTCCTTATAATTATCTTAAATATGTATTATTTACAGTACTTGAATACTTACAGTATTTCTGGATAGGTTACAGTTCCCTAATAATTGTACAGATGTTATAATATTTACCTAAATTGAAACTACTGATAATAAATAAATACTTAACCTAAAAAGAATATAACATGGGTATAATTATTACACTACAAGGGCTCAATTAAAATTTACGCTCTTGTTACGGTGATCATGAATGACATCTAACTTCATACAATGTATCTGTACTAGCTTCAAGGTACATATGTATATCACTTCAACTGAGCTGTGATCTATATACTGTAGATACAGTGGCTGTTCCAAAAAAATAGTGAATTATTTGATGACTCTTGAAAATTATAGAGGAATAGTTAACGCCAGTATTTTCCACAGGGATGTATTATTTGGTGGAAGAGCATCAGTAAATTTGATTTTGGAAGTAAATTTTATCAAGTGCAATCAATTTTCAGGAAAATGTAGGAAGGAAATAGTATTTCCAGGGAGGATAAATGCTACCGTAAAGTAAGAAATAGAATTAAAAGCGAAAGTTACGTTTTTATCCTACGTGCTCCCTGAGTGGAATTGACAAGTGGAAGAAATCAAGGATGAAAAGACGAAATAAGAGGAAGCGCTGAGACGACTGACTGAAGATAATGTCTACGACTAAGGGCTGTGAGTGTCAGTACAGTTTATACAAGGGGCAAACAGTCGAGTAGACTGAGTCAACTTCATTAACGTCAACACTTAATCCTCTCAGTGATCTTCTTACAGGCGACGCATGAGTTTAACGACAGAAACAAAACAGGCATAAAAATACAGGACCTCACATGCACACACACGGACCGTTAGTACAGACTATGCTCTAGACGAGCAGACAGAAAAACTGATGAGCAGACACTAATTATGCGGCTTTCACGAGTCAATAAAATAATCCTTTCAGGTTGACAGTCATCATTTCCACTTGTCCCTACTTTGAACTTAAACGTCAACTTCAAACGGAAAATATGGAGTTCTTGGGACAAGTTTTTAAAAAGTGAAACTCGGTTCAAACTTTTTCCTTAAAAAGAGAGGAAAATACCATTTGAAACATTTTCACTCTGAAATTGTTGCTCTGGGTGAAATAAATTTTTGGTAAAAATTCTATGATTACCTTTAACATCATGCTGGGAAATTTATAGGAAAATGTTGACTCACAAATAGCCTAAACTTTTTATCTTTTCTAGGGCTTTAAAAGCAAAAATAAATGCTTAGTTGGAAAGTCTAAAATACTAAAACGGGAAAGTATTCCACGAAAAAGTAAAAGCAACTGGAAATTACTTGATACCATGGGGCATCGTAACAGCATGATGGATAGGAGCACTGATAAGGATTTTTAGACGTTTTTAGGGGAACATTTGATCGTAAAGCCTTTGATAAAGAATAATTTACAGAATAGCAAGTAAAATACTAAAAGCATCCATTTTCTAGAATACGATTCCTCAAATTCATAAATAAGTCCGCGAATAGCATGCGAAGGCATTTTAAATAATTTTGAACAGCCAGTAATTGGCTCGTGTTTGAAGGGCCTGGAATGTTTATAATTAAATTCATTAGCAACATGAAAAATATGCAAGCGAAAGGATTCAACCCAGAACAAGAAATTATTTGGAAATACTTTACAGCCTTGAATACCACATGTATGTTGAGTGGGTACTTAGCATGGAGGTCATTTTTGGGAAAAATCACAAGTAGTATTTGGTAAAAAAAATTGAATGTAGACATAATTAAATTTTAAATTTCTTAGAAATAGCTTCCGAATAGCTTACATAATTACAAGCGGTGCACTCTACTCCTTTAGTGAGCTTCACATGATACATGTGTAGATTAGACATGCTACTTAAAAATAAGCCTGTGAAGATGAGGAATTCAAGACATTGAGGATTCCAACTTTTTGAACTTCCTAAAAGGAATATTACGTGACAAGAAATGTAACATTGGCCTTGAAAAAACCTTCTACAAAGTACCTTCATATCTCATAAACGGCAAGCGAAGATAATACCAAGAGATTTTATGTAAATCTTAGATGGATTCCTTTTCCTTTGAAGGGCTTCCCGGAATTTTTACAACAACTGGTCCAGGATCAGCTTCACTATACAAGCGAACGGGAATGAAGCCTCGTTCCAAAATTTCGGGCTCCTTGAACCCACCTGTAATACTTTCAGAACTCTTTGTAGTTTTAAATGTAATCATTTCAGGAAGTGCAGAAACTTTATCTGATGAGTTTTCCAAAACTGGGGTAACCGAGTCAACACTGATTTTGTTATCGTCGGATCTGTATTCTTGTGCCCCTGCCATTTGGTTTGAAGAAACTGCAAGGACGTCTTCTTTACTTGGTTTAAAAAAATAAATATCGGAAGCTGCGGTCTCGATCTCATTGCTTGCAGTATTATTTAGAGCTGCATTGATAATCTCTTGTAGTTTTGTTACGTTAGACGACTCCAGTTTATTTTCGTTCTCTTCCGCTAGTTTGGTGAAATTGAAACCTCTGGAAGCCCGCATGGAGTTTTTCAGTCGGTTTATAATACTCTGTGTAAGTGACAGGTGCTGTTGAATTGGTTGTGCCTGTGGAGGCTGTTGCTGGAATGGAGGCTGTTGCTGTTGCTGCTGGTATGGCTGACGTGGTGGGGCAAACTGCGGGATGTTTTCTGGCCGATCCACTTGTTGCTTGTAATGCTGTTGATAAGGTGGTACAGCATGATAATGCTGGGGTTCGGATGCTTGAGCTAAGATTGCTTCCCCAGAGGAAGGTCTTGACATTGAATTCGTGTTAAAACCTGCATTATTTGGTCGGAAATAGTGTTCATTCATAATTGGGTTTCCCGCTTGCACAGGAGAAAGTGGTCTTGGAGGTTGAGATTGAGATCCTGGACCTTTATAACTTCCTGGAAGTGGAGACTGAGCTTGTTGGGGTGGTAAAACATTTAACATTTGAGGTTGCTGAGGTAATTGTTGCTGCGGAGCGAATGGCTGCGGAAGTAATTGTTTCGGAGGAAATGGTTGGGATGGTGCAAAGGAATTCCCAGGTTGGTTAGATGGTAAAGGTTTAGAGTTTGGAAAGATCACGTTCCCTTCGGACGGTGGAGTGGGGATTGAGTGAGGTTTCGGAGGGACTCTACCTTGTTCACGTCCAATGAGATTCGGTGGGTCCACATTATTGGACTGACTTCCGAAAGGAATTTGTGGGGGCTGATTATGATAAATGGTCGCTCCACCTGGTAATGTTGAAAAACTAATGGAGAACCCACCAGGATTACTTGAATGCTGGACCGAAGGTTGTCTCATAGGTTCTAAGGGATTGGGAATAGGAATGGGAGAATTTTGAACGGGCAAAATAGGTCTCGGTTCTCTCCCTCCGCTCACTTGAGCTCCATGGACTGGATATTTTTGATCAGTGTTGTGCTCAGCTTGGAATTTATGAGAGTTGATAGCATTTGATGTTGATTGTACTGGAGGAGTTTGCACTAGAGAGACTTGTACCATCGGAGGATGCGAAATTGGCGGAAGAGCTGTTGATGCAGGCATTTCTTTAATAACGGGAGCCACTATGTAGCGTTGTGGAGCCTGAACGTGGTTGATTTGATTATTTTCCTGCTTTTTGCTTTCCCCTCGAACCGTGTAATCGGCAACTGTTGGATTTTCCACATAATTGGGAATGAAATGGTCGTTGCTTTTGCTACCCTGGCTTTCCTCTCCTGCTGCCCCATTACTCTTGACGTTCGTACTGGCATTTACCACTGCTCTGTTTCCCGTTGATAATCTTTGTGGTATTATAGCCGGAGGTAATGTTTGTGTTGGAACTTGTGCATGTTGAGGGAGGGAGACGTGTACATGAGGCTTGTTTTCCTTGTGGTCAGAGACATTAGTGTTTTTATTATCCGCAACAGTACTCTGTGAAAATATACTAAATGTTTGCGGGACAGGGAATCTCCGACTTGTGTTGGATTTTGGTCTCCATAAACCTTTACTATCACTCAATGAATTCCCGTTAGAATGACTCTGGGATGGACTTGGCCGTGAATTCCCGGATGGTTGCTCATGCTTTTGGGACTGAGCAGGTGATGTGGAAGCTGCATTTGATTTTTTTGCCTGTTTACCGGAATGGTGATTGGTATTCAACGGAGCTGCCGTTGACGTCCTATGCCTATTTAGGACTGTGTAGGGTCTGCCAAAATTTGAAGGAGTACTTTCTCCTGGGTTTCTTTCCTGCTTCTTTAACTCGGGTAATGCATGCTCAGTATTTTCAAGTCCTGGAGATTTGTTTGGTAAAATATGGTCATTGTGCTTCTCCAGCTGTGTTTGCTCATTTGCCTTGAGCACATATGAATTTTCTACATTGACAACCCCACTTGCTGGTGTGTCAACATTCATGGCAGTCCATCCTGGAGAGTTACCTACGAGAGTTTCTTTGAGGCCAGCACCACTTAAAACTTGAGAGCTGTAAAAAGCTGCATCTGGAGATAGAACGGAAGCAGCAGGGGTTACAATTAACTGCGCGTCAGAATTCCTGTAAGGTGGGAATATGAAGGTGGATTTGGGTCTTGGTGTCGTTGACGGTCTACTTGAGTCATATCTATTGGGAGTTGGTGGGTTCCTGAAATACCCTCCTTGATTTGACACTTCCACTGGGTTTACATTAAGATGGTGGTTACTGGCTATTAATGTGTCGTCTAAACCTGAGGCCACATGTGATGATGTAGGTTGCTTGGGATTTTCTACCATTAAGTTAGCTCTCACTGGCATCTCTTTCTTGTAACTTTCACCTACGGAATACTCAGAGCCTGGCTCTTGACTGCTGTTATCTCCGTCAGTATTTTTTTCAGGTAATCCGTCCTCTGGTACATATGATGCCGGCGTGGTTGTGGTCGTAGTGGTGGTAGTACTCGTACGGATACGTTGGCGGTATCGCTTTCTCTCAGGTTTAAAACCAGGTTTATTCCCTGGTGAGCTTCCAGTGACTCGAGTTACATTCCTAGGTCTGGGATTATTTGTAAGAGCCTCATTTCCTTCATTGGACTTATCGCTGCTCGTTTCTCTATCATTCTCAACAATTGTAGCATGAATACGGGATTCGTTCTCAATTTCACTTCCAGTATCTGTGGGATCCTCCACTTTATCAAATGCGTAATAGGTAGATGGAACAAGTGGGGCTTCTTGTTGAGGAACTTTAAGATCCGAAGGATTACTTAAGGATAATCCATCATGAGAGGGGAGGTTGTTAGAATTACCATGGGAAGGTTGCTGTTGGTGGGAGGAGTGTGGAGCTCGATGATATTTTCTATTCTCTTTGTTCAGAACGAGATCATAATTCTCTTCAAAAAATGTTCCCGGCTCCCTGCCTCTAGTATTTTTGTGAAACGTTGGTGCCCCTGAGTGCATTTCCTTGTCATCACCCATACCAGGATTGTTAAGTGCCAGGGGTTCCGCCGGCGGTGGTGAGGTTGACAGGAAAATATGATGTGGAATTGTAAATCTCTTGGAGCCGGAGGGTCGGAATGGTGAATTATCTTGGGACTTTGGTATTTCCTTTGAATTAGCTCCTTCTCTCTCACTCTCATTTTTCCCGGTCCGAATGCGCGAGTACTGGGAAATCGTGTAAGGCACGCTGGTGACAATGGTTTTCGACTCAGTATTCCAGTTGTTTACTTGGGGAGTGTACCAGTTGTTGGCTTGAGGGTCATTATAGTTGCTTCCTTGAGTGTTATGGTTGCTAACTCCCGGGTTATAGTTACCGGTTTGAGGATTGTTATAGTTGTTAACTCCGGGGTTATAGAAACTGGCTTGAGGACTGTTATGGTTGCTAGTTTGAGGGTGATCTCGACTAGCTTTAATCAGTTGAGATGAGCTATCTAAACTGGGCTGAGCTGTTGGAGAGTTTCCTGGAGCTGGTTCCTTCATGGTCTCCGAAACAGACGGACTTTGATCAGGATTATGCTCTTCTTGATTGAAACTATTGACGGGAGCATTAATGCTACTCAAAATGTAGGATTCCGTTGCGGGTGTGGAGGCTGATGCAAGCACGTAGTCGGTTGGGATTTCTCCACTATTAAAGTTTGCCACAGTATCTGCCGGTGATGGTCCTTTCAAAGGAGCAGAACTTTCATCAGTTGGTGTTTTCTCATAATTTCCACTGTAGCTCTGGCTCACATCGGACGGGATGGCTTCAGTTGTAGAGGAATGTCTGACTCGTGGCCTCATTCGTCGTTTATGAGATGTGATGTGAGGTTGGCGGTACAAAGTCGGAGCTTCTGTGGGTGCTGGGATGTCCATCTCATCGGGATTATTTTTCTCCTCAGTTGGCTCTACTTTCTCTACTTTCTCTGGCTCATCTGTGTCTTTGGACTGCTGAGCCGCGTAAAGACTCTGTAAGCTTGGTTTTTTCTTCCCCAAAGGACGAACGGCGAAGTTAGTGGGAGGTCGTGTTACTTTTTCTGTGGGAATCTCGCCACTGGGAGTTCTTCCAGGTTGAGACAATGGTCTGGTCACGGGCTGTCTTGCATGAGGAGTATTGGAAGTAATTGCTAGAGTTGCGGTTGTTTTCATAGGTTTAATTTGCATTGGTTGAAAGGAATTCGATGCTTCCGTGTTGCCGTGGTGTGGGGAGGGTCTCAGTGGTACTCTCCTCGTGTATGTAAATGGCTGGATTTTAGGAAGGGATATGGATGCATTTTGCTTCGGAGAAATCCGACCAGCCTGACTTGATGCAGTACCTCTATTTATTTCAGTCACGTTCATTCTGTAACTGAGTTCTTTGTGATTTGGAGACGAGGGGGTGATAGGAGTAGATCCTTTAGTTTCCTCATTTATCTTCTTTGGAGGAATATTTGCAAGGAAGGATGACATTGAAGGAGGCTTAAGAAGTAATTTGGGTTTGAGGGTAGGCTTTTCCGTTGGCACTCCTTTGTAGGGCACTAGAGAAGGTCGCCTGGCTGGCAAGTAACTTACATTCCCAGATAAAATTCGTGCTCCTTGTCTCATGACTCCTTCTGAGGAGCTTTTGGTGGGATAGATTGTAACAACATTCAAATCTTCCGACTTACTCACGCCTTCTGAACTGTTGGAAGAATTAGATAAGGAATCTTCTAAAGTACTATCATTGGCATGGAGAACTGGCTCCATCGAATCTTGAACCTGAAATGTCAAGTTCGGACCAAATTTATTCCTCTTGCTCTTGAGAATATCCGAGATGGATGTAGGTTGTGAGAACATCTTGGAGACTGGTGCGGATTCTCCTACCTCCATGTCTTTCTCCCCAGACAAGTCAGTGGACTCGGGTTTATCTGTCGGTCGGATTTCATCTACCATGAGGGTTCCTTCACTGTCGTTCTTTTCTATGCGGATCTGGAAAATGCAGAGAAAATTACATTTGAGAACCTACAGTATTCCCATCCTCTTGTATCCGAGGTTCACTGTTCCGCTGTTTAGTATTTTTAACGCTGCATCCGAGAACTAATGACGATGAAGACTTGCTCGAGATAATCCCTGCTTTCAAGGCATGACGTTGATAAGCGGGTTACTAAACCATGGTGGAAGCCTTATGGTAACATATAATTATAAATAAGCTTAAACGTGTTCATTCTGCTTTATGATATAGTCACGTAGATAAACTCAAACAGCTGCAAAAAGGGCTTAGTGTATTTTACTTTCACGGAAAGATGAAATGGTATGAAGGGATCTGTACTTACTCCCATATACAAATTCTGGTTTGGTCATTCAATCACATTATCAATACAGCCAGCTTCAAAGGAAACTGAATTACGCCTTTCTTGAAGCATGTAATAGTATTTGCTGGAAAAGTTTTCCATGATTCCCTGTTGCCACCCCTGAATTTTAAAACAGTGAAAATCCTAGCTATAATATATTTTACGACTGTAGCTTGGATTGTAGTACCTTCCAAGCATCTAAGGATTCACGTCTCTGGAATGGAAATTTCTCTGTTTATGGTACCCGGGAAGTATTCCATGTTATTTAGATTGTACTCATCGATTATGCATGCCCATAGTTTCCTCAACCATTTTTTCCGCAAAAATATGATGGAAACCTATGGGCGACATCCAGTTCAACATGTCACGTCGTAAAAGTTCAGCCCCCTCACCCTACACTCAACTATTCTCAAGATCAGAGAGGAAAGATCATTAAAAGTTTTGAGAATTTTAAACGCTTGATGAGGTGAGGCAAATGTGAATCGAAAGGAATTTTCAAGCTGTTCCAACTTCTATGTTTTCTAGGTCCAAAACTTGAGTGTGATAAATTGTATACGCATGTTTTCATTTTGGCACCCCAGAATTCCTCCTACTTGAAAACTAGATTGAACTGCTATGAGATTAAAGAATGTGAGGTAAAATTTCCAGTACAAAACAAAATACTCGTGCTGTGAAAACTAATTTAAAAGTAGATGAGTTCTCAACTCTGAAAGTAATTACGAAGTATCTACCTGAGAAATCGGAAAAATCCATACAATCCTTCAAAGTTCTTTCATCTGGAAAATAATTTATGACTTTATAACTTCAATTTTTAGATCAAACGGAAATAAACACAAAACGCTCCTACTACAAGAACAAATTTTATTTTGAAGAGACTTTGTAGACTATCCACACATCTATTCTTGTTTTCATCCAAAGCTTTGCCAGTAAAATAGAATTGACGCCACAGAGTCATATGGCTTCACTCATCTGTATACCCAGATATTGGGATTCCAATGCTAACTGCTAACTTGGTCCCCACTCCAAAAATTCATTCATAGTCGATTAATTCTGAAATCTCAGCTCATTTCCCCATTTGATTAATTTTAATATTCGTAATTGTGAAACTACGTGTGTGTGTGTGTGTAACGTGAATGGCAAATTTTTCCCCTAAGTGAAGGCATGGAGAAGCATGAAAATGTATTACGGGTGAATCTAGATTTCAATACTGACTTCCTGAAATGTACTACTAATAAACTTTGCTTTGCCTCACAATGAACTTCAGGCCCCCAAAACGTAGCACATATGGATTGAACTTACTCTTTTGTAATTTTTCGAAAAAAAAATCAATTACTTCAATTGCGCAGAAAATAATCTTTTAACAAGCTCTCAACAGCTGAAGTTTCAAATTTATACATTCTGTTACTCAAGAAGTGTACACTTCCGTAAAAATCATTGAACCGTGAAAATGGCTGAAGTTGAGTTACTATTTCAGGGAATTTCTAACACAAGGATTTTTAAATTTACTATGCTATGGATGAGACTAACAAAATATGTACTAGTTTTTCGTCGAACTGATTAGGAGCTAATTCTACATTTGCAATCAAGTTCTTGCCTGGTCCAATGAGCCCAGCCAATTCAGATACTCAGTCGGATCTCACTCTAAGTTTGAACTCGGAAGGGAAAAGACGGAGCATGTTTTGTTCCTTAGAATTTTGTGCTTCTTCGGATTTTGGGAGTTAAATGGCTCTTTGTTTTATTTCCAATAAATTACATCAAAGCGTAGAATAATAATTCACATAACCCCTTCCTTAGACTTTGTTGCATGAAAGCAAGTAAAAAACGCCGGGGTTTTCAATCGTCAACTCATACAAGGTTTCTACAAAGCTGCATTTTTGCATTACTAGGAAATGACTTCAACTTTTAGCTTCCCACTTCAGCTCAACGTGTAACGGACGTGCTGTTCTGTCAGCGGGTGATTAACAAAATTCTACAGAGCTACATTGTTGTACATACCTAATTTATTGTATAACTGTGACCCTGGGAGCGGTGAGAGTATAGTATCAGATCTGCGTGTCGAACGCAGAAAATAAAATTCCGTTACTCTTCTAGTAAGAGTGGATAACTGTGACTCTATTCTTGGAAGGAAACTGATGGGAAGGTGTGGTAAGTAACATGATACCCATGACCAGGCCATTGCATTGATATGCATACTCATCAATGATGGGATTCCCTTCTGAGATAAAGGGAGGGAGGGAGCTACAGAACTAATTAATGGAGTTCCGAAATTAAAAACACGGGCTAAATAAATATAAATACATACGAAAGGATAGTGCTAATCCCAGTCGGATTCCTTCATCATCCGAAGCCTTGTGTTCAGAATTCCGAGAAAAATCTTCCCACGACATATCTACACATCCACGGTGTATTTTCAGCAGGGACGTTAGGCCCTGGCTCACTTGTTTATGCTATGTACTTAAAATGAAAGGGTAGAGTTAGGAAAGGACAATCGAAAGTGGCACGGCACTACCCTTTTGTTCCCTAAAATTATCAGAGCCTATAGGATACTTCCTCTGGTTCTATGTGTAGAATTAGCCTATGTGTAGAACTGCTATGCTGTTTTTCGCATCTAGACCCAAAGTGTGTAGCTGTAACTTGACAGCCGATAAACGTGTATGAAGGATAAGCACATTTTCGATTACTTTTGCTTCGCAGCATGTACAGTAAATAGATACCTGTGTGTGTGTGTGTGTGAAAGTAACTACAAAGGTGTTAACCGGCGCCATCCAGTAAATCCCTAAATAGCATAACTAACTTTATAGACTCACAGTTGGACGCCAAAGATTTTATTACAACCTTCCCAGTTATCTGATCCTATAGTTAAAAGCTTACTTGAGTTTTACTCAAAGAGAACTCGAATTAAGGGTTATGTAGATATGTAACCATGAAATCGTACTGGTATGTACGGGGTACTTCAAATCTAGTGCTCAGAGCTCATGGGACAGTGTATGACGTGACATTAAATGACAGCTTTCTACAAGTTTCCCTTCCTTGCGTTTTTTTTTAAATTGGGAAGATAATTCTATCCGACAGAATTTTGCATTCCGCCAAAACCCTTATACTTATTCAACTCGAGTTTTGTATATGGCAAACTCCACTGCTGGGCTTTAAATCCATACTAAATGAGAACCCTGTACAGTTGTTAGAGGTTTCTGTAAAATGTCTTATGCCAAGTTACTACGCAACCACCCCACGTTTCTTCCTTGTCAATCGTCCCCGAACTCTGTCCTACTTCATTCTGTTTATTTTCTAATACATTCTATACAAATATTTTGTTGAGGGAAGTAGATTTTGTCAAGTGTCGAGGATTATTATTTGCAACCATTAGATGCAAATATACCGCCCATGGATTTATGAGCCCTAAGTAGCCTTGAAAATTCCCTTTCTGGAGCTAAAAGGCTTAAAGAGAAGATGAACCCGAAAACTGATTTCATTACTTCACAAAGATGTTATCAAATGTTCAAGTATCTATATTAGCTTCCTACTAATATGCATTTTTTTTCTTGTAATAGAAGTAAAGTAAATATTTGGGAAATTATTATCCAGTAGAAATAAATTGAAAATTCTGAGACTTCAATCATGTAGTCTGCCTAAGTCATCGTTGTAATCAGAAGTTGGGAACATTTGTAAAGTTTTCTCCTCGAATATACAATGAGTGTGCTTTTCATTGATCAGAGGATTTCCACTAGGAAATCCGAACTTTTTTTAAGGATCCTAAATCCTAAATTAGGGCCTGGATGAATAAATGCGGAGAAAAGAGATAGATAGTTTCAGTAGATTTCAATCATGAATACGTACTCAGTATTAGGAAGAGTATTAGGTTCGTATAATTATAAGGATTATTTCTTTTTGTATGAATTAACGAGGGAGCCATTTATAATATCGAATATCATATTGTACAAAAATGGGGCAGGACAAGACGTGAACTTGTTGAGTTAAAATGAAATCACTTTAAAAGAGGAGGAAAGATTTGTTAGTGCGGAAAACTATGACATATTTAAAATGAGATTCCTATTCATTATTAGCCTTCAACAGTTATGAATAAAATCAATCCTATTAGAGTTATAATTGAATGCCTGTTTCTTCAAGTGCTCAACTGACAATTAGCTGAATGGAAATAGTTCACACTTTCTGGGCCGCTATTTCTGTTGATGACTGAACTAGGGTGACCACTATGTATATTTAAAATTAAATTAGCTTTTGTGGGCGAAGTAAAAATTCAATTTCCTGAGATATGACAATGACTTCATCAAAAAAGGCATTGCTCCTCTCCCGTTATATTTAAAAACTTTGAATTTCCATTTTGATTACTAATTAATAGTTTTCGTGTCCCTTATCGTTGAAGATTTCTTCCCCAGCAGCGGGTATAGAAATACTTTGAGAAAAGTCAAACTAAGTTCCTTTGTAAAACAAAGACTCAGAATTTACAAAGAAAATTAAATTGGACACCACCAGACTTCCCTGAGATTTAATTAGGAGAACAAAAATTTCCGAAATTCCCTGAAAGTGTCTGAGAAAATTTACTGTGACTGTCTCTAGTGATTTTTTCAGACAGCGATTTTTTAAATTTAAAAATCAGAGTGGATAGAACTGAGGGAAAAGTAAAACAGTTTCAAAAGTATATAATGATTATCACTGTCTCAAGAAAACCAAGAGAACAAAATAATCCCAATGAGCAAATTTTTAAATGGTAAAATCTCTGTTAAATTGGTTTCAATTCTGACCAATAGTTTAACTTTAAGCGATTCTGGAATGTTGGAATAAAGTACGAGACACTCCTGACTTTCAAAGTAAAGAGGGTGGCAATAAAAATTATATTCTACCCTTTCCACCACGGGACACCTGGTCATCCTAGACTCCGAGTCACTGTACCAATGAGTGAAAATTTTGTAATGGAGTCACTCACATAAATAAGGCTTAGATTGATTTTTACGAAGGTTGACATTGAAGGTAGTACTTTAGGAAAAGTACAAAAGGGATGTAAGTCAATCCGGCAATTAACTTGTCTACAAATGCCCTAAATCAATTACTGGCTCAAAAAATTATCATGGATGGGTCTTCCCTAATGAAATTACTGGATGGACGCATTTGATGGTAATATTTGCATCTTTCATCTATGCATACCTGCCCACTTTGCAAAACTTCTGAAAGCAATAATTTAATTAGAAAAGTTCCTTCAAGTCCTTCTGAAAGGGAATGATCTCATTGAGTTTTACACAGTGGGAAAAGGCAGCAGCCTTATAAAACTATGCTACCTGTCTTTGAGCCGATAGGCAATTAATTATATTACGGAAGTCTTTGTGAGATTTTGAAATGAATGATTTGACTGAGGTCCTTACCGATATACCGCAGCATCTCACAGTTCCATAGTCTTCACAAGGCTCTAGAAAGCCCAGCTCCCGGATGTCTGACGCACTTTGCCCGTAAATCCTTGGACACTGATCTCGGGGCGTACAGGGACAATTTTGAGCCAGTTCGGTGATAGATTCACTCGGAGTTTCATTCACTTGTAGACCCAAAGATTGTGGACTTATGAAAATAAGGGTGATGAATCCCACGACCAACATGACAGTGCAAGAGGATGCGATAGCCATGGCTCGGAAAAACCTCTTTTTCGTCCTATCCGCTTCTGACTGAGATGACAAGACGAGCGAAGATGTGGACTTTCTTCCTTCAGTGGTCAACTTCACACGCGGAATATGCAGTGTACTCAACGCTGACCACGAGTTGACTGCTTCAAACATACAAATGTGTTTTGGGAAATATTCTTAGATACGTTGAAAAGGGTACATCTCAGGTCGAGGGATTTAAAATAAAAATACAACACCAGGTTCCCCTGCGTAAAGAAATACTTGATGAGATTTAGTCATCCATGCATGCATGCATTCTTTTGAGAAAAATTCTGATGGAAAGTTATGACTTAGAATTGTCTAATGTGACGGTAAGACAGACAGTAATGTGACACTAATATAAATGAGAATGAGGGAATCTGTTGGAGAGATCATGTACTTACACTTAGGCTAAGTAGGATGTCCTTTTGTTCAGTTAGCTTCACCACATTCACAACATCACGGCACGGGAATCCCACAGTGACAAGTGATAGAGCACCTTTTTGCAAATGTCCTTAATACTCGAGGTGTCCAACTGTGGATATTTGTTTTGCAGAAGAATTTGTAACGTCAAGCACTAAATAACTCTCGAGCTATATTATTGTACCACTTGGGAATGTGCTCTGACACATTTTCAAATCACATACTGCTCTCTTTTAATGCGGTCCTTTTATTTTCTAGGGAAATTGTCAATGCTTAAATTAAATTAAATCAATTACTTTGATTTGTCAGGGGGATGGGAAGGTAATTCAGAAAAATATTGGCAAACTGTAACATGTGCACTGGGGACACTTTGAAAGTGAAATGAAAGGTGAGATGAGGCAGTATGTCCCTTAAATACGAGGCCTTTAGACTCACACCTTTTTTAAAGTACCGTAAAGTAAAGTTCCGGTTCGTGTCCTTATTCCAGAGTCATAAATATAGATCTCAGGTGCCGTCCCTTACTTCACCTACTTCGTATACCTACTCTAAGTAAATTCCCTATTGTTTCCGGCCGTGTGTGTGTGTAAGTGCTACATTTTGTGCAGTAGGTAAAGTTGGTTCTCAGAAATGCGGATGTAAAATGTAAATCTGTTCTTAAAATACCCCATCTCTATAGTGTTCCTACTTCCACAGGTATTTTTACTTCGGAAAAGTCCCGAACGCTCTTTGTTCTTTGACTTACCGGCCGCTCTTTCTACAGAGTGCCCATTATCTCTTCAACCCAGGATAGTATGGATAGACAGCCGGTCCATCAAAAATTCAAGTAGCCTAGTTTGTAGGAATTATTGTTTTCCAGAGGTTCTAAAATTACCTGTATTGACCCAGGTCAGGATTCCCAGGTACAAGGGTCTAAGGCGGGAGGCAAAGTCGGGGGTTTTTAAGTTAAGGATTTTCAAGTCGTACTTTGTAATTGCCATTTTGTTCAACAAAAATGTTCTGACAATGCTTTAAAGCTGTATCACATTAGGTTTACATTTTAAGGGTTTTCCAGAAAGACTTCCCCCAAGACACTGTAATCAAAATAACGGTTGTACACAAATAAAAGCGAAAGTGGTGTAGGAAGTCCGGAACTAAATGGGCCAGAAATAATTTTGAATAAATAATTAATCCCATTTTTGGTGGCTGCTTTCTCCCTGCCTCTCAAGAATCATAAATATTTTCATGTAGATAGCTTTATATTGTTAGGTTATGATTATGAAATAATTTAATTTTAGCCTAATTTTATATCAATAATGAATCATTCGGGTCCAAATGTACGTAGTTAAGTTTTAGCAAATGAATTGTTAATTCTTGAGTTGAGTAGAAGTCCTGATCTTCTCACGCTCTACCAGTAAGGTTACTTGAGAGTATTGACTCTTGTATTTTATGCAAAGAGATTCCAATGTAATGCATTGCAGTGCATCGTAATACATAAGTTGCATAATTGGTTGTAACCCACTTGAGTTAATGTATCAAATTTTCACACGAATGTTTCAGCGTTTTTTTTATTCATTTAAATAAATATTTCCGGTTTATGCTGTCAACATACGAATCTAAGCTGATATGTTTGTTAATATCACTCCTGTCATGCGACTTTACTTGTTGGATGCGTAATTATAAATTATAATTGGAGCGCAATCAATGAAACCTTAAGAAATTCCTAATTCCCTCAAGTTTTGATCTTTGTATCTCCGCAAATCCTGACCACGGTCCATTCAAATCATTTGAGAGCCTCTGGAAAACGGTTGCTACAAACTGAGTAACATGAATTTTTGATGGACCAGTCGTTTATGTACGTAGGCTAGACGGAGTCCAACAATAGCCAACAACAATGGCCACCCTGTACATAGGTAACAATACAAGTAATTTTCGGTATTAAGTGTATCGGCTTATGGCTGAACATACTTTTGCCATCAAAATCAAACCAGAACAACTGATTATACTGCATACTTGTTAGTCTGTGCTATTGTTGGCGTGTAAGAAAATTAGCACAGAAATTCCTAAGGTACCTCAAAAATTGTGTCTATGCTGGAAATTGAATCTTTAAATATATATTTACATAAGTACATGTGATGCCATGGTCATGGTTTTGGTTCATTCCTTCTATGTACACTATTATTTTTGTTTGCTGTTGTGAGTTGAATCCAACAAGACAGCAAAAGGGTTTCTAACATTAAGCAACTTTATTCAAGTACGATTGAATTTGAATGATGGCAATAATAGCATATGGTGAGGCGATATCATAATATGTTATCACTTACATCTGACTGACAATATTTCGTGCAAGAATTAATTTTGTCGAGAATATTGATGTATTACGGAAACGCTTTTCGAGGAAATTTATCGCATTTCTGACCTTCAAATTGATTAGTGATCTTTGGCAACAAATATATCTGGCACCGTACTATGTACGGATGACATGGGCTCAGCCCGAAAAGAATTCTGAATAAAGAACTTTAATTTAAAATTACATTGGGAAGCATCGTAAGTCTACACAGTTTCTAGTGTTGTTTCTAATGTTTCCAAAATGAAGAAAAATGTAACCTTTACTTAAGTACATTTTTTTGGTGAATGAGGAGTAAAAATAATCAAGATGCACTTTCATTTAAATTCAGAATGATCTACAAGCCGTTTTCCTAAAATCTGTAGGATCTACAATCTATGCTCATAGATATATCAATTTGCTTTTAGTGAAACTGCATGTAGAATATTTTCCTTTAAGAAAACTCCATGTATTTAAAACATTTTGCTTTTTATCGAAAATGCCCAATTAAAAACGGGAAGCAAGGTCAGGATTTTTTAAGGACTTCAAAATTAGCAATACCTTTCATAATATATTTAATATTTAATGAAAAATAATGAGCGTAGATTTTTTTTAAATGCTACGCTCATTTTGACAAAATTTTATTGAATTCTCGCGCTGCTATCGGTCAGGTCCCCGAATTGGGAAGAAGTGCTAAACAACAGGGAGGAAGGTTAAATAAATTCGGGTTCAGGGACAAAATTGAGGAAAATTAGGCTGGTGGAGAGGCTGCTATTTCTTACACATGACCTGAAAATGGTTTGAAAAAGTTTTGAGCAAAACGCAGTTTGTCTTGACATAATTTACAACATTACAACCCTTGTTTTAAAGTGTTCATGACTACTTGAAACTACTGTTTATAATTCGATTGCATTTACTACTGACAATGAGACAATTATCGAGTAATATCACTAATTAACTACATAATTTCAAAATAATGATATTTATTGACCGACATTGCCTTAACCCTTACAGTCATTTCATTGTTCACATTCGACTCTGATTAGTGATTTCAAAACGTGAAAAATATTTTACATCAACTTTACGAAATTAGCTTTAGTTAAATTGGTTGATTTAGATACTTACAATAAGTGCAAAATTCCTATCAGATATTGTGAATTAAGGACGTACGCTATCGTACATAAATTTATTGTAAATGAAAAACTCTTGCCCCTACCCACATTTTACAAGAGTATTATTTTTAGCCTGCTATGTAAATTATGTAAGAAATTGAATGTGATTTAACTAGATATGTACAAACTAAGTAGCTAAATAATTCTATTTTCTACAACTAATGAACTACTTCGGCTGCGTACAGACATCGATAGCCTCTGTTACCTCGTTATTTCAACACCGCCCCGCTGGTCATTAATTGTGTTGTAAGTTCATTAGAAATCTATTAACCGCCATGCCAGCTTGACCACACACGAAGATGTTTCTGAAACAATCAACTATGAATGAACATAACGTTCTTTTGATACGAAAGTTATAATGGTACAGTCTACGTATGGGAAGCAAATTTACCCTACCTGTGCTGTTTCACATGGAATAGGCATAGTTCACAGTTGTCATTTGCTACAAGTACATATATTGTAACACTTGAAGTAACATTTGTTTCATTGGAACGTTGGACGTTTCAATTCCAATAACATTAAGTCTGCGTGATGCCTAATCACTTATTATGTATTGACACACATCAAATCATACGTTCATTACTAAGGTCCCATAGGATTTTGTTTTTTTGACAGGATGATTATTGTCGAGGGGATTTGTTTTGAGTATTGCAAAACAGAGGTTGACTTTTGGAAAGTCGATATATTTGCTGGAAAATGCAAGTTTTTAACGCTCTTTACAGGAATTTTTTTGGGAAGTTCCAAATAAAGATACTCTTCATATTTTGCGGAATTACGACAAAGTTTTATCCGATGTTCTGTGTATATATACCTACAGTAATGTTGGTAGTGTCTACAAGTTTATTTTATAAACTTTTGTAATTACGATGTTTTTATCAATAATATTCGGTTTCGAGGAAGGGGAGTTCTTTTATAACGCAGGGATGTACTATGTACGTCATTAGGCTGTGTGCTATAGAACACGGTGAGAAAAAGTACTTTGTCACTCCGACAGTTTTGCGCCTTCAGTTTCGTTATCCCAGTCCCAGGTTGTGTGAGTGAGGGTTGCCGAGCATGAGATGTAAGATGTTATGTTGATTTATAAATCGGGATATTAGTCTTGCCTGGACCTGAGGGAATAGTTACGGACATAATACCTCTGATAATAAATCAGTCTATGATCTGACGTGCAAGAAGTCATAACAATTCCTCGTCGCTTCTCTTCCATTGCCAAACATTTATTATGGACTTTAATTATGTCTAATATTTTGTTCGCCATCCGAGTAGCAACTATTATGGCTATGAATTCCACGCCCTTCAGAATTGGTTGTTTATACTAGGGATGGATCGCAGTAAAACAAAAACATTGCGCAAGAGAATGACACATAAAACTTTATCAAGGAATTTGATCTTCTTTTTATTGTCAAATTAAATCTATTTTGTTATTAACGTGTCTGCCATCATCACTTCTTTCAGTACATCTTTTGGGAATTTCTCGAAAATTGACATTAGGAACTACATAGGGATGTACGGTGAAGTCAAAATGTAATTACTGAATGAACTGTAACAATCTCAAAACAGTCCAGACGTTGTTTTATTCCCTTTTGAATCAAGCCCTAGTATTAATATTTCGTTCGACCGTGTCACTTCCTGTTCTGATAAGTTCACTTGATGTAAACTGGTCAAATATGTACATCTGTACTGTGAGGATTTTCCTTCCAGGGAATTTGCAATCAGTTATAGGCTGAAAAACAGGACGGGAACAGAAGAGTAGAACCACCTAACCCGTTTTAGTACAGATGTATAAGTATATGTACATATGAAGCAAGAATAATAATTGAGGATGTACCCTTGTTTGAGGTTTACAAGACCATCTCGTACTAATTAATTTCGCTAACCACATCGTGTAAAACTTTCTTGTCTATAAGATAATTCCTGTACCCAGGAATTCCTACGTCCTTCTGATGATTGAAACTAAATTTTATGACGGTTCCAATGACGACATCGAGTACTCAAATTGTGACATGAATATTAGGGGATAAAAAAAATGCAAAATTTATTGGCCCATGAGGGGATCGAACCCGCGACCTTCGCGTTATTAGCACGACGCTCTAACCAACTGAGCTAATGGGCCAGCTTGAGGAGAACCTGCTTTTTTCATATCCTGAATCTTCCCTGTAGACAATACAGAGGTCTTGATTGCACTTGTTGAATTTGGGGCAAGGTGAAATTATGTAAACATTAGGTAGTTAGGTATGAATAGCAAGTACACTTATACAACATGGTGTGGTTATGTGATTGTGTTTGCAGCTAATTACTAGTGTCAGTGACACTACTGATTTTCCTAGTAATTGTTCAGTTTCCTAAAGCTGTCGGTGACCTTCTGTAGTTTCTGTCCCACGGTGGGAAAAATGTGCCGTTCAAAATAAGAGGAAAAATAATGTATTTATTGGCAAAATATTTTATGTAAGTAACCAATGAGTGTAGATTATTTAATAAAAATATATCACCCTGAAATCAGTTCCAAGAATTACAAAATTTCATTCATTCGGAATCACATCAACCAAATTACATTACTATTGTTGTGTCTACAGCCGACAATTTATTTTCACGAATAGGTATTCGTGAAAATTCATTTCTTCGAGTTTCTCACGACCTTCATTTCACTGTGTTCCACGAACTCCCTGAGTTTGTACTCCAAACTGACTCCATCACTTGGTTTTCGTTTCCAAAAGTTGAACCCAAAAGTTTCTTAACTTTAAAATGAAAATGGTACAAAATTCTCAAACTTTAAAGTGGGGGAAATTTTACAGGTATGCCCCGATTTAATTAGAAATAATAGTACTAATTGTTTAACGATAGGATCATGAAGTCAAAATTAACCACTACTATTAAATACTATACCCCGAGCGATTTTATAGTTTACTAGGAGAGAAATCAAGTAAAAAATATGAGCCCATTATTAACGTGTTATGACGCAAAACGCACTTTAGAAACGAGCAAAAGACAGTCGTTCGTTGTTGAAATTTTTGTAAAAAATAACGTGTAGTGAGAAGCCAGTCAGATACCTAATGGACCATAAACTCAGTCAGCATAATGCTCTAAACGAATTTTATCTCTCCTTCATGCCTGTTAAAAATTCACCTTGACTTTATAAAACCGCGTGGCAATACAAGTAAAGTACTCACACTTACGTGCACGATTTCTTGAGTCTGAAATATTACGTATGTATAAAACCAGGCCAACGATTTGTACCTTCAACTTGCAAGATTTTAATAATACTATTCACATCCAGAAATCGTGTTGTAGTTTTTTTCGTATTTTTTGAACTTACTTATTCTAAAAAAGTAGAAGGGAGGTCGGCTTCTAAATCAGATTCACATTCTTACGCTTGACCTTCAATAGTTGGAATCTCCCATTGCAATATCAGGTGCCTCCCTTACACAATCATATTGCGAGAGCTTGAAATTAAACTACAAATTGTAGCCTACAAGTCATGAGCAAGTGTTGCAATTTCGTTCTTGGTTCTGCTCAAGTCTGACAATTATCTGTTAATTATAGGACCCTGTCATCAATTATTAGCAAAGTCTGCCTGGAAGTTCGACAGTTTTCCAAAATTTTGCCAGTATTGTAAGGTCTGTTCTTGTTATTCCAAGATTATTCCCTGCGTTAGTCAAACTCTGTGGAAAAATTAAAATCAACGAAAGGAACGTTCGGGGAACTTTGGAGCATTTCACAACGGTGAAATACTGTTTTACAGGTGCCAGAGGTCCGTTACGAGACATCAACAATCACTTGCTACAGGTAATAATAGTTCCCATAGGCCGCAGCTGGGTGGCACCAAAGATGTTTTCCTCTCATGACTAGTTGAAGAAAAGTTTGCTCCAACTACATTTACTTACCCTTGCAATGTAAATTAATTCTAAAAGGGAACTAATGAATTTAACCAACTAACAAAGAGTACCTACCCACAGAGAGTTTATATTAATTAATTTGTACTGTATAGACGCATATTTATAACTATTATAATTTATTTATATGAGCAAAACCTTCTTCTTCATATCTGTAGTTCCCATTTTCCCCAATTTTTTAGCACGCTAAAAATGCGCTCTTCCCCAATTTCCCGCTTTAATCATTGTGAATAGGAAATATATGCAATGTGGATGTGACAATTTTTCCTTTTTTGCATTTTACTGATCGGGAGTTGCGAGTGAATTTTAATTGCTAGATTATGTTTACCTCAACCTCTGTGACATTGTTCAGAGTGCGTACATGAACAGCAATATGGTAATTCCATTTTTTCCCCTTTTAACCTCCTCTATAGTTGACTCCCTCTATACTTTAACCTTCAGTTCAGATATTCAATTCAGACATGCAAATACAATACGCACCTTTTCCCAACCATCGAATTTTTTCCCCTCCACGTTCTAAAAACACAGAAGCAAGTCGCATTTGTTAATTACTGCCATCACCACAACAACCCAACCCATTAATTGCAACTACACACGTCCATACTACAATTTCCCCAGTGTTGTAATTACGTCAAAGAATCCAACCGAATTAATTAGAATTTACATCAACACACAGGAAAAGATGCTTCACGCAATGAACCATATGGCTCATCCGTCACTAAATCCGTCTTCACCGCAGAACCAGTTAACATTTCTGGAGAATATAGGTTACCCATCCACAAAGGATTGAGTACACATCTAGTCCATGTCCGCCGGCCAAGAATATAACTATAGACTCACACACACACGTCAATACATCAACGGAGGTCAAAATCCCAGGCTAATTTTGGAGTCCTTGTTATTTTTCCCACTCCCAAGAAATTCTGAATTGAACTAAATTCTGCTCGAAAGGAACGTTTCAAACCCCGGACTTGCCTTGTCCCCTCAGACTACACTCAATAATATTTTCTCACATTGTTAAGTATTTACTTTTCTTCTGTAATTATTCCTGTGACCTCTCCTACGATCAATTTGACTTAAAATTTCAAGTCATTTTAAAGAATTCTATTGTCATTCTAAGTCTTCTCATGTCATCAGAACCCATGGCATCATATATGTAGTCCACATATGGAAGTCATCTGTAGTTTTTGGAGGTTTTTAGCGGCCTCATGTATTTTCTTTCTCAGAATGTTCCTTGTAAATGGCTCTTTTCGTTTAGCTCAAACAAACATTCCCTGACTGCTGAGGAATTTGTATTTATCTGTCTAGTTTGGATTTGAATGCTCTGGCACTCAAATACATATGACTCTGCTTGTTATCCGTGATATTTGCATGGGGTCTGAAAAAAGGGTAATGCAAATGCACACACTCTATAGTTGTTTTTTATACAAGCATTAAATATAAGTATGTTCTGTATATAGTATACATATTGAAGAAGTAATGCATCCTGTACTGATTCTGATAGGGAAGAGCTGTGTTCACTGTTTACTGTGTAGTGTGTAGGACCCAGCGACACTGACTCACAACCTCACAAGCAGGCAGTTAGCAGTTAAAGCAGTGGCTCTGGGCCTGTTAGTATGTATCTGTGTGTATGCTCTACTGCACTTATGCTCTAGTGTTCATTGTCAGCGTAGACTCTCTGTAATCGTTCATGTTAGTTAGGGTAAGGGTAGGAATTGAGTGGGGCTGTTGTTGTTAAGTATATTATTCAACAGACAGGGATATTCTTCTCACTTGTTGCATTTTTGTTGTCTCGGCGGTTTGTGTGTGTATAGCGTGCTCATAGCATTGAGCCCTCTCAGTTTTGAACGGATAATAAAATAGTTGACGTGCATTGTTTTAAAAATAATCATATATACCGTCAAATTAGTGTCTATATGTGATAGTGATTTGGGAGGAGGAAGCATTACTATTTTTGTGACAATATTCCTTAATTGTTCAGGTTCTAAAAACAGGAGCTACTATTGTGTGAGTTTCACGTCAGGATTTTTATTAACAATTTTTTTTAAAAGAAATTGACAATTGAGTATATCTAGTACCTTTGTGATATTCATTGCTTGTGTGACCAAGGTCGACGTAGTAATGTCTTGACGTGGTGCAGTTCAAGGAATAAAACATCATTACAATTATTTTCTACAGGAGCTGCTGATTGTGACGTGAGTATGGTGACAAAAGGAATTTTCAAAGACGAAATAACTCTCCCGTTATGACCGGGGCTTCCCTGAATTGTCAAGACACTCTTGTACTCCTTTGACCAGGTGGATTACTGACGAAGGGAAATTCACTGGGATTTCTTTTTCGAGTAAGTTTAATTTATTTGATGGGTAATGGTTTTCCGGGATTTTTGTATGAAATATATTGTGGATTTGATTTTGCTTTCGATATTTGTTTGGTGTTAGTTTCAGTTTCGACTGTAATCGAAAGGGCTGGGGATTAGTTTCGCTGATGTGTTGGAATTTTTAGTGTGTTTGAAAGTCAACAAGTTTCATATTTATGGATTTTGAAAGTGAATGAGGATTTTTTATGAGGGAAATGTGCTAAGTTCAGAAATTAGTCTTTTTTAAATATTTTTACTTTACTATGGCAGACTTGAATAGTTTCCATGCTATTTTTAGATTTATTTTTAGATTTATTGTTGGAAGGTAAAACTAACTCTGGGGACTTCATGGGTGGTACTTAGTTGAGTGGATGGAAGTTGTTAGGGAGAGAGGTTCTTATTGACTGAAGATTTAAACCTGAGTTGTGAATATTTTTGTAGTTATTATGAAACTGTGGCTGTTATTCGTGATGTTATGCTAGCAATAAAATTTGAGTGTAGGTTTGTGTTGTTAAATGGGAGATATTTTACTGGGAATGCTTGGTAGTGAATATTTATTATTGTTAATAATTTAAGTAAATAGGTTCTGATCCGGTTGGTGAAGGTGCTTTTTCCTGATATAATGCAATCTCTTGTAATGGTAGTTGAGTTTTGATACATCCTTTGATGCAGGACTAGGGATACTGAAGGTGAAGGTTTTTGAAACTTATGGATTTTCGAAGTGATGTCGTCAGTCGGCTCGGGTTGCAATTTGTAGTGGTTATTGTTGATGGTAGTTTACTAAAAGTGGAGTTTGTTGCTTGCAAACATAAAGTTTCAGGCTATTAGTAACACATGTTGTGAGTTGTGTGTTTCTATGTCGCTTTGGACGTGAGATGTGCATTTCAAAAAAGTATATAGATGGCTTGAAGGAAGGATCGGACAAAATTCCGTTTATACATTCCGCTTTCCGCTCAAAGTTTTGACTCGTATTTCATGGCAGTGGCAGGATGGTAGAAAGTTTAGAATGCATAGTCATTTGCTTTCATTTGAATGTTGGGTCATAAATAGTTGTGATATTAATTCAAAATTTGTATTGTGCCAGTGGAGTTTCATTTTGTAACGGCAAAATCTCGCATAATGAGAAGGTTACTTGTCATTTGTTAGCTGCTCGTTTCTAGAATTGGAAGTATAATCAGCCAGGGAGAGAGAGACAGATACTGAATTCATGATTAACAATAAGCCAGGAGTATTTGGTTGGGAATTCCTTCCTAGTTGACTGTGGTTGGTGATATTGTGTAGGGTTACTGGTACTCAGAATGTGATCTGTCACGCGAGGAGGTTTTGCATTTCATTAGTATTGAAATAAACGCTTATATTGTATATCCAAGTTCACTTGTCTTCTCTTGCAGAGATTAACCCTTTGGTTTCACTGTGTCAGTACTTGACAATTTTGTCTTTTGTGCGAAGCAATTAGGTCATTTAATTGTAAAATAAAAATACTCACTTCAGTTGACATTCCATAAAGTAACTAACTGTACTGATACAAAGGAAATATCCTTTGGGTAGGGCTAGAATTGAATACGTGTAATTCATTTGCATAAATGATCCTTGTTGAACTTACTTGGACTGGAATAGCAGTAATAACTAACCAACTAACAACACTCCGTGGTAAGTCTATCGTTGTGTATGTCTCACAATGAAAGTAAAGTTGAGAGCTTCATGTAGTATGCACTTCAGTAATTTGAATATGTCTGACTTGCTGTCGAAACTTACTTACATGTCGTTGCGTTGTCTCCCCTTAATATCCTTGCAGAAATTTAATGGTTTTAATTTCAAGTAAGTAAGTAACAACCACAAGTTTGATAATGTGATGTTAAATAAACGTTGCTGTAAATCTCAATTTAAACAATAATCAACAATCGTGTAAGATTTTGCTTTCAAATGTATGATGTTGTAGTTGTTAGTTTGTTAGGAGTGAGCATATATCAAGTATACGCACGTTTTGCCGTAACAGTTGATTGCGCATCTCAACTGGTTTTTAATCTGTTGAAAGCAAAAGCGTTACTATGTTTACTTACTCAGGCACTTGCAAATCTCTCATTGCAATTCAATAGCATCTAACCTACTTAGACCCCACACTAAAAGTTTTATTAATGTTGGAAGGTATCAGTCGTATCAGGTTTGTTTATTATATGAAAAGTGAAATAACATTACGTGTCTGTAAACTGTATGGTGTACTTCAGCAAAAAAACAGTTATGCCACTTAATTCTATGCATATATCACATCAAATTTTCATGTGACATTTGTAGCTTTTATTTGCTCCCAGGAATATATCGAGCCCTAAATTCTTATTGTATTTTCCCTTTCTTTTGGTGAATTTTTCTCGTGACAGACTTCACAGCCAGCAATGATATATTAGTAGTAGTTAAGCTTGAGAATGAACTCTATGTTATGTCTTACAATTAGATTGCTATCAAGAAAGCAAGAATGTACAATGTGTAATAGCGTCCTTTATTACCATTCGCATATAAATGGGATGTTTTTTTCTATTTTGAATTCTATTCAGCTGGAATTTGCACATTTCTAAATGGTTCTAAGTTCATCTATTGAATCTGAAGATGCGGAGTACTATATACAGCTTTTATTAGATGGTTATCGAGTGTTTACAATAGGTACAAGGGTATCATTAAATTGAAGAATGAATGAATGAATTGAATACTTTCGACCACTCCTGTTGTGTTTGCCCAATTTGAAAAGATGATGACTATGTGGATGTAATGTATATTACGTATACAATATCCGGTGGAAAACTAGACACCAGTAATTACACACGTATGCAAGTGAATATACGATACACCCCACCAGCATACATTTTGAAAAGATTTACAGCCACCTTGCTTGCAACACAAACATAAATCAGTTTCTTGTACGTAAGCTATCATACAACGACTGAAGCATGGTTGATTAGAGTTTGAATGCCTTGAACCAATGTACATAATAATTATTATGTATATAAAATTCACGCAACAGATTAGCGTTCATATTATACGAGAAGAAAAAAATGAACTAAGAAGTATGCTTGCACATACTTTTTGGTAACACTTGATTACTTTAATGTACCTTCTTGTTGCAAGTATCTGTATTTCGCATACTATGCTTCAACAGGCTAAAGGTACATCTCATTTCATCGTAAGGTTGTAACTGAATTTATCCTTGGCAGGTAAAAAATTTCAGAGACAGAAAACTGAGTTTATTCTGCTTCCTGCTTTGGATAACTTGATTCGCTGAATGAACACAGGCCAGAGGCAAACTTTATTAGTGAATTTTATTATTAGATAACAGCTTGACTTTTCAGTGACTTACATAGTTCTTATTCAGTAAGGAGTACCATTCACTTTCTCGTTTGTAAGGCAATTCACTGCATGAGGAAGGATTCTTATTGTCTTCTGAAAAAGGACTCAATGATCAAATTCTATGTGCATATATTCTTCTTCGAGGTGCACATCTATTATTCTCTTCAGGAAACAAACTTTGGTTTGGACCTCAATGAGCAATGAAGATGCGGCTATGTTTCTTATTATTCGTGACCGGCTGACCAATTTATTTTGATCTGAAAAGCTTTGATTGAAGCTATTGTCATTAGCAGTTGGGGTTGGGATTAATCGGATCAGTTGTAGCAGCTAATGTATGTTGCACAACCACTTTTCTTGCCAGTGAACCCAAAAAACAACGTCAGTGAGTTCCCGAAAAATAAATATACAACCAATCTTGCGAACTGTTTTGGCGTAGATAGTTGGCATCGAAATGGTGTCAAGCAGCTTTGATTTACTTAATCAGTGTTTTTAAAACACCTTAACGCAAAGATTACCGTTGCATTCACACGTGCTCATACTATGGAAATTCTATAGTGATAAGCACATCCATGCCTCTAATGTGCGACAAAGATCTCTGTTTACACCATTACGGTTGCTATCGATTCCATGTTGAGGTGTGCGAATGCTTTTCTGTCAAAGGTTAATGTTTGAGTTGGTTTGGTAACGAGTTGCTGCTCTGCCGTCGGATAATTAAGCCTTCATTGTCATTTTGTCATGCTGCATTGAAAAATTAACTAACAATAAGTAAACATTTTAACTCCATTGTCGACACAGTACTGTGCGAGTAAAATATCCAAAAAAGAGACTTTTACAAGAGGAATATTCTCTCTAACACTCTTTGGTAATTAAATACAATGTTAAAACTAAACAGAATCCTTGAGCTGAACAAACTGCACGAAGGACTTCCTATCTGTAATCATGTCGCGCGATTGTTTTCGTCGTTGTTAATACTGACGTTTATCATAAGGTAAATATGGGGGATTGGGGACTAGTTTTTGTCCTTCTCAAACTTAACAATCCTTTGAGGGATATATGTACTATGTACTCACAGTACTTACAATACGTACATAGGCCATTATTGTTGTGGTGTGGTGTACGGCGCCGTACCCCTGTAAGTAATTTTTCTCGGCTGCAGTCCAACCGGTAGTATATATAGTAAGCGAAAAATATATGAATGGCATTGCTTTTTCTGAGAGAACTAAGAATTTCCAAGGTCAGACTTGTCCCAAGTGCGTTCGTATCATTATGATTCTGATCAGCGTATAATTTGCTTCTATGTTTTCAACCGGAGTGCATGTACTTAAGTATATTGCCCATACTGGAACCATGGGATGTAAATGAGATGATCTTATACTTCCTTTGTTTCTATTTACACGGCTTGTAATACCCATTTAACATCGTAACAAAGGGTTTCAAATTTATT
This sequence comes from Allacma fusca, assembly GCA_947179485.1. Lineage (NCBI taxonomy): Eukaryota > Metazoa > Arthropoda > Collembola > Symphypleona > Sminthuridae > Allacma > Allacma fusca. The sequence continues at coordinate 46,147,232 of OX359249.1, read as the reverse complement.
ACTCTATTTAGTAGTGGTAAATGCGTGGTATGAAGTAGAAACCGGATGACTATCACTGGCATACATTCATCATTGTAATTGGGGTTACATAGTTGCATGTTGTGCGTAACTAAAAGTATTGGATTTAATAGTATAGCACTAGTAGCATAAATATTTGAGAAAAAAGTAGTCTCAGCATTCATGATTTTGTGGGTTAGTGTTTTAACGCTCTTTTGTCATTATTACATCATTACACATGTGTTGCTACTGCTACGAATTAATTTATTTCTACTTGTTTTTACGAGGAAACATGACACGATCGCATCGATTGTTGATTTTTTTTTTACGCCGCGAATTTGAGCATCGGAAGATTTAATAAGAGCAGAGAGCAGTAGTGTTATTTTCTCGTTATGCTCATTTGTTACGCAAGCGAATCTCCTCAGATTTCATGTTGACTTAGGCAGAGGGACAACCTGTATTCATTCGCCAATGACAAATCATTGTCAGCAACCTATGTTTTATTACTCGAATTATTTGGTATTCAAATGACTTGTTTGTTACCGGAATAGGTGTGCTTCGTAAGGATAAAACTATGTAGTTTATACTTCCGATTAGACGCTTGAAAAAGTTTTGAAAGCTCGGCTAGATATGTACGTAGTGTAGTACTTACCATGCCAACATACTCAAGTGAAGAATAATTATTGAAGATTGAAGGGGAGTGCCGGTTCCTACTAATCCATAACCTTTCACCAATGTGATTTACCACGTTGTGGTAAATATTCAAATATGCAAAGTTTTGTTGTGTGATTTTTAAGAAAATTTAATTCATTCGTCTTCCAGTCTAAAATGTATTAAGTTTCTTCCAAACCTTCAAAAGGCGTGAGAATTGTTCTGAGACTTTGCTTGCACTGGTGGTGTGTGGTGTTAGTGGTTCAACCAAACTAACTTCACATTTTAGGGCTAAGAAACGAATTCTTTTGTAGGTAGACATTGTGTCGACTCTGAAGTATACTATTTTGACATTGGATTTGATATCGGATATGACAAGGTATCCGACAGTGTTCTGTGCTAATGCACACATTTATTGAAGCTGTAAAAGTCGTGCCAAGAATGTAACAGGGGGAAACGTATGAAGGAGACAAAGTGAATTATAATTGCATGCATTAATTACACAAGTCGTAATTGAAAGTCCTGTGTGATACAAAAGTAAATAGCAAATGTATACAAATTGTAAGGATTGCAGGTCGAGTGACTATGAATTTTAGGAATTTTATATACAGGATGTACTGCCCAGGTATGTTATATCTATGTACTGTAATGTAGTGTAGTGTAGTCATGTTAAGGAAGATAGTTCGATGCTTTGAAAGAAGTTCGCACAATAATGGTGCGAGCTCTCATTATGCCCTTGATAGTTTGATAGTTGGCTCAGAGTATGTTTAGTTCAAATGGTATTATACATATACTTCTGCAGTTTTTGTGAGAATTCTATTGGGAAATTCTGTAGGTGAGTAAAGTACCTCTTGCCACAGCTAAAGCACAGGAGTAAGAAACTCATATAGACAAGCAATAAGACTTCTGACGATTTAATACACTGACTTCATCCTTCGTACCGCATATCTTTCAGCTTGAAGTTTATTACCAGTCACTATTCATGCTTAACATGTCAGAAGAAAAAATCACATTCTCTGTATATACTTGATATCTATATACGAGACTTATGAGAGTCGGAGAAGGCTGTGAGATGCGTCCTCATGTTGGGCGTCATCAGTCAGAATAGCCATCGTAAGCTATTTTTTAATTACACTTGTAACTTACAGCAATCAAGGGCTCAGATCACTTAAATTCTTGTACTCTCCTTCTCTGTGAAGAAGTCGGCTCCAGAGATTTTTTTTCTCATCCCGCTGACTCTCCGTATGTCCTCATTTAAGGATTGTAATTGCCAGGTTATATATATTCGTTACTTTAATTTTAATCTTTGATATGGATCTGGACGGTTGGCATTGAGACATTGAAAGTACGATTCCAGAAATTCAATGAAGTATCGTTTTTGACTTATTATTGTGCAATTGCTGTATCATTGATAGTGGTTGTGTAAATCTAATTGTTTTTAACTAACTGTGACTGTACCTGTTGAGATAAATCATTAATTGCTTTTAAGACCAAGTGGGAACTTTCCTACAGCGAGTTTTTTCTATTGAAAAGGAAACCGTAACGTCAATCGATGCGTTTGTCTGTACATTCTCACGGTGTGTGTGGTGTGTTTAGTTGAATACTTTAAATGAATCTAATCTTTAGATTCTAATGTCATCTGAAAACTCTCTTGTGAATTAGCAGAGAATTTTTTGCGGGGCATTGCGGGATTTTGTTTATAAGTAAATTATCTTAAACTGCTTTAAATGAATAAGATTTGACTATATTGCTTTATAAATTGTCTCAGGTGTTCCAAAATATTATATTAACGTTTCCAAATGACGTACACGTTTAGAGTTAACAATAATTGTTGACCTCTTTGTGAGGCATTAGTGTAAAACGATAATAAACATTAATATGCAACGTAGGATGCAGTGGAGACTAATTGGACTAATCAGATGATTTTTTAAATTTCAGATTCTTTGTGTTAAAAGAAAATTCAAGCGACAGCCTAGAGGGCTGGCTTGGAAGTGAAAATAATCAAAATGTTGTGCTCAACGAATGGAATTTATAGATTCTTGGACGCAATTCTTTTGCTGTCCGTTTTCCTGTTTCAAAGTGTTGTTTTGAACTTATTTATTATAAATAAATCACGCGACTCTTCGTTACCATTCCTTTGGTTCCTATGTGATTTCTTCTGCCTGCTCATTTTTTCACTGACACTATTCCTGGCTTTCCGGAATAATTATAAAAGGCGGAGACGGGAAAAAAGTCTGAACATGTCCAGCTCTAATAGTGTCAATTCGGGTCGCACGACGTCTAGGAATAGTAGCAACGGATCGGATCATGGCCTTTACCCAATTGATTGCTTTGCTCAAGTCTCAACATTTCCCTTCAGCTACATTTCGTGGATAGTCTACTCAGTGATTCTCATTGCCAAAATAGTAGTTCTTTTTAAAGCAGAAGTTCCACAAAAACTTCCGACCGATGGTTTCTTTGGTTCCCAAATGATGAAATTCGCCATCGGAGTTGCTACAATTATTTTCTCCCTCCTTGTTGAGGCCCACCATGATTTCCACGATGACCCTCCACGCCACGACTACATCAAATCTTTATCCTATGGAATGGCAATGGAAATTATCGATTCGGTATGAATAAATTTTTGATTTTTAATCACACTTTAGCAAGAGCTATACCATGTCGAATCTAATTTATTTAATTTATTGTTTCTTAGACTAGCTTTTTGGGACTACTCATAGGATCTGAATCACATTTAGGTAAGAAATGACTGGAAATTATACCACATACGCACAGTAGTTGCTCGATTATTTATTCGAAAATGTTTTTCATCATTTTGTATGTTTTTAGTGTACACCTGGAGAATGGAGAACTTCATTATCGCATTGTCGTCTTTGAACCTAATGTTACCAGCAATATCTTTGTATAAGCTCACGCTACCAAGCTTTGGAAGTACTAATACTGTTCCGTTAGATGCGCTGTACAAAATTTTACATCTCTCGTTTGTGAACGTACCGTACTTTGGAGTCCGTGTCTACCTGTGGCAATTTCTGGGTGCGGATGTATCCGTGTTTATAATCAAAAATCTGTATTTCATTATAGGATTCCTGCGGGAAGTGGTTTCCGAAATAAGAAAAATTCAAGTGTATTGTAACAATAGATCAAAAGTCATGAGGCAAATGCCAAAAATTATTCCCATGGGAAAGTTGAATGAAGGGCCGATTGGAAACATGGATAAGCCTCTTAATACTGAACTTGAGAATTGTAGACTGTAAATTTTAAATGCTAATTAATAAGTGTGTATTTCGAAAAAATTGTAATAACTTTATCCTTACGGTAAGTTAGCCCAGACGCAGGTCACACTCTGGATACTTGACACATTCTCGCTCGAGTAACAACGGTTATGACTGACCAAAAATTTGTCGTATCAGAGTACATGGCACATCTTAGTTTGTTAGTTGTAATGATTTTGTCATCGTTAGCCTCTAGGTACCAGAGATGAAGACACGCGGTTCCTTGAATTTTCGTCGTATGAACTGTTAGCTTTGTGAAACATAATATTTTAGTTGTAGAAATGTCAATTTGTTACTCATTAGTCTAGTGACCTGGGGGAAAGCACTTAGCTCTGGGTGCAGGATACATCGATGAATGGTGTGTTTTGGTTTTCACATTAGATATTGACTGCGGTATTATCGCTTATCCTAAACTTCTACTTAAGTTTACCAGTTTTATTGATGATTCCTGTTCACGTCGGTGTAATAATTACTAGAGTTTAGTAGTTGAAATAAGTATAATGTATTTGATAAGTTGGCAATTTGTCGATTTGGATCTCATAGCAGATATCTGCTGGCAGTCAGTTGTATGAACATATCTTATTTATGAATACTTGCTATTAGATTTAATGAACTTACTTCCTTTGAAGAAACATGACTGGTTGTACTACTGTGTAAATTTTGAGTTATAAATTGCCGAATGTTTTTTATCGGTAAACAACGATAGCTGTTTCGGTTAAGGTGCCTTGCGTTTGTGTTGCTAAATATTATTCAACAACTTATAGCCTTTGTCTATCGCTGGAAATCATAACTGCTCCAGATTGTATTTCTATACTGATTCTTTCTATTATAATGATAACTTATGATTAGTTAATTTAGAACTATACTATCTCTGCAATAAAATGTGCTAATTGTAAGGCTCGAAATTCGGTCGCATTTTTGTGACTGTGTACAATGTAATGTAGTTATACTCTTTGTTCCTTCAACGTATTTTCTGTACTTTTTTACGTTGCGAAATAATAAAACACGAATAATTATTATAGACATAATTTGCTTGACTGATCACTTGTCTTTTTTGTATCAAACCTGCAAACTACTTGCTCAAGTCATGTAAAAAGTGCTAGATGCCGGTTTGAATAACGTAGTATAGCCCAGAACTGGTTGCATTGGAAGCATTTCTTTATTTCAAACTATAAGAAAATTAAAATCTGTGGGAGACAAAGTCAGACGGTGCTTACTGGGAAACGTAATAAAATAGTTTTACCGCTGTAAATCCTCTTGTTCCATATCAACGCTAACAAAAAAACTGGTTGACGGAATTAGTAATCAGCCAGGGCATTCAAAAATGATTTCGAAAAATGAGCGCTTGACGCTTACGTTCTATTACCGCAGTAAAATCTGAGCGTTGAATTTTTATCAATTCAAGTATTTTCTAATGAATTCAACAGAATTATATTTCATTGATACCTGCAAAATCTCTCATTCGTCTTCGTCGTGCAACAAAAATTTTGATTACGTCTTTGGATTTCCTAACTAATAAAAAATCTCGCAAAAACATTTATAGATCTGAAATCTGAACTATCAACTACAGCTACATCAACAAAATATGTTTGTGCTTGCTCAACCTGCAACAAAGCCCAAAACCTTGAACTGTTTCTTCGAATGGGAATCTCTAGCAGAACAATCTTAAAAAGTAGCTGTCCAAACATTAATAGTTAAGAAATAAAAATGTTGCCCTTGACAAGATGTAAGAAAAGCTCAACTGGTTGTTTTGTGCCAATTATAATCTACTGTAAATGTTAAAATCGTTTTTAAACTGTTTACATTACATGTACAGGATTCTCAATAACCTTCGCATCCCTAGGTTCTCCAAGATGTAATCATACTACACAATATTGTAGTTTTGTTTGTGCAGAATTTTATTAGATACATATTAGAAAAAAAAATCAAAATAATCGGTCAACAATACGGAACTTATGCCCAGGAAATTTAAAAAAAGTAAGGGGCTTCTTCAGCATTCCGAACTTCGTCCAGTCTTCGCGGATATGACCGTAGGAGCTTCTCGAAACCATCAGTGTCATGTTTCATATCTTCCAGCACTTGAATTATCGCTTTATGCAAGTCACGTATTTTGGCATCGTTGTTGGTAAATCTCTGAATCAGAAGGTCCTCGTCATTGAATTTCAAGTTGGTTCCCAAGTACTCGCACGTATTCAATTGTGGAGAGTTTCCATGCCATTGTGAATTCCCAAAAAAGTTAATTCTGTTGTCTAGTAGAAGGTTTTGGGTCACTTTTGCTTTAATGCACGGGTCATGGTCATGGAGAAAGGTGACTTTGTCGGTGTGAATAAATTTATCGGAATTCTTCAGGAGTACAGTATAGAATCACACGTTGCCCCAGGATGACATTTCCAATCCCACAGCAAAGGTGCAGGAAGTCTTCCTCCGTCTGTACCATCGTTCATCACAAACCACGTCATATCCTTACGGTTCAATCGAGTTAAGCAGGGTCTGAACTCCGTGTGACTCTTCTGTATGTATGAACCGATTACTTCGAAAACGAAATAACAGGTGAACATTTTGCACAACAAACATCTTCTACAATAAATTGTGTACAAAAGTTAGATCTTGGAGAACTTAAACCTAGGACCCAAGGTTACTCAGCATCCTGTATACAGAACTTCATTAATTAAATGGATCTAAGTGGCCACTTGAGGCAATAAATATTGTTCATTGTATGTACATCATCGCAAATTAAATACGATTAAACATCTCATAATCATACCACCCATTAGAACTTCAAAATGAAAACCATATTTCATTCAATTCACTCCTCCATGGTCATTGAAAGGGCACTTAATTCCCGTTTACTCAAACAGCACTCATTGACAATGACATTGACAGCAACGAATGAAAAACGAACGTAATTAAATGCTTACTATCTCATATCTCAACCTTTTTGGCCTTCGATTTTGCACATAAATAAAATGTAGTTTGGACAGGTAAAATTTTTAAATTTTATTATGTTTTTATTTGATTAATTTGTCTTATAAACTTGTAAAAATAAAAATTGCTGGCTCTCGGCTGTCGCTAGAATCAAATTGTCATCTCGGAACCCAGCATGTTCTTAACTCTGGCTCCTTAAATTTCTTTGACCTGGATCCCTATTTTTAAGGGTCATGAGCACGATTCCCAACTTGGGGACCTATCAGAGAGCTCTTTGGAGATGTCCTAATTAATTTTTTTCTTAACTAATTTGCCAAAATGAACTTCCAAAAAAATGTTAAACGCGAATCCAAAAATGATAATTTAAAATCCTTTAAAAATTCCGACTTTGCTTCAGGGGTTTTGACCTGAGTAACCCCAAATATTGACCAAGGTCAATGAAACAACTTTAAGGAAATCTGGAAGTAAAGCTACAAATTAGGTGAAACAAATTTGTTACGAATCACTCCCTACTGTAGACTAATGGGGGCATAGGTTTGGAGCCAAACCACCACCCATACAGACACGTAGTACTTTCAAAACGCAGTCTTAATGAGCCCCAATACCACACCGTTATATCAATTTTCTATTTGCTTCAAAGAACTAGGTCAGCAGTAGCGGTCACGTCAACGGTCAATAACGGGAAGCACCTGGGGGAATTTCCAAGGGCTTCGAAATCAACAAATTAATAAATTTCGCCTCGATTGTTTTCACATCATTCATGTACTTTGTAACACAAAAATTTATTGGCTTTTTAAAACGTTAGTTTCCAGGAAACTGCAAGGATAATTTTGGGTATGATCAGCATATGCAGGGAGAAAGCTTGAAAAAATTCCACTTCAGGAGCAAAATTTAAGAAATTACGGAAAGTTGATTGCGAGGAGGAAGTTTTAGCTTGGAAATTTTATCATACAAGACCTGACAGTTATAAAAAATTAAAAATACTATAATGCAATGCTACTAAATTTGAGAGAAAATCCGATAAACTTCATTTCATCCGACCCAGTCACAAATTCAGGCTAAATAGCCGGTGAAAACTTAAGAAAGAATTGCACCCAGTAATAGTACAAAGTACAATACATACAACATACATACCTATGTACAGTACATCGTTCACACTGGGAAAGAGAAAGGATTCGCATTTAGAACACAATTGAAATAATAGCATGCCTAATAAATTGTTAGTTTTAGTAAATAATTAGAACTGTCCGTTTTGTTTGCAAAACACCCTAAACACAGTATAATATTTCTTACATAACCTATCTAGTTTGCTATAATTGATAATATTAAAATATATTATTGTAAACCATGCCCCAGTATTATACTTATACAATATATTGATTCATCTGAGCAACCCCCAAAAGTATTAAAATTTGGCTCTAATAGTAACATGCTCCTATGCATAGAATTATTCGTGGGAATATGTCCAAATATATTTGCTGGGTTCTGTCATAGTGAGAGTGTAGTTTACTGAGCTTAAGTTTATATTAAACTTACCCCATATGAAGGGCATCCATCAGTATAATAAAATATAAACAAGGAAGGAAGCCTTGAATGTAAACTGAATTATAGTACAGAAACCTACAACCGCAAAGTCCTCGGTCCTCGTCCTCACGCCTGTCGATTGGATATCAAAGACGGTCTCTGAAAAATCCACCGGCACGGGCGTACAGCAATGCGTGCGGTTAATAGTGGAATGTCAAGCTTTCATACATGTCTACCACGAACGGTCTGTACCTACATCCAAATGCAGACTGCATCTGCATGCATGCGTAATGAAGACGTAAAATACGTGATGTGGTTTTTGCTTTTTTTAGTACTTTAGGACTCTGATCGTTAGTCCCACTGTATTTTATATTAAAGCACTGAAAGTAAATAATAAATGTTTCAAAGCAATGACGTACTGTACTCGACGTGGAACTTATTAAAAATCATTGGTTATTGAAATGGAAAATGCTGCAGTTGCCATTAGGAGCACTTCAAGAAAATTCATAACATGTAAGTATACATGATTTGAGCAGGGGTCGGATGTGTCAAGATTCTTCCCATGGGAACAAATTTATGGCAGGAAAATCACAAAGGGGTGATATTTTTGTGTGAACAGGGATTTTCAAATTCACTGACATTTTGGCAGGGATTTTCAAAATTATTGGCGTATGTCAGGGAAATTTGTTTTGTAAACAGGAATTTTAAAATTCGCTGACCTTATTTGGCAGGGTTTTGACAACATGGTTTTGCCAATAGGGATTTTTTAAATTGTTGACCCTTTCGGGACATAAGTTTCCGCAGGGACAATCAGAGATGATCTTTCAGGGAGATTAAGAAAAAACCGACCCCTGGGTTTAAGATTTGAAAAAAATCATCTGCTAATAATTGTAAGGGTTACTGTGAGGTAGTGTTTCTGAACGGTCCAAAAACATGGACTCGACCCGACTCGTTTTCCCGAACCGAAAAAAATCCCTTTTCTGTTCCCGAAACCGGAACCGATATGTTCGAGTCCGGGACATTTTTGCCTTCCCGGAACCGATCCGGAAAATAAAATCGGTTCCCGGACCAGTTCCGGTTCCTTCCCGAACCGGCAGAAAATGCATAGGATTCATTTTCATCGATGTCAAAATTGTGTCGCGTTTTCAAATGATAGTTGACAAATGCTTGACAAATGCATGTTTCACGTTTTCATCCAAAAAGGCAGCTTTACCAAACCCTTCCCGAAAACTTTCGGTTTTGATTTTTGTACCCGAAACCGGACCGAATGTAACGGTTCTTTAAACCGTTGACCCGAAACCGGACCGAAATTTAACGGTTCTTTAAATCGTTGACCCGAAACCGTACCAGAACCGAAACCGAACCGGAACCTCGGGAATTCCCGATACCGAACAGAAACACTACTGTGAGGTCACCTAAGAACTCATCTATGGACGTTCATATACAGGTTTGTCTTCGTTGGTATTATATTTGTAGTTATTGATTAGTTAAAATTCCCTCGCATAATCGCATTCAGCATGCGTTAACAAATTTTGAAAAACCATTACCCCTCAAATTTTTCACACATGTGCAAGTTCGTACGATCTCTGCCGGTCGCTATGAAAGACAATGTTATGTAAACAATAAATGCAATAAATCATAAATGGCGCAAGCTTAACATCCCGCTATCTATACATACGTAGTTGCCTGTGTTTACACATGTCCTAATTTAATTTTGTCCTTCAAAAACAATAGGCTTCTTACTTTCATACATTCGTAATTGTGTCTTTTAGCTTCGCTTCACCCCTAAAATTGTTTCCATGCGCTCACCAGGGGTCGGATTTCTATAAATCTCCCTGGAAGATCATTTCTAAATTTCGCTGCTGACTATTATCTCCCTGCTGGTAGGTCCTCAACGATTTCAAAAATCCCTGCTGAAAAAAAGGTAAACGATTTTTAAAATCCCTGTTGGCAAAAAAAATCCTTTACAAGACGTGAAATCGCTGCCAAATTAGGCCAATCAAGCCAAAAATCCCTGTTTGCTTAACAAATTTCTCTGAAACTCGTCAGCAAATTTGAAAATCCCTGCCAAAAAAAAGGTCAGCGATTTAAAAAATCCCTGTTCGTAAAAATAAACCCCTTCCCTTTGGGGTTTTCCCTGCCAGAAATATTTTTTCCCTGGGAAGAATCTTCCCGTCTTCCTACAAAAATCCGACCCTGGCGCTCACATTCGCGTGGGTGTATTCATGGGAAAAGCTGAAATCAGCATTTTTTAAAAATTTAGTCACTGAATCATCTATTGACTGATGATCCTAAAACTTGAAAAACCACAAATTAATTTAATTACGAATTTAGAAGGCCCATACTCTGTCTCCCTGTTTCCAGACACGTATTTGAATATTGACCTCAATTGACTTCCGGAGGTCAGACCTCATCCGATCTCCTTCAATAACATTACGCTTCTTCCCTTGTATCTATTCTTCCCCTATATAAAACTGAATTGCCTGGAATAACTGGTTCGGTAATTACCAGATTTACGGACAGCCTCAAATCCGGATTAGGGACTTCCATTTCACTTCGCCCCAAAAAATTGAACGAAGCATATGCATAAAGCCCTGTTTTAAATTTCAAATTAAACGTGTAACAAATTAAAAATTCTCTGTCACTATTTTTAAAAATTGACTTGTGTGGTGTCATTGGTTCGGGAGTTAGTATGTTTACAGACAAGCAGACATTATGATTGCCGCAGAAGGGACTTTCGTTTCCCTTCGCCCTTAAAAACCTTTTAAGGGTCTAATTAATTCTTGACACGGCCTCATCCAGTGCTGTGAGCCCAGCCCAATTGGTCGTGTAAACAGAGTGCAGGAGATGATGACGTGATATTTGAACGTTTCCTACTGCACCATGCGTACAGCTAAATAATTTGACTGGCATAGACCGACTATGTGCAAATACTGCAAATAGAAGCCGTATATTAGATTTACCGCACATATTTTGATTTTCTTCCCTAATTCTTATCCGATAAATACGAACCCGGAATTTTGTTAGGGAGATGTGAAAGAGTTGTGTCATTTTGTGCGTGAGGCCTTCGTATAGGTCTGTTGTTGGCTTTTGACTCGGAGCACATTCGCCTATAAATAAAATTATCTCAAATTCTTATATGAATTTATCTATAAGCCTGTGCTCTTATTATCTTGAATGGAAAATGGAACTGGTCAATGAGTCTGGGATCTTTAATTTTGGTACTGTTTTTAACTCCTAATAACACCTAATTTATGTAAATAAATAATATTACATAAGTCTATATTTTTCCGTCTCTGAAGTAATCAAGTGCAATGTTGATTAAAGGATTTCGCGCTTTTTAACTTGTCTGTTGAGGCAAAAAATAATAATATACTATGGAAGTTTTTTGACATATTTTAATATTTACTTGTATTTAATTTTTAGGTGTCTTTCCTCAACCTTTGGTCTCAGCTCGCCGGTACAGTCGAGATTGTTAATTAAATGGTAAGTATTAAAGAGTGGTAATGGTGTATGGGGAGTATGTGGGAGTATTGAAACTGTAAATAGAATGTCGTATTACTATCGTGCTTTATGTACGTATAATTTAATTTATTATTTTAGAAAACTAAAAACTATTACTTGATAACTACAGGGACAAGACTTGTGTGTTCAGAATGAGTGAGAAAAAACTGTCTCGCCGGTCACCGACGTCAGACTCGGGTAAATTAGCGCAATGGATTGCTGGTGCAGATGATTTTTTCTAGAATAATTCAAGAGACTGTTCTTTGAACTATTTATTTGAAAAGAATTAACTGCAAACCAGTATTCCGTTGGTCGTGGTTATCAATAATAGTAATAATTTATTGTTGTAATTTTATTAAGCTGTGTAATTGGGCAATGTGTTATTCCACAGAGTCGTCAACTAGTAGTTCCTCCAACTCTGACTCGGAATCTTCAGATGGAAATCTCAAGGGTAAAGGGAGTGAGCAAAATAAAAAAGGTAAACATGTGTATGCAGGTTGTGGGATGTAAATATTATGGGTTTTTGAATATTTACTTTGAATATATTCATGATTCAGCAGGAAAAGGAACCGAGCATTCCAACCGTGCGGCCTCGTTTTCATCAGGTGACGAGAAGAACGGGAGGACAAAGAAGAGGAGGAAATTGTCTGGGTCGGATTCTGATGATCGTAGATCGTTTCGTGGCGGTGAAGTCGACTCCGAAGATTTTTCCCCTCTAAAAAAACTGGGGAAGTTTTCTAAAAGTATAGTGAAAACTTCCGTTTCTGAATCAAAAGATGATTCAAATGTTAGCCAAAGGCTACCTGAGATTAACGGTGACGAGTTTTCGTCAAATACTACTACATCTAAGTTGGATCCGCGGAATAAGGTGCAAAATTCAGCAGTCCTTGAAGGCTTGGCGGTGAAAACAAGTGAATCAACTTATCTGCATGAGAAACATAGTAAGGAGAAAGCTGACTGTGTGGGTGGGACAACATTATTGAAATCAGGGGGAAAGGAAATACTATCAGTTAATCTGAATTCTGAAACTGCAGGTGAAGCACGTTTCGAGGAATTCAGAAAATCGAGGTCTGTTGAAAGAAGCAGTCGCACACGCTGCAAATCCAGTTCTTCCGAGCCCTCGAGAGCTAATGCAAGTTATGTAAAGCGTACAGAAGGTGTGTCGCAAAAAAAGTCAACGCGTAAAAGGTCATCATCAACGTCTTCAAAAGCGACATCAAGTTCAAGCGAGGATTCAAGGGATTCACCTCGTCGCGCGGGATCCAGAAAAGCTGCATTGTCGAAATCTCTCACTGGGTCTAGTTTGAATGACAAGTCAAATCATAAGAGCAAGTCACAAATGCAAGAAACGAAACGACGAGGTCGGGACCAACGCTTGTCTGCAACAAATGAAGATGATTCGACCCGTATTTTGTCGAAATCAGGAGAGAAAGAATCGAAATCCAGAGAGCATCTATTGCTTTCTAAAAAAACTAGTTCCCGGTCACCATCTGACAGCAGTAGATCATCATCCAGCGATAAGACCGAATCTAGAATAAAAGGAAATAAAACTCGCCGCTCGAGATCCAACTCGGGGGAAAAAATATCGAAGCGTCAATTTACTTTACGTAGAGATGATAAAATAAGAGAGGAGAGGAAGCAGCATGGGTCAATGGAAAGAAAACATAGTAAGCGTGACAAACGATCTAGTTCAGCTGAGAAAAATCACAGAAGCTCATATAGTAGATCGCTTTCACGTGAAAGAAGGGTTGGCCATCGACGGAGGACATCACTGTCGAAAGATAATTATTACAGAAACCAAGGCAGACACCGCAGATCTATCTCCAGAAGTCGTTCTCCGAGACATAGAGAAATGAAATCAAGTAATTCAAGTGGGAGGTATGCTCAGCGACGTTCAAGAAGGTCTAATTCCAGGAGCCGTGATAGCTATCATTATCGGAGTAAAATGCTAACATCATCACGTGGAAGATCAAGATCCAGGGAACCAATATTTTCTGCGTACCAAACCTCAAAGTCTAGCAGAAATTCTAAATCCTCTGGTGAAGTTATTTCCAGAAGACGAACTTCTTGCAATTCTCCAAACTATGAACGGTCAAGCAACCACCATGGACACCGACGAGAGGGAAAAGCTGATTTCAGTCTCGTTCCTTATGGCAGTAAAGATGAAATTACTTCAGACTTGAAATTCAACAGAGATAATAAAACTCGAGGAAATCAGAGTTCTCGATTTTCTAAGGATCAGACATACCCTGGTAAATACATTTCTGATTCCCAGAAAAACAGTGAAACCAGGAAAGTAAGTAACAGTAGTACTCCCACAAAGAAGGATTCAAGAACTGATTCTACAGTAGCTCAATCGAACGATTTGCGCAATTCAAAGACTAAACCAGTCAAGGATAGTATGGATTCGTCTTCTTCAGATTCCGATTCTTCAACAGCTTCCGACGTAAGGAAAAAGAAGAAGAAATCTAGAGAAAGGAAGTCGAGTAAAAAATCAAAGAAGAAAAAACACAAGAAAACCAAGAAGTCGGAGAGTCGGAAACTGAAAAAGAAGTCCCAACGTAAAGACAAGAAGAAAATAACTTCAACGCCTTTATCGACGCCAGTGCAAACTAAAATCTTGGCGCAAGATGAAAGTAAAACAATAGGACCGGACCCAGTAAAGTTGATTGAAGAATCCAAAAAGTACGCTCCAAAGTCTCAGCACGAGTGGGAGAAAGAGCAGAGTGTCATCCGTAAAGTTGTAGATGACCAAACAGGAAGAGTCCGGTAACTTGGCACTGCCACTACTCTATTACATTAATAATGCAATGCGTATTTATGCCAGTGCTCGGACTGGGTACAGAAACCGTGTACCCGTACCCATACCCGTACCCGAATATCGGGTACTACAAAATGCTGTACCTATACCCGTACCCATACCCAAGTACCCGGGTAAATTATTTCGGTACCCGTACCCGTACCTGAAAATACAATGTAGTACCTGTACCCAAAATTTACCCGTACCCGTAATGTACCCAAAACCTGCACCCGTACCCGAGTATCTATTGTTTGTACCCGGGTATTACTCGGGTACTGGAAGTTTGGCCGATTTAAAATCCCCGACGACATTATACTGCCCAGCTGAAAAATTTTAATTTGTCAATTTTTTGACCTCCACGTGCCCGGGATTTTGGGAATTTTCCCTAGGCGTTAAAGACATCCTATTTGAATTTTTTGAAAAAATTATTTAACGCATTTTGGGATTTTTTTAATAAACACTGACCAAATTCAAATCCTACTACCCCAAAATAATAACTTGCTGAATGAAATGAAATGTGTTCTCGCTAATTGGAATTGGGACGGATTCTTTAATACTAAACTCTCCATAACTTGCTTTTCAAATTGGAGAACACGAAACAATTTTGTTTCCGGCTAATCGAACTCTGTGTATAGAAAATGTTATACGGAAAAATTGAGTTGATCATAATTTTTCCAAGTCAAATATTGCGGTTTCAGGAAATAAATGTGGGAGGCAATATTGAATATTCATTTTATATTACAGCTTTATAAAACAAACATTCGTAAACTGTCTTTCACATTTATGAAGCCCGAGACGGAGATTTTCGAAAAATTTTCATTCTAAAATGTTATAAATATTCACCCCAATAAATACTCAAAGTGTCATAAATACCCAGAATTGAAAATGCTCAAATTGCCTGCATAAAATGCCTTGGCGTTTTCAAATGGGCAACCCTGGGTACTTGTAACGTTAAGAAATGGATCTGCTAATAAATGTAAATTTATTCCGATCTTATCTCGTAATACGTCTTCAAATAATTGTAATGTTACGCGAAGCTAATTAAATTGAATCCCAAGAACCTCCCTCTTGAAATTCTTCGTTGATGAGCTTCACTATTTAATTCGATAAACAGATGATTTCTTTGACTCTACGCTCTATTTCTTTATTAGATTCCTTGGATGAATTATTAGACTACCATGTAAAAAACTACCACGTAATCATAAATGAGACGAAGCCACTTGGCTCTGTCACTATCGCAAGTATCTGTATACTACGAAATAAGCAACTCCACGGTTGGTAGGTCTTATTGTTAGCCATAGTAATCCATCCCATCAGGAATCCTCGAAGTACCCAAAAATACTCGGGTACAGCACCCACGGGTACAGGCATTTTACATAGTGATACCCGTACCCATTGGGTACTACCCGATTGCCACTGAGTGAGTACCCATACCCGTACCCGTACCTGTACCCACTTTATTGCCTAAAATCAAGAGTACCCGGGTAGTACCCGCGTACTTGCGAGTACGCAACTTCTGTACCCGGGTAGTACCCATACCAGTACCCGTACCCATTTACCCGAGTATTACCCGTACCCAGTCCGAGCACTGATTTATGCTGGATTTGCTTAATTCTATTTTTCTGTTTAGGCTCATTAAAGGATCTGGAGAAGTTATTGAGTCTATTGTTTCGAAGCAACAACATAAGAATATCAATAAGGCTGCTACTAAAGAAGATGGGCTTCAGTTTCAGTTACAGCTGAAACCCCAGTTGAAGTAACGTATGATTGAATGTATGTGTATTAATATAAGTTGTTTGAGTAATGCACTGTGTTAAATTATTATGTAATTTATGTGGTTTCTGATAATAAAATGTGTAGTTTTCTGACGCGAGTTCCTGTCAATCAGTAAATACAATAATCCTATTAAAGTTGTAATGGACGTAGTGTGAGGAAATAAATTTTATAAGCAATGTGAAATGGCTGGTATATTTTTGTCGTCACAATTTGTGAATGGCTTTCGTTACTTAGTTACTGATTTATCCATAGCTAAGTATTTGTACTGCTTTTGTAAGAATACCAGCTTATTATATGGAACCAGTAATGAGCTTTTTTTAACCCAGATGTAAAACCAAAAAACTTTCAAATCTTTACGCGATGCATTAACCAGTTCTCCTTTCTATATTCGAAAGTAAAATCGTTCGTGTGAAACTTAAATTAACAACACTGACCAGAAAAGGTGAGATACTGAGATTTATTTGAAAATAAAACAAATCTTGCTTAAGATTGCTACAAGTTGGTTAAAAGATGTGGTATTACAGCAATCGGAATGATTCTTTCTGAAGTCTTACGCGTTTGACAAACTATTGTTCTATAGCTGATGATGACGTGATTTAATTTTACAAAGTTTAGTTTGAAAATCAGCGCATTACTAAAACTAAGAAGTCTTAGGACGTCACATGATTCAAAAATAAATAGTTGCAAAAGATTAAAATATCCTTGAGCAATACTTCCAAGTTTACAGGCATGCAAGCACTTACAGCAATTAAGTATTGTCTTCCAGTTTGCAGAGCTCGAATGTAAATATTGGGAATTAATTGCTAAATCGAAGAGTTTCTCCAGGCTGACAAACTGTCTTAAATGACTAAAAACACAAGCTAGAAAATCAATGCAATTCCAATACTACGATGACTAATGTGGCACAGAACTAATAAATGTGGCTGCGAATTGATACTATACTACATCAAAAGAAAAAGTTTAAACGATGTTACGATGTCAATATAAATATTGAGGGTGGAGGACGGATAAAATAATTTTAATACCACCTTAATCACTCTAGAAAAGATGAGTACGCCTACCAAGGAACGTTTCTGCCGAAAACAACAAAATAAAGTTCTTGCGAGGGAAACCCTGAATAAAATCGTAGTTCCTTGCCTGGGGAGTGTTTCAACAATCATTTAATAAATACGCACGTATAATACAAATTACAGCTTGCAGTTATCTCGTATCGCATCGTTTTTGCAACGGAATCGCCTGAGTAACATAATAACAACCTTAAAACAAATTCAGACTACCTATTTGTACCACAGAAAATCGCATTACTTTCAATCCCAATCAGTCATTCAGCTGTCATTCAAGAAAACTACAATATTGCAGGAAGGGTAGCGGGATTAAAATATCTGAATAAAATGTGTCGTCTGTCCATCCCGATAACTAGGATCATCCACAACCCGAGCTCGGCACATAGGACAAGTTCTTTCCCTATCAAACCAGGTAGTTACGCATTCTTCACAGAAAATGTGGCTGCAGTTAAGTTTAGTAGGGTCATGAAAACTGTCATGACAAATTGGGCACACATCCCCAGCTTCTTTCAGTTCACTTTCGTTCGGCGTAGTACCATAATGCTGTAACAAAGTATCTGGTTTTAGACTTACTAAATACTAAGATTTCAATTCGAGAAAATGCGGAAAATAAGAAAAAAAGGAAATTACCACTTGTTGTAGCATTTTACGAAACGCAACTCTCCAGTGCTTATAGCGCTTCGATATATCACTCAATTTTAGGGCACAGTACAGGAGAACTAAAACACCCCCAATCAACGTTGATGGCCCTTCGTAGGTACCTGACATATACTGAACCCAAGAGTACACAGGGATGGCAGTTCTATAAAGCTGCGATGTACGTTCCACGAAGAGATAAAATTTCCCCTATAAAAATTATCAATTGTAATAATCAACCCAAATTTCGAATTTTGGAGCCTTTTGGCTCGTCAAAAGTATTTTTAAGAAAGTTGTACTAGTAAACTTGTGAAGCCCAAATGCAATGACAAACTCACCCTTTTTTGGTAGGGACATATTCGTCCAGGACAAATTAATACAAAAACTTTAATTATGATGGTTATAAACTTCGCAATGAAATCCACAACACCGGTAACCCAAAACATAGTCCACATCGATGAAATAGGAGTTCGAGTTGGAAGAAACAGCAATCTGTAGTGAATAAATGATTTCATGAAAACTAACTGAAATCGCTATAAAGCTAATTAAAAGTACAAGTATCTATACATATTTGTCGGGATTAGGAAAACTCAGACTGATAATGTTGGGGAGGAAAGCGTTTATCACATCAAATCTTACCCTAAATATAATTTTTCGTCTTGGTAAACGTAAAAAATGAATCCCATGCAGACAAGAAGATTCGCTGTGATCATTAGTAAGTAGGATAACTTCCTTTTTCCTTGTTTACTAACTTCTTTCTTGAAAAGAGAATTCGCATGAGAAAAGGTTAAAAGTAGTGCGAGGAAGCATACAATTCCACTGCCGTGATCGAACAGTCCCTGGGGTAGAAACAAAATATATTATTATCCAGACTTGCACAATCCGATGTATATATTTTTACTCCTCTTCACAATAAATGTGCCTGTTCAAAGTGGCAAGGTATGCGTTAATAATTACATTGCCAACCTTTATAAGAAGAATAAGCAAAAATGGAGAGTATCGTTCTGCCACAGAAATAATCGCTTGACCCTCAGGACTCGATCGAAAGATTTCGGCGGGGGTCGTGGTGGGGGATTCAGGGTCAGGCCGAGGGTTGTCTGCTTGCGGACGCCGTTCTCGTTCCTCCTCTGGACCGTGGTCGTGATTGTGATTATGTGTGTGAACGTGAGTTAGGCCCCCTTGATGATGTACGTTAGACGGCGGTGGCCAGTTTTCTGACTCCATGTCAACAACGTAGGACTCAGAATTACTCTGATTTCCTCCTTTAAGTAGTGAAACAAAACCAAACAGTCACGTTAGTTGTCAAGTCTGTCTATTATAACATACATATATAATTAGCTGTCGTTAAAAGGCTGGAATTGCTTAAAAGCACAAAGTACCATAGCAGATATTCTGACAATATTCGCTACCCCACGATCAATTTTACTTCACTCCTTGTTATTTCTTACTGTTAAGACATTTTTTAGAGACGAAACGTTCTACCTGTCGTTTAGTTTTAGAAATAATTACCTGAAGTACTGTTTTCAACTGTGATATTCTGATAGCCAGACCTAGGGCGATTTCCTGAGGATTGTGAAAGATATCCCTGAATAGCACTAGCCATAGTTTGAGTGACCACTTGACCAGCTGATGGGGAATCTCCGGGTGCAGTCGGTGTCATCATAGAAGCAGCCGTTGGATGTTGCTGCCCTCGACCGATCGTATTAGCTGAACGAGTACGTGCTGATTGGTCAAAAGTAGCTGTGTTTGTTGTCGAGGGACGAAAGTCATTGGTTTCCGAATTTGATCTCCGAAAATTATACGGTGCTCTCATCCAGTCATTTAACATATTTAGAGCAGGGGCTATTTGTCGCCCTGACCCTGTTTGAGGAACTAACCAACTAGGATCAAAGTTGAGATCAAGGTCGAATCTCCATCTTGGGCTAACTCGTCTATTTTCTGTATTGTTATTGTTATTTCCGTTTTCTTCAGTACCACCAGATCCCCCTCGGCTATTATTTGCGTCTGTCATTCCAAAGATCCTGATTTTGTAGATTCACAACCCTGTATGGAAAAAAGATTCAAATGATTATTACAGTGTCACTAGCACTGTCCTAAACATCCCACATCAGCTGCATCTTCAACTTTGAACTATCATTTTTAACTTACATTAATCACACAAGTCTACTGTAACTATGCTCACACGTATTCTCCTTCAAAAATAATCAAAGATATATACATAGTAATTTCACACTGGGAACTTACACCCACCTAATTAACTCCCCGACAAATTCCACCTCCAATACTGAATATATTCCCTCGAACAAACTTAATTACACCTACAAACCTAAATTCGTATACCAAATCTTACAAATAATTTGCTACGTCAAGCACAGCGCTCTGCTTACAGTGCAGTGCTCACTGCTCTCTATATTATTTCTATACTCTGATTATTATTTGATACGGTCAAGACACTAAATAGCTGATAATAAAACAAACCCACTATACTCTCTAAAGCAAAGCATTCCACAGAGAAATCAAATCAACGCCCCAGTAGGTGTCATCCGCTAAATTAACTAGTAACACCAAAAGTGAAGCACGCTACCCCAAAATACAGCTATTATAGCCGTTGTAATTTAACTACAAACACATACAAGGTATTTATGTAAAGTTTAAAAAAGTTATCACAAAAATTTGAACGGTCAAAACTACAACTCATACTTCCAATCCCAAGATTTGTCAGTACCATCAAAAAATACAACTTTACATCACATCACTCGAGATCATTTTCACGTGAAGATAAACAAAACGAACTGCGTGATCAAGCAACGACAACCGCAATGATAAAAAATATTAACTCCCAACCATAGGTATATCCAGAACTTCACACAAATAGAGCAAGTTGAATATGTTCTTTCACCTACACATAATTACACTTATTCTGTCCTATACCACTATACCCCACACGTAACTCCTCTATACATATTCACATGATTCATGATGTTCATGTGGGTTTGTCGTTGCGTCCGCGTCCTTATCATGTTTATTTCAGGCACAACAATTCGGGATTGATAAAACTTGGACTGAAAATAAACAATTCCCCTCCCTCCCCCTCCCCGCTCGAGAAAATATTAATTTCAAAAAATCTCAATGGCATGAGAACCAACTATATCAAGGGACAGCGTCGGGCATAATAACCTACTAATACCAAATATCACAACGAAGTGTCACAACTTTAATCTAACTACACTCAATCAATTACAATTAGTGTACCCACTGTCACCTATCTTAATCTTACACATGAGTTTTATTTACATCTTGTCGGACCTCGGACCCACCTTTCGTTTGTATTCCTTCAACTACAACACTGAGGAATTGATTCATAGTCTCCTGTCTCAATCACGTTTAATTTAACAGGCTGACTACTCCTCCAAGTTCTTCCGCACAGGAACAAAATCACAGATTGAACATGAAAACACACTTGACTCGGATGACAGTTTTGGAGAAACTAACCTGGAAAATTTCAAGGACACAGAGATGTACTTCAAATACTAGACAGAGACTGAACCTCACTTCATATGTTTATATCTGGCTTCCTCAAAATGTTCTAAACGAGTGAACCGACCCTGTCTCTATATACTGTACAGTTGTACACTGTACACACTAAAAGCACATCAATGCTATTAAGACTCAACTTGACTCGTATAACAACTGCACCGCACTACTACAACACTACAACGTCCCAGCAGAACGACAACGTACAGACTATCAACGTCCTGATCTCTACACATTCAACTATTGTTCACTATCCTTCCAAATTCCTTGACTCTGACGACTTTAAACTTGATGAAGTCACTCGAAAAAAAAACACGAAGACACTCGGACTCTATATACGTAGTAACTATACTTATACGTATCGTACATAGACACCATTTATTTCGTTTGACGAGTTTTTTAGGCCGAACTTTTGCAGGAGAAAGCTGTGACGTCTGGGAGTCATGTGATGAGATCTTGCGAAAGTGATTTGCAACATATCCGCCTTTTACTGCACACTCCGTTTTATTATCATGTATTCAAGTGCATTCAAAGTCCATTCCAATTGGTCCGACGCGGACTCATATACTTTTCAAAAATCTACGCGGGAATGGTTCCTACTCCGTAGTAAAAAAAACACTTCCGAATAAGTATTTGGGAGGTCGGAGGAATTGGGCCATTGAATTCTGAACGTTACAATTTTGAAGGCACATCTTTTTTATAAATACAAAAATAGTTTCTCTGACGACAGTGACGACGACCCTGTTTCAAAATGTATCCATTCATTGATCATTTGTAATTTGGACCTTGTGCGAGATCAAAATGAAGGATGGATTGACGCGGACGTCATCGTTATTAGATAATAATAATTGTTATTATTAATAGAAAATATATTAAATGAATATTATTACTAATTATTATTATTGTTATTACTGCTTAGAACATTGTTACGAAAAGAGTATTTATTGTACTTGAAAGCTTGAAAATAAAATGTTGGTTCAAAATACACACGTCAAACAAATATCGTGATTCCTTATAAATACATTATAAAAGTCCTTATTTTTACCAATTCCCACCCCGGTGTTCTGTTGTGCGTTCGTTGCACAAATGTAGGCTGGTTTTAATAGAGTTTTTGTTGAATCTGACCCTGAGCCAGAGGTGGATTTACGGGGACCACTCTGACCCCCGTAAATAATCCCTCTGGATAAAAGATTTAGGGTCATGGTAAAAATAAATTAGTGAAGACCCAGAGATTAGATGTGAAAAGGTCAGCATATCTATTTTGAGGCTTAGGGCCAGGGTAAAAACTTTTATGAATCCACCCCTGGCCTGAGCGAAGTTGTGGCTGTTGGGAATGATCATGGGATAAAACCTACGGGTCTATCATCTATAGAATAAACACATTTAGCCTAAAGTTCTGAAGATAAGAATTAAAAGGGACAATAGTCAATAGTGCATTTCTATGAATAAGTGGATATGTAACACAATATTATCATAATGAATCACTGAATCACTGATTTTACAAGATATAATTTGCATTCTGACTTAATCGACCATTTGAATATGACAACATAAGTACGTACTTTTTATTTGGTATGTATTCTCTGTAGCATGTTTTTCCTAAACCGAAATGATCTTTCGTTGTGAAGCCTATTTCCGGTGCTGCTTAATTTTAATTCGCTAACTAGTTACTACTTGGGAGTATATGATCTTTCAGTTTTGGAATAAGATTTTTTCATTGACTTCTCACAGGATTTATTTGTAAAAGGAAAGGCTTGTATTTCCTTTTTTCCTGGCTTGCAGGAAGAGACAAAGGTGTAGTTTTAAATAGTATGGGGTTTCAATGTTTTCAGGTGAAGTCAGTTGTTTTCATGGATAAAAGTATTTATGCTGTTAAGCTCTGTAATAAATGCATATTATTGAATTTATTATTCAAAAGGATGTCAGGTTGTAGGAACGGTTCCATCATTTGGAAGCCCGTGCTACCCTTTATACAACATATCGTATCGTGGGTACTGGGGCTAAGGGAAAGAAAAGGCTCAAGGGAAAATCGTGTTCGTATGAGTAAAAGAGTGTCCATATATGACGTCAAACAAAAATTTTATGACACAATGATACATGTGACATCGTGTTATCAGTTCCATTTGTAAGGGACCCATCATAATTGATGACATCGGTATTTCAAAATCAAAGCTTTCACTGGCAGATTGGTGCTGATTAGACCCGCTAGAATAGATACTTTAGCAACATTTAAAATCGGAATAATAAGAGCAGTATGTTTAAGGTTTCACCAAAAATAAGTAATTATGAAGGAGCGCGATCAGTGTACACGGGGTATGCCACACAATACAGTAGATACGGAGCAAACCTTTGACCTCTGAAACAATACGTTTCCGGGAAAAAATTCTTTCAGGTTCGTCGTCTAAGCACGGAAATACCCCAAACATCCTCTCTTCTAAGTTGAAAGAGTGGATAGTCTCCGTGTCCGTGTCCGTGATGGTAAGATTCAAATTTTGGCGCGCTTTTTTTTATTGGCTGGGCCAACAATAACTGGCTGAATAAATTATTAAAATATTTTTTTTAAATTAAAAAAAATATTAAAGCATTATACTGTTTTGCGCTTTTTCTTTTTTTCTTTTTTTTAATAAAAATAATGTTGCTCAAAAATGAAAAAAGGATGTTAAAAAGTCTTAATAACTCGAAATTATTAAAAAACTTTTTTACATTTTTTTGCGGATTTGAGATTCAAAAACCGAGCTTTATTTTATTTGCTGAGCCAGCAATAGCTGACTAAATAAATTACGAAAATTATTCTAAAAAAATTAAAAGCATTATACAGTAGCAAGGGCGGCGACATTGCACGGGCAGCCGTCCACAACCAAGACGGCCCACTCACTCTTTCAAATTAGAAGAATCATTTTAAAAAATTTAAAGCAAAATTAAATGAAAAAATCGTTTTACCGTACATTATTCTACACATTTACTAGGGTTGTGCAGCTAGCTATTGCATACAACTGTTATTTACTGTCTACCCTTTTTACATTTTCCTCGCTAAGCCAGCAATTTGCTGGCTGTGCAGTTCTCGTTTACTATTATAAACAACGATCAAGAAAGTTTCAAATATGGTAACACCTATACGGACAGACCCAACCTGAAAACAAATCAGTCGGTCCTGAGATGCCGAGGCAGCAGGACCTGCAGAGAGGAGATCTCCAGAGCCTGAGTTTGGATCTCTGGAGACCTCCATGGGAGTGTGGCCGAGACTGGCCACAGCAATGTGACCGTGACCCGTCACCCAGTGGGTTTCACAGTGGTCCACGGCTTGGCAGTTATGGCTGCCGTAGTCCAACGGCTTTACGGAGTCCAGCAATGGGTGCCTTAGCCCAACGGTTTTACGAAGGCCAGCTCTGGCTTACGTGGCCCAAAGGTTTTACGGAGGCCAGTCATGTCTGCCGTAGCCCAACGGCTGTACGGAGGCCGGCCAAGTCTGCCTCCGCCCAACGGCTTTACGGAGGCTAGCTATGGCTGCCGTAGCCTCTACGGGCTCTACGGTTGCAAGCTATGGTTACTGTCACCCGTCTAGACTCTGTGGCAGCTCAAAACGTGGGATTGGTCCGTGTCAATCGCTGTGACCCAATGGTGATTTACGGCGACACGGCGAGGCACGTCCTGATTTATTAATCTATAAAATTGATTTTAATCCTCGCTATTATATTGATCAGTAATGCATTCACGACATATGTACCTACATTTAGGAGGTTTCGACATAAAGTTTTCCCATAACACGATGAGGTCAATTACGCGGTAAATTGGCTACGAATTGATGATGTCACACAAGTTATAAGGGATCCACTGACCCTGTCACTGCCCGCTCAGCTTGTTGTGCCCTACCAATATAACTGATGGCATCATTCATGGTCGATCCCTAACTATATTTTATAATACCACATATGTACAAGTACGTGTGTATATATGATACAAGTATATGCAGGTTACTTGCTCTGATCACCATCAGTTTAGCAAACAGTGATGTACGCAGTGTGAGGATGTAAACTGTGATATTGGGTTAGAATGAAGAATGAACTCCAGGGTCAGCTACGATGTCAGAGTCAACGCATTAACGCAAAGTCCTGTCCCAAACTGGGTACATAGTATATAAAAGCGTACATAAATAGCGACTTCTGTACGAGATATTCCTACTGGGCTTTTAAGTTAAGGTTAAGTAAGCTTTCGCTGTAATGTTTGTGATTTCGGAAGGTCGATAAGAGGCTCGAATTCAACTTCTTGTTTTGAAAACAAATGTCTAACAGTATGTTCATTCAAGTTCGTCTAAAATTAACTCATTCCTATATACGTATCAATGGAATATATTCCCTGAGTTTTAATGATATGTACTTATACTCAAATAACTCAACGAAATGATTTGAAAAATAAACCTAATTTGTTTCCTCCGTATACAGAAAAGTGTGGAGGGTTGCAGTGCAGTCGTCATCACCTTTGCCTTTGTCCCTTGTTATAAATAAATATAAAACACATGTGTCCTCATACGAGCTAAAAATATTTCATGTTCAGAACTTATTGACCAAGGTCACTATGCGGATTGCGCGTCAATAAGTCGCCCCCTCAATTAATCATGGGGAGCTGTACGGGATAGGGGCAGGTTGAAACAAACTGCTTAAGTACTTACTGACTTAATGGAGCTCAATTTAGTAAAAGCATAATTTGCATTGAAAAGTATGAATTCCTTGCATCTTTTGAGAGATGTCGAAGTCGAAAGTCCGAATGATGTAATGTAATTGGGGTAGCTACTAGGAGAATATTTATACTTATTCCTAACATTTTTCCTTGAAGCCTTTACATTAAGTACAATTTATTTTGACGCAATTTAGAAAATCTAGTGGGGTTATCACTAATAATTTGCTTGTTAGAATTTGATATCCACGTATATTACAGGAACTGCTACAAACAAGCTCATTCTGTAAATTACTCGGTCCGGTTATAAATTGTATAACAGATGAAACGTTGCGGTCAAAGATGAGTCTTCTCATGTGATCGAATAATATATACATGGATTGAATACTTCTGCTTGAAACTACAAAATTTGAGGTCCTTCGATTGTATAATTAAGCAAATAGAAGGCCGCCTGCATACATTATAATAATTGACGCTTTAGACTACGCGTAAGTACTGCTAATATACGTCCTGTATCCACAACATGCAACATGCCATGCAGAATCATGCAAAACAATTTTTGACAATATTTCGAACCGGAAAGGTATCCAAAGCCGCGGATGGCTATTGACTATTTATTAGTGGAAGGTTAGAGGAAGTGAGAAGGCACGGAAACGAACGAACGAAATAGAAATATTTAGTTCATTTATCAAACCTAGTATTCGCCCAAATTCGTGATACTTCTATTACAATCATGTGCAATAAAGATGACTATGGACCTTCTATTAAATAATTTCATCTTCGTTGAGAGAATTTTTATTTCATATGCAGTTTAAACCCATCTGTTATTAATTAATATTGCTTTCGAATCGGCTGTACATAACTTGTCCGTGAAAAGTGAACACGGCATTGAATCATTTATCATTTATATACTATAAATGTATAGGTTATTGCTAAATCTTGCAAATTAAATTTGAGATTCGATATATCTATGGTAATTACATAAACTATGTGCAAGAAATTTGTAGAATGCACATTACTTACTGGAAAAACTAGAAATAACCTGCTTCTATGTGTAGTAATACAGATAGGTGTGGTAGCATGATTGACATTTGCGTTACTCACGTCATGTCTGTCTTGACCAGAAACTAAAGGACAAGCACCCTATTTATGTATGTATGTCCTAATCATTCATCTCATAATATTGCACACACGGTGCTCACAACAAATTATAATAATTATATTAGCAGTGTAGTTACTGGTAGTTGCTGTTGGTGTATTCATGCCATGGATATTGGACTTTCGACTATAGATGTCGGATTTCCAGAAACGGTAATTGTTTTGACGGCAACCAAGAACAATTATGACTGAACACTACAGACGACATCTAACCTAAAATACCTTTATTAGACCTTTGATTGGACATTCGTCAGGTGTGCAAACTATATTATCTTTTCTAGGAAATTGCAACTAACAATAAGTAATATTTTTACTTATTTAAGGTTTATTGTGAAAGGAAGCTAATATACTTAAGTATTTCAGTACTGCGTGTAGATACGATTCACTAATCTATCTGATGACAATTGTGTTATTATTTTTGATAAATAATTGACATAATAATTTTCATATAATATAACAGTATGACTGGGAGTAAAAGGGAGTTTTTGAACGTTCTAAAGCCATTTATTCCAATTCTTTAGTTGATATAATCTATTACTATCTAAGAGTTTGAGCAGGTACTAGCAAAACTAAAGCCTCATTTATGAGAACGTAATAATAAAGTTCGATCATCTGAAGGAAATTGAGCCTACAATAATAATTATCAATTCAAAACGAATGGCTTGTTCATGGATGAATACTTGATTAAAATATGTTATTACGTTGTTTATTGGTGGACGTCATTAGAAAACAATTATGTAATATGAAAGTCCTACCACATTGCAATTTAAAGCTGATTGTGAGTCACACCGGTCGGTCTATGCAAAATTTTAGAACCTGAAACATGCAGGAAAGCTTTATGAATTTATGAACGTAACACTGTATAATAATTATTTTACACGCACACTAAAATAAATTTGGAATTGGGTGACTCATCCTGAAAATTAATATACTTCCACAATAGGGTTTTGTTTGTTCAGTTCAGAACTATGGGTTGAAATGAAGGAAAAATAACAATGGTTGTTTCTCGTCTGCGGATTGTTACGACATTCATCATCCATTATTCTTCCGTATGTGTGTCTGTACAGTGTAGCAGTTTATTGTCAAAATTATTGACACTGGGCTGCTGAGTACGCATACCGTTTTTGAGACGTAATTGATCATGACATGTCATAATAAAAAATGACAAAACTACATAAGACCGATACATCTTTTAGTAAGTAAAAGTAGAGTACTTGCTATGCTATGTATATATACGTTGGAGATAAGGATAAGATTGTGAGAGTGTCGGCTTCCCCCTAATGCTGCTTGTACATTGATATGTACATAATTATATAAAGCTCATAATTTTAATTCCCTTCCTTGTTTCTCACCTTTCTCTATACGTGGTTGGGATGGCTGATGACTTCGCGAATTCCACGGTAATAAATCGTCAATGATACAGTATTTTCAAATAGTAATAAGGACACCATTCCATAGACTGATAAGGCTTAGCATTTCGAACTATGACTGCAGAAACCTGAGATTTCTAATTTGCGTTTAATCAAGCTCCAACTATCATGAACGGTTATCTTAAGCTAACTGCGTTTTACATGTTTAGCATTGCAGTCCACAACAAAGTCATGATGTTTTTTGACTTGTTGCTAACCACGAACTACAGCTCCCATGCTTCCATGCAAGGTTCACAAAGCTCAGACATAAATTCAATAACCGATACTATAAACACTCATGTGAGTCATCCTTCCAGTGACAAGTGGTTTTCTTTTCATTGCAAACTGGTTCGTTCTCAGCTGAAAATCAAAGTAAAAATAATTATTATTATAAATAATCCAGTGGAAGCATTTACATCATGCTTGTCCATCATGGTTTCTGGTTTAGTAGTAAGTAGACCTGTGCCAATGTATCTTGTATTTCTCACTAGTAAGTAAAGTAATGAAAATCATATCAGCACACTCATCATTCTAGATCGCATATTACAAATTACAATTATTATCACTGTCAGTTAGATTTTATTTTATTGCAGTGTTATCTTAAGCCACCGCTCCGTTGCCACGACTTTCTTTAGAATGCATGTGATTTAGTAATAATTATTATTATAGTGCTTCTGAGCAACACATGTATATCTATACATAGCTAGACTTCCATCGTCTGTTACAATTTAATTTTGTGACGTTGGTCATTTCATCTTTGTCAAGCTCACGTTGAAAGTTTCACGTTTCATTGATAAATAGGAATATGCGTTGACACTGAGGCGACTTAAAATATCTTCCATCAAATTAGTGTAACATACTTACAAAAGGATTTACATAAAATCGACATACTTAACTTGCAAGGAAAAATTACATTTCTTCTCAGCTTTCATACTTGTAATAATCCTTGTGTTTCAATGCTAAAAATTTCAGTATTTCCGAGCAATGCTGGGACATTTTCTATTTCGTAACGAGGGATTTATTGATATTGTAGGACAAAATCTATTGCCCCAGAAAACGTGACCTGAATAAAAAATTGGTCATGTATGAGCATCAACTCTTCCAGGTTCTTACAGATTTTTCTACAATCTATGTTCAAGGGTGAGTAAGCCTCTCAGTCATTTTCGTGAAAGTTGAGGCTTTCTGTTCAGTTTCCAGTGTATATACGTGATATAAGTAATTATAAAAGCTGGGAAGTCAAGCTCATTATGATTATTTTTTACACAACTACGTATCACACACTATGTATTATGTATGCATAGACTTCATGAACCTTTGAAAATACTGAAAGAATATTTGCGACATCTTGAAATCTGTATAACCTTATTATACTTTTGAGTTCCAACATTAAGCATCCATATGTCCTTACAGAATCCAGCCTTTCCATAAAAAATGTCGGATTATAAAATTAAAGAAACTCTAGAAGGTATTGGGAGGACAGATGCATGGGTCGCAGTACTCATTCCAATAATTCCACCAATAGGGTTTCTAATACTTCATAACCCCTAAGGAAACCACGACTCTTTTTGCCCCTATGACATCGCCGGGCGAATTTGTCAAGACAAATTTGCGAAGCCTACAAACTATTTGAAACTTCTGATACTTTTAATCCGAAAATGTCATGCGTTTTCCAAGCCAGCGCTCAAGTCCGGCAGCCAGTATACAATGCAAGGTTATTACATCGCAAATATAATTATTTAAGATTAACCCACTCGAAATAACTTTCCTGAATAGAGTGTTGGGCAACGAAATCAGATTTGAGTTTACTACTAATTATTTGGATCAAAGCGGGATGACTCTCATCAGGTTACAGATAAATATACTTTTTAAGAATGACAATACTATTTTAAAAATTGGCATGCATGTTAGGCACCCTATCCCCTGTCATAAAATATCAATAAAAATGTATACGATCTCCTACGCATATAATATAAGAGATATAATATATAATATATATATATATATAATATAATATATATATAATAGATAAATCTAGAATCTATATTCAAGTGAACAAAAACACTACAATTCAATGGTGTCATCAACATTAAATTCAAGGATTCACTTATCTCCAGCCCCTTGTCTTTACTGAAATAGTAATTGAAGCCCTATTATCATTTATCATCACATTACCATCTGATTGAGACACTCTAATCTTAAACTACTTACGTACTGATTCATTCAAATACGAGTGTTTTTTTTGAGAGTTACACAGAATCAACTTTTTCCTTAGTTTCCCTCCTTCCAAACATATAGTCCCTCCCGTCTGCTCTTGCATCTACTGCCTTCCGAACAGCCACAGTCACTAACCCATTAACTGTATTCTGTATCGAGTAGTTATCTGTAAATGCGTAATGGGTACTGACAATGAAAGATGATGTGCAAAAGTACAGACCTCGTGACACAATTTGCACATTGCTCCAACTTACTATTGTGTACATACGCTGTGAGTATGTTATACTTATGTGCGATACTATAATACGGAACCAGCGAATCAAATCCGTATGAATGAACTGCCAGTGCCAAGCCAAAATAACACCAATAATCTTCCTTCCTCTATGCACACTGCATGTGTACTCTCTCTTGCCAAAAGCCGCTATATTGCATAGAAACGTTTTTTTTTGACTTCAATAAAATTTAACAAAAACAAGCACAGTCAAGTATACTGATTAGCCATGTATGGCGAGCATAATATGTGCTTCTCATGAAAATAGGATCTGAAGAACTACGAACTTTGTCTCTATATTTATGCCCCATGTCTATATAGCCCATGTAGTTTCCTTGAAGAGGCAAAATCAACTCACTCCAAAACTTGTACAGTAAAAACACTACGCAATCTATCATGATGAGAACAGAAGCAAAAAAAAAACCATTAAAAATTTTTCCACGCAAGTTAATCTGAATGTCTAAATTTTGAGTTTATTTTTGTCAATTTCCTCCTTGAAACAGAACGGGATTTTTTTTTGACAACAGCCTCAACTCCTTTGACTCAGATGTACTTACATACTTGAAGCTATTCAAACCCCTGTTACTTCTTCACAGATGGTCTATATGTACATGCATGCTTCAGAGTTTCAGAGGAACAACCTGAAACCTGACTGAAGACTAAAATTGAAGGGGGTAATAGACCATGTAGACAAATCCTGGATCAAGAATGGTTTTTTGGACTTGCAAGTCAGGCGCTAGGCAAAGGCAAGGGAATAATTATTGAGAATTAATGCAGTAATTGTTTTATGGGGGTTTCTGGGGGCAAGGCACCTTCGATTCCTCATCCTCCGTAGCTCCCAACATGATACATGCATGGCCCCTTACGTCGCATGTTTTTTTAGCTTCATAGCTAGGACAGGAGTTAGGAGCTCCGTAATTCTGTATACAGCAAAGGTGTCCAAAAGGTTCAGCCTACCTAAAATACTACATATTTTTTGCAGCTTTGCCTTCCCTACATATTAGCCTACATTATTTATCAAAAATAAATTGCCTACCTATTTGCCTACATATTTACTCCTGTAATGTTTCTGCCTATATTTTAGCCTATAAAGGCCTATTTTTAGCCTATAAAGACCTATTTTTTAACCTATAAAGATCTATTTTTAGCCTATAAAGGCTTATTTTTTCAACTAAAAATCATCTATGTATGTACGTGCAATCGTAACACATGAAAAAAATCGAACTACTAAAATTTCACGTATTTGAAGAATATTTTTGAGATTTATTTTAAGGTTAAATCAAATAATTGCTTGACAAATTTGTCAATAGATTATTAAATATGCCTATTTTTACCTTCGCAAACTGCCTACCTTGTTCCTAAATAAAAAGTGAACTCTTGCAGCTCCTACATACAATATAGGATTAATTTTAGCGGTAATTACTGCACCCTATTTTACTACCTATAATTACTTGGATTTTGCATCCTGCCTATTTTTATCCTATATATAGGCCTATAAATAGGATAGGTGGACACCTTTGGTATACAGTCTGCTCTGCTCTGCTCTGCTATGTGCTCTGTGTGTGTGTGTTGGGGTTGGGATTATTATAACATAACACAACATATAGACAGTGTGTGTGTGTGTATTATACAGAGTCAGGTAGGTAAGCACGCATGTACATACATAGCCATGTTGTTCGGTCTCGGTCAGCAGTGTCAGCACGGCACAGAATCAGTTGTCTTCAATTCAAGACTATAGTCAAACAGTCCAAGTCACTGTTGTTACTTTAATAATAATAATAATTATTATATAACTAGTACATAGACTCAAATAAGTATTAGAACCAGATTTAAATGATATTGTTGACAGTAAACGACCCAAGTGGGATTGAGTGATCAAGCTATGGTAATATCTTAAGTGAAGTGTGTGTGTGTTGTGATCAAGTCTCGAGCCGAGTCTTTTAAACATGTAAAGGGACTGAGTAATTAAAATATCGGTGAGAATAGAGATTTTGAATTGCTTTTATTATTTTTTTAAAAATATAAGTCCCGGTTTTGATGTGGTTTATGGGAGATCCAGTGAAGTTCATCTCTTGGCCAAGCTGGTCAGTGGTAACGAAATTTGGAATGTTTTTTTTTAATGACAGTGATATGGGGAAAATACTGTGTGTGGTTATTTTGTTAGATGATCACGGACCTTCCCGGAGACTGACATCCTATTTTTGTTATTTAGGAATAGTTGGACGTCTCCGGGTGAGTTTTAAATTGGTTCTGGGGGGAATTTCGTGAGAGGCTATACTCCTGGAAGGATTGTTACAGTGGGACATGTTCGAGTGACTTCCTGAATAATAATTTGGTTATGTACATATGAGCGGTTCATAGAAGTGTTGTCAGTGTTACCGAAATACCCTGCCTGAGGAGCTGTAGTACTTACAACTTAGGTTTAGAGAGCGTCCAAAGTGTACCTGCGGAAAAGTTGGAGTATAGGATAATTAAGTTCTTGTCATTCACCCTGAGAAGTCTAATGTCAGAGATAAGAGATTGTTTTGGTCGGCAGTAGGGCGTAGTTGTTTTGTTTTGTGTTCTTATAGTCATTTGGTGTTGGAATTACTGTTCGTACATGAGAGATTAATATTGTAGGGATTGGTTTGACTGTAGTGTCTGATGGACTGGTGGTCAAATGATTCAAGGAACTAAAGATGAAAGGCTTCACTGATAACGTAATATGTGATGATAAAGTCACGTTTCGTCGGAAATGAATTAATGAGAGCTTCTAAGCTACTAATTAGTAGTTAAGACGGAGGTAATCTGGTTTCTATGTATGATATTTGATATTTGGTAGAGCGGACAGTGGCCAGTATTGTGGAGTAAGTGCTGGAGCTAATTTTACGTTCCATCCGTTTGTGGTTGGGGAGAAGGTGTAAGTTGGAAATTGAAACTTATTACTAGTACTACTTACTTCAAAGTAATTCGGCTAAATATTTCAATTGATTTTTTTTTTGAAGGTAAACCTACTACTGGGTGACTTGTTCCTTTTTGAAGATACCTGGAAACTAATTCGGGTTAATAAAATATGCAGTTAAAGTAGGTCGGATTGGAGCTTCATCTTTACAATGGGAAACAAAGAGTCAAAAGCAGTTGCACTGAATTATGAAGATGCTTGCAGACGGAGTGAGCTTATTTTTTCTGGTGTTTTCAAAATTATGAAGTGTATGAAGTGGTATTGTTGTCTTGTGGCAGTGTATTGTTTGTATGTATTCGTGTTGTATGTATGGTGTTTTTATTTTTTTTAGTTTCGGATTCGGAGTTTAGAAGATTACAGGAAGCTTTTAAAAGGGTAGCGACTTCTAACAACTATATTACCAAACATGCTTTCTGTCACGAAGTCCTCGGGGATCTGGTACCAGTTGAGATTGCTGAGGTAGTGTCAATATTTCGTGTTTTCCAGGAAATTATTTTGACATTTTTACATTCGTATTTTATTCTTGACTTACAGTACATCTATCTTTCCTGCGGGGGGACATCCAAAGGTCTGCTGCTGAAAGATTTGATAAGTTCATTGGTTGTTTTAACGAAAGGTACCAACGAGGAGAAAATTCGATGTAAGTTTGACCAACGTCAGAATGTATAGTATTTCGTTGGATTCATTTACAATATTTAGAGTATAATTTTTCTTGCAGTTATTTTTTCAATATATTCTTCCGAACATGTCATCCATCGTGACGAATTTACACGATTCGTGCAAGAAGTGGAACAGTGTCCTTTACCCGAGAACCTACCTAAGTTATTTACCATGGTAATTAATTGGTATATAAAATGCGATGAATGTAACATTTTAACAGTTGACATGTTTATCCGCAATATTCATATCTTGCAGAACACTACGGTGGAATTCGACGCCTTTTATCGCTGGGTCATTGACTCACGGAACCATAATGCAACGTCTTTAATTTCGTGGTTACTAGGGAATGATCGACTTTGTTCTCCTGGAGCTTTTGGAAGCTCTTTCACACTCACCGACGATCATGAAACACCTACGTTTTATCAGACTTTGGCAGGAGTTACTCATTGTAATACTTTCTAAAATTTGATTACTGTAACTACGTAGGATTGTGCATTTACCCTATTGCCTGTTTCATTTCAGTGGCAGAGGAAGATATCATTGAGTTAGAAAAACGTTACTGGCAGTTGCATTCGAGTTCGCACACGGGTAAAATGGATGTGAGTACATTGTTGCCATTAATTTGCCCGCCTCTTCCGGAATCAATTGCACAATGTTTTTTCGACGCGTTTGACGAAAACCGAGATGGGCATATTGACTTCAAAGAAATGGCCTGCGGAATTTCTGCTGCTGCAAAGGGTCCATTCGCCGAGAGGCAAAAATGTGGGTTACGATGTTTATAATATTATAATTTATAATGACTTATTAATACGTTAGTTCATATAAAATTGATTTTATTTTATTGGGTTACAGTCTGTTTCAAGATATTTGATCAAGATAAAGATGGCTTACTTTCACCAGTTGAGCAGAAAAATATGATTAGCATAATGAAGTCCGTGTTGTTGGATAATTTGAGTGATACGCCAAAGGATGAGATTTTGATGGTTGTCACTCGAAATGATGAAGATCTCGTCAGTGATCTAGTTCAGTCGGCTAATGATGTGAATATAACACTGGAAGAGTATTTAGTTTGGTCTCTTTCCAATCCACTTCCAGAAAAATTTTTAGTTTTAATTTATCAGGTTTGACGCTACTCTCTTGTTCTAAAACGACTATTAACAATTATCAGGTTGTCATAATGTGATTTTAATTTGGTTTCTGTTCTGCAAATCAGGTTTGCCAAATTGTACTAGGACTTAAGCCGGCGGATCCGTCGGAGGAATATGAAGTTGTGTCTGCTTGGCTCGCCCGTGAAGAAAACAGGGGAATGCAATTAGGTCAAACTTGGTTTTTAATTTCCATGGATTGGTGGAATTCTTGGCATCATTATGTCTGCTCCTCTCATCTTTGCCAGATGAGCAACAGTGATAGTGGCGTATCGTCTATGTAAGCTGAACTTAACAGTTTTCTTGCAATGCAAGGGATGGCTTGTTAGCCGGCGGTCAGGAATGATATTGTGTTAATTCTGCAAAATTTCAGTACTGGAAGTATAACCAGTCAAAGCAACAGTATTGCCAGCTTTAATGAGAATAATGCTGGAAATGGGAGTACAAACGGTAATAAAACTAACACTTCCAACCGGTGCTGGTCAATGAAAAAATCTACTGTTGAGTCTACCGTTGCCATGGATACGAGTCAAAATGTTGTAGTCACAGCTATTAGTTCTATTGGTATGCTGATTTAAAATTTAACTGATTTTCCAAACTTTTCGCGCGTAATATCAAAGAAATACTTTTTTGTTCATAGATTCAGAAGCCGATGGAGAAAAATCTGCTACTTCTACGTTGAATTCTAGAAATAAAAATAGTTCCAGCTCATTGTCTTTAGTCACTATGGATAGTTCCCGGTACTGTAGCAACCGTTAAAATTATGAAATTTATAATATGCTATAAATAGAATGAAAAGGCACACTTATCTAATTAGGTCAACATGCAGTAGTTCTCCAAGTCCTGTAAATTCTCCTGGAAGTATTCGTAAAAATTTAACAAGCGGTTCTTTAAACGGAAGGGGCCGGAAACCCGGTGGAATCGATAACACTTCTCTTCTTAGCTCAATGTCTTACGGAGGTGGAAAGATACCCTCACTCACTGGAGAAGGAGGACGGTTGCGAAGAGATGTATTAGAAGGGCGTGATTTCAAAAAGGTGCCACATGCTATATGGAATGCTCTTCAGCAGTGGTATGGAGTGCAAATTCCATTACCGAGACAGGTCAGTTATCGTGATAATCTAAGTCGTTATCGCGTTTATTCAGAGTTTTTCAACTTCATCTTCATAAAACTATAATAATCACACTATTATAAAAATTCTTGCGTGTATGCTTAAATCTAAAGTAAATGCTGTATTTTGTGTTTCATGGCGAATGCAACACCCAAACATGTTTTATCCATTCAGGTGATAGAGACAGAAAAGTCATTGGAGTTAGAACTTTTTCCTCTGACATTGCTACTTTATCGCCACCAGCCAGCTAGCACCGCTAATAAACCAAACACAGTCGCTAATAATACATCTTGGTCCGGAATGTATGGCGCTGCATCACTCAGTACAACCATTTCTTACGTTCAGAATCACAATCTCTACCCACCAAAAAGGTACAATGCTGTAATATTTTCAAACAAATCCATTTGTTTTTATGTTTTGAGACACGACTTGTGTTTTTGCAATGTATCCATATGAGTGAAACACTAAACTGACATTTATTCCATAACAGTGTTACATGTAATATTTGGATAACTTGAGAGATGGTAAATTTTATAGAATATTGGCCTTTACGGCATCGTTCAGTCGAAAGAAGACACTTGGGGAAGTTTGGACATTTATTTGCCAAAAATTGAGGCTTCCAGCGCAAGACACTCGTCTGGATTTATTAACCACCGATGACTTAGCATTCCATTTAGTTCTCGATGAAGAAGGTTTAACATTGGAAGAATACAACTTAGCAGATCTGTCTGCTATTCTGATCGAAACACGTAACAAAGATCAAACTTGGCCTGAGGAAATTGGTTCTCTTGCCAGTAACAGTAATGACTCTAAGTTACTGGTTCGGCAGTCTTCGTCACTTCCTGGTCTCACTGGACTCAACAACTTGGGAAATACTTGTTTCATGAATTCTGCCTTACAGTGTGTGTCAAATACAAAACCTCTCACGTTGTACTTCAATAATAAGAAGCACATGTATGAATTAAATCGTACGAACCCGTTGGGTATGAAGGGT
This sequence comes from Allacma fusca, assembly GCA_947179485.1. NCBI lineage: Eukaryota > Metazoa > Arthropoda > Collembola > Symphypleona > Sminthuridae > Allacma > Allacma fusca. Next base: position 46,108,974 of record OX359249.1, on the reverse strand, counting down.
CATATTGCCAAAAGGTATGGGGATTTGATTACTGATATCTGGAGTGGATCTGTCAAAACCATAGCACCTTTTAAGCTCAGGGTGAGTTCTGTTTATTTCTGATGTCCTGATATGTTTCAACGTATTTAATGAATTGTTTACGATGTCAGAATTTTTTCACAGTGGACTATTGGAAAATACGCCCCACGATTTAGTGGATTCCAGCAAAATGATGCTCAAGAGTTATTGGCATTTCTTTTGGATGGTCTTCACGAAGATTTAAATCGTGTTACGGAAAAACCCTACGTTGAACTTAAGGATAGTGATAATAGACCTGATGTAATATGTGCACAGGAGGCCTGGGAAAATCATCTGCTACGTAATAAAAGTATTATAGTGGACCTGTTTCATGGTCAGTTAAAGTCCAGCGTCCGTTGCAAAGAATGTAATCAAGAAAGTGTTCGCTTTGATCCTTTTAATTACCTAAGCCTACCTCTTCCAATGGAAAGCTACGTGTTTTGTGACTTCGTAGGTACGGTTTTCTTTGAGCATTTAATAAAGTATTTCAGTAGAATATGTATTGTAATTGACTGTTGCACTTATATTATGTACAGGGTTTCAATTCTGAGATGTTAATAATTTTTGTAAATGTCTTTTACACAGCACATAACATTTTGGGGTGTTTTATTAATTCAAGTGTTTGTAAAGACAAGACTGTCATTTGTATTTGTACGTATTTCCAGTTATCCGACAAGACGGATCTACTCCTGTTAGGTATGGCCTCTTAGCATCAATTGATGAACGAATAGTTGATGTGAAAAACCGCTTGTCCGATCTTACTGGCTCTACCTCCACCTCCACCAAGTTGGAGCCGGACAGTCTGCTGTTAACAGAAATTCGTCAATCTCGAATTGTCCACATATTTTCGGATTACCAGAGAGTGAAGGGAGTGTTCGTTAACCGTCCAGTTTATGTGTATCAGGTTACCTCAGCAGCTGAAACTGAAGGACAACACGATCCTCAAATACAACGAATTATGTCTTCTGCGAAAAATCAGAATTCACCATTACTCAGAGTGCCAGTTGAAAACGGGTTTGGTGCCTCAAACCATTCTCGTCAAAGTAGTTTTTCCAGTTGTGGCAGTACGAGCATGCAAAACTCCATGTCCGATGGCCAGATTACTAGTGAAAATACCCTAATTGTTGTTCATAGAAAAATGTTACGCCAAGAAGCTTACTTTCTTGCTCCACAAAAGAGTCGTCCAGTTCTTTTTGGGCTTCCTTTGGTGATACCTTATAGTCCCGGCATGACACACTTAGACTTGTACAAGCGTGTATGGTCTTTAGTTGCCCGTTTAGTGTCACCATTGCCTCCTACCGATGCGTATAATCACGCACAAGACTGGTTTGTATTGTTTCTAGCTAATTCTAGTCCCAATTTATTAATGCTGTAAAAAACCTTTGTTAATTTCCGTATATTCAATATATAATTTTGTTATGTGTTGCAGTGATGACAGTTTGGGATACGAGTACCCTTTCGTTTTGAGAGTAGTCATGAAGGATGCTGAATGGTCCTGCGGAAGATGCCAGTGGTATAGCTTTTGTCGGGGATGTCCAATTATGTGCGCTGAGAATGAAGTTTTAGATAAAATAAATTTGAATCAGGCATGTGTCGCTATTGATTGGGATCCAACAGCTATTCATCTTCGTTACCAAACCACGCAAGAATTAGAACACCTTGAACATCCCAGTGTTCCCGAGTCCATAAAAAAACAGACGGAAAGTGTAGCTTTGCTCTCGTGTTTGGAATCTTTCACAAAAGAAGAAGAATTAAGCGAAGAAGAAAAGTATAATTGTTCGAAATGTGGTGGTCACCAACTTGCATCGAAAAAACTTCAAATATGGCGTCTGCCCCCAATTTTGGTAACTTTTTTGTCCTGTTAATTCATTTTAAGAATGCATCCGAAAATATATTGACACAAAGACACTTTCGAGTGAAATGAGTTATTTGCAACTTATTCTTTCTCACGTATAAAAAGCTTTACGTATGTCAATGAATTTCTATTTCTATTTTGATTCACTTTGAATAACGGTTGGTTTAATATTGAACTTTGCATGTATTATGAAATTTCGCAGATTGTACATTTAAAGAGGTTCCAGTTAGTACAAGGACGATGGACCAAATCACACAAAGTGGTAGACTTCCCATTCAAAAACTTCGATCCCACTAAGTTTTTGGCAGATGTTCCTCTTCGGACAGCGGAAGCTGCCAGTGTTACTCAGAATGGTGGACGGTTAGACGGTGCTGGGGACTTGTACCCACTTCAGGACTTTCATCAACATCGGCTATCAGAAGATGTTGATCCGTTCAAGCTTGATTATCAACTTTATGCCATAGTGGTAAGTCATTTTATCGTTTATTTGAATGTTTTCATGATATATCATTTAGAGGATGTGACTGACAAGTGTTGATCAGAAATAAATGTTGACGTATGACGTTTGTATCTTTTTTTGTAGTGTCACAGCGGTATAATGGGTGCCGGACATTATATCTCATATGCGAAAGGAAAAAATGACAAGTGGTATTGCTTTAACGATAGCAGTTGTAAGGTAAAGTTTTAAAAATAAGATACCGAGAACGGAATAATACTTTCTATTGCTTAATTCATAGTTCACAATGTATTTCTTGTATTCAACCGCAGGAGGTTCAAGAAGACCAAATAGAAACTAACACAGCTTACATGCTCTTCTACGAACGTAATGGGCTTGAATGCGAAGCTTATATGCCTAGAATCGATCCCAGAACCTTACCAGCGACTACAGATGATGAGCTTGAGGCTGAAGAAAACGATATGAAACGAAGCTGCAACGTCATGTAAGTTCTGAGATAATGAAGCTTGGTCTTACCTCATGCATTTTTGCAAATGGACAAATGAGGAACTACAAACATACATAATTACTGAAAAGTTCAAGTCAATTTATTTTTTAGATCTTCGTAAAAAATTGAAACGATTTTCTAATTCCATAACTGTTATATATTCGGATGTTGCTGCTTAAATTTATGTTATTTGCGTGAGAGTAATAATGGTCCTGGTAACATAAGGATCAACAGATCAACTGAGTTGTAATCTGTATTTTCCCGTGTGATTTGATTGGATGGAAGTAGAATGCGAATGTAGTTAGTGGTTAGCAGTTAATAAGAAACGAAGTGATTAAAACTCAGTTTGAGCTATTTAGGCTTATTGTTAGACGCTACTTATGTTAGTGTTCTCCCCAATGCTCGTATACGTACAATTATTGTTTATTGTAAGAGTAACAAAACCATACCAAAGTTTACCATTGGATAATCGTAGTCATGCTATAGAACTCACTCAGAGAACATGCAGTTAAATCCCAGTCTGTTACTAGTAACTTCAAGTTTGGATAGCTTAATCGGTATGGATATTTGAAAAATAAGTAATTTTTGAAATAGATTAATTCAAATTTGAACCATGTCGAATAGCTGAAGTAGTGTATCTCTAGTGCAAATGATAATCAATGTAAAGGATTGTGAAGTTACGAAGGGTTACAAACTGCTCTATAAATATCTAAGTGTAGTGGGGCTATGCGTAGAAGTGAAATTGGGTAGCCATTCAATGCAACTAAGTCTGAAGAGCATTTCCCGTTGTGCTTTTGCTCTAATTATTATGATGACAAATAACATACATTCTATTCCCAGTCTTGAATTTCGTAGCAAACACTAGAGATCAGGCAGTTGAATTTTCCAATTTTTGTGATTTTGAACATCTTTTGCAAGAAATAATGGAAATGTCTCGAAATTGGTTTCAACTTTTTATAACTCATCACCGTTTTCTCAAAAGTTTTCAAATGCTCTCCGCCTGAGTTTTAAGCAACTTGTTAAAAATAAGGCAATATGTTGGGTTTTAAAATCAGCTAATATAAACTGCTTCAACAAACTACTCGTGCATTATACATACATAGCAATGTGCTTATCGTAGCTCAAGTAAATGTGTAGTCTTGCTTTTAATATAGTTAAGGCAAGGCCATGTCCACATTTTGTGCCAGATAAAGAATAAACTTGTTATTTGTGTTACGTGGAATTAAGGTACTGCTGCAGTGCTGAATGATGTTCGTGGGCAGTGAAGTTATTGAAACCATATTGCATTATATTAATTATAAGCTTAGGATCTCTGTCCTTAAAATTGATGAAATTACCATATGTTTGAGCATTTCCATGCGTAATTTACTTAGTCATGATTTATTGTTTTATCTGTAGATCAAAGATATGTGCTTCTGTGTTCTATCAGAGGACAATCGAGCTATTCACGTAATTACCAATGGTCTTAAAACGGAAGGGGTAATTATTATTAACTTTAAAATACTTAATATTTTGATGAAACGTGGAGCATTTGTATTAATAGTTACATTAATGTTACATTACGATAATGTATCAAGATATTAAGTTGTAACCATTTTATGATTATGTATGTAGAAGTAAGCCTTCCGCGAAACTCGCCATTTCCTTGTTGCAGTGGAGTTTTATATTTGACATATCTCAAATGCATTATTAGTTGTTTGTGATAACAATTATTATTGAAATCCCTGCTGAACAGAAAGAAAATGTTACATTTAAAATATTACTGCAGGATTTAATAGGAATTACATACGGTAATATTACATACTGCTGAATAAGTCTTTACTTGTTATACCTGATGCGTGAGAACTAAGTGATACATTATAGATGTTTGAATGTATCCTATATATCGCAATGTATTTATAATAACTACTATTACGTAGAGAAATTCCGGACGTCGTACGTCATATTTGCCATATTATTCCTGTAATCCAGATATGTATTGAAAATAATTATTATTATATGATATGAAAGAGACTTTATTAAGACGGTGCATTAGTTTAGAGTTTATTAGTGGACTTTAATTTAATGTTTAAAGATATTAATGAGGTGAACGCGGAGAATCGTTTACTATTTAATTAAAACAAAATACCAGTGAAAGTCGTCTATTAATTAATAATGTAAACACTCGAGGTGAAACATTCAGTGCAAGCTTATTTTTCCTTGTTTATTAAGATATTTCCTTTAATTTCTTATTCAAATTAAAATTATTGTAAATAATTATTACAGAAGTCATATTATTTGTTTAGCTCGTGATGACGGTTTGTACCGCAATGCTGATATTTTGTCGGTTTCAATAAAATTGATACGGTTCTTGTAGAAACTTTAATATTTGTAACGGCTTTTCTTAATTTTTTCTCATCCAATAACGGATAAGGACAAATATAATTTTCTAGCACAATGCATATTATTCAGAATCTCCAGTATCATATTTTCATCCCACATTACAATATCACGTATGTATACGTGTACAAGCAAGGGACGGTAAGTTCCCTGCATGCCATGTGCTCGCTGTTTGTCGTTTGAGATGTTCTGCCTCTCCCAGCCACACCACAGGAAAGCCCATTCCACCTGTTCCTTGCGTCTTTTCCAGTAAGGAGGAAGTACTTTTCTGACAGCTACCTATTATATTAATCAATGCGAACAAATCTGTAGTTTCTTTCAGGTGCAGGGATTTTTTATAAATTCATTATTTTTACCCAGACAAATATTTGGAGTATATGTCGAATTGATTTCATTTAATTCCATGGTATAATGGTAAGGATCTAGGGAATGGTTTCCCCAGTTGTAATTGTTAACTTCGCCGGCGAGACAACTTTCGAGCATGAATCCTTCAATTTGCGTTTGTACGTGCAATCAAGGCCTACCCCAAGGAGTGCATTGTCACAGTATGTGGACACATTCATCAGTAACTTTTGCTTGGGAATGTGAGCGGACGAGGGATACTATTATTAAGCATGCATACTGACAGCATTTACTTTACTCATCAATATCAGAATATACGTGTATTTGCTCCCGTGACTGGTAGCCCTATGAACAACTACTTTTATTGTTCTTAAAACCATGTAATTCATACGGAATGGGATTGATGCAAGGTTAAGTTCCATCCTTGCTTCGTTCAGAATTCCCAACTTTGTTTCCTGCTCATTCCTATTGACAACTTCAGCATTATTTTTTCAGTCACATTCTATCTAGAAGCATGGTAGCATCCGTATGGGGTTATATATTCCAGAGGGGATTGTGTAAGTACAACTTCAATGTTGTGGGGCTTAATTAATTTTTCCTACTCTTAATAATAACCACAAACTTTTAAAATATCTAAAATTTTGAACAAAATAATTATTACAAAACCCCTACACAATTATTTTCCAAACACAGTCAATAAACTTATGTATTTTGTTGTTCTTCATTTAGTGTTTTGAGCCTCAAAGCGAACATATCTCGTGTCTAAAGCTAATTCCGAAAGCACTGACTTTTGTCATACGAGTCTTAAAATAATCTCTCCTAAATTATTCATTCGTTCAATTTATTCGTTTCAAAATATTACATTGTCTTGTAGAAATTAAAGTTGAGAAAAACCCAGGACGTATAAAAAGAATCGTGGGAGTTGTAAACCAAGGGAGTGTTTTTATTATAAATAAGGCTTCATAAAAGAGGGGAGTAGTTATAATAGAACATGGATAAATGGGTAAAAAGGGTTACGTGGATTATGTTACATAAGGTAAATATATGCAGGATAGGATGAAGCCCGGCGGGACCATCCAGACACACGGATTGTGTTCTATTACGAAACGCGGAGCATGTTTTTACTCTGGGAAAAAAGAGCTGTCTATCCAGCTGTCCATCTACTCTGTCGAGCCTTCACACAGGAGGCAACACCCATCACTCATTTGTTGCCTTATTTTGCGGGCTCTCTATTAGGATAGAGTATCCAGCAAAAAGCTTCCTTTCCCAGTTGTCCCGCGCGGTATTCCCTCATACTCAACCAGATTGTTCACCAAATACTACAGCACCACAGCATTTCTTGCGCATAAGTTATTCCCTATAGGCTGAGGTGGACTATTTCTTGCCAGTGTTGTCCAAGAAGGAATGATTTCAGCCCTAATTCTTCCTATAGTTCTACCACAACAGTACAACAATATCAGCATCAATATCCATAACATTTTCTCCGACAGGCTTTGAATCTGGCGAAGGACAGATACAAATCCATAGTCCTAGTTTCTCCTGCGGTCCTATCTCAGTTGTCATTCCTCTAGATTTCGATAATTCAAGTCTAAATAGTAACTCAAATCCTAAATGCTAATAATTTATAAACCTCGCAATATCAATACTAGCCAAATTTAGGCTCAAGGTATTTCAAGATATAGCTTGTACAAATCCATAAGCCAAAACATAACAACCATAAATACCAGCAAATGTGTTTAAAATTTGAATAGCATTCTGAAGCCAGTACTTAATTCCACTTCTGATATATACCATTGAATAAAATGAATGTAATCGAGCATTTACAAAAACCTAAAGCTGTGAGGCCAGCAAAATCTTCAAGTTTTTCTGCTTACATTCCGGATTTACCTTGTGATTTTTTTTCTCATGATTACTTTATTCTTCACTTCATGGTATGTAGTATGACATTAAATTAGTACAGGTTTCTTTTTTTTGAAATATTTTGTGTATTTGTTAAGTACCTTGTTACTACGGACTTACTCAATTCCTTTGCGTCGAACAGTGGCAAACACTGCGCTTTATTCAAGGTTCACTCGCATTCTGTTTAATCAATGTAGATACTTATACGATGAGAAGTAATATTCCCCATTCTTTTCACTTTAATTAATTACGGTGAATGAAGTACTTGGGAATCCCAAGTTGGGATTTCTGTGACATAATCACACTTTGCACTTTTGAATTGGATGTATGTCTTCGGCTCTCCCACTCTGACGGTCGAAACAATATGATGTTAATAATACTACATTTAAAGGCAGTGGCAGTCAGCCTTTTAAACAGCAGGTGTCTATGACTGTTTATAAAGAGGGGAGATGATTTGTTCCGTGCATTTATTAATTTTTTAATGGGAATTATGACTCAAGTCTGAGGCTCTTCGAATTATCATTCAGTTTGGCTCAAGTAAGGCATGTTACTATGTACGATATTGGTTGGACTAATGTTGATGCAAATATTATGTATGTGAATGTTTAGTAGGCTTCTAATCTTGGGAAATATTCTGAGGGACAGCGTACTTTGAAAGGTTTTGTCAGCGAATGGGCTGCTAATGTGAAAATGTTTGAGTGTACAGCACCATTTCCATCTTTCACAATCAAAGGAAGTTAAGCAATGCAGTTATTAGCGCTAATCATTTCCCTTGCAAGGGGACTACACACTGACATGTGAAAAATAGGAATGCGAAACCATCATCAACTTTTAATAATTTCTTTAATTGTACCACTGCATAAGGATGCTAAATTTAGTAACTGCCAATCATTTTAATCTTTCTCAAACGTGCTTGCCTGTCTTCTCTTAATTCGCAGTTGAGATGATGACGCTGTATATTAATGACACTGTTTATCAGACGTTACCAGGTGCCCATCTCTGAGGATGGATGTCCAGTTGAATTAGCGAGGTTCGCCATTGGTCCAGGAACCCGAGACATGAATTTCGTCAGCATACAAAATCCTGACTGACTGTTTGTTATCAGAGCTCCGGCAACCAGAGGCCACTGTAAGGCGTTATTATAATGAGTAAACTGTCGTTAATGAGTGTTTCAAATACGTATAGGTTTGTAGTAGGGTAAAGGATCATCCATCATATAAATGTATAACTTGAGGAAACCTTTGGAAATGTTTTGCAGCAGCACAACAAGCACGAAAATTTTAAGTATTTAAAATGTTCATATTAAAAATATGACACCCGTAAAAATGCCTCTCTTGGATGTCGTCATTTGCTTGGGTGTAATAACAGGAAACTATATAAACAGATGTAACTACTTACAATTTGTGGATAAATTACAAAACTTCAGCCTGTAATAACTGGCCTGAAGAATTAGTTCATAAGATTTGTCAAATCAACATTCAGATCCTCCCGATTTAGATACATACTCAAGTTACGATTTAATATCAATCTATTGGTATATAGTCGAACTAGAAAGTGCAGTACGTTATTAGAAAACAAATGGAGGTGTGAAAAATACCGTAGATCTGCAATGCCATACTCAACCCTTACAAAAATAATACGCTTGAAAAGTCGGAAATTGATTCCTTGATTATGTAGTATGAACTAAGGTTATGTGAACGGTTGTAGTAAATTAATTACATAGCCACTTTAAATTTCGTAGCAATCTTCAATACTTACTGCCTCCTGTGTTATCACGACTAATGGTGTCTGTGTTGCGTATTCTAACTTCACAATAAATAAATCATAATCATTTAAGAGATAATTTGTCGGAATAATTCAAAAATGAAAGTCTCTTGTAATTTTGGGTATGCGTACTTGTACTTACACATGGGATATTATGGCGTATCTGTAAATACAGATACGCCATACGCCTATGTACTTACCTAAACGTTGTTTCCAATCTAGAGAAAACACAGGAGTTAGGCCTCTTTTATAGCACGCATGGGTAACCAGCTGAAATTCTTACCTGTATGTGCCAGTATGTCCACTTCAGTGAAAAGAGTATAAATTTAAATTGAAAGGACCATGATTTTAAAAAACTGAATTACTCAAGTGGGAATCGGAAGGTCATTTTGAACAGATAAGAATTAAAAGATTAAAACTGGTATGCAACACATGGAAAACGAAAATATGAATGCAAACGACATGCATGTTTTTTTATTTCCAGTAGCTGTTGCGATTTGTTCAACTGAATGCTAATAATTGTAAAATGGTCCCGCAAACTTTTTCAACGCACTTAGCCATAATACAATAATTTTTTTCAAACAGCGAAGCAATGACTTATCAAAATCACTTAACGTTTACCTAGGATAAAACAATACCTACTATAATTAATAAAATTTGTCACATTGCATATGTAAATATACTGATTCTGAGTCCATAATGGCTACTTGCATCTCTTGATGTAAATCTCTCGGTTAAAAACTAAATAAACCTACACCACGCTGAAAAGAAACTATACAAGAGTTTACTATACTTATCCTCGGCAATGAACCGGTAAATTTATATTTATGTAGACCCATATATCTACATATTACGGGTTAGACATTTATTACTAGGCATTTATGTGGTTAGACCCTAATCGGATTTTTCTAGCTATGTCAGTTTGTTCACGTACAAGATTTTTTGCAACTTTGAACTCTCAAAAACCGCTACTTTACATCCTGTAGATGTATGAGTTGGTCTACAAATAGGGCAGGCTTTAAGTATGCAATCTAAATTTTGGGAATACCTACCTGAAGTAAATTCTCGGAAGCTTATTCTGTTGAACATATGTACATTTCTATGAGGTACAGGTGAAAAACAATATAATTCATGATTGTTTACATGCATATCGTCGTTGAAGAGGCAGAAGGATGTACGTGCTATGTTTTCGTAAAGCATGCAGATCATTTTGCCCCTTCAACGACGATATTTAGTCATACATACCATTCCTGCCAGAACTGGCATAGTGAGACGAAATAAACGGATTCGGAGTTATAAATTACTGTTACATTTTTTTATTTATGATTAAAGTAAGGTTTTTCGCGCCTTCAAGTCGACATTCGATTGCGACAACTGAATGCATAATATAATATAACAATACAAAGTAATAATATAACTTTTACAGAATAAGGAGGAGTCAATTATTGTGCACCTCGTCGTTATATTACGTAACATTTCTTTATCTTACACTATAATTAATTGATTTCTGGGAGGATTTGTTTAACAAGCAATCGTGTAACGTTTCAACACTTATGTATTACTTTTTCCTTATATATTGTTTATCTCATATGCACTGCAGGTTTCGTTTTTATTTGTTTTCTAAATGATGTATATGTATACGGGTATATATATAGTATATTGACCATGTCATGTAAGTATAGTGTACTGTACAGACCATACTTTGCTTGTATGTGTATTTATGTATATATGACTAAGATCCCTGGAACTATTGTCTAGGCTACATTAATTCTGATTTTCATGATTAGCTGGAAATATTCTGCATGTATGTATCGTCGCTTAAGCATTCTTAAGCCTTATTTGGTTACTACTTAAAGCTAAATGTACTCATACATATATGGACAACACGGGGATAAAAATTTTCATTTCTGCATATACAAAGAACATTTCGAACAGGCTTTTTAATTAATCATTAGAATAACAATAATCTGCTTTTTAAGGTTATAGGTTCGGGGTTGCAACTTTACGGAGAGGACTATTCATATACCAGTTTCCATTTGTTTTTTTTACACTGCTGATTTTTAACATTAACAATTTTGTAGTAGCCAGTACTTCATTTTTATTTGGTGTGAGTGTGTGTGTTTTTTTTTTGCTAATTTAAGATCGAGTAACGTAATAACGACAACAAGGAATAAATACAGCTTAAAGCTTTTTTAATATTTTTCTTCATAACTGTTCTCGGGGTGTTGGTGCACTCACAGAGAGATCTGCGGATACCAATTAGAAGATATCACCATGCTTAAGGTATTACGGTTTCACCATATCTGCAGACATCTGCGACATGAATCAACACACATCCGTTGTTTTCTCTATTTTATTATTTATGTTTAATGATTATTTATGCATAGTTGTTTTATATAAGTATATATAATTATATATACTAACTATAGGTCAGTATACACTTACTTGACAAATACGACTCATGACATTTACACGTAGACAATCGTTACGACGAGAAAGGAGGCTGACAAGGGAATGTCTTTTGAATCCATCCTCAAGGGGGTAATAGGCCATGCAAGTTATAATAAGTATGTATGTATGTTTGTATGTATATTTATCTTGTGGGTTGTGTGAGCTTCAATTGGTTTTTTAAAGTTTTACCATTGTTGGTGACATTCAGAAGAGAAGGCAAAATGTTTTTTTTGAATCAATCAAGAGTAGTTTAATAAATGATATGTAATTATTAATTATGCTTTGTAAGACAAGAACGAAGAAATAATCTTGTGGAGAAGGCAGTGAGGTTGGAAATTAATTAGTGGTAGTTTCATATCGTTATAGTTAGTCATACTTTCCTTTTTTTAAAGATAGTAATTGTAATATTTTTGAGCTCTCAGAAGGAGGCCAATAATATTAGAGTTACAGTGAGCACAAAAGGTAACGCCACCGCTTATGGTTTCTACCTTAAATAAGAAACAACTTTTTTCGAAAGTGACACAGAACAATAAAATAGCTTAAAAAGGAATCAATATTATGGGCAACCCTTACCTGTGTAATACCATATGAAAATGATGCACCCGCTGAATTTAATTTGGCGAGGTCAGAGGGAAGGAAAAACAATCATTTGATCTTCTAGAGCAACTCTGCGGTTCAATTGAACCTCCTTTTAATAATCCTGTTTGGTTGACCATCTTCCAGGTCAGACTAGGCTCTATGTTTGTCAAAGAAAAATGGGGATCCAACTTTGGAACACATTGGTATTGTTACACTTGTAACACTAGTCATCATTACAATTCCGGATTTTTTGCTCAAATTGAGTTGCTCTACAATTATTTTTATATTCTTATTTAGCCTCTGCAAGGCAAATACTTCCCAGAACTGATCATTATCCTTTTTCAGGGTGTCTTAACTATGGGAGGAACACTCATTTTTTCCCTGATTTTTGTATGGCGCTTCTGTTTGGTGATGTTCAATTCAGCGGATGCCATATTTCCCGAAATCAATGCAGAGGTAAAGGTTGCCCAAAGTATTAGCTCCAATTTGCAGCCATTTCTAATTGTACTGAAGTAATTTTGAAAAAAATGATTAGTTATTAAATATAAATCCCATAATCGGCGGACATACTTTTTGTGCTCACTGTAAGTGAGAGTAAACCCTTCTTGTACTCTTCTACGTATGTATTTGTTTGGTTTTTTCTTCACGTTATTTTTCTTGAAGTTTTTAAGGATAGAGAACACTTTGAATGGACCGAGAAGAATTTTCTTAACAGTCACTAATTTTTAGTTTTTTCCAACAGTTTAATATTTTGTTCTAAGGTTGTCAAATTGTTCGTACTCTGTCACTTTCTAGTCGAGATTCAAAAGTCACAGACCAAACTTTTTAAAGATTAACTCTTTCCCTTTTGACAAGATAGAGTCACCCGTATTTTCTCGCGCGCTATTTGTGAACTCAGTGAATTTCTGCATAAAGTTAGGAGTTTCCGAGAAAACACCTGGCAGTTTGCCTGCCAAGGGATTTGTATTGGCACTTGTTCCCGCTGCTCCGACTCCTCCCGGACCTTGAGGATTCCCTGCTGCTCCCGCTCCACTCAGAGGATTCGCTTTATTGAACAAACCAAGTGGATTTGGAATAGCAGATGTCGCTCCCCCAGACACATTTTCGAGGGGAGGTGGAAGAGGTTCCGTTGTAGGACTGAATTCGGGCACTACTTGTGGCACACCGCGAACATTTTTCTTCATACTTCCTCCACCACTTCCTCCTCCACCTACCCCTCCACTGGTATCGGACCCAATCATGTTGCTTCCAGGAGGTCCTGGGGATGATTGCATGTGACTTCCGGGAACTCCTGGACGACGACCTGGACCTACACCACCTCCCCTACCACCTCTCCGACTGTTGGCCGAGCCGTCGTAGTGGTTCCTCAACTGCAAGATTTTTATAAATCCCAATAAAAATTGGACGAACATACTACGGGCCGTGTGTTTTCTCTACATTGTTTATCCTCTTGTGGAGACCATGGGGTGATCCCAACAGTGTGTGAACACCCCCATGCAAACTGGCACTCTTGTCATCAAACTGAGGATCACCGCATATAAATAGTTTTAATTTCTACCATTACAGTGAATTTCACGTTGACCACATGATTATCGATCATACTCTTTACTATCGAATGCTCCTATTCTGAGAAGCTATGAAACCCAGGGACAACGTCCCCAATCTGCCTTTAGGGTCGGAAAAAAAGAGAAAGGAATATATGGGGTACAGTAAACAATGAAAGCTATGCGTAAACAAAAGCTGACTGGAAAAAAGTGAAAGTCTCACCAGAGTGTAAATATGTATGTATATTATAATAATTAAGGGTTACAGGGGGCAAACCAACTGAAATAGTAATGAAGAAGTGTCAATGAGAGACAGTGAAAATTCCAGAGCAGATTTGTTAGGGCACAAGTCAAGTACAAAGGAGCATCCATCAAAGCCAGCTTTGGAATTGTCACTTGCAAAGAGTTGATGTAAACACTTAAAAGTAACGAGGGGTGGGCAGGGGGCACGGGGCTGCTTAAGCAACTAGTCAAAATGGGAAGCGTTTGTGGAAAGAGTTTTGAACTTACCTCCGAGTGATCGAGAGGATAAGAGGCGTCTAGATTAGCAGCGGCGTACAGAGAGAGAGTCATAAAAAAGAGAGAACTTGTTCAGAGGAGCACAACATCAAATAAGTTCCAGGTTTAAAGGGTTTAGTGCAATATAAACAAGCCAATTGTATTCAATAATGTTTATTCAACAATCTCACTCAAATTAATGTCTTCCTCCACGTACGAATTATGATTTAGATAATGAAGCATTGACCACACCGCAATGACATCGAAGGCACACCGAGAGAGAGAAAGAGGTGAAACGACACATCCAGACTCGTGTGCGACCCTTTTAATTTTCACCTACCAACTTGCGTGTACAAAAATGCCATAGAGTGAACATTAGTGCATACCTTTTCGCGGGTTTCTTCCGTCCATTCTATGGTGAGGGAGACCCCCGTGGGGAGGAGGACCATCACGTGGGGGAGGAGGGGGACCTCTTGCCCCGGGACCGGGTCCTCTTCGATGCTCAGGTGGGCCTAAATGAGGGGGTGGTCCGCGGCGGCCTCCTCGGCCACCGCTATCGTACTCCAGCGGGGCTTCTGTTAAGAAGTTGGACGGCACGAGACCTCGAACTCCATTTAATTCCCCCATGTAAAACCCATCGTCATCCATATCCCCGTATACGTAAATTATATCACCCGTTTGAAAGGACAACTCAACCTAGAACAATGTTTTTATCCAACCCCGTTCAATAAGAGTACATATATGTGTACTCTAACCATACACAAATATCTTAGCACTGGTAACCCACCTCCGAGTCCACGTTGGGCGATAGCTCCTGAGGATCGTAATCGTAAAGAGCCACCATCTTTTTTACCGGCATATTGGCATAAATGTCCCCCCATCTGTCTCTTCCCATCGCGCGACGTTCTCTACCACTCACTAGTGGCTCCCCACTCTCCTACAAAATAGAATAACATTCTGGTCAAGTATCTCCTTTAAATTTTTAAACAAGATATTTACTTTAATTTTGCATTATAGTCAATCAACCATTCTATGATAGTCTATTTACATTAAGAATCTCTTGTGCGACACGATCGTCATCTGTCTGACATTCCGAAACCATATTACAAGGGACGTAGCCTCTCCTACCCCCTGCCTCTCCCCAGTAAAATCCATCCGGGTCTTTTTCGCCATAAATCTGCATTAAAACATCAAGGTTTTTAAAATTTTCAAAGTACATGTTTTGATGAGGCTTCTACTAAAAACATCGATCAATCAACTAACAGAGAGTAAAAGCAGGCCAAATGAAGCGCAACGGCACATGATAATTCAACCAGCTCGTCTAACTAGCATATAAATGCAAGCTTATAAATGTTTGCAGAAGTAGTATGGAGAAAGCATACAACAAGTGAAAGTTCAGCGAAAGCTCAACTGTTGCAGCTTCAGTTACAAGATATGCAGTTTCAATGAATTGATAATTAGGAATCCAAAGGCAGAAAAATGTACCTTGATCATTTGTCCCTCTCGAAATGGTAACTCTTCTTCACAGGCGTCGGGATTCGGGGACATTGTGGGAGGGTCATAATCAAAAAGGGCTACGAATACTCGGTGTCTAACATCTGCGGCTCGTGGACCAGGGCGGGGTGGCCGTCCACGACCATACAGTGGTTCTGCTGAGGGACCCCTGCCATACTCGTCCATGTGGGGAGGCCTTGTTCCTCTGTGGTGAGGACCGGGAGGAGGGGGGTGACCATGAAAACCTCTGGCAGTAACGGGACGATCCGGCGGAAGTGGCCTCCCCCGGGCGCCATAATCTCGAGGATGGCCAGCCAGTCTTCCGTGACGATCTGTGTCTTTAGTGACTTCTGTAACATCAGCATGCATTGACACTCTCACGAATGGGATGCTCCCCACTCTACTATGACAATGAAATGAACTGTGGCTGCTTTACTCACCTATAGATGGAATGTTCATGTGATAGCCTGCTCCACCTGTCTCGCGGTCACTAAAACTTTCTTCACCTTCGAGCATATTTGGGTGGCGACCTCGTCTAGGTAGGCTGTTTGAATTTATCTAAATAATGGTTAATCATTAGTCATGTTCATTATTATCACTTTTGACAAGACTTTAGAGAACATTTGAAGATAATCTGTAATCCACGAACCGTGCACGCTGTTGCCCATGCAAATTCAGCATTTCGTATACTCATGCCACATGGCTGAAAATTGCCTAAGTTATCAAAACAAGAATCTAAAATACCTTGTTGTGCCTTTTTCCTTTCAAGACTTGAGCGGGGATTGAGATGGGAATACTATCGGAAGAGAGACTATCACGAGATTTAGTGCGTACTGTCACTTGTTTAGGAATCACTCCTTGGAAACGATTTAAGTCTAGCAAAGCGTGATCTCCTGAAAGTAACAGTAATTGTTTACTAAGTGCAACAGTGCTATAGCCCCAAATAGTTAGCATTCAGGATCATTAACGAAGTTTCCATACCGGATGGACTGTCAATTTCAAGAATTTTTCTGCCGTCCGCAAAAACTGCATAGCCAGTGACGACAGCTCCATTTGACGTGCCTGCTGTAACTGGGTGCCATGTGACGAGAATCGTATTATCCTGTGGCCCAGCTTCAACTTGAACGTCAACGGGTGGATCCGGTAAACCTAAACAACCTCAAAGAGTAAACCACACAGAAAAGGCTCAAAGGACCACCACAAGACCACAGTAAGTAACATGAAGCATAGGAACATCTACGTCAATATTTTGTCATGTGTCTACGACAGAAACGCTTAAGTAATTATACTAATACCTTTTGGTAACGTTCGGAATTCTGTATGAGATGACAGCTTTTCCATTTGCTTACAATTCTTCTCATCGAAATGCGGGGCTTTGATATTCTTTGAACGAACTGTCACTCGATAGGTTGTATTTGGTGTAAGCCCTTCAAGCGGCAATGAGAAAAGAAAGCTCAAGTTATTGTATAAGTCCGAAACATGTAAGGAAAAAAAATTCCCAAAGAAACTCCCTACACTTGACTTACCCGTGATGGTATGTCTGTAAACCCCTGGTTTCACTGTTCTAACTTCCACATTATTAACACAAACTACATGCTGATAGTTACTATTGCTTGGAAGCCATGAAATCGCAGCGGAGGTGCTGGTTACGTTGGTCGCCCTTTGGAGTTACCAATTAATTCATTTCAGTTAGTGCTTATCTAGAAACAGGCTTAAGTAGCATTTCAAGATCGCACATTCTCATTGATTACCTTACACAAGAAGGAGCCAAGGGTGCGTCCTTTCCTATTACCATTGTACATGCTGCATCCCTGGATGTTCTGCGGTTAGGTGTCACAGACCGAACACTTATTCTGTGCGGCTAAGAGTGTCATTTACAAGAACATGCCGTTAATGTAGTCTGTTCGTCTTTGACATACACGACGGTTTGGATGATCAAAATCAGGCAAGTACAGATAATTTTGTTTGCTTAAATTGCATCAAAAAGCGTTCAGTGAGGGTAGAAAAACTTACTCTATTGCAGTCAACGCCCTCTACAAGAGCCCGTGTTCTTTCGTTGGCTTTGACAGTGCATCGGAGGAGCCCATTAACATAAACTTGGTAGCTCTCGACGGTACCAGGCGGACAGTCGGGTGGGTTCCAACCAATAAGGATGCTTTTATTAAGTTGTCTTTCCAGAGTGAGTTGCACTGGGGGAGGTACTAGCACCGAGAAGAATAAGTCTATCAGAATCAATCAGTGCCAAACATGCAGGGTCTTTACTACGTGTTCTCTCTAAATTGCATTGCATATGAGTTGTTTGAAGGAAACTTTCAACTAACCATGTTTTTCGGGATCCGAGTCATCATCTAGTACGTCTTCCAAATCCAAGTACCCATACTCCTCCTGGCGTCTGTTCATGAGTTCTTCTGTAAGAGCAACCGTAAACAAAATAACAAGGTGTGTGAGTGAACAGTGGTTGGAATTTTGGCGAGGTATGGGTTTACGCACACGGAAAATAGTGTTTAAAAACCGAACCTCATGGAACATCTGTGATATGAGAAGTCATGAGACGGAGCTGGTGGTTAAAAATTCTTTTTACATTGTAAGATGTTGGGGTAAGAGGACACCAAAATGCATGCATGGCTATAATTGACATGCACTCTTACGATCTGTATACTCAACTGATTCTTTGATTGTAAGTCAGAAGGAAGGAACGAGAGACAAACCTCGATTTCGGAAAACGTCCTGTTGATTACACACCAAGGGGGGCAAGGTTCTCTTAATGCGATTCTTGCTCTTGACTAGAATCAATTATAAAGATGCAGACAACATCGAACATGCATTCATATGTAGTATCCAACCAACCACCAACATTACACAATTCAGTCAGCCTAGTCAACTACTAAAATATTTTCCAATCTCAAAAGCCAATATTTGTAAAGAAAAAATAGTTTTGAAATATCGGAAGAACCTTTCTTTTTACGCACATGGTACGATATCTTGTTGGAAATCACAAAATTTACTTATGGGTTCTTGACCAAGCATTGTGGCTTTTAGAGCTCAATTTAATAAAAGTATCAACCAAGGTTAAGTCAAATCAAAACCAGAAGATTCAAGACAAACTTTAAAAAATCTCTTTGCAAAATCGACATTCGCATCAGATTAGCTGATTTTATATGAATGTAGTAAACGTATTTACACCTCTCTGTTGTTGACACTACCACAGATCCTGACCCTTCTGCCTCCTATGCCATTCTGTACTGCTGAAGTAATGTCTCGTCATCCTTACTTGATCTCAAAATTATTGTCTTAAATGCAAAATACAGCCAAAGCACAAAATACTGCTGAAGATCCGAATCAAATAATAGAAGATAGATACAATAAGTGTAAACAAAATCTATTCACACGAAAAGTAATTAAGTTTCTAGAAAATACTTACAGCTTTGACTATGTCAATGAAAATCAGAATCACAATTGTACGATATATAGATACGTGAATATGAACTGTTAGAGAGAAATATCAAGAAGCTTCTAGTTCTAAATACGTATGTATCTATATATAGTACCCCACGAACGACACTATAGCCATATTAAACTGAATAACAGAAGTCAGCGTAGCCTATAACTCCATACCTGAACATAAACTTTCACTCGAATAATAAAAATGATTAGAGATCCTCCTACTAACCGATTATCAAACGCTGGGACTCATCTTGTACATCTCGAGGATAGTCAAAGTCATGGAGACTCGTAGAAAGACAGTCATCAGATTCCTTAATACCCAACACGACTTGCTGATGAAACTCAAGCAGGTCTTCACCGACCAAACGTTCGACGTAATTTGACGGCACCAGGCCGCGTCGTCCATCTAGTAGCTCACCGTCGAGAAATCCATCCTAGAATCCCCAATGTAAAGTTCAAACCAAGTACCCATTCAAATCCGAGCCAAATAGTCGAGAATATGTACGTAATGGCTCCGTAGTAGGCAGTAAAGTGAAAGTTATTAAGTTACTAGCAATATAATAGAAGACATTTACTAGGACAAAATCGCTACTCACTTCATCCATGGTTCCCCAAACAAGAACATAATCTCCAGCATTGAGGTAGAGCTCAGCTTCAGGATTCTCATTGGGTGACTGATGAAAAGGATCGTAGGAATACCTGTGGAAACAGTTTCGTTAAGCACAGGTGGTTACAGCCATGTCGAGTAAGCATGTAATTTGTTTGATGCTGACAGTTCTTTTGAACTCAGCAGACAGTATAGACTTACTAACCTAGCAATATATACGAAGCAACGTCCCTTTCCAGGGATGTCCAGGACGTCTACTCCTTTATTCATTGATTGCTGATGCTGATGAGGATGATGTGAGTGGGAGGAATGATGTGTTTGGTGATGCTGGTGATGGGGATTTTTCCCAATAATTACATTACTTCCATTAATAACTTGAGGTTGATTAGGCTGATGTTGAACTGAACCGAGGAGGAGGAGGTAACCACCCTCTTGCTCGTTACCTCCTCCTTGGTTTTGTTGGGTTTGATTGGAATACTCCATGCCGTAGTTGGTTTGATTGTTTTGTTGACGACCTCCTGTTTTGCTACTCTTGGGATCATCAACGTGTGAAGTGGTGATAATTGTGGGGATGGATATTGGCTGATTCTGATGAGCTACAAGATTCAAAGGATTATGACTACTTCCAGGGTTATTGGAATGAGGGTTAAGTTGCTGATTATGAGAGGACTGAAGAGTTGGTCCCGCCGAGGGAAAAATAGTGCCCGCAGGAATGACAGGGAAAAAATTTGTTGGTAGAACAGTTGCTATTTGTTGAAACGGTTGCACTGAACCCAGACTCTGAAGGGTTTGCACTGTCGTAGTCTGATGACTACCTCCTATTTGTTGTTGTTGTTGTTGCTGATGTTGTTGCTGCTGTTGTTGGTGGTGATGGTGCTGATGTTGTTGATGTTGATCGTACAATCCAGCCAAGTCCCTCGAAGTACACCCTGAAACTAGAGGAAGCAACAAAAATACGGCTACTCCGATTGGAACAAATGTCCACTATTTGAAGAACAAAAGCATAAATATAATTAAATTATACATAATTACTTAACTGCTCAGCAGTTTTCGCGAACTGAAGTACGTGAGGAATATTCCTTTAAATTGCATGCAATCCAAGCATGATGAGTAATACAGCTTTGAGAATGCAAGTGTACTTTAAAATAATTATTACAAACATACATACAAATAAATAAGTACAGAAACCATTACATTACATTGACTCATTTGATCAGTCGCCTGCAGCGGTGGTGCACATGTAATCAGAGAAGGGGTGGGGGAGGACATTTACATACACATATGGAACAATTAGCCAGGAAGAGTAAATGCTTCAAGCCTAACATCTGACACGACAGTCACTCACGGAATGCAAGACTGGCAGACAGTCAGAAACCAACGTAACATACAACTACTTCAAAGAGGCACAGGTCAAACGACAACCAGGATAGAGATGAGACGGTACTCATAAACACAAACTAAACAAAACATAGCGACGTCTCCTATAGTAATCTGCCGACAAGTGCGGAAGCCAGTTGTCTAGATTTCCCAAGGTAGGCAGTACGAGGTTACAGTCTTATTGAAAACGTCTAAAAGTCTTTACAAATACCTACAGCTAACTTTCCTCGACTTCAAATGCGGGTAGAATGCATTAAAATTGTATCAAAACCCACGCTTTCTCTTCCATGTAAGTAATTAATCACATAAGTACAACCCTGTATCCTTCCACATGGACTGCACTTATGTGTACTCCCAGCCACTGTCATGATTCAACTCCTTAACTCAATCATCCAAGCATTGAATCTTGAAGAGAGGGTAGGATCGAGATAAAGCCTCGTCAGTGCTACTTTTCATTGATAAGAATTTCGGGGGGAGAGAAAAGGAGAGCGAGACGTCTGGAAATCTTTTTTTTCCACGGAGTAGAAAGCGTAAGTAGAGCAGCATGTATTTCTCTACTTTGGGTTTTTGCAACTATATAAGTTCTATACATAATAGATTTAAGTACATTATTTGTCATTCCGTCCGGCCACTATAATATATATGTTAAACTATATATAACGACATGGATCTTCTAGTCTAAATTATGTCTTACTTTTCGCATCATTGTGAATAGTAATTTTGGGTATGTAGTGTTTCGCTGATGTCGGTTTTTTGGGTAAAGTTCGCCTACGTGCCCCTGGAATCACATTCTGGCCTGGCAGATTCACATTGGTGCGAAAACGGGGTTGACACACTGCGAAACCCAACAAAACACGAGTCAAGTCACTCGGCTTTGCATGCAAGCACGATTCAGAAAAAATAACCAGAATCAAATTAGAGCCAGGAGAAGGGGAAGGATCAACAAGCTCAATTAATCCTAGGAAAAATATTGCGACATTGAAACGTATGGCACTTGTGTCGCTCAACTCATATTGTTACATACATATACAGGGGTATAGAATTAAACGAACTGTTTTCACCTTGGGTACACTCAACTCCCTCCATTAATTCCTAGTACTCACTTAAGCTACTACCTGTCTGTTCCTTTGAATCATCAACCGATATGCATAGAGATTCCTGCAGGGTTTCTCTTCCCTAGTATTAACCGTGCCACCAGCTTTAAATAATAATTAACGTCACTTCATACGAACACTAGGAGTAGTTTGAGAATATTCATCCCAAATCTTTGAAGATGTACGCCCGGGAATTTCTTAACTAAGGGTAATCAAACGTGGAGAACATCAATTCAATGCCTCATCACCGACCCCTATCCCTTGTCTACACATAACTTTTTGAAATTGAGACAAAATTGCACACCCCAGTACATACACAGATAGTTTTGTAATGCACTTACTTCTAATACATGCTTTCTGTGTGCGGGCTACAGCCCTACGAAATATAACCCAAGGCCCGATTTCCAAACCATACATAAGTAATTATGTAGATACATGGATTTGATTCAATGTACTCTTACACTACTGCTCTCGCCGTTTTGATATTACATTACTAAAAATGACGGGAGAGAAAATGTTAAAACTTGAGAGTCGTGAGCCCAGACATTTTTATTCAATTCTCATGAGTATCACTATTATAAGCTAAAAGCTGCAATAAATTATTTAAATGTAGAACCGATTGTCCCTTTGAGTGCTTTTCTTCACTAAATATATAGCCCACATGAGCAAGGAGGAATCAATTAGCATTTCAATTTCCTTTTTAATTCACAACCTTGTTCACGCTAATTCCCACAAATATCGATTTTCCCTCAGTAAATCAAAATTGAGTTAACAACTCGAGAAACTCAAAATTCATATTTTATTACAGCATCTACTACGCCGAGCCACGCTGTTACCTCCAAAGGAAGTTGTAGTTTGATGTATGTAGATACATTTCATATTTCCTGCAATAATTGTTACAAACGGTGCTCTTTCCACTTCTCCTTGTAAATGGTGCAGAGAAAGAGAGGGAGAGAAAGGTTACATTTATCTCATCATACACAGTCGAGTCTTGGTAATTTGAAAAGGGTACCCGAGGTTAAAGAAATCTACAAGAGAGAGAGAGAGAGAGTCTAATTTACTTTGCTAGGAAAATCGTTATTTTATTTGCTCCACTATCAATCGGCCGTAAAAGTTACCTACATGAGAATGTACGCAATGTTACTGGCTTGGGAAAAAAATTAAATTTAGAGCAATTTATGATTCCTCGTACTTTCATTACTACAATCCTCCTACCGTCAATCCTACAGTACTGCAGTCTGGATATGCCACATATTATGGATACTTTCTTCTCAAAATTAGGGAATCAATCTACGATAGGAGTGAAGTGGATGAGAGAAAATAGGGACTAGTGATAATTATCCTATAAAGCCTCAAAATGCTGTAGCCACCTTAGCCCGGGAAAGCTTTTTGTGGTGTACAATTTATGTACAATGTCTCATTAGAATTCATATATTCAAATAGGTGCAGGCAGTAAAAAAAATAGGTAAAGGTTTAAAAGACATACGCGGTAGTTCTACAGAATATAATAATATTGACAATATGAGCTTTCAGCATTCAAATGTCTACAATATGCTGTCAACTTAAATGTAGTGGCATGTGCATTATTAATACATACGCTGGTAAGTTTTGGAACGAAAGAGGGAATGCAAATACTTGCGTAGCAACATATTCCCTGAAAAACTATTTTGACATTTCTGGCAGGTATTGGCTTTGGAGTTTACACTATGCGAAATTGCAACTGCAAGAATCTCTACGAATCATACCATGAGTAATGCAATTTATGGAAGTGTAGGAAATGAATTTAATACAGGTACAGTCATAAGTATGAAAATTCAAAAAAAAAATATAACAGTTACTTATATACTTTTGCAAATATCATTAGAATATACTTTAAACTAATAGCGAGTCTAATGTGTGCAAAGGGATATAAATCTTGTAAACGTGCTATTTGAATTGAGATAGGTACTAAATTGGGAAGCTTGAAACTAGCTCACGAAAAATTCATAAATAGATAGAACCACTAGAAAATAATATATTGGGTCATGGAACGGCCATTTAGGGGTGAAATCAAAGTAAGTGCCAGGGAATGAAAGAAAAGGAGTAATGGATAACAAAATGTTTTAGCAGATTTAAACAAAGAAGAAGAAGAAGAAGAAGAAGTAGGAAGAAGAGAAAGACTCACCAGTATTCTTATCTAATTCAGCTAAAATCTTGTTATCTTGTTGGATTTTTGCTATGATTCGTTCGATTTCATTACTGGAAGCAATAGGGTCATCAAACTGGAGAGACTTTGAGAGGAGTGGCTTGTGCTGTGTCAAGTCGGTGACCGAAGTGCTCCGCCTGAGACGCTTCCTACCGTGTCTCAGGGGGGAGAAGGAGGATTTGTGGGTCCGCGGAAGCGAGTAGGACAATACACCTGTTGCGACAAGCGAGGAGGAGCACACTGCCGAGAAAGAAGAATCATGCAACTCAAGCATACTTTCGTGATGCAACGATTTCCCAAGTTCAGATGAACCTATTGACAGTGATACAGAACAAGCCCTGACGCACCACCATTTCACACACATCAATCCAAAGGCGCCTCCTCCCTCCATCCCCACCAACCAAGCAACTCAAAAAATTTAGCTAATACTTCGGTCAGTGAAAAATATGTGATTACGTCAAAATTAAATGCAAAGTCTTGAGTTCATTAAGACCCTGCGTCCGCACAAAACAAATTCTGTTGTCAACTCAGTCAATCATAGCAAAAAATTGAACACCCAACGGTGCTGCATGTCCTTCTCAAATAAGGTGTGAAAGTAAGTACTAGAAGCACTCGGATAGTCAGTATATTTTTGCTGTTACAGATATATATGTGAAAGAAAAACAAAAAAAGGGGGGGGGGGTATCAAAAACATTTCTTTGTACAGAGGCACATTTCGAAAATAATCAGGATCACAGACAAAATCCCATTTGACACCAACAAAACGCGGTACAACACTCTTGATGAGAAAAAACATGAAAATGGTTGATGGTTATGGGAAAGCGCTTTATCTGATTGTGAGTATATCAGCAAAGCTGGAGGAAATGTGGTTGTGGGTTTAGACTTGTCTTGTCGGTACGCTCAAGATTGGATACTGGCTCGAGAGAAAGAAAGGAATAACAAGAAAAACAGAGAATTAAGAGCAAGGGAAGAACAGTTTTTATAGATGACGATATACCTCTTGAGAAAATTCCAGGCGAGGGATATTGAGAAAGTCGTTCTTGTTCCAAAATTGCATCCAGTGAAGGAACTACAGGAGTGGACAGTGCCGTCGTACTCTCTCCTCGACTCAGAACCGAGTCTAATGTCATTGTCTCAGTTAGTCAAAGAAACTCACACACACACATCTATTTACTACAACTCTTTCCAGACTTCCTTTACTTTCATCAACCTACATAAGGTACTCAGATATGACTCTGAATATCTCTCTCAATGTGGTTTTAATTTACTGCCCAAGTAAGTTACGAAAATCGATTCTGAATTCAGATTGCCTGCATCCTTGTAACTGACTACCTATTATTTGCAATACCAGAGTAAAAATGTCTGGGGAAATCTTATCAGTTTCTGCATGCCTGCATACTCCGGTCAACATCTTGCTAGGACCATGGGATTCTGTTTCCCATTTATACACTCTGCTCAACGATAATAATTCTGCAGATGCCATCAATCGTTAGCTCACCAGACTAGTAGACATGAAAGGTCTGCCCATTCTATATCAAATATAATAGAAAATCTCCTTGTCTACGATATTGATAACCACACGGCGCGGATGCCCTAAAGATGATGAATGCTTCTAATTGAAACTTGAATAAGCTTTAGAATTGTTCCAGGCCTGGTATTCAATTACTTATGTGCAGAATGAACAAGCCCGATGCATGTATATGCCTTAAGTCCCATTATCTGTATCCCTTAGTACCATCCCTCCCTAATGAAAATAACTTATAGATCACGATACTTTGTGTACAGGCATCCCTACCGAATAGTCCTTAAAAAACTAAATGAGTTAAAATCAAACTATTTAAATTCGGAAAATGAAGTTCAGCAAGAAAAAAAGGTCAAGACGGAAAATTATGGACTTAAATGACGTCATTTGGTCTTTCATGAGAGTTTACGAGGAAATGAGAGTTCTATTATGCCAGGACAGTATGTATGTATGTATGAGTGTACATATGAACCAAGGGTGAAGAGATTAAAATTTAAGGAATCGCTATTGGGAGTCGTTGTGTGCGATCATGTTGGGCCCTAATGGTATTACCCCTACGGTTCCTCTGATGCATTCTAGACTTAAACTTCATGAATTTTTAGACTGGCCAGTGAAAAAGAAATCAGGTCAATGCCGTTATACTGTGGTTTTTTGTTGACTATAGTCAAGTGGTCACTAATGCACAAAGCCACGACTATGACTAACAAGACTTTTCTCTTAAGTACTAAAGTGCAGAGTGTAAAACGTTGGCAGAGTGTCATCCTAATGGCAGAATGTAGCAGGACAGAAGGAGCACCACACTAGTTGTGAATTTAAAATTACAGTATAAAATTCGAACAGAAATTAAGGAAACAGCTGCGCGGCAGCAACTCATGATAATATCCACGAACTTCATGTAGAACTCTCCAAAAGAACACTTTCTATATGTATACATATGTATGTACGCTCATGGTAGTTACAACTACACACAAATACAAATAGGGTACTTATCCAGTAGCCAAATGCAGACTAAATAAATTACAGTGTCATCAAGATGCCGTGATTTTGCTAGTGAATGATTCCTATTTTGACATTTTACATAGCAAGTGCTGACAGATGCAGACTTGGTGCTCTCATAATTGTATAGAGACTGAAAGATAGAAAATATGTAGCAAGAAAAGCAACAGTGAAAATCCAGTCCTCATATTAACAGTACTGAAAGAAATGGAACGAAAAAGTATCCTGTAAATGACATCATTGAGTGGCTGCAAAAGAAGCTAATCCACAGTGCCGTTCTGTAAATAATTTTTGTAGGATTCTATATTGTTTAAACAATGGATTTGAAAGATCACTACTGCCTGAATCTACAGTTGAGGACATGGTGGAAGATTGTACTTGTACCGTTCATACATATAGGAAGTTACATGGGTCTACACGGGTGTACTATTTAGTGACTTGTGTGAGTGAACGGTGACCGAAGATCTAAGGCAGTGAGTGAGTTGAACTACTGCACTACATAATACATGGTAGACGAACTTTAAAAATGAACTTTCTACTCAGGTATCTACCTATAGATATAAGAGTACATTTAGGTGATTACTTAGAAAACATTTGGTAAGCATAAATTGAAGTATAGATTCTGCTGGAAATTCTATATAGAGTAAGTTGTATTTAGCAAAGTGTAAGACAAATACGAGGAAGAACAAACATCTGCGGAGAAAACATGTTCTGACCTGGAGTTGAGCAAATCGGAGAGTCTGGAGGCGAGTGACCCAGGGAAGAGGGACGAGAAGATGAGGCACGGACAGATTGCTGGGTTCGCTTCAGGGCTGCCAACTCTAACATCAACTCCTCATGGCGAACATTTTGCAACTCCGTCTTCTTTTCCAACTCGCGGATTTTTGACTGCGGGAGATAAGCAATTGAGTAAAACGAGCAATAAAGAGCATACTAAAAGTAGAGAAGTAAAATATGAAGGACACAATAATCTTGTCTATAGAAATGTAACCAGGCAGAGAAAGTAGAAACGTGGATTATAGAAGAGAAATGTCATTATTACATTATAGTCAAGTCTCCGGTTTTCGACTGAACCGTACACATACAATTGTATGTTCTCCTGCTAAAAGTCACATCCGGATGAATGACCAAAGGATCATCTTCCAGGGTGAGACTCAACAGCTACTAGAGGTGGTAAGCACCTTCATCAAGATGATGAAAACAAGACAAGTTACGTTTGTACGAATAGGATTTGGCTGATAGTTGTGTAAGCAATAGTCAGTCAGATTGGCTGGTATAAAAATGCGGAAGGTATTAGATATTTGGTCTAACTGATGATGAGAAGGGTGTTATGAAATGTAAATGTGACACTTGGATTTCACACGGAATTTTTCGTCGGTGTTGGTAGGTGTAAACAAAGTGAGAGCTGGTACAGAATCCACTTGATTCGGTAGAAACAGTTTTTGTGTTTTTGTTGACGACTGAGTGCATTGTTTATTTTTCATGCTGCGTGGGAAGCGATGTATCCACTGAAATAACGACGAAAGTTGAAATCATACCTGCAGTGTTTCGATTGTATCCACAGATTTTTTCTTGTCATTTTCACTGAGTCGAGCGAGACGGTTGACCTCATCTTTCTTCTCTCGTAGCTGAGCCAAAGCTTCGGCATGCTGTCTCTCGAGTTCTTTCCTTTGTTCTGACGCTTCACGTAATTGCTGCGATGAGGGAATCAAGATGACCATTTCATTAACCTACTTTAGTTCTAATAACACACTACAACCACTCAAGCAGGGGAAGCTACTGTGACGAGAAAAATGACAACAACAACAATCATAACAACAACTATGACACAGTGACAACAACATGTTTGCAATTGTCAACCTGGATGGGAACAAATCGGGGGGAGGGGATGAAGCTACACACTCATTTTACTTTCCTGAAGATGGACAACTACGAGAGGTAAAGTTTACTATACAGAGGTCACAAATGAAGAAATAATGTTGAACGCAAGGTAAACAGTTGCTAACACAGGAGAGTTGAGATGAGGGATGTAAATGTGTTTAGACTTGGTCCAGGGAGACTCTTACCTTCAGAATTGACTCCAGGATGGAAACCTTACTGGAGTCAGCCCAGCGCCAAGCCCTTTAAAAATCTCAGTTTCTGAGTGGATCACAATAAAAATTGACACATTTTAATACACTCGGTAACTTTCACCTTCTCTAAGGTATGATGTGACCCAACTGAGTCTCACAAAACTTTGGACACCATTCAAATAATCTACGGACCAGACGAGAAGGTCAGAAATCTTGAGATCACCCACTGCATGTCAAATAGAAATACCGTCGTCGGCTTGAGCGATGGCTGACTTTAAAAGGGGGATGTTGCCGTTTGATTGTCCACAAACCTTTTTATTCCCATGCATGGAGAGAAACTTTCTTAGTGACCTTTATTACAATTTATGAACTAAGGAGTAGAAACGGTTCACTCAATGAAACAATGTCCTCAGACTGGTGACAACAATCGACTGAGAGATTGCTGCAGACAAGTTGGCATCCTCTAACTTTCGCAAATTCTACGCAGCCTGAAAGAATCGATAGGAACGGGAAAGATGCAGTAGGGAATTTCGGTCACGAGGTCCGTCCTAGGAGGAAGCAGGAGAAAGCCCACCCGTCCACAATCAATACTCAGTCTACTTTCTCCTATCCCCACTATCTCCATTTCATTCCGTTCCATTCCTCCACTCATTCTCGCTCAACAATTCCTTTTCAATATCAATGCTACGCTGTTTCATAACAATTCTCCTATTTCTTCACGTGAATCCCTTAAATAGCTTTTTTTTTCCTTTTCAAAATGAGGCCAAATTGGAGAACTTCTACTCAATATACAGTTTAGAGGTTCAATTTATTAAGCAAATGATTATCAAAACAAAAGAAAATGTACACCGATTTTATTTTCATACTAATCGGCTCAAAATATGAACTCAGTCTTGGAGACACTGGCAGGCTCAGGGACTCCTTCACATACATCCAGATACTATACATATGCATTGTAGACATGAGAAATGATTTTAGTCGAGCGGCTAGACTGGTCCTATACAAAGCCCTCGGCAAACAAGCAGAAACCTTTTCATGTAGACCAACGCCTTTCCTTCTCCTCAGCCTATGTTATATGTAGTCGCGGGGCTCCCAAAATTCACAACATTAAGCTCTCCCCTGTCTAGGGTTCCTATAACATAACATAGCTATACAAGCTACACATCCATAAGTTAAAACCAAGAATTTTCTCATTTCCACTTGATACGTACTCTGTACTAGGTGCACCCTTTGCTTGCTTCTTAATAAAAATCAATACCGACCGTCCACGCATTTAAAAAGAAAGAAAAAGCGTTCGATGTATCATGGTAGTATGCTATAGAGCTCCGTAAAATCCTGCACTTTGATACTCACCAATTGAAAACGAGACCAGGGGAATAGCATTAAAAGTAATTGTTTTCTTAATCTATCCTGAATTGTTTCCATTCAACCCACCGATCATTTATCCACATGTTGGAAATCATGCTTTCTCGCCTATATTATTGTATCACTCGTCGGAGAGACCATGACTCTACCGAATGATTACAATCCGTATACTCACATTCAATAATTAATCAAGGCTGTCATAGACTTCATAACAGAAATAAAATTTTTTAATACCACTGTTATGACTCCCAGAGAGTTTATGAAAAGAAATATAGCCAACCACAGAGTCACAGACCAAAGACTGTGTACTTGACGTCCTGAAGAATGAAAATCAACGGGAGAAAAACAACAGTAAGGAAGTACGGGGCAAATGTCTAGTGAAAAGTTTTGACGGTTCTAGTCAATATGAATTTCTCTGCAATAAATCAGGACAAAATTTATTATTCCAAGTTTTATGTATCCAGCCAAGGCTTACTTTATTTTCTCAGCGATGCGATGCATCGAAATTGCCACACACACATATTTCCATAGTTCCAGCTTATCAACTACACACTTCATGGATTTGAATTACTATACTTACATAGGTTCTTAACTTTAATCTGCATAAAAAAAGTAGCATTTTGTTACATTTTAGAGCCCCTCGGTAAGCTTTCGGCATACTAAAGCGACAGTTGGAACGACAACTTATACATTCTAATAGGAAAACAGTGCCAATAGCAGTTTACGAGAAATGTGTGACAAGAAGAGGAAATTCGCATATTTCAAAGTAGGTCTCTGAAAAATACATCTATGCTGTATGTAAAGCATCATTGAAATATGTTACGACCTGGTAGTGAAATCAGCAGTAAGCATATGGACACATTCTGGTAGGAAGTGAGCACTCGCGATGAATAACTCTATACTATATGGACTTTTGTACGTAGTTAGGTAAGAAGGTGTCATGTAGTAATACACAGTCACATAGTCACATCCCTTGGGTGATAGTATCAATAGATTGCTAAACTTTTCAATACTTCCACTGGATCACTGAAATTATCTTGAAGAGATTTTATCAAAATATTATATTGTAGGTTCACCAGAATTTAACGGAGTTATGTGAGACTTTAATAGAAGATTTTAATATTACAATGCTACTTCACAAATGTCGAATCTCCGTGGCTGTAAGTACATAAAACCTTAGAAATCTGCATTCCCATCAGGTGTGATACATTCATTGGATACATTCTGCATAAAAATGTAATTAAATATAACAAATACTTATTCCTCTGCTGATATTACACGAGCAACCTAATCTCAATATTTTTTGAGTACCCAGTGTCACCAAAGTGATTACCCAAGCTCAGATAAGAAAAGGTTTCGGAAAATATTCAGCAACCATAGAAAATTTCATTATCGATTTCTCCGGGTTAAAGGTCACTAAGTATGAGAAGCTACTTCAGCTAAAACATCCTTTTGAGTGAAAATAGTTTGGGAAATGCTTTCTAATGTGCATAACAAACAACATTATTTTTCATTCACCATAATTTGGGAATCAGCAGCAGGAAAAGTGTACATAGGTCCATAAAATCAAAGAAGTCTTTCCTCTGGTACTTAACTATAAGCAATATCTGACATAATTTTGCTTATTACCTCGAAATAGGAAAAAAAAAGTATGGTACTAAAAACATGCCCACAACTCAGGATGCCCAAACCGTGACCTGGGACTAATGCCACGGTTCTTATTCTACTCGTATTCTCATTTCCAGCCTTCCAATCAATTTCCGGTCAACAGAATACGTGCTACTGGGCAATCTGCTGATTCGACGATTCAGCTGCCATACTTCATATTCCCTACATTATTTCCATTTGTAAGCATGCACAAGGCTACAATAATCAATGCATAACATCAAATATGTAAGGTCCTATTATATGCCACAGATACTGTTACGAATCAAGTAGCTAGTATAGATACAGATAATTACCCTTTAGGAGTACGAATTGTAATTTACTATTGACAGTAACGTTCATTCCCAATGTCCAATCGTGCAAGTACTCAGTGAGTACCACGGTAATAAAAGAGTTATCGCCTGGCAACTTTCATTAACTCACAAAAAAACGATTATTAATTTCAGGCATTCGAATAAGGCCCAGATTTCCTCCATTGTTCTTGTTCGAAACAATAGGAATTCATTTTTTAAATTATTTTTCACAAAAAAAACAACAAATTTTATAACACTTTAGCAGCACAACACACAATACATGCTTTGAAGCAATTGATAATGAAGTCTAGAAATGAAATGGGTATACGGTATACTTCAGCCTGCTTCAGTTACCTATTTCCACATGTAAGAAAACATAAAATCGGGCTAGTTTAAAAAAAAATGCTATTTCAAAAATTGATCAATTCTACGTAGGTACATATATTTGATCACTTCCTCTTCAAATAAATTCTGGAGAAATCAATGGAATCTCTAGTCTACTTAACAATAACATTACTCCTAATAATAAGTAACAGCGTCCACCTTTGAAAGACCATTTGAATGTCAACAACTTTTGCAGCTACAACATCTCAATACCCCTTCTCAATTTTCCAACCGTATGCTTCAAATACAATAATTTATTATTTTTTGACAGTCACACGTTTCCTGGAATAGGACTCACAATCTCACCTCCAGAATTTTCTCTCGGTTGCTTTTCTTTCGAACGAAAGGAGGCAAAGGTCTTGTACCTGTGTTTATTTCCAATGTGATTTTAGATGGTTCAACATTTACATAAGAATGTTTTATTGAAAAAATGTATCTCACTCGTACGCCAGTCTGACTATTTACCTCTCCAGATATAGTAGACGTTACCAATAGGACCACAGTACCTACTAAAGCACTATTAATTGACCAATAAAACAACAAACTTGGATAGTGGTCCTAGGTGACGCTACGTGACAAGTTGTCACTGACAACCCCATCTATTGGGTTAAGGCTTTCTTCCTGTCTTCTGGGAGCCCTTCAAAAACATCGCCTTTTAACTTTATTTACGAGGGTCCTTCAGTTTACCAACGTTTTAAAGGGGCTCTTATGTTTGATTTAAAAGCATGTCAGACAAATTCACGACAGCTATGCATTTAGAATAAATTTAGTACAATTAAATCGGAACAGTAAGCATGGTAGCTACAGCAACCTCTTCAGTAGCTTACGTTTGTCATTTGTCAACAATAACTCTGCAACAAAGCTACGGCATGGATCCAAGGTAACTAATTGGTCGACCACGTGGTTCATGCGTGTATGTTCACAAACGGTATTTGTATGGTCAGTGTATAGTGGGAAGTGGAACGATGCGAGCTGCGAAGCCACGCTCTGGGCTTCTGACATTGTGGTTCCACATTTGATCGCCGGTGACTGTACTTACACTAAATTTTTATTTAATAATTGAATATTGGATTTAATGTTTATTTGTTTTTGTCCATCAAATTATTCTGTGTTCAAACTTGAAGTTCAGATTCTCAAATGTACTTCTAGTGTTTATTAGGAATGAAAGTGTTAATTTCTATAGTTAGTGTTAGTGCTGCTAATTTAGAAATCAGTTCCGGTGTTATTTTATGACTGTTTATTCTGAGGATTTAATTAAATTACCAATACTAATAAACAGGTGATTCTTTCGATTGTGTTTGAAAGGAAAGTAGTTTTTTGTTATTTCTGTGTTTTGTAAGTTAAAAGATGTCATAATGGAAAAAAATGATATTTTGCCATCCGGATAATTTTTATGTCTTTCTGAAAACAGTTCAATGAGGGAATCAAAAGGAAGGTCTTAGATGGTAGATAATTTTGAGTATAATCACGAATGCAGAGCTTTTAAATCACAACTAGGCAGGGCAAAATGAGTGAAGAAATCCGATGGGAGTTTGGTCTCGGGGCTGGGGAGGAAGAAGCTGAATCGGAAACTTGTGAAGAATGCGATGCCATATCTCAAAAACAGTCCGAAGCGGAAGACCAGTGGTTCGAAGTTTGTAATGATCCGTACAACACCGTTGCAAGCGAGTTCTTTGAGGTCAGTAACAAATGTATTGACTCGGATGCTGAGTACCAGCTACCATTAATGATAGTAATTGCGTCGATCCGATTTCTCATCATGATGCTGGATTGAGTAGGTATGGGATTCCGACTCTGGAGGACCTGTTTCAAAGAAAATTCGAATTGTCATTGAAATATAAATGCCCAAACGATAGGTTGGGTTGGGTTGGGTTCAGCTTAATGAGGACGAGAAACTTATAGTTATCAAAGCTCCCCGGGTGTATCTGTAATCTCTATTTAGGCTCTTTTTCCAGGTTACCGGACTTGACCGTGTTAATTAGTTTTGAGACAATGTTTTTTTTGAAGATGCTGTATGTCATGTGAATTTGCTTATTCGGATCGGACCACAGTCACCGATTGTCAGGGTGTGAATCAGTTCTTTCGATGTCGACACTTTGTAGGTGTAAGAGGTGTTTCAATTGTTGTTGCTCCTCACAACCAATTACTCGTATATGAGTTTATGAAAACAAAATGAATGCTTTTTCAGAGTTTTAACTTTTTTTGGAGTTGCCGATTCCGGGAAGGCGTGGGTGTAATGAAAATGATTACAGTGGCTGACTTGCTACAATAAAAGATAACTCATCCTCACCAGCTTCCTTAACAATTGCCTAAAGTTTGGAAAACCTCTGTTTAGAGCTTCAGTTCAGCACATACAATTAATATTGTCAAAATATTTGTCTAAAGTTTTTCTTTTGTTGAGGTTCTTGGGAATGTCAGAAAGTTAAGGTCTTCGTGAGGCAAAAGAAAAAAATGAATTGAAGAAAATATTTTGATGTAAAAATGGGACAGCATTATAGCTGCTCTGTTTTTTACTTTCCAAAATTTTCCACGAATTTGCTCGGCCTTTCTTTCGTATTACAGAGTTTGCTGCAAATGTTCACTTTGACAGGTTCACCTGCTTATTTGTGTGTATGTATCTACTACTTGAATATTGGAAACGCAGACAATATTTAGGAAATTGATTGCAAGGCATCACCCTTAGTCTACATATGCAGATTTAAACTCATTCTCACAGTCAGTCTCCGCTTCATTGATCTGACGATTACCGAATGAATTCATATCGCTATTGTATTAAAGTAGGTCTCACATATAGTAAAGCGTGTATATGTGCTCTAGAGTGTTAGTACAGAATTCGGTATCTACAATTCAAAATTACTACGACAGAGTACGTATAAATTAAGCCCCATTTCTTCTCATTTGAATGAAGTAATTTTAGCGTTTTGAAACGTTCAAATCTGTTGTAACCTTCTCTCAAGAAATTAATAAAACTATAATAGCATGCATAGAGTCAGCGTGTGACGGCTTTCTTACTCTCGGTTGGAAGTTAATAAGTTAGAAGTTAGAATAGAAGGTAGTGCTGGAATTTCAATTGGTATGGAGGGCCATTGCTTAATTGTAACTTGTAGGAGTGTACATGTATTGTAAGTAAATTACCCAGTCACCATTCAATCACGTTGCCCCATTTAAGCGAAACTCACAATCAGTTTGAAATTCTCAATATGTATAGTGTACAAACACACGACCGAAATCAGCCTTGCAATTGAATATTTACTTTACTTTATTTGCATTTTTCTGTGCATAAAAAATGTGGGGTTTATACGTCGATATATCTTATGACTTTACAGAGGTTTTTATAAGAAGGATAGAAGACTGAAAAAAGGATCCTTCTTTGGATTAGGGGTTCTTTAGGTCGTCTCCACACTTGTACGTTTACTCAAATTTTGGTTGTGTTTAAGTTTTTGCACATTCAGTTATGAAAATACGATTTGGATATAACAGTAATAATGATTTCCTATTTTACTTCTACATGCATTTATGTTTGTGGGTATGACCATTTACTTAAAATTCTTAAAAGAAGAATAATTCAGCGGTAATGCTTTTGAACTATGGTTGTGTGTGAGTATGGAAGTGTAAAAAAGTAAATACGTTAAATTAGTATTTCAAGACATTTTGCCGCTGGCTTATCCTTTTAACCTTTTATTCGACCATTCTATATATAACAGTTAAAATTGTACATATCCCAATGACCTAGTGATTCGTCGTTCCCCACATAGTTATTTCAACTTCCAACCTTCCCAAGACTAACCAGTTTTTTTATCAGCCTATTGCTGGTGCTTTTTGCCTAGCCAACTGAAAATAAGTCATGAGTTTATTTGTACCTACCCTAGGCTCTGAAACCTATTTTGCTTCCTATATTCAGTTGAAAAAATAACGTAAATAGTAATAATTTTATTATTATAGTTCATTTACACAAGCTAAATTAAACTTACGAACTTACATATCTATCTAACATTTGGCCTTTTCTACTATTGAGCTTGGAGAAACTAAGTATTATTTGCTATCAAAAGTATACGTAGTAGCATATCATTGCTCTCAAAATATTAAAATGAAATGCTACACATTAATAATGTGTATCTAATAATATTGATTACAGATAACTATGTACATATGTAGATGTGTATATGTGATACTTATATGTAGTGGAGTAGGAGTTAGGTTGGGAAAGGCTTGCTTACAGTTTTATAGCCTCAGTATAGTTGGTTATAATTTATAGTAATACTGCACATGAATGTCGCCACACAAGTACTTCCGGAAAATATGAAGTGTTTTCTAAATGCGTAAATGCCGCGGCGATCGTGTTCCACTAGAATATATAATGATGCTAAAGATCAACAAATAATGTCGTTCATTGGCGCATTTGAAAGGTCATCTCGGACTACTGCATCTCTGAAAGCATCATTTCGTTTCTGGCTGTATCAAGTTTGTGTATCTATACATACACCTCCATTGGAAAAGTTTGTGAAGGAAGGGAGTAACATAGCACATTTAAACTTAGGGGTAGCAGTGTTCGCATGATGTCAAGTCAAGTCGTGCATATTATTTTGAGCATTGTTATTGTAACATTACTTACATAAATACTTGTATGTTCCCAACATACTGTATGCATTCATGAAACCATTTCACAAATGAGTTAATTAAGCTCTGGGTAGTCGTAGTTTTATTAAACAGATGCCCAATTGTCACTTTAAAACGATGGTACTATCACACATCGCAAATCCCGACTGCAGTTAATAATTCACTCAAGTCGTGTTGCGTCACTTCTAAAAATTTAGTCCTGGAAATATCACTACTAAGATAGCTTCTTCAACAGATGATCCTCTCGCATATTTATCCAATGCATTTTTCCCTTTGTGGCTAATTACGCAGCAAAAATGGTAACCTGGACATCTATCAAAAGAGAAACTAAAGTACGGGTACAATGTGGTTTTTCATTAAATATCAGTGAAGTGAAGTGAGTGACTAAAACCACCTCCAACTTACAGTTTATTTTTACCACCGTCAAAATGGTAGCTCTTTTCATTTTAATTGATCGACAAAGTAACTGTAAGTTGTTTTGCAGGATTCAATTCCCTCGCTGTGCAAATACTGTATACACACTAGCATTCAGATATGATTATATAGGATCATTTAATATAACCAATTACTGGTATCTCTGTAGGCCTGGGGAAATGAGAAAAATGAAACAGTTTTTATTGTAAAATAACCTCACAGTGTTGTGAGTGTGAAT
Organism: Allacma fusca; assembly: GCA_947179485.1. Taxonomy (NCBI): domain Eukaryota; kingdom Metazoa; phylum Arthropoda; class Collembola; order Symphypleona; family Sminthuridae; genus Allacma; species Allacma fusca. The sequence goes on along the minus strand of OX359249.1, from coordinate 46,070,895 downwards.
GAGAATCAATCTATTGAGGTCTCACCTTTATACTAGTTATGTCTTATGAATCTTGCGGTTTTAACGGAATACTCCGGCCGCATTACAGCAGTAGTTAATTGCCACAAGATTGTGGGAAACTAAAAAAATGCAAAAACAGTAGTTTTGTATGGTTCATGCAAAGCTGGATTATGGTGTGGTTTTCGTGCTGCTGATATTATATTGTAGCTCCAAAAAAAACAGTAGCATTTTTACAAAAGGTTATTGTTGCACAACAACAAAACATAAAAAGAGGAACTAAATGCAACTGCAGTTTTGACAATAGTAACATTTAAAAATGCATGAATGTAAAGTCCAGAACAGAAGGAAAACACGGGTTTAAATCATACGATTATGGTTGTAAAAAGTGGTCATAACATTCTAGTAACTAGGTTTTAGTTTTTCTCGTTTTTTTTTTAAAAACACATCACGTCAACCAAACTAAGTACAAATCAGAACAAGTTATATTTGCAACTAATTGTAAGTATGAGTGCCTTTATCAAACAATGTTTGACGCTGGCAAGGTCTCATTGAAGCTTGGCACTTCATACTACCCATTTTAAAAGAACCGAGTAAAGGAAACTTTTATTAACCTGAATAAATCCTAGACGTTGCACGTAATATTTGTTCTCATTTTTCCCTATACTTGAGTTCATTCAGACAGTGGGCCATTTGTTGTCCGAGGACTAAGGAGACAACATGTTGGCATATGACGGAGGCTGTCTGTTAGCACCAGTTGTACAGCAACAGTAGGAGCAGAATTCCGTGTAGTAGGAAACCCTCTTGCCTCTGTCTGTTATTGGGTATGCGAGATAGGGAAGAGAGGCTTTTGGAGGACCAGTGCGGAACTCAAGTGAAATTGACAGACGGGTGAATGTATACTGGGTGGCACAAGGTGTTCTATACCTTGGAAGATTTCGAGCTTGGAGCTTAGATTTCTAAAATTTGAAAGAGCCACTGCCTTGTCCTGGCAGTTGGCTGTAAGAGGATTTTATTTGTGTTGTGTGTACATATATAGTCAAAAGTATTTTACTTTGAAGTATGGTACGACAAACTGCAACAATGTCATGTGCATTTGAAGGAACTTTACTACAGGATTTTAGAACTAAAGAGATTTTATAATCTACTGGTGTTGAATCGTAACTAAAAAATGAGTCATGATGTCAATTTGGCGAAGAAAAAAATCTTGTGCCTTGTTGCTATCTTTCAGGAATTTTATCAGCCAACAAACTCAAATCATAACAAGTTGTTTCAACAGTGTTTTGCAAATCCTGGTTTGAACGATTGTGAGATTTCTCAAGTTCTTAGCCCTAATTTTGAAAATACTATGGCTGCTCGGGCTGTCTGGACATGTCGGCCAAATTCACACCCTTTTCAGGTATTTATTTCCCATAAATACTTGGCATTACAATTATGTTAATGAGTACCTACAAGTTTCTTAATTTGTCTTGGGTAATGATTTATTGTAAATTGTAACTCATTTATGTTTTTGATAGGACCGGGGGGTTAGTTTAGAGCAACCTGTAAAAATTGGAAGATCCGTTGCACGTGCACGGCCCAGTACAAACAATGCCATTTTTGATTGTAAAGTTTTATCCCGAAATCATGCCTTGTTGTGGTACGATATGGGAAAGGTTAGCTTTTGCTTTGTATAATTACATATATTTCGGGTTTGATTTTCAGTACAAGTTTGACAAGAGCGAGGTTTTTGGTTTGGCTGACTGGTTTTTGGTTGATATGTAATTATTAATGACCTTTATCGTAGTTCTACTTGCAAGATACGAAAAGTAGCAATGGAACATTTGTCAATAATCAACGTCTTAGTAAAAGCTCGGAGGAGTCAGCACCACGAGAAGTTTGCTCTGGTGATATTGTTCAGTTCGGTGTTGAGGTCATGGAACTCAATAAAAAAGGTCAGACTGTAAGAATGTGCTTTACTCTGTTGCGGACTTAAATTCATTTGTTTCGCTTTCCGATGATCTAATTCGTGCAGTTTGATTCATGTGTGTTACAGTAACTCACGGTTGTATAGTTGCCACTCTGCAGCTGTTTTTACCCGATGGAAAAGAAGCCAAAGCCAGGTACGGATTGTCTGAATTTTGGGATGGTTTATTTAATGAATGAATTAACTTGTTCATGATTATACTATGTAGCTCGTCAACAACTTCACCTGACAAAATACCCTCCACTTCTGTGCAAGAAATTTATCAGCTCAATCAATATATTAAGGTAGCATGATCTGTGAGGACCCTGCAGAGATTTCATTAAATCATCGCCGGTATGATATTGTTGTTGTAGGTGCTTTTGTTAACTTTAGGATGCCATTCAGCGTGAACAAATGATAGAAAATAAACTGGCAACAATCAACAAGATGATGGTATCAACAAGAGAAACTGTTGAAACCAACTGGAAAGTTCTTATAGAAGAAGATCGACTTCTAACTCGGGTAGATATCCTGGAAAGGCAACTGCATGCCTCTCACAAGGTTTATAGATTACGTTATTTGCTAAATTTAATATTCAAAGAATTGGAGTGATTAAGCAACATTAATATTTGTATTGCTTCGTTATTGCAGTCAATGACTGAGGATAAACAACGAGACGAGGTTTTACATCTTCACGAGGATAAAGAAAAATACCAGATTGCAGCCAAAGAAGCTCTTCGAAAAGCTGCTCAAGATAGAATGGAAGCACTGAAGAGTATGAATGATTTGCAAAGGTCAGTGTCAAAGACGGTGTTTTTAATTGGGATTACGCTATTAAATATGTGACCATACTTGTAGTAATAATAATAATGTTCTGCAGGAATTTGACGAGTACCGAGGAAGAAAAAACGGCTCTAAAAGATTTGTTTGATCGTAATTGCGAAGAGCTTAAGGAAGTAGTGGAAAAATTTGAACAGAGTGAAACTAAGTCCAAAGAATTATCAGCTGAGATTGATCAGTCCTCAACCAAGTACAAAGAAGAATTAGAATCTTTAAACTGTGTAATAAAAGAAAGAGATACTCTTTTGGAGAGCAAGCAACAAATTATTGATGCATTGATGGCAAAAATTGATGCTGAAAGCACGAAGGTATTTATTTTTTTATCCGAAAAAATCTAAACGACAACTTGAGATATTATTGGATTTTTATAACCCCAAGGTACCTCACAACGAGAACTTGCCGAAAGACACATCGAATGTAAAAATTATAGAAAAACTAGTAGATGACGACTCGATCGGCAAAGAAGGTTTGATAAATTTTTGATTACGACATTACCTTAAAGAATAGTTCATTCTAGAATATTCCACAACAATAATTGGTTGTATTTTCGTAATGGCCATTTTTATTTGTAGATGGAGAGTACCCAATTGACAACAACATGAATGTTTCTTGGGAAAATTCAGATGAACTTGAAACGCTTAAAACTCAAGTAAAATTAGCGGATATAGAACGGATGGAGATGTTATCTAAGCTCAGTCACCTATTAAGTAATTTAAATTTCGGACTTCCCCTGATTCCTACTAGAAAATCGACTACAGTTTGGCTTCTTGATTTTCAGATCTTGTTGACGACCTTAAGGCCGTGTCGAATAAGGTGCAAGTATCTGAGTTTTTCCACGAACTAATTCATAAAATGGACGTGGAGATTCGACAAATCCGCAATGTTTCGCAAGGGGAGAAACCAGTTAGAAACAATTCCTATAGCATCAGTGATGAAGTAAGTTTCATTAACTTTTGCTTGATATTTTCTTCTGTATAATTTTCTAGTAATTAATTATATTGTTTGGTTTGATGTAGGAAATACCAGAAGAGCATAAATTATTGGAAAACCAAATTATACGACGGAATTTGGATGGATTAGAAAGTATTTTGATTTTTGTCAAATCAGAAAAGTTTCCTAGTTTTTTCAACAAGAATTGCTTGGAATTCGGTTGTATTGTAGTTAATTTTGTATCGTTAGGTGGTTAGATTATGTATCACAAAAATTTGGTTTGGGTTGACTTATTTAATCGTTTGCATGATTTAGGCGCCTGGGTGATTAGTTATAACCTCTGTAAGCTCGTAATATTGAGAGGTTTGAATTGATTTGATCATTTTACTTGTTTGATTGCTTTAAACTTCAAATATTTGTGTTTGTATGTAAACGGAAAAAATGTTTTTGTAGCCTTCTGTTTCTTTGCTATACTTTCTACCTGTTTGTGTGCCTCCATTTTTTGCAAGAGGGGGGTTGGCGTATTGTTTTTTATCAAAGCTAATAGTCTCCTGATTGTTTGCTGCAATGTGTTGACTAGCGCTTAGTCGTTTGTTTCGTTTCAGTTAACTTTGAATCCTTCATGTTTACTAATTTGTATGTGTAACTTTTATAGAGCTCCTGGAAGAATCTAGGGAGATTAACAAAACCCTACAGTCCGATAATACGGCCACCAAGAAAGAAAATCAAATTTTGCAACAGCAGATCACGGAGTTTTCGGCTCAAGTCAGGGTAAATATTAATTAAGAATGCTAACGTTTACAAACTAAGCAAGGGAGAAAACGTCTGACATGTGTGTCATGTCTGGTATTTTTGGTTACAGACTTACCAAGACGGTGCTAAGCATTTATCCGAAACTAATGCTGAATTACAGTCACGAATTTTGTACTTACAAAGTCAGATGAATTCCTCAGAAAGAGACTCTTGCGAAGTAAGACAAAAACTGGAATACATGAAGCAAACTGCTGCCAGGAGTGAAAACCAAATAGAGGAACTTAAAGGTACATGAATCGGGGGTATTAAATTTGTAGATAAGTAGCATTTCCATATTTCAGTTACGTCTGAATTATCGAATTAAAATATATCAGCTAATATCAATAATTATAATGTAGGAGAAATCTCTTCCCTGGAATTCATATCGAAGGAACGAGATCAGACGATACAAGCACTAATGTCCCAGCTTTGTGATCTCAGTAATAAAAACCAAACTGCAACTTTAGTTGAGGTAGCTTGCCAAACTCTGCATAATCTTGCAACAACAACAACTGATAATATTAATAGGTATTGCTGATTGAACCATTTTCTATTTCATACATACATGTACCTCTGACACTCATGTTTAATATGGTTTTATGGCTTACCTAAAACTGAATTTTTGATTTCAGTGTGCATCCCGTGAAAGCGAATGCAGTTGTTACCAGTGGTAAAGAAACCGGTGATCATGGTACCACGGCAAATGGAAACTCTTCCTACAAAATTTCTGCCTTAACAGAACAGGTTGGGCTTAGAACAATCATTTTTGCAAGTGCCTTTAAATTATTACGTTGTGTTGGGATTGTAGTACTCGAATTTAAATATTTAGATAGTTAATCGATTTCTAAAAGATTAAAAAACTCACGTAAGTGTAATTGTTCCAGTTAACGGTTATGGAAGAAGAGTTGGCTAATTTCAAAGCTAGTTATAATGAAAATTCCTCGGAATGTGCCATTCTCCGTCGGAAATTGGCAGAATTGCAGTCGGAGCACGAAATAATCCACAATCAGTCTAAATTAGTAAGTTGGACGAAGGTTACGCTTTTTATCACTCACTGATGGGTCGTAGTATTTCTAATTAATACTTATCCTTAATACACTAAATGAATAATTATTGTCGTGCACAAATGTATTTATTACAGATTTTTTGTTATTCAATTAGATTCGATTTTTCCCTACAGCTATTTCTTTTTCACTTGAAGAAAACACATTTAAGCTGCTAAGATTATAAAGCAGTAAAACACCTAAAAAGTTAAAAAAACAGGAGTATTATGTAGTCAAAAAGCTACTTTTTTCTGTGAAAATTCTTATGTTTTTTGTCTCACAGTCGTCTCGTCAAAATCAAATTGAATTAGCAGGTCCGTTTTTCTATATTCAGTAGGCCAAGTACTACTAGATTATTTCCCTAGTGGAATAAGCATACAATTTTAGCAGGTTTTGTTACATATGGCGGTCAAATACTGTCAAAATTTTGATCCATTCATTTCAAAATTTAAATTGCTGCATTCGTAACGTATTAATTGTGGCTGGCAGTTTTGTTGTTTATAGATGTTTATGGACTTTCCATATGTATACAAAGTTAACTTTGACTAACCCTGTATAAATTATTAGAATACATAATTATTGCATTGAAGATACTAAATTATAAAGCGAGACGCTGTTTCTATCGACAGGGTCCGCTGCGCGTCTTTATTCCTGTAGCCATTGCAGTTATAATTCTGGCCATCTTGATAAATTTTCACCCTTCTTCATGATCTGAGTCTGAAGACTAAGAGCTAAATGTCAAGGAAAGTTTGCTTGTTGATGCTTTATTGTTTCGGAAGAGCTCTTAAAAAGGAAGGTCCGAAAATAGCAGATGGAAAAACGTATCATTTTTCAATTTTCCTAAACCTTTTGTTTCTTTATTGAAATTATGTTATTTTATGCTGCTGGAAATTGTAAAATAAAATTGTTAAGTGTTGAACGCATTTATATATCCTAGTGTATCATTAAAAACGTTTCTTCTTTTGTGTCCCGACAGGTATTCTTCTGCTGTTCTTTTCCTTTGCTGACTCTCTTTGTGGCACTTCTCATGGCATACTACCCGATTGTCTCCTTATGGACTGGAACGCTGGAGTGATTATTTTCGAGTTTCATTGGTGCTTTTATCAGTCAGACCATTCATAACATACATAATTTAACCTTAGCTAATGTAATTTATGTATGAAGGTTGTGCCGTTGGTCGTTAAGTTTTTGTGTATTTGTTGCACGAAACGAGTAAAACTCGATATTCATCTTTATAATACTTCGAATAGTTGCTGAGTGTTGCGTCAATACATTTATAAGCGAGTGCGTTGTCTACTTGTAATTTCTGATCTATGAACCTATTATATAATCGAGATTATTCCTTTTTAAGTGTAATTTATAATTTTAAGGAAAGTAGGTAGCTGAAACAGACTGAGAATAACCAGGGGTGGATTAATAAAATAATTTTTACCCTGGCCCTAACCCCCAAAATAGATTTGTGGGCCTTTGCATGTGCATGTATGTAATCTGAGGGCCTAAGTCAACATTTGTTTTACCCTGGCCCTAAATTTTTTACCCTGGCCGGGCCAGGGTGGGCCACCCCGTAAATCCACCCCTGAGAATAACTATACAACATGCTGAATTATCTCTGTAACAAAGGAATCCATGAATATCAAAAGTATAAACACGCACGAACGAGAGCAGTCATACAGCACAAAATGCATATCCTTCGTCTATTATTTTATTTTGTATCCAATATAAATCCTTCTTGTTTGAAGAACAAGTCGATTACTAAAATTGCACGTCCACGTTCATTCCTGAATTGTACAGACAAAACCATACCAAACTTAATCCTTTAAGCCCCTACAGTCGATGGAGCTCTAAAAGTACTCTTGCTAGATATAGTAAAATGTATCTAGCAATAAGTAAATTCTCGAGGGAAATCAGAGTTTCACTTCATTTTGTTTTCAGCTTTTTCCCCACCTCTGGGCGAGTAACGCATTTTTATTTGTTTATTACTGTGGGGTGCTCGCATATAATTATATCTAACTATTTTCCGTATTTGTTATATTTTTTCGGAGGGCACTTTAATGCAATCAAGAGGGGATAAAAACAACTATTATTACCCAGCAGGCGAAACGTTCAAATAAAATACACGTTCATTCATAATATTGATTCTCCGCCAGACGTAGTTTGTTAACCATTTAATATTCACTGGTATAGCTACAGAATGTATATGTAGATTTTTAAAGTATGAAAATAATGTCAGGGATAGAATATATAGTGAAGAAATATCCTTACCCAGCGATTTCACATTTGTAATAATTTTTATTTTAACTAGGCAGTAGGGTTTTAACATTATCACGGGACAGTACTGGTACAGCCTGTCAAATCACAAATGTACTTTATGAATTCTTTTTGGAATAATGGTACGTACTTACATTAGAAACACAGCTATCACTAGCAACACGCTTTCTAAACAGTAAACGTACATTTAGTATTTAAAACATAGCTAGAAGTAATGACAAATAGAAAAGGCGAGCAGATTTATCCGAATACCAAACCGAATTGAAACGCTTGTTTCTTGTACCCGAAAACTACTTCAGTAGTACCAGCTATGAGTTTTGATATTCTATTGCTGGAACGTAAAAACAAATGTGTATTTCAAATTCTAACATTCATTTTAAGTTAACATGCCTATTTGTTATTTCGCAAAAAATTTTGGTAACTATTGATGTTAAGGTCCTGCGAGACTCAAGTTATCTACAGTGTTTTCCTATAATATTCTGGTCGTTTACGTGCGCAGTATATTTAGCTTCGATCGTGGACGTAATGTTTTTGGTCCAGTCAAATTGTTAGTGATGTAAATAGTATTTGTACCGTCAGCAACCAGGGAAGGGATTGCTGCACTTCCAGTCATAGTGCACATATACTTATATGAAATAGTTATTGCGTTCATACCATTAGGCTTATAAAAATCATTGTAAATGTTTTGCAGTGCTTCCTTCAGCCTTCTGCAGTTTGTTCTAATATGAAGCTGCTACTTGGTGTCTTTATAAGCATGTAATTCAACTGGTTTGTTGGGTGTAAGTACTTACCAACGTTGTGTAAAACTTTCTTGTGTTGCATCAAACATTTAACATTTGATTGTTTTCCTTTATTTGTAAAATATAAGATTAATATGATAACGTTCTGATTTAACTCACGCACGCAAAAATGTAAGTCTGTAATGAAACAATTAATATGTAACTGATCGAGTTATTAACAAACAAAAGTTCCATTTGAGACTATTTCTTTTATGTCTCTGCTTTTACAAAGGAACGTAGGAGACACATATTCCTAATAATTAACTAGTAAATCAGTAACTGTAGTTATTACTCCATTGTGCTATTTTTTAAGAAAGTGCAATTTTTAAAAGTCGCGAGAGTTCAAGGCGACTTATTGTATGCCATATTAATTAATAGGAATTATTATTAGTGTATACCAAGGAGATAGATTAACACAGGTGTATTTACATCGCGTTTTTACCAGGATTAATTTTGAATCAATTACAAGCGTTAAGTATAAACCTAGAATAAAACAGAATAATGGTAATACCATGAAAGAACTTCACTACGAATTTTCCTTATGTTAATTGAATTGTAAATACTAGGCAATAATATTGTTGTTTTTATGCGTTGCGTACAAACTTTCTCAGTGATTCATTTGAATAACAACTTGTGTGGAACTTACACCTGAAGTTTTTTTTAATTGCCAGTTCATATCCGCAGATACCAACAAATCGACGTGTTAACGGGTTCAGGGTTGTATACACTTATTTGGTAATTTGTTACGTTTTGTGAAAAAATTCCCAAGGTTGCTCTCATCTCTCATTATTTTATCTTTTTGTTTCTCACCGTTAGTTTTTGGACTCATTGTCAGTAATAATTATTATTGTGTTTGATGTTTGCACATTTCATAAGCACTAGTAACAAGCAACTTCGTACATACTTCAGTTCACTTTATTTTATTAAACCAAAAGAATGTCAGCGAACAGTGCTCTGCTTCGCTCGTACCAATATTTCTTGAGACTTGAGATAGGTTGATGACATCACCATAAAAAGCATTCGTAATGGTCATTCATGTGATTATGATTTCCCAATTGCGTTAGCATTTCAGAGAAGTCATGACTAAAAAGAAATGACAGTTGCATTTTTGCATTCCTTTTCCACTAAAGAATTATTATCTTCACCAGTTTATCGTTTGTTCCTGTTCCTATTTCTTTCCGCGGACAGCTTCCGCTGGCTCCTGATATGTACAGATTGTGCAAACAGACTGCTCTTTGTTCCACTTGAACATGTTGCAATTTTCTTATCACCACGACCCCACTACTATTTCTATCATAACTCGAGTACGCGTGCACTCTTATTTTTGAAGATGTAGTTATGTAGCTCAAATAAATGTTACAGGTTCGTGTTTTTTCTGATAGACATTGTTTTTTGAATACTGTCGACGCATCACGGCTTCGCTTCTGGAATGACATAATCGCTAAAATGGGAGTGAAAATCAATAGGTTCAGAAAGAGGTGATGCCATGTGTGACATCATTTTACTATTTCACTTTCAAAAGCTACGTACCATGAGTGAGGCTTTTTGTATGTCAAGTATTTACTAAAACCCTTCCATTTGCAAATTTTATTACAGTTTGATTAGTTTGCATATATATTCTGATGTTCATTACGCTTATTTAATTTTGTTCAAGAATTTTACTGTACATACTAGCTTTTTATTAGATTCGAGGTTGGTCTAACAATAAAAGAATTTTAATTTATTTTCTCCGTCATTTCAAATTCCAATGAGAGATTCCTACTGCAAGCCTCTGGCAGCAAGCCTCACTGCATAACCCGGGTTTCTTGCACACCTTACCCTTTTAATGGAATCTTGATCCACCGTGTGGGCTTTTAAGCTGCTTACATGACAGCAAAGAAGACAGGGAAACAAGTACTGGAAGTATTCTCAAAACTGCCAGCATGAATAAACATAAGGGAGTTTTAAATAGTTCCAAAATGATTGTACGTAGTACTGGCAAGCAGTGTTCATAGTGTAATATATACAAAATAAACCTATGGATGTTTATGCAATGCAGATACTGTAGAAGATAGAACAGAGTGAATACTAGGACATTACATTTATCCGAGCGAATATTTCAAAAATTCTCAGGAGAACCTACTTACACATAGGCAGGGTGGTATACAATTATTACTTAATATGATTACAAGGCAGACTAATTTAAAGTAAACATTATACTGATAAAAGTACGCAAAGGTGAAGTTTAAAATACATTTGACAACATTAACCCAGTAAGAATATTTACTTATAAAAATACGTACGGTACTTTGCTAATATGTATCAGTTAAGTTATAACACAGGCTCTCTATCGTTTTATATCACACATACATATGCTTACTAACGAGGGGAGTTGAGCTCGACCACTCTACTACTATTGCAGTTGTACGAGGAAGCAATTTCCGACGGTTGTGAAAATTCTTTTAGATCTATTTTCAGGGTTTGCTTCTCTCTCCAGTTGAAAGTAAAAATTCTGATTTCATAGGAGGAAAGATGTTCGTATGCTCCTCTTGTACAGTTGTTCACTCATCCTTCAAATGTTAAAAGGACACTAAGGAGAGAAGTCTCATGCATCCGATTGCTTCACTTGTGGCTTAAATTTTCGTGGAGATTTGTTTGATTTGCTCTGTGAACGAACGAACATACATGCATGAAGAAAATCCAATTTGTCTTCTTGAGATTGTGCCATAAAGAATTGGATTCCATAATATACCATTATGAAAGAAGCGTTTTTACTTATAAATATATTTACTTTTGCACTGTCTCATGGATATATTTTATTATGAAAGTTTTTACAACCAACTCTCTTATGAAATTATCGGTTTTCAGTCTGTCCTATTGTAAGCCATTACACTCGAAGTGAAATATACGGTGATGGATCCAATATAGTGAAATCCATCCCACTTAAGACGGCCTCACACATTTAAGAACCATGTGCTGCATCTTCTCCAAAAGCCCGTCAAGTTAAAAAACGATAAACGTCTACATAGTGAATGAAAAATCGAAACATCCCACGGATTACTATTGCGGGTAGGCTGCATGCATTGAAAGTTGCAGAAGGTATTTTATGTTGACGCGGTCGGGTTTAGTGGAGACCTGATGTACAAAAGTGAAGCTGCACATTGGAGAATCGAAATGTCAAATTGATAGATGGTCCGTTCCCAGATCAGTATTTTTGAAAGTTTATCATTTTGATGACAGATCAAATGGTGCCTACTCTCAATTCTATAGTTGTATAGCTTACAACAACATGACATGCGGCAAAGTAAATACCATAATTTTATAGGAATATAAAATATAGCTGAGTTGAATGAAATATCATTTAAGTTAAGTAAAGAAGAAAACAAGGAACAGTGGCAAAAGTTAAAGAGAAAATTAAACGCATTGAAATGCAATTACATAGGTTTATTTACCAACGTGAAGTCATATATTGCAGAGGTAATTATTGTACGTACATATGTACGCGTAGAAAAACATTTCTTACGAAGGAGCGTCAGCTCCCTTTGAAGTTACGATGTAAATTACTCCATGTATTTAATTAATAATATATTTTGAATATACAGATGTAAACATTTCAGCTTGCAGACATGCAAAGTGTATTGACGAAATCCGCACTTTGGTTAGCGTATCAAAATTACAGAGACTCGCTGACTACTTTTGCCGATAACTCATAATCAGACATATTAAAAATTCTCATTGATGAATTTGTTCAAACATAAATTTCTAAAATAGTCTACAGCATTTGCATTGATTGAACCTCAAATATCTATTTTCTAAAGAATACACATGGCTTTTTATACAAATTGTAGAGCACACGATTTTCACGAGTATGTAGTTGTGTACCGGATACTGCGTTATAATAGATTATCAAGCATCCTCTGACCGTGAGATGTGTCTAATCCAAGTGATGTGAAGCAATTTTCATCATACCAATTAGAGTTCTTAACCATTCGATTGTTTAAAGTGAATTCTCATCTAATTTGCAAGGGCATGAATTGTTTCATGGGTTTCGTACAGTTTTTCTCAAAGGTATGCAGCTTGCAGGACAGAGTGCATGAACTTTTATTATGAGGGCTTCTGTGTGGGTCCTAGTGAGCAAAAGTACACACCCACGCGTAGACTTAATGCAGGTTTTGGGAATGTTATTCCACTTTTTCTCCAAAACCACATAGCTGAAATGGGGGCCAAGGAATTCGGATTATTTAGTGCACTATATAGTTACGAACATGTCACACGCACTTAGCTTCGCTTCATGCATAGGTACGCGTTACTGTGTTGGTACAAGAGATAGAAATGTTAGGGGGATATGTCGTCAGAAAATGGCGTCAGCTTTGACCCGAGAGTCAACCCAGTTGCAATGTTTACAAGTCATCGGGATGAGCACACTTGGGTTGTTTCTAGATGATGATTTAGTGTTAAAAAAGTTAGGGGAATACTAGCATTCGCAACTTAAAAGAGAAATATGATGTGTGGGATTGTAATCTTTTAGGAAGGTGAGAGCATGTAGGCGTAGCTTTTTCTGTGATGGACGTGCTCTGCCGGTGTTCTTCGTTCTCCCCCTTTTCTCTGATTCTTACTATCTCCTGGCATGTCCCGGTGACTTGCCTGTTTGGATCTTGGAATGTCTTGGTCATGAGGATTCCCCGAGAATGGTTGTATGTTGCACCGTCATAATGTAAAATGCTGTGCTAAGCCTGCAAGCACACTACTATTCATAGGTAGGCCTGACTAACGTAATAACATTGAAATCTATTCTTAGTCAAACCGAACTTCCCTATCCTTATCTTCTCATGATATTTCTTAAATACATACGCATACTAACGAAGGCAGAGATTGCCGAATGCCTGCCATGCCATGTACTTCTTCGCTGTTTACTATTTTTCTGAGTCACGTCGTGAGTAGGCTTTTGAAGAAAATATTTTATTTTCCCTTACAGTGTACCGAAAACTGTGAGACTAGTGCACTCCAGTCAAGAGCACTTTGAAAGAAGCCATTCTAGCCGGTATCTGAGATTTTGGCGTTAGTAAGTCACCCATCTGAACTCTTCAAGTGCTCAAGTACCCCGTCATTCTCTTCATTACAAGTTGATCAACCAATTCGACTTGTCAAAATATAAACAAGTTGCTCATGTGTCTAGAATCCTGACGACGCCAGGCGATTAAATTATAGATCATATTTTGTAAGCAATTCCTCCTAATACTCCTACTTAATTCCAAAAGTGTACGTGTGGAAACGCTCTTTCGCTCATAAATTGTTCCTGCGTGTTCAGAATTTCCAGCATCTAAAATTAATCTAAATAATTTCGGCAAAGTGTTCAAAATATTGTGCATATACAAGGGGGACAACACAGAGTCGAACTCTCTCACATTTGTGTACAGCGGAAGAAAGTCTTTCGTGTAGTGTTCCAAAAATCCTCATTCAGGTACGTTACCCTAGTTGTGTACATATGTACGTAAATACATTACTCGACACAATTTCCCTCAATGCTAATGATTTTTTGTTGCAAGTCTATTTCAACTCGTAAATCATTAGTATTTTATTTCATGGATGGCTCTAAAGTAATTTGATTCTGTAAAAACATTCATAAGGATTTGCTAGCTATTTATAACTGTGCATGTCGGCGAAGGGCTAAAACTGTAGACATGGAGGCATTGAAGGGAAGGCAGCAGATTAGTGAGTAAATTAGAATACATTGTACAGAAAGTCTAGAAAGTGATTTGTTGTTTGTCATAATTTGGCTCCGGGTTGCAGTGATTGTTACACGTTACATTTCTCAACCACAGAATCTTGCCATGCCTTCAGTCCATAGTAGAGCTAGCAAGTCGAGAGTAAATATCCGCTGACTTGCATCCGAAAAATCCATCCGCTTGCCCTTGCTCCGTGTGCGAAGTTGAATTTATTTTAGTTGTTCATTATTAATGACACAATGTCAGATTTCGAGCGTAGGAAACCCTTTTATTCTGAAGTGAGGAATTATGTGAGAGCAATGAAGATCTGTACTATACCAACGCCAACACCTCACTCGAGGAGAGTCTGTCTTGTAAATGAACATGGGTAAAACAGTTTTGTTCACTTGAGGCTTTACGGGCGAGTTTCTCACAGTCCCTAATTATTTACAAGTCATTCCAAACTTGGTGAAATAGCCTGCCTGGTCCGATACAAGAAATTAAGATGAACTTGCTGCTCACGTGCGGATGCTGACTGAATTAGTTTTGAAGGAACGAAGTGGGGACGACGATAGCGTCCTACTCCCTGACCATGCAAAAACTTCTTGTCTTGTGAAAGAAGCTTCCGAGATTTCCTCCTTGTAAACAGAGAGAGCTATTCTGACGACAAAATAAAATCCTAAATCACGGTATCATCCACTTATCCCTCTGCCATGGTTCCTTTATCAGCATGCGTATGTATATACACTGTGCGTGGATGGATGGCGTATTGTGTGGCTTTTATTTGTGATGTAGATTTGTAGATATCACCTTGTGTCAGTCCTGGAGTGAAATGTTTCCAATTTTAATGTGATGGCATGAGCTTGACTCCTTGATCGTCTGGAGCAGACTTACGCTCCCCGTACAGTGATACGGAATAACAAGAATCTATTCAGTTCCGAGGGTTGTATTGATTTTCTTGAAGAGAGGCCAGGAGAGGTAGTGGCATTAGACTGTAGTAGTAGTGGTGGTGGTGGCTTCAGACAGTAGTAGTAGAGGCATTAGGCAGGAGTGTGGTGGCAGTAGTTAAAAGATTCTATCTTCCGTTTCTGGAGATTGTGGTGCTTATTGCCAGTTTAAGTATATAACTGCGGGTCCCACATAAAGATGTGATTTCATTCATATAGAAATTCTCAGGTACATGCGTCCCGCTAAAAAAATACACAGATCCGGGAAATTCCGTTGATGATAGTATTCTTTACGAGTGGAGTAGTTTGTATGTGCTAGTAAGTGGATAGGGCTCTGTAGAATTGGGAGATATCGGAAGAGGAGTTTTCATATGAAAAGGCTTGGGGTCGTCCAGCCAGTTTTGGTGGTGCAACAAGATGCGACTGCGTCTGTATACAAGGGCTCTGTAGCTCCTCCGATTTCTCGGATGGACATACGAACCTAAACTTTGAACACTGTTCTGCTCATCTCACTGCCAGTCAATTCCCTTTCATTCACCCGGCAGCACAAACATCATTCATTTACAGCTCATCGGAGCATTGACGATAGCTTCTTTGACTATAGTTCCTGTAACTTTTTAATTTGCGAGAAACACTCAGACAGTACAGACTGTGCCTCATGGAGTCACAGTAGGCATAGCGGTTCCTCAAATTCCTCACGGCGGCATCCCTTCTTTTTTAAACGCCTTTGTCCCGGATTTTGAAAAAATGATTTGTAGAACCATACCACTACAGAGTAGTTGTACCGCTATGTCTTAGTATTTCCTTCACGTGCTTTTTCTCCCTCAGATAGTCTCAGTCTCATTTCGTTCCGCCGCGCCACTGAATAGAAACAATAAACACATCATTACTAGAATATCCTGTTCTCTATTGTCTCATTTATTTACGTACACCCCCAACACACTTGCTTTTATTGTATCTCTGACCATCTTTATTTCCTGAGACCAAAATATGAGCCATTCTTAAATGACAGCTCGTTAATGTGAATAAAGCCTATTGTTCGGAAGCTTCTCTCCGTTCCGTTGATCATCTTTTCATACTCCTTGGCTCTCTGTATATATATATATGTACACACAGTTTGTCTACCAAACAGCCCTTATAAAGCTGGCTTTAATTTTTTTTTTTCGGCTAACATATTAATCAGCGACAGACTGTTCTGAAATTCCGTGACAAAAATAATACTCCTGCTTGCTTTGATTAAAAGCATATAAATGGAGATCGTTTGTTTATAAGACGTTGACGGCAGTCATGTCGTTATTACCTATCCATTGTGATTAGTACATGATGTGCTAATAACGCAAGCACAAGTTATGTTTGGTGGTGTGGCTTGCTGCACGTAACAAGTTATCCACTGCCTCCTGTTACCCGTGCAGTATTGTGTGTCAACGAAGAAGATAGTTTTGTGGGCACAGTGTGAATAAAATATGCATCACACCAAACAAGTAGTGTAGGAAGGCACGTCGGACCCACAACAAAGTAGTAAGTGTCTAAACAATTTATGTCAATCACAAAGCGTGAAGATACATATATAGTTGGGAGAGTTCCTTCCACAACTATCTATCTATTTCGATTTTTGTTGAAAGCTTTACTGTGCCGACCGGCAAACTGTTAATCATAGATTGGTCATGTCGTGAGTTTATGTACGTTATAATTTTATGCAAATTTTTGTTCACCGAACAGAAATTCATGTTTAAGCAATTTGAGTGGGCGGAGACCTATGAGCTGATTGTTATTCATTTATTTATTGGTTTTGCCTTGTCCAAAGTGTGAATGCATGGAAGTTTCCCTCTGACGTAACTAACGACTTCTGGAGGATTAAATACAGGCTACTCCTGTTACTTAAATTCTCTCATTCATCTCTGAGAAAAAACTGTTGACTAAAAAGTTTTTTCCATTAGAATTTTCAGGTCGTAAAGTAATGTAACGCTAATTTAATAGCACTCGTATGTGAACTCGAAATGTTGTGTTCATCTCTTTTTCTGCCCTCAAAGCTTTTGCCTTTCAATGATTAACTTTTTCAGTGTGGGTTCCATGCATATTAACTTTCCATTAAGGAATTTTTTTCCCTTTCGTTGGGGCCAGCGGGTTAATAAAATTACGGGGGAAAAAATCTTTCGGGAACCACTCCTGTACAAAATTGAGCTTCAAGTGCAGATTCTTCTAGTTATTTTGAATGCATATCAAAGAAACTTTTTATAAATCTGTATTAATTGACAAGTTTAAACCCCACGAACCGGACTCATTCAAAAAGACTTTTGTACAGAACCGTTTGGATTAAATATTTATATTAAGTAAACTATAGACTCAACTTTTGACATTCCATGAGTTTGAATTATTCATACACAAATGTCTGTATACGGATCTGTTGCAGTGGTTGTTCCCGAAAATGTTATGATAAAAAAAACAGCTACACGTTGTTCATATCTCCAAAGGTTTTTTATTCCAAGTACTCCAGCTGCAATATTTTAGACTGATTGTGAGCCCCGGTTAATGGTTATAAAGCAAAATTCCAAGCCGGTGGTGCTTAAATGTGTGAATTGGACCTCAGCACACGCTGGAAGTTATGAGAAGACATTAATTTCGACATTTATTTTATTTCCGTATGTACATACCTACTTCTGCCTTAACTGTTAATGTTTTAGGATACTGCGGCGTGTGGGTTTAATAAAAATGATCCTTCTTTATTGTTCTGAGTGTACAGTGTAGTCCGTTAGGGAGTTTATTCTCAAAATAATGCTCCAAAGTGTTGTGGAGGCGTTGTGTGCATAGAAAATACGTGTATTTATTTACAATGTCCCCTTGTAGTGTCAGTGGCTGTATCATTTGATTATGTCCACATCTTCCTTATATCTGTAAACAAGGTTGGGGATATTATGGGAATGCTTACAAAAGCATTTAGGACTCCATAAAAGCATCAAGTGTAGTCAGCTTTTAATTTAATGTCATACTTATAGCTTCCGTAGTGCAAAACACAAGATTACTTTATAGGGCTGATTGCCGTTCTCCCAAATACGACCACGGGCTCTTCTGAAGTTCCTCCTATGTACAGGACATCATGGGGAAGTCGGGGGTTGTGTTGACACATAGGGTCCCGGTCTCCACTATGCGTGGTTTACACTCGTCCCATGTTATTTAAATTATTCCATGGCACACAATTGACGCCGTTTATACTCATGAAATTACCCATCTGAAATTACATTTTCATGATGATGCAAACATTTAGGAGACGCGTTGTGTAATGTGTCTATAGTGAGATAGTAAATAATAAAAATACAATTTCGGGTGGAGCAAGGGACAGGAGCGTTATTTTTTTTACTTTCAGATATTTTCAAAATGTTTTCCTGACATTGAATTAATGTACGCATAGTGTACATGGATCAATTATTGTATGCATATAGAAGGAGTGCAAGCTTACTATACGGTACAGACGGTGCATGTTCCACATGTACAGTAATGGGTATTGTAGGTATTGTGTCTCTCGTATTGTATCGGTTTAATTCAATGACCACCACCCAAAGCATGCTGTTCACACAGAAGTGTTGATCGAAATTACTCCAAACAGAAATATACAAAGACAGGGAAATTGAGCGTGAACAAAATTGAAATCTATCCTAAAAGCGAAGTTTCTCTCTGTGTGGCTGTAAAAGTTGCAAATGTAGAGGAGTCATATCAAATGCTCCCACGCCAGATAATTACATGCAGTTGGCAATTTCAGCCTAGAAATGACCGACAGGGCAGAGGCAAAATGAATGAATATTTCTGGAGTGACGCGATAATTTATTTGGATGAGGAATGTCTTTTAGCGTATAGTAGAATCGTCGGATATATCTTTTGGACTATATAAGAGTTGATCATATCTTTTTGGCATGTAGAAATGTGACTACCCTTTGGAGTGAGGATTAGCCTTTAGAGGAGAGTAAATGTAAACATCGTCTGGGATATCGCACTGCTCATTGTGCTGTGAATTAGTTCTAAAATTTTCAAGGGGGATAAATACAGTAGGAGAGAAAATGTAGTTATAGGATTTCCTTGTGACAAATATCCATTTGAGCCACTGTGAAGGTTTCCAGATGAGTATTATTTTATGAAATGATGTGCAGACGGATCGTATACTACTGTAGATGAGAGACATGAGAGTCCCAATGAGGGTATATATAGTTACCACTACTACAACTACTAGTGTAATCATGTTATCTAGTGTGTACAGAATAATCGTCTTTGAGATGGATGATAATAGAATTTACTAGACTATATGGTTATGTCTACATGCGTGTGTTCGTCAATCAGCCATACCTATGATTAGTGTGGCACATCTGAGAGCTGAAACTCAGGTGTAATGTTGTTAAAGGGGGAAGAGGGATGAATATGGACGAGGTGCAACCATCAGAGGGTGGGCCAGGTGCACAAGATGTCTTGCACAGCCCCGGCTTAGATCCTCAGTGTGCTCCAGAGGAAGAAATGGTCGACGCAGAGAGAGACCTGGCCGAAGATGCCCAGTGGAAAAAGATACAGCAAAACACATTCACACGCTGGGCAAACGAACACTTGAAAACTGTTCGTAAAAATGTGGGCAACCTGGAAACAGATCGTAATTATTTTATTTCAAATCCCAGAATTTTTCAATAGTTTCACCGCTTCACTCTCCACTGTTCTAACACATATATTTATTCTGCAGTTGTAAAAATAATAATCAGTTGTTCAAAGGAGTTCACAAAAATAAATTGTACAAGTTATTCCGTGATAACAATTTTTAGAATTGTTTCTTTTTCCATATATTTTTTTGTAGTTTCGGATGGTCTCCGACTTATCGCACTCATCGAAGTTCTCTCTGGAAAAAAATTACCTAAGCATACTGCTAGACCGAACTTCCGTTCACAAAAATTAGAGAATGTTTCTGTTGCCCTTAAATTTCTTGAAAAAGATGAAGAAATCCGTATTGTTAATATTGGTAAGTTGAAAAATTATTGTTATTATTTTTTATTTCATATTTTCTCCTTCACTCTTCTCCTTTATACTATCTTATCATCCTAAATTTACTGGATGATCTCATAGGCAATTTCTTTTTATCTGTCTGAATTGGGGGAGCGTGACAAAATTTAGTAGTTTAGATATGCGTAAGATTGAGTGTGTAATGAAACTATGTAAGGATTGGATCACAGGAGTATATTTTTGTAATTAAAACTTGAGTGTAACTAATATGGGAAGATTCAGTCAGCCTTTAAAATTTTCATGATATGGACAGTGTACAGCTCTCTCATCACGAGGAATTTATACAATACAGTGTATTGACAGATAAATGTCAATAATTGTGTGCGTTTGTGTGTGAGCCGTGATCTGGATTATAGTTTGATTAGATTAGCATGTGTCAATGTATGTATGTAGTAATTAATGTGCGCCAGTTCATACTGCCGGTGTTATGGTTTTTCATAGCAAGGAGTTGTTACAACACTCCCACTCTGTGTCCAACTGCCTTAATTGGTACATGATGTCATTAAGCATGTATGTGCTTCTCGTCAGTATGGCGTATCCCAGTGAATTCCTAAGTTAGTCATATTATTTCCCATTGCTTGGTTTAACTATGCAATATATTCGTCACCTATAAGTTTACACTTTCAACGCTGACTTAGGAACGGGACGCATCGCATGTCAAAATACATATTGGGGCTGTTGTAAAAAAAAAAAAATTGTGAAGTACAGGGTTCGTCCAAGTAGCGAAGGTATAGGGTATGTGTCTACTTTCCGAGAGTATGTACCTATATGGACAAATTCCAACGATGGGTTCATAATGCTCCTTGTAGTTGTAGTATCGCATCTGCACTGCAACCACTTTGCTGTCGGCTACATTATGAAGTCTGGTTCTTTAGATCATCAGGCTTTTCGTTTATTCGCACGTTTTGATGTTGTTCACTTTGCCGAGGTTGCTTCAGTACTTTGGTTCAGTGCTTGTCTTTGTTTCCACTGTGATTCCTCTATTTGGTTTTGCATGGACAATGCTGTATATGAGCAGATGAGGCAGGGAGACCCCCAGTACAAATTCCTTTTAATGGAAGATATTGACAACCTATAATCCCTTTTATGAGCTCTGATTCCAACATAATCTGTGATTTTTAAGTTCGGTTCCCATATCCCCTGATCAGGAACAGAAAACTATTTAAATTTAATTGTCTCTGTGGAACAACTTGTAACCTCCACTGAGCGAAAGGGGTCTGTAGAAAATCAAATTTGAGATTAGCCACTCGAAGGATGGATTACGGAGAGTCCATGATTATCCTAAATGCCTAAAGTTAGACCATTCGGATCGACGGCTGATTCGAAAACAATAGATTTAGAACTGTGTGTAGATAAGTGCTGTTGCAATCTCTCTGTCTTCTACATTCTCAAATGGAGTGCAAGCGTGCTGAAAAATATTGTTGCATCCAAATCCGATATCATTGCTGAAGGCAAAAATTTAGCAACAGTTTCATTATGGAGAATAACAACCACGTTGACAATTATTACGATACCATGTCATCGTGATTGATTATTCATTCATTCGTCATTTATGAAAAGTAAACTTGAAGATGTTTCATTTTAATGTGCTTACAATTAGTATTTGCAAGCGTACGAAAATCTTTGCAGTCCTGCTAGTACTGACATCGGTATGGGGCTTGCCTTTCCTCAATTTTATGCTCATAAATGGATGAATGTGATTGTACAACACGCCATACGAAAAACCATGATGACAAGTCATGGTTGCATCCAATATGAAATTCAATGACTCTACGAAATGTAAGTATCTGCTCAGCTCATGGCTGTTTCAATATATATAGCTTGTATACTTTCGTACCTTCTTGAAAATAAGCGGCATGTAATTGTCAATCCTTTGAATCAGAATGACTATTATTGACTTTAGGCCTCTTCATAGAATTCAACGAGCATAGAGAGCTTCCACATTGTTTGCCGCATTGTGTTTTGATTTCTTCCAAATGCCGTTCTCAGCCCTTCCATGTATAGAGTCAAAAGGTGCTTATTTAATTTTTGACAATCCTTACTGTTGTTTTGAAATGAGTATTCATGTACCTATGTCAGCGAGTGCGTATTTGAGTTTTTCTCCGCTGTATGCACTTATGTATGTATCTGGAGTACAAGAGTTAGTAAGGTGCATAGCTCCTAACACAAGCAAGTAACATGAATATTGAATGCAATGGCCCGTGCTCAAATTGAAAATAAAAAAATGAGTACGACTGCCAGAATGAATAATCGGCAAAAATATTTACAATTGCTGAAAAGGCACATACATACCTACATAACATGATACAGAGATAACAGAGGTAAAGGGAAAAGCAAGAGACAAGTTAGGTTAGAATGGAACCTTTATATTATCTTTATTCAAGGTAACATACAATCCCTCTTCACGTACCTTCAAAATAAAGGAAAGGCAACTTTAATTGTGATTTGAGTTTTGTCACCATATATGGACAAGACCAGCGAAGTGATCCCCAATCTGGATGATCTTTTCCTTTCCCTTCTAAATTGACATCCATTTCCTAATCAGTCTCGGAGTCTCGTCTTTCATCTGAAAGTCACTAGATTTCCAAAGGGAGTATGCGTCCTCCTAAGAATTCTGTGGATTGAAGTCTGCTTATGAATTCCCTCGAATTTTGTCGTTAGTGAGTTTTAAGTTTCTGCCTCAGACGTCAAATATCTTGGCTTCAAATGTGAGAGGATTTCGTATGTGAAGCTATAACCTATATGTAGGTTGGGTTAGCTTTTACTTATCGTTAAACATGTTGACGTCCACATTATAGTCTCCAAACCACTGCTGAGTCCACACCTTCTTACTTAACAAGGCAAGGCATGCTTGCTGTTTCTGAGGTTCAGTCATCATTCCGGGGCATATATGTGTACTGCCAAAAGCTGACTTGAGAGAGAGAGAGAGAGAGAGAGAGAGAGAGTATGATCTTAGTGATATGTTATACATGAGATTCATAGATGCTTGTAATTGTATGTATAAATGGGAGATAATTGTCCAGCTTTCGACCACTGCTCAATGAATACACTCATACCCTTGACTTTTAGAATTGTAAAAGTTATAGACATTCAGCTTAATAGCTTGACGGGAAATATTCAAGTATAGAAATGTATGCATACAAGCCTTGGGTCCATGTAGCGGGTAATAATAAAACTTGTTTACTGCACATGCACGATAACATTCAGCTTAGCTTTACCTTTCGTATGCATTTGTTTATCATTACAGACATGGTCGTTTTGCGAGGGGGTTGTTAGCCCAAGTTAAAGCTATAAGCCCATGAATGTACCGTCTTGCTGTATGTGAATTACTAAATCCGTCTGCCGTTCAGTCCATAACTTTAAGGTATCACCTTTTACGCTGCAGCAGCCAGTGGCCGCAGACTGTGAAGAATTACTTATTATCTTTTAGCAATATCTTTTAACTGTTCTGGAGTTTATGGGATTTTTATTTTGTATGCTATTGAATCAAGACCAACATCAAATGAATTTTTCATCCCTAATAATTATTCACGACTGATTCTGAGCTACTTATTCAGCGGAGGGAATTTACTCAGGAAAAATATAATACAGGGGGTTCAGAGTGCAAGTAAAATTAGTTTCGGGAAGAGGCTGGATTTTGAATGTAGAAGTCCTCATTTCAATAATATTTTGGCACGTGAAACTGGAGCGTTTCAAAGGAACCCAATAGTCCCTGAGTTGCTGAAGTTACTGGAAGGTAAAGCAACTCTCGAGAGCTTGGTTCAATAATGCAAACTGCACAGATGAAATTAGTTGGCATATTATGCACGCTTAAAATTTAAAGCGTTGAGAGCACCACTGGTGCGACTCTGTTTCTGAGATCGTCTGCCACAGTCTCGCTAGTACATGCAACCTTGTATTCGTCTGTGTACTTTCTGGTAAACCACCACCGGTGACATTACTTATGATGATTGTAAAATACACTCAAACGTAGCAGGATCGAATAGAAAATATGTAATCATGCTGGCTAATGCAAATAATTACCTTTTTAAAACCATAAAGCTGACATGCTTATTTGCCTTAATTTCGTGATTCATCTGATCAATCCCTGTTAGTACCTTTTTGTCTGACAAGTATATATGTATCTAAACTTGCCCTGAATTATTTGCTACTAATTTCCATATTCATTTCCAAAGCGTTGGTCTTGACACTTGCCGTGGTAAGGTTAGGAATACTAAGTGTAGCTCTTATTAACGACATTTAAATAACGAAAGCATGGTTTCAGAATTAAATTCTCATGTAGCTCTTATTAACGACATTTAAATAACGAAAGCATGGTTTCAGAATTAAATTCTCATGTAGTGTATGGTAGTATGATTCGACTGAAAAAAAAAGATGCGGAAAACTCATTATTATTCTGAATGAGCTGAGGAAGAATCTCAAGGCTTTGTTATGACGGAACCTATGAGTACCACGAACTTGTACGTAGTTAGTAGTTTATTTTTTTAATCGATCGTTCTTCAATATAAGGAAGCGCCAGGGTCCATGTGAGATTTCTGGAAAATTGCTGCTCCTCATCATTTCATATAAGTGATTATACCAGTAAGTGTTTACAGGCTTGGGATCAGCCTGGGAAAGCTACTCTGTAATAGCATGTCCCATCAAAACATCCTGGAGAGATTGCCTCCAAGTTTCTGATTTCCTGTCCTCACGCACGTGTGTGTGTGTATATATGTATGCAACATATTACCGGTGCAATTAACTTTGTAAATGGGGAAATTTTGCGCTTGTTTGTGTATCTCGTGTGCTTTTGGAATGCGTGGTAAACCTAGCCCTCCTGATGTATTCTTGTGGGGCTTGATGCTCCCGGTCTAACTTTATAACCAGTAGAATTTCAAACATTGCCGTCTATCACTCAGACAGCCAAGACTACGCCATGCATTATTTATATCTTCAGAAATTTTAAATATAAGAAAAGTATGCATATAAATTATAGGAAGAGATTTAAAAATATATAAATTTTTACTAGCTACACAATCCAGTACTAATGGTGAGTCCATTTTTCAGGCATGTATTTTACACATGGGATTTTGAGGTAATGGCACATCAAACAACTGTTTGGATAGCTCGTAAAATCTCCTGGAAGCATCAGGGAAAATGTAAATTTATCCAGTTCTTCCTGTCTCAAATTTCATATAGTAACTTCGCAGTTGATCCTATACTCACCACTTCCCCTTTTCCTGGTAAAATCAACGATCAATCAAACCAACATCAATTACTTATCCGAGTCTGTATTACAAGAGTGTTGTAGGTAGTCCCAATTTATATTTCTCGCTTCATTGGAATAACCATCTCCAGAAAGTAGTGAGTATGAAAAACGCTGTGTGTTGCTTTCGGTATCTTAGGATATGATATCTTCGTATTTCATACCCATATTTAACGATTGGTGCATGGGCTCAATGGGCCGAAGTAAAAAATACTCGCGTGATAGTATGTGAGACGGATGCCCGCTTGATAGGTTAGAGGAACCCTAAATAACGATGTCTTGTCTTTTATTGCCCTGCTATTTGGTTCTGGTTCTTGGGTTACCAGTTACCATTCACTGGTATTACCCTGGTTGTTTATCAGTTTACTCCCTAGTAATAATTGCAGATTTTCATAAAAACAGTATGGATTTACATGTAATTACCCCCTCTGTAATAGATCTGGTATGTGAAAACCAATCCTTTCACTGCACTCGATCGGTATTCAAGTAATTGCTTTTAATGTGCAAATATGCGGACAGTAAACTTCCAAATTGTGTTTTACCATTTCAAATGTAGATGAGATGTTATTACAAGGGTTTCAAAATTATTACTTCCAGATTCTTCCGATATCGTTGATTGTAAATTAAAACTCATTTTGGGGTTAATATGGACGCTTATTCTACACTACTCCATTTCAATGCCCATGTGGGAGGGCGAGGACGATATCCCACAAGGCGAGAAAGGACCTACACCAAAACAAAGGTAAAAGTAAACAGACGCAACGGGGACCTGCGGCTACTAGAGCAGAGATTATGTAATGCATTATGTATATAGTTGATGAAATTCCGTAATGTAAGATTGAATTCAATCTTATGTAGTTTATGTATAGTCTCGCAAGTAGTAGTAGGAGTACAATTGACTTTATTCCTTTTTCTCCATAGATTACTCCATTGGGTGCAGAGCAAAGTACCAGATCTTCCCATTTCAAACTTTACTTCAGACTGGAATGATGGACGAGCTGTAGGAGCATTAGTAGATGCAGTCGCTCCAGGTCTTTGTCCCGACTGGCCTGATTGGAATCCTAATGATGCTTTGCAAAATGCGGCTGAAGCCATGGGACTTGCTGATGACTGGCTTAATGTTCGGCAGGTTGGCCGCACTAATAGTTTTATTACGATTCTGTAGCTATTCCAAAGAGCTATCTCTGTTTAGAAAAAAAAAGGAAATGTGTTATGGAGCCGTTGAGCTAAACTTAAATGTTCACACTGAATTATTTCTCTGTAGCTTATAAAACCAGAGGAAATCATCAATCCTAATATTGACGAACTCTCCATGATGACATATCTTTCTCAGTATCCCAATGCAAAATTGAAGCAAGGAGCCCCAATTCGTCAGCGAACCAACCCTAATAGGTAACATATATTTTTAATTTTTGAACAATGCTTTCGCACTTATATTTTAGGCCTTTTTCAACTCAAATTGTGGTTTTATTATCCTCTTTCCTCAAAATGTATGGCGTCTCTGAATGACATTTTTGTTGACAACACAACAGTGTTCCACCTCCCAGGTACGCTTACCATCGATTTCGATTTGCTCCATCACTAACGCATGGAGTGCCGAGCTCACATAGCCTGAAAAAGCAGAAAGTAATAATAAATAACTAACTGGTGGTTTTCTTAGCCGTTGATTCCAATTCACCCGAACTACTTTTGCATGAAAATAATCAGTTGAGCAGAATTAAAAGTGTAGTAACGCAGAAAGTACATTATGTGGTTGGTTAATACAATGTGTACAGTTAAAACCGTGTACAGTTAAATTGCAGTAAAACATTGATGAATAAAGAATTAATTCACATGTGTACATATTAGATATATAATTACAGAAATGTGTATTTGTTCCCAGAAAACTAAAAACAAAATGTTGAATGCCATTTACAGGGTAAGAGCCTATGGACCCGGAATTGAACCAACTGGACCAGTTATGGGGGCACCCGCCAATTTTACTGTGGAAACTTTCTCCGCTGGAAAGGGTGAAGTTGCTGTTACTGTAGAGAACTCCAAAGGCAATAAAGAACCAGTGTGTTCATTGACTTTTTATTCACACAACTCCTTGAATCGACGTATATTCTTTAAGGAAGAGTTTGTCTTCCTTTAAAGAGATTATTTTCTCATTTTCAAAAGAGCAGGGTTGTATTCGTTAAAATGCTTTTATATTGATTGTTTACTTTAGGTGGATCTGAGATTCAACAACGACCGGAATTTAACATACAGTGTGTCTTACACTCCGAAAATGGAAGGAATACATACAGTTTCAGTACTTTACTCGGGTAAACCAATTCCTAAATCTCCTTACAAAGTTATGGTGGAAGGACATGCTGGTGATGCGTCCAAAGTAACGGCTTCGGGACCTGGCGTTGAACCAGACGGTGTAGTCGTGGGGCGCCCAACTTATTTCGATATCTTTACTAAGGGTAGGAAATGATTTACTACCGAGTTGATACATGGCAGTGTAGAAACTTGGATTTTCGTATTTTGTTGAGATTTTTATAATCCTTGAGAGTGTAATAATTATAATAAAAAGATGTTACATAACATATTGATTTATTATATGAAACAAGTGCACATGTCACACGTTTGCTTACAGATGCTGGCAAGGGAGTTCCAGAAGTTATTATCTTGGACCCTGCTGGACAGAAAAACGTTGTTCCCGTTAAAATACGCCAGATCAGCACAGATGTTTGGCGTTGTGAGTACGTTACTCCTATTGTGGGAGTACATTCGATCAATGTTTTCTTTGCGGGTCAACCCATTCCAAAAAGTCCGTATGGTGTAAGCGTTGCTCCAGGTAAGATCATATCCGTCTTCTACTCATAAAGGATAAATCAACGAGTTAATAGTAGTTAGGAACCAATCAAAACAGTATTACATTATCAATAAATAATATTGTTGTTTGGTAGCTGACATTACTTCAATTCTATTTATGTGAAACACTATTTTTGGGACTACTATGTTTACAGTTTCGGATGCCAAGAAAGTCCGTGCTAGTGGTAGAGGATTACAATCTAAGGGTGTTCGAGTTGGTGACGAGGCTGACTTTCGGGTGTACACTGAGGGAGCAGGCGAGGGAAAAGTTGACATTCGCATTATTGGTCCAGGTAGCGCTTTCACTTTGTTTACTTATAATTATATAAATATAAAGCATGCCTTTGTTTGTACGATTTATGTGAAACTTTTATACGACCCAGTTCGTCCATTTTAAGAATTTTTTATGAACATTCAAGGTGGTGTTAATGAAACTGTGAAACTCAATAAAATCGCTGGAACAACCTACGAAGCTATTTACAATCCTAAGAAAGAAGGCCGGTACATCATTATGATTTCCTACGGTGGTCATGAAATTCCCAGGTCACCGTACGAAGTGAATGTTGGACCATTTAAGAAATCCGAAATACGAGCCTACGGTCCTGGCTTAACTGCAGGCATGGTGGGTCATGCTGCATTATTTACTGTTGAGACAAATGGAGAAACTGGTGCTCTGGGATTTAGTATTGAGGGACCATCGCAAGCCAAAATTGAGTGCCACGATAACGGTGATGGATCTGCGGATGTTCGGTAATGAAAAGTGTAACCTATATTAGCTTAACATAGGCTACTATATTTTATATTTTTTTGATGGTTACCATTTTCTCTGTATGTTACCAATTTATTTTTATGAATGGAAGTAATGTGATCGCTCGTTTGTTTAGCTATCATCCAACAGCTCCTGGTGAGTATGCCGTGCACATTCTGTGCGACGACGAGGACATTCCTAAATCTCCTTACATTGCTAATGTTTTGCCAAAAAGTGATTTCCATCCTGAGTTGGTAATGCTCAAGTTATGTTCATACGCATCACAAATAAAGATTTTTCTATGGGATTGTTGGAGTAAACTATTTTGCTGACTATTAGGTTGAGTGTCATGGACCTGGACTAGAGCCAAATGGAGTCATAACGTCTAAACCCGCCGAGTTTGTCGTAAACACCCAACGTGCTGGTTCCGCTCCGTTGGATGTGAATGTAAGTTGTCCTTAAAGTTTCGGAATTCTCTGCGGAGGCATATGGTCCTATTATTCTTATTATTGCTTGATTACAAAGGAAATAATCGGGAACTGTGTAATGAGAAATCAAGGCTGAAAAAATTGACTTTGTAAAATGTGTGCATATGAATGCGGTTCACATGAGCAATGAATTTTTAGCCATGACACTCATTGTCAGAACTTTGAAACTTAACCAGAAGTTGGTTTTCTCACATCCTAACAATAAGTACTCCATTAAATGTTTTCTCTCACCTGCAAAATCAACCACAACAAAACATAAATAGGATCGACGCTTACGTCTTTTATTACAAAAAAATGATATCAGGTTCGAGAAACGCAATTACGCTTGACTACGTTATTATTTGTAGTAGTTAATGGCAGTCTGTCTGAGTTTTTTTAATTTAAAGTGGAGTGTTCGATTCCGTTTATTAGTTATATGGGCTTGTGATATATGCTTTTTAAAATGTAAGAAAGCAGACTATCTGCTTCTGTTTTGATGGTGGATATACATGGAAATTGCAAAAAACCTGTTATAAATCTCATTTATAATGTACAGTTTTGAATTTTGGGTTGACATGGAGTTTGCTCCGAATTTTGTATAAAATTATCGGGAGATTACATATGCCAGATATACATAAATCATTCATTAATGGGGTACTGGGTATGTGAGCGAGCCATTTTGGATGAGTTCTTAATGTTCCTATCTAAACTAAATTGCTAGCCAGAGTCATTTCAATAGGCTTGTCTTGTGTATGTATGTACCTGGTACAATAAATTAATATTTATCACAGGTAATGGACTCTCAGTACAATCTTATTGACGTTGCGGTAAGGAACAATCAAGATGGAACTTACTCGTGCAGTTATGTGCCAAAAAGAGGTGCCAAGCACACCGTACAAGTAAGCACTATACATATGTACATAGCAATGCAGTAGACTTATTTGGACAGGCTGGTGTATTGTGAGGAGTAATTGATGTAAGTCATGCTGCATTTTGTAATCTCTTCAGGTGAATTATGGTGGAGTGCCAACAAAAAATAGTCCGTATCGAGTTTATGTTTCCCAGCCTACGAATGCAAGCAAAGTCCAAGTCTTTGGACCAGGAGTCGAAAAAAACGTCAAATCTCAGAATCCAACACATTTCAACGTGGATGCCAAGGAAGCTGGCCCTGGAGATCTTCTAGTAGCCATTAATGATGAGAAAGGTTCGGCCATACCTTACGAATTGTCTGATAATGGAGACGGTACATACTCGGTCGATCTAAAGTATCCTGTGCCTGGGAATTACAAGGTTTAATAAATAATTACCTCTTAATAATTTACACCGTCGTAATTCATTTCCCCACTACTTAACTATGCATTTCATGTGAGAGGTACCTGCGTCATTACTATCTATAATGTATTTGGTAGGTGAACGTGAAGTATGCCGACCAAGACGTTCCACAGAGTCCAATTCGGGTTGCTGTTCAACCACATGTTGATGTGTCCAAAGTGAAAGTTGATGGTTTGGAGTCGAGTAAGTTTATTTACATTACTTTCCCCTATACATATTCCTATCCTTCATTCTCATGGGAATTTTTAAATATAATACGAGACTCAGATGTGCCTTCAAGCGTGAGAGTATTTTTTTTTCTCGAAATGTTATCGATCCTGGTTGCTACAATAGCTACACGTAGTTTGTGTAATTGAATGAGAGTATTATGAAATGACTGCATCTAAGGATCTGTATGATCGTGTGTCCAGCTGCCCCTATCAACAGTTTACAGCAGTTTAAGGTCATAACGAAGGGAGCAGGGAAAGCCGATATTTCCGTTGCTATCACTACCCCGTCTGGAGCAAAAGTTCAAGCACATGTGATTCCATACCGAGATGGATTTTTAGTTAATTTTACACCTAACGAGCTCGGTGAATACCTTCTGAGTATGACTTTTGGAGGTGAGCCCATCTCAAAGACCCCCTTTAGACTTGTTTGCACACCCGGACACGACCCGAGCAAAGTGCGGGCAACTGGACCAGGATTGGAACGAGGATTTGTAAACGTACCTGCTGAGTTTATGATTGACACTCGTGGGGCTGGTCAAGGGGGTCTTGGGGTTACTGTTGAAGGGCCATGTGAAGCTGCAATAAATTGTCGTGATAATGGTGATGGAACCTGTTGTGTGGCATACCTACCCACCATCAATGGATTGTACTCAATCAATATTGCATTTAACGATGACCCAATCCCTGGATCACCATTTCAAGCTACTATTACCACTGAGCCGGATTTATCAAAGATCAAAGTTTCTGGAAATGGAATCCAACCTCATGGTATACATTGGCCATCCAAAGAATCCTTTGATTTTGCGTGTGACTCGCATGTGTTCATTCCACTAAAATTACCAAATTAACTCAGATATTTTCCTTTTTGATCATGCGTTTGCCTTTGTTTGATCTCACGGTTTAGTGCAACAGAAGCTAGTCTTTTCGGTTGCAGTCATGAACTAAAAACTGTATAGTGACTTAATCTCACCGCACGGCATGGATATGAAAATTCCAGTACATATTTTATTGTATTGCATTTTGCAATATTTGTGTGAATTTCAACACTAGTTTCAGATCTTAAATGCTCCGGAATTTCTATTATTTACTATTGTGCTTATGGTGATATGTAGGTGTCTTCACCGATTCCCCCACGGACTTTGTTGTGGACACACGAGGAGTTGGCAATGAGCGGAATGTTAATGTGGCATGCACAATCACAAATCCATCTGGGGCAAGAACTGATAGCTTCGTTAAGCCTTTGCACGATGGTACCTACAAGATTAATTACAGCCCATTTGAAGGTAAAAACAATTTATGTATAATCAGTTTGATGCTAACTGCTCGGAGATACTTTCTTCAACCATTCCATTTTTGGAATTTTTATTCAGAGGGCCGACATGTGATTGATATCTTTTATGACGGCATACCCATTCCTGGCTCACCTTTTGCCGTAAATGTTCGACGAGGCTGTGATTCGAAAAAAGTCAAAGCCTTTGGGCAAGGACTGGTACGCGGTGCTGTAAATAAACCCAACATTTTCACCATTGAAACTCGAGGTATTTATTGTATTCCTAATTGACATTTATCTCTCAGTACGTATCTCAAAATCAAAAATGCAAGAACTTTCATAACATGTATGCATGTACATGAAATGTATGATCACAGGAGCTGGAACTGGTGGGCTAGGTTTGGCTATTGAAGGTCCATCTGAGGCCAAAATGACTTGTAAAGATAACAGAGATGGCTCCTGCACGGTAATCCTAGACACTAAATTATTATTACCTTTTATTGTGTGACGTATGTATAGTATTATTTATCATGTAATGTAACTATAAATGTTCGAATGAAATATAAAAGATTTTATTTTATCCTGTAGGTGGAATACATACCAACCGAAGCAGGAGACTACGACATTACTATCAAATTTGCTGATCAAGATATTCCTGGGTCTCCTTTTAAAGTACCTGTGGATCATTCCGTTGATTCTGGCAGCGTTCGCGCCTTTGGACCCGGTTTGGATCCTAAGAATTGCCGTGAAGCTCTTCCACAAACCTTCAAAATTGATGCTTCCAAGGCAGGGAGTGCTCCATTAAGTGTAGATATTCAAGGTATGTAATGAACCCAATGCTCCAGAAGA
This sequence comes from Allacma fusca, assembly GCA_947179485.1. NCBI lineage: Eukaryota > Metazoa > Arthropoda > Collembola > Symphypleona > Sminthuridae > Allacma > Allacma fusca. Next base: position 46,037,681 of record OX359249.1, on the reverse strand, counting down.
GAAGAATAATCATAAAACCAGTGACAGTCAGATAAATATCATGTTTATTATCATTACAATACAGGCCTAAAAGAAAAGCCCGACGTTGTTGATAATCAAGACGGAACATATGATGTAACTTACAATCCTCCTAAAGAAGGGACCAATTTAGTAGCTAACGTTAAATGGAATGGAAAAGATATTCCTAACACGTGAGTACACTTATTGCTGTATATTTTATTGGAAATTTTCCTTTTGCAAACTTTACTTTCATGGGCTGTACGAAGCTGCTGTTTGCAATGACACCATTTTATGGTCTCTATTGGGTAACTAATGAAATTTTCACATTGATAGGCCTGTTCGAATGAAAGTACTTCCAAAAGTGGAGCCAGAAAAGGTTAAAGTTTATGGTAACGGAGTTTCCAGCAAAGGCGTCCCAGCCTCTATACCCGTTGATTTTATCGTTGATGCTACCGAAGCGGGTGTAGGAGATTTAAAAGTCCAAGTTATGGTACGAGGATTTTTATACCATTTTAGCTTGTTTATCAGCTTCCGAAACCTATGCCTCACTACTGAGATATTTCCTAATGGTTGCTTTAGGGCCCTGATAACCATCCAAGGAAATTGAAAGTGACGGACAATGGTGATAAGACTTTCAAAATCACATACGTTCCTGATGATTGCGGGAGATACAAAGTCAGCGTGAAGTATGGTGACAAGGAAGTTCCCAACTCGCCAATTTTTGTTCAGTCGTATGCTACCGGAAATGTAAGAATGCCCTTCCAAGTTGTATACATTGAAGTCTTTGCTCATAGTCTAGCTTGAAATAACATTTGTTAGTATTGCTCCTGATAAACTATTTACAAGTATGAGAAAACGGCTTGAGGTGCGCTATTATGTTTCTATGTAATTACATGCATTGTATTTATTTCTGACCAGGCGGAGAAATGCAAAATTACTGAAGGAAGGGAGCAAAACTTAGCCATTGGCCAGGAGTACTGTATAACTGTTAATGCTAAGAACGCTGGCGATGGTGCTGTTACTTGCCGTATTCGATCAACGTCTGGAAAGTGAGTGACATTTTTGACTTCCAGAAAAAGCTTCACATTTCTCCTCAGACAGCCGTACAATTTGAATTTTACGGTTCCCTAAAAGCACTTTCGACAATTAATTATTTGTTGCACAGTGTGAGTAGACTGTTCGCATTCATGAATATGCAATTAGTGTTCGTAAAATTCTCAGTAGCAGCCACTTTCTTCATATTAAGGTTTCTGAGTACATGAGATACGAATGGTTAAAAAAAACGAACTGGTAAAAACCATACTATTTTGATTGTTTTGAGATTAGATTGAATAGTAATGGAGAGAAATGTGCGTAGATAAGACAAATTTGATGCAATAGGGAAGATGAGATTTTGTGTGTATCTAGCTTTACGCTAGTTTGTTGAGAAGAGGAACTTGGTCTTGGACTGTTTGTACAAGTATTAGTAAAACAAATTATGTACGTACTTCTTGGTTCTGCGTTGTACAGTATGATTCTTATGCATTTCATTTATACTGCAGCAGGTCTGTAGAAATGCCAAGTCAAGGTGTAAATATTATTAAAAGGAAACACTCGTGTCAGTGTAGAAAGTAGTCTCGGGAGACCAGAGATATGTGTAATGTATCAGTATCTTTGTACTAAATGCTTGAGGATCGTTTCCTGGTAACATATTAAGGAGCACTCGTATAATCTATCAGCGTCATCTTATAAGGCTAAAAATAGAAGGGAAGAACGTTCCCGCCGTCGTCAGCTTTCTTTAAACAAAATGAAACGCCACTATGATACTGTAAGGTTTAGATACGGTTTAACAGGTTCACTTGGGAGCCTGTATCTTTCTCGTACTCTCAACAGCACTCAAACTGATTGTGAGTATATTGCAGTATGTACTCCCGGGTAGCACGCTAATTGTAAGCTATTTGCAAAGCTGTTGTCATTTCGACAAATATTTCTTTATTTCGAACCATTCAAAGTGGCCAGCATTTAACGCATTCCTAAACTGATGAGCCCGTTTTCAACGGGCTATTAATTATGCGTTTAATTAATCGTGAGGCTAAATGGAGTGATCTGTAATTTCATCCCGTGACACTTTGCTATAATATCAAAGGGGTGCATACACACGGATTTACAGAACGTAGAAAAAAGAATTTGCTCAAATTAAATGGTACTTAAAATCCATTTCACGTCGAGGCAGGATTTCATGAGCTATGATTGTCAAATTGAACCCATTATAATTTGTCTATGAATACTTACTTAAATTGTGATTAATGGCATGATATCATTTCTCACCCCTACGCAATTAGATTTACATACCCCAGCAAATTCATTTGTCACCGGTACTGCTAAGTGAATGCTGGATGCATTCTGATTCAATAAATCTGTTATAATTTTTCGACTTCAATGTAGGTAGTAGTTTTTATTTTGTGCAATTTGTAATATCTCTAATGATAATTTATCATTTCTTTTCAGTGACTTGGATATCGAGGTGGAAGATAATAACGACGGGACATTTTCCATATATTATACTGTCAAGGATGAAGCTGAATATACTTTAAATATTAAGTTTGGGGGGCAATCTGTTCCTGAAGGCTTTTATACATTCACGGTAAGACGTTGGTTCCGATTGTTCTTAGATAATTTGACCCCAGAGATTTAAAATGAATTAAAATAATTCTTGCATCTTTCTCTCATTCAATAATTGGCTGACCATGCGTAGAGAGCAAACTCGACGAACTTGTTTGAATCCAGTATAATGGAAGGAAAGAGTTTCTTACATGTTGTGTGAACATTTGTCTGTGTACCCATGCCCTATAACTGTTAGGTTGTTAAGGTAGACCTAGTTTCGGAATGAATAGGCTCCTTCGGGTTTGGTTTATGTTTGCAATCTAGTCAAGACATGTTAAATTCCGCTTATTTAGCCAAGCAAAAATTAATTAAGGCATAAATGATGCATCCCCGAAAGAACTCTGGATTTTAAATACAAACTAAGAAATGTGTGAGTGAAATTATGCAATTTGTCATACTTTCACGCAGTACTTATGTACGCTCATATATTTCAGAGACTTGGTATGCTCATGTACAAAGGACAAAACGGTATTAATGAGGGTAGATGATCTGGATCTTCTTTGAAGACCAGTGCAAGGATGGTAATAAAGTAAAAGAAATTGTGTGAAATGGCATGCACTTCTAGAGCTTTACTATGTACTGGCACTGAGGAGATTGGAAATAGTCAAAGATCTATTTAAGGAACAGCTGACAATATCACAAGTTTGAAAGATAAGTAGGAAAATCTCTGTCAGGTTTACTTAAAACATATAATCTTTGTACGTGTTCTTTGCACGATGAAACATTTCTGCCACGAAAACTTCTAGTCAGTCAAGTTGGTTACGAGAGATTTTATTAGTATCATATTTTCTTGTTGATTTTTAACCGATAAGTGAAACTTACCGGGGCGTGCTTAAGTAGTGGGAGTCTGTAGCCATAGGCATGCTACCATTATGAGCCTTAGCCGCGTACATTTCTGTATATACAACTTCCTACATAATTGTACCATATAGTGAAATCTACTGGTTCCGGTATCAAGGTCTGGGTATGGTATTTAATCCTATAGATACATGGGATGTCATACCCAGTTAGTACAAATGTATGACTCGGTCTATGGGACTGCTCGCTACTTGAATCTTTAATGTACTTGTTGGTACTTTATGAGCACACGTGTGTTTTCAAAAACTTAGGCATGAATAAGTATAATACTATGGTGAATAATCGTAAACTTCCTGTCATGTACTCCTGAATCCTTCAGCCAGTGATGAGGAAAAAATCAGGGGAAAAATATATTTTCATGTAAGATCCTCGAATAGTTTAAATTACTTTATATGTACATTTAGGGGACATCTGCAGGGAGCTGGACTAAAGGAAGTCTTAAGATTTTCAGCTTTCCTTTCCAATGGCTTCTTTCTCACGTATTTCAACAGCGTCTTGATATCAGGAAGTTTAATCTTTTAATGATACATTGTTGATTCATTACAATGAGCTTACTACACTAATCTACGGGGAAGGTATATGTTTCACGTGTTCAGTCTAGTAGGAGGTATTTTAAGTTTCTCTATAATCCGCATGTAAAGGCTTACTTGTTTTTGTAAATTAAATCTCATTACAAGTTCCATGGCTTTAATTGACGATTCTTTGGGTCGGGGTGAAGGGCTATAAAGTCAGTAATGCGAGAGCACGAGCATATACTCAACAAACATTATCACGAGTTACTTGAGTTAATTTTATTTTCAGCGATTTATTCACTCTGTTCGCCCCGAATGTCAGATTTTGTTATTTTTTAACCCATTACTTGAAAGTAATGATTATGGTTACATGGAGATAAAACGTTTGAACATACCGAATTCAAAATATTTTACCTATGTTGCATCTCAGAACTTGTAGCTGAGTTGTAGTTGAATATAATGAATTTCATATGGTTCCTAATGTTTTACACTTCAGATTATAACTTTGAATAGGTGCGGATAAAAATAACTGCGAAATGTGCAGCTACCCATTTATTGTTTCGGTGTGCTCACATATTTGCTTACTGTGGTGATACTTTTATTATTCAAGTGTAAATACTTCTCATATCTTCTGCATGAATTTCAAATCTTCTTATCTTGACACTGTTTCATTCCACCTTCCATGTTTTCCTCTTAGCGAAAAATTATTGTCTTCTCATTTGGTGGTTTCCTCTAAAGGGGCGGGTAAAATGTTGACTTCCTTGAGTTCTCTGACTTCCAAAGTCTCAAGTCATCAGTCCCACAACATTCCGGGACTCATTTACGAAACTCTAGGTCTAGGAGTTTTACATGTATGCACCTGAGTACCTCAGTGGAGCTATTGATAGCATTATAATGATAACAATGTGTGTGCATTTGTCACACCCTGTGTATGTATATGGTTAAAATGACTCAAAGATGTCAGACTAATTTCAGAGTTGTGAGGGTGGTATTCCCTTTAGCCGTCCAGGCTTAATCAACTTTTTCAGTCAAAATCTTTTTTAATATAATTTATAACGTACACACTAGCTTGAGTTTCCAACCCCACAGCAACATGTACAGATACATTTATGCAATAATTTTCTTCAGTTCTTCAAGTATCTGTATGTAGATGTATCACCAATTTGAACTTGTGAAGAAATGTTTTGAGAAAGAACTAGACAGAAGACACATTTTTGTACTGTGAAGATTACATGTTATGAAGACTTTGTTCCGGTATGAAGGAATTACTTAAGTATTTAAAAGGGGTTAAAGAAAAAAGGGTAAAAATTATGGGTTCAGGTATGTCTCTAGGTACGTGTACCTATGTATGTATTTATCGGTGGTGGTTGTGCGCACCAAAATACTTGGATTTTTTCCTTCATATTTGAACTGTGATTCCACAAATTTTTTTTTCAAGAGTCTCTCAATCTTGGCTACACTGAAGTGTATGTACATATAAACCAGATAATTTTTCAGCTGTGTGAATGCAAAAGTTGGAGATAGTTTTTAGATGATTATACATGACATCCTTAATAGTTGCATATCCGAGCGTCTGGTTCAAATAATCCAAACATTAACATAGAAAATTATGACTGTCCGTTGTTGTGATTTCAAGGTCTTATTCCCCGATCTGTGTGTTCAGTGTTCAGTAAGTTTATGTTACCGATATTTCGGGGCTCATTCGAACGCCCAGCTATTAAATCGCACCAATCCTAAATTAGCTAGTCAGCATTATACTCGCAAAAACTTAATTATTTCTTAAGGGAATGGAAGATTGTTGCCAACCCTGATACAACCTATTCTTCAGGGAGTTGTAATGCAAAAAATGTAGAAATTACAGGACGTCGTTCAAAACTGGGAGAGTGTTGTCTTGGACATTTTTACTGGGAGCTCTTTTATTTTTGGCCTCATGAGATGAGGACAACCATATCTTCGGTGAACCCTTGATTCGAGGAGATTATTCAGTAGTCTTTCTCGTGTTTATGGATTCGGTGTACTAAACTTTTCTCCGACTTTGGAGTTTACCTAACTGAGCCAAATCTTTGAAGTTGTGAAGTTTCTTGTAAAAGTTAATTTGATTTCTCTCAACTTTACTCTCAGGTACGCTTTCGAAAATAATTTTCTAATAATTTGATAGTTTCATCTTTTATTCAAAATCCCCTACTTTTCAGCAATGTGCTTCCCTGGATTGATAGCAACTTCCAGTGTAAAGTAGCTGGATGAAATCGAACTATTTGATTATAGCAATATCTCTAGACTTCTTTTAAAATTCCTTCCATTTGGAAATTCTCAACTGAAGGTAAACGAAGAGCTATTGCCAATGTCTTTGCGGTCTCATTACTTCTCTATAGCAGCCAAAAATTTTGAATTCTGCCCTTTCTAAGTTTCTAGAATCTATCAAAGCAAAATATGGAGTTGACATGTTCCCAAATGTTTCCAATACCGGGTATAAGTTGGAACCTTTAAAACATTTAGCATCTTGGCCTGTCAGATAGTGAAGTTACAGTATACTGCGTGTAGACATACGTTTGCAACTATAGCAGAATTTAAAAATAAACGATTGAATTAGAAATCAAGGCATGTCAAAACTAGAAATTATCCCAAATTTTACGACGATTATCTACGTAATAAATTTGGAACCCCTAAATCAGTTATATTTTCCGTGTTGCTGTAGTTTGCAAAGGATGCTAATTAGGTATGATTTTAACTAGCTGGGGCAAAGAGCAATTAATTAGCACTATTAAAGGAAGCAAGAGGGTAGTAGCTACCCCTTTCTTACCATACAGATATCGTTACCTTGTACAGGATTTGCAATTCGATCGAGCAAATCCTCTGGTGTTGCTACTTGATAGAATGACAACATTTACATACATACCTAAGTTAGTTCTGTTGGTTGTATGGTATGCGTGGAAGTTTACTTTAGTGATTAATTTAAACCACAGTGGGGCTTTTACTTGTCTCTGCCGGTGGGCTGGATTAATGTAGCTGTACAAGTATCGTAGCAAGCTGTAGAATGTTTGTTCAGTAAAAATGAAAATTACATGCAGGACGGGGAAGATACGACGGGCCTTTACATTTTGATCAATCGTACACCATGTACTTGAATGTGTACTAAATGCATGCATCTGGTTTCTATTGTCAGCTCAAAAATGTGTGCACGAACTTGTAAAAATTCCTGCTAACTACCCTATAAGCCTGCTAACGAATTCGAAATATGCTGTTTGAGGTTGTAATGAGCCGAGAAGGGTTGCAGGTGGTTTTGGCAGGTCAGATTATTCTAAGACACAGAAAATATGGTTAGTGTGTACATATGTATAAACAGATAGTCGAAAAGTTTGTTTGATATTTGCATTGACTGCTGGGAAATTTCCCCGGCCTCTTAGACGAGGAGGCACTGAACTAAAAGGCTAAACTAAACAGATACTACAGTTGTAGGAAAATATCAGAGTTTTTTGTCGGTATTGTAATTTAATTGTTCTAATTGCCTTTCAAAGTTACTGTCACTAGCGTGTATTTTGAGTGTACCTCACGCAATGCTTGTCAGGCATTAAGGGTGGTATGTTGTTGACAGCGTCATGTCAAGAGGAAGCAGAAAATTAAACAAACTTCTCTGTTGTAAGACAGACTCTTGATAAAGAATAGGGAACAACTTGTTTCATTTTACCAGCCAACATAGCTCTTCGGGTAATCACTCTTTAGGTGAAGTACTCTCCCCCATCCATCTGACATTCCCAACATATTATTCTTTCTCCGAATGTACGCCATTCTTCACTCTGTGTTCCGGCTTGTACACATATACATACATAGGTAGGAAACAATGGCAAAGGATAAAATCTCCAGTATGCTGAGAAAGAAGATCCAAGGGAATGACGTCGTGCTGAATCTTATGTGTCGTCGAATTTATTAGCACGGTGCCAATTCTTCCTATGTATTTGTTTAATTGCTCATCACTTTGCCCATTACTCGAGTAGCTAATTCTAGCCCGAGTTTATTTTTATTATTGTTATCTGGCGAATGATGTGGAATCTACAAAGTCTTTAAATGTATGACAATCTATGTTGTAATGGGTTGCTTATATGCATAATTTCCCACATTGTACCCTGGATACAGGCACAATTGTGTTTGCTACCTCGGAGTCAGAATTCATCCCTTAAAATGAACGCTACCGTGTCATGTAGCTTTACTGTGCCAAGTTTTAAAGAAAACTGTCGTCTGTTTTTATCATCTTTGCTAACCTGCTGCTATTAATTGTCTGAAAAAAATGAGTATCTGTGTTGGCTTCGTTTTATTATGCTGGTATCTATTACCAAGAAGAATTTAAAGAACAACTAGGCTACAGCATGGGTACAGCTCACATAGGCTGGGTTATTCAACATAAAACTCCTCAAACAAATATCTCATCGTGCTTGTGGGGAATGCAATTTCCCTTGGTATTTTGCAGCATCATAACTAAAGTGGCTAAGCTGTCCTTTGTTTTTAATTCCGTGTAAGTTGTATAATTTTGTCAAACGTTTAAGCACTATATCAAAAAAAAAAATACAGAGGCTCAGGCGAATAGAATCTCGTTGGGTGCATTGTCACACGGTCATGCCCGAGGTATACGTACACATTGGGGGTTACTTGACTACAAAATGTTCATTTGAGCACATTTTAACTATGTTCAAAAATGTTATGGTGCCGTAGGTTTCCGTGATTCACCTGAAAGTTGAAACTGTAAAACTTACACCGAGAAACATGCCTAGGTACATATCCGTAGGGAATTCATACAAGTGACAAGATCTGCGTACCGCAAGCTGAACGCAGGAATTGCAAAGTCATGACTCACTGTAAAAGGAAACATTACACACATTACATTACTAAGAAGTTTATTAAGCTAAAATTTAGATGATCAATCGTGCATTCTTGAGTGATGACATAATTGTGGCGTACAAACTCTCCGTGGTGTCTTTTCCTTCGCGCCTGAGAGAGTTACGCTTTGCCAGCCATTCAGTCTACAGTATTCGGGCTTTCATCCTCACAAATAGTCATTTCTTGAACTACAGGATGTACGCATCCATTGCTTCTTGCATATGTTCGCTATAGGCTTTTTAAATTTATGATGCCATCTTTTAAAATTCATGAGGTCTATAAATTGTCGAAAAAATTTGCGAAATGACTCAAAGCAAAACATCCGTTACTTTCATGACCGACTTGAATTTTATGACAGCCTTGCCCAGTAAACGTAACCGTCTAGTTTAAAAATACACAATTTAAGCCTTAATGTTACTCTAACTTTTGGAGGTAGTCTACCACAAGTTTATCATATTTAAATGATGTAAGTAATTGAATAATAATGAGTGAATAATTAATATGAGCACGTCAGGTTTTGCTTAGGTAATAGTTTAAACTTAATCTCTCTTATACATTCCTAGAGTAATATTTTATATGCGAAGGCTCGCATCTGTCGCGAATAAGTATGAATGTTTTTGCGTACAGCGTGTTTAAACCTTTTTTGGGAGTGTACTAAACTACTTACTTATGTAGATGTAGCCTCTACTTCACTCGACAACATAGAATCCTACTGGAGAGGGCTTTTAGATGGTATCCGATTCACGACAACTGACAACCTCACAAGTATGGTCTTTACCGGTTAAGATCATGATTACACCAAATAGGTACATAGAATTGTTTTCAAAACGGTCCCGTCACAACAATATTTATTGTTTATGCTCAGATATCAGACTACGAAGAGACGTAGGCACTTGATACTTTCTAAAGTTAAACCTTGGAGTGTTCCTTTACACTCTGTGTCTGGGCCCACAGAAACCCTGTGTGCATACTCAAGAATATAGTATGTATATTTTCATATTTCAGTGATTTATCTTGTTTTTGCCAGACCGACTTGATAGCCCTAATTTGTCTTGCAGGTTACTTTACTACAACGAACACTGCGGCTAATCAAAGTCTCAGTCAGTGAAATAGATTCATGCGTGTCACCTACTTCTCATTATTTGGTTTGACTGAGAGTTCACTCAGGTGTTCCGTTTTATCACACACTCCTTGTCAGTATGAATGCATACGCATATGCAGACCCAATAAAAATTGCTGCTTTCCCCACAAGCATCTAAACACTATTTACGAGCACAATTCACGTGCAACGTTTTATTATTGAGGATATGTTGCGTCGGTGTTACCATATTGAACGATCCTGTTTCCAATGTTTTCTTTTACCATATTTGTCTCTGTTTGAGTCTGTCTGGTCTACAATGCTTGCCGAGTGTGTTTTTTGTTTTTACCTGTTCATTTACCGGCCTACAATTATAATGCACTCAGTGTAGCGTATGAGCGTAAGCAAGCTGATTTTTATTCAAAATGCATTTAGTTTGTTGTGATCACGAGGAACGAGTAATGCCCATAGTAGAACCTCGGCAATGAAATACAATATCCGTGCTTTCGCATTCGTGACGGTCTTGATTGGAACATTAAAATAAGACAGTCAGTACTGTAACGTGAAGTCAAAAGTTTCTTAAAATTGAGCTAGGCAAAAGTTTCTGGTTTGGTTTTATGGTGATAGGCGAACAAAAAGTTTACTCCTATTTTAATGGTCGTGTTTTACGATTAGCTTCTTTCTTGTCAGAGGAGATAATATTTTTCTGAGCCTTTTCTTCATGTGAATGTCAGCTGCCATGCTACCTATCACTAATCCTTATGTTTCTGTTAATCATAAAAAATTTGTGGATCAGTGATCGTCACTCCATGTGTTCTGTCTTGCTCGTACTTACTATTTATGTACATACTACAGTGTTACACTTCACCACTGGCAAATACTTGTTTATTACTGGTGTCGGTTTCTACACATGTTGTTGAGGCCGCTGCTGCTGAGAGTGACAAATACCAAATTTCAGGACGAATGATCGATGTTGTAGTTACTCTTGTGACTAAGTGCATGTCAACTTGTGTTCCTTTCGGAAAAGTAAAACAAACAGCTGACAAATGCTTGAGTGTCACCTATTCATATACTGGTACTCTTGTAGGTGGGCAAAGTGTTATAGATCAGTTGTCAAGTAATTATTTCGCAAATTTAAACTCGAGAATAAAATTTAAATTACTTTAGTTTTATCTATGAAGGTTTTTGTAGTATGTGAGAGATAAATGGATAAAGAAGAACAAAGATGTGGACCTCGATATCACATTAGATTTGCACAATGCTCTTATCGTGACGTTGAAGTCTGTACACGCGATTAACTTGAGCATCATCTGGGTAAAGGTTAGCCACACGCACTAGTTAGTTGTTCTTGACCATCAGAACAATCATCATCGTAGAGTACCATGCTCTACAGTCGAAAGATAACGTTCATTCCAGTTGATAGAGTAGGACCGGTATTTCCCTGGCCTGAAAATGGCCATCTCAAAGGGTTTCGATTTCAGTGGCCACCATTTTCACCATATAAGGTTGACATTTAGTTTTAGGAATTTAATTGGATTTTTTTTATATTGCCAGCATTTAATCTAGTAATGATTTGAAATGATTGCAGGCTGAAACACAAAGTTATAGCAAGGAGGAACGAATTGACAGGCAACGAAACACTGTATCCTCAACCACACGGAGAACTACCACTAGGACCGGACAAACCACTTCCACAGCCACATACAGACCTGTCCAACTTCATAATATACCTCTACCGACTACTGGTGGACACGTTGTAGGTAAGCTGTCAACTAGTATTCTATGCTCTTGTTAACAAAAATGCATGCAGATAGACACTCACTTCAGAACTTTTCTCATTGTTAACACATTACATGGCAATCCATATACTTACTTTCTTTGCCCCGCACATTTCTCACACAAGATATTACACAGGTATTACCAGACCAGCAAAGAATGTTCACCTCTGAGGAAATGAGATTCTATTATTCTTGTAACTTGCAACTTGGAGCATTTTTTCGTAGTAAAATAACATGCCTTGCAACCTGCAAGGGAATCACTGTACGCGTCTGTTCAAATTAGCAAACATTGCTTATTCCATTCAAATTCACTTACAATATGTATACACACACATAGTGTACAAGTATAAAAATCGATATATTTAGCTACATGTACTCCCTTGTGTATTGAATTACTGTAGGATTAGACATCGAGAATATTAAAGCTCATCTGGAATTTAGTCTGAGAAGGGAATGTTAAAAAATCCATTGTTATTTAATCGATTTTATAAATCTCTGAGCACTCCCATGCCTTATGAATATTGCCCTCACTAGAAAAATTATCACAGAGATTACACATTATGACCTTCCTTTTGCACACACGTATGTGCATATATTTCATCAATTTTATCACTTGGTGGGATTAGTGAAACTCGAGTAGTTAACTCCTCTAAATAAGACTACATGGTGTGGAGAAATGGATAAAAAGAGTGTTAAATCCTTCTGGATTAACGCTGATAGATTCAGAAGTACAGTTGCGTATGTACCCCAACTTGAGTTAGCTGATAAATGGGTAGTACTAAAATCATGCGTGCAATCTTTCATGACACCATAAAAATTCTTCCTAATAATTTCTTTTGAAAAAGAGTTAACTAAATAGTTTATTATAAATGTGATGGGACGGGACGACGTCTGCTTATTTGTAAGCTAACATGGAAATGTATTTTTTACTTAAAGATTTCAAGACAGTATTAGCACAGTATCTAACCATGTAGGTTTTTTGCTCGTATTTGTACGCACTATCAAATTACTGCCCTGAAATTAATACACTAATGCATAATTTTATATACTGTCATCACGTACAAGAAAACGGAGCGAGGCTTGTAACTACTATGCTCACTACGATTATGAGTATTTAGTAGACCCTGATTAGGTATACTTGCAGTGAAATCTAATAAGTAATAGAGTAAAATTGTCAAAACTGGCAAAAATCTCTTTTGCATACTTTTGCAATCCAATAGCGGTCTCTGACGCGACAAAAAAATTTATTTAGACGCACTCTTGTGTATTGTAACTTCATATTTTTCTATTCTTTTACGACCTTCTGCTCTCCCACAAAGTATGATGAAATATTTAGACTATGCCTACTACCTACACCTCCGTTACAACTAGACATTTTTGTCAGAAAGTAAACAAATATTACAAGACATAAAACTAAACGAAAATTGAACATTCCCAGGCTGAATAAAATAAGTGAAATGAATGTGTGGGAAATTTCTGGGTTGAGTAAAAATTGAAATTTTATTATTCTCTAGCGGAAGTTAAAATGCCGAGCGGAAAAGTCGACGTACCTATTATTGAAGACAATAGGGATGGAACTGTCAGTCTTCGTTACGAACCTAAGGAAGAGGGGCTTCATGAGCTTAATGTGAAATACAATGGAGAGCATGTTCAAGGTAAATATCTACGTGAATTTAATGGAAATGAGTAGAATTTAACAAGTCAGACAGAACTAACACAAAATTTAAGGAAATATTTTAACTTGACAAAGCTGTAGATATATTATTTTTTTTGAATATTAAATTTAACGTAGTTTAAACACTATTTCATATCTAAACCAATATCATTAAACCCTAAATTGTATAGAGCTACGATTGAATACTGTCCTAATTACGAGTTTTATTACTCAATTCACTCTGTCAACTCAGAAAGTAAATTTATTGCCAATATAGTTCATAGTCCTAGTGGGATTTCCATTGGTCACAGAAGCAGTAAAAATAAAACCGCCAGTAAATCAGTTGTCACGATGTCATGAAACGACTGAATTACTCTGGAATAGACCGCTTTTAAGTAATTTTTACTCTACTTTAGGTTCACCATTCAAATTTCACGTCGATACGATCACCAGTGGATATGTCACTGCTTATGGTCCTGGTCTGACTCATGGCGTGAGTGGCGAGCCTTGCAATTTTACCATTTCTACGAAGGGCGCAGGAGCCGGTAATAAAATAAATCCTAAGTATAAGCCTAAATGAAACTCAACGACACTTTAATTTTATTAATTGATGACCTTTGTAGGTGGATTGTCATTGGCTGTGGAAGGACCGAGTAAGGCTGAAATTAGTTGCCATGATAATAAGGATGGAACGGTTTCCGTATCATATTTACCAACTGCTCCCGGAGAGTACAAAATCTCCGTCAAATTTGGAGACAAGCATATCAGAGGAAGTCCTTATACTGCCAAAATTACTGGGGAAGGTAGGAAGAGAAGTCAGATCTCGGTGGGTTCTTGCAGCGAGGTTACGTTCCCGGGAAAAGTTACTGATGTGGACCTTCGTTCTTTAAATGCTTCTATCTGTGCACCAAGTGGCCTAGAGGAGCCATGTTTCCTCAAGAAACTTCCGAATGGAAACATAGGTATGGCAACGAATACACAAATAATGCTTTGAATCTTACCTAAAACGGTTGAGTCATTATGAGCGAACCCAATACCATGCAAATTATTTCAGGAATATCCTTTACCCCTCGTGAGGTTGGCGAACACACAGTTTCAGTAAAGCGTATGGGAAAGCATATTGCTAACTCTCCATTTAAAATAACCGTTGGAGACCAGGAAGTAGGTGATGCGAAAAAAGTCGGAGTGTACGGAGCGGTTTTGACAGAGGGCAAAACTCACGAGGAAAATACTTTCAATGTGGATACTCGTAATGCAGGTACTTTGAAAGCATGCTTGAACAAGTATTTTAAAACCCTGAGGACATGTAAAACATTTGTTTAACGTTCTCTGTCGTTTTTATCTGCGCGTTCGTTTTTTACATTTTGTACTTAACAACATTTATATTTCCAGGTTATGGCGGTCTATCACTCTCCATTGAAGGACCGAGTAAAGCTGAAATTAATTGTGCTGACCAAGATGACGGAACGCTTAATATTTCCTACAAACCCACGGAGCCTGGTTTCTACATTCTCAACTTAAAGTTTGCTGACCACCATGTAGAAGGCTCTCCATTCACTGTCAAGGTAGGTGGAGAAGGCTCAAACCGTCAACGTGAGCGCATTCAGAGGCAGCGAGATGCAGTTCCAGTGACGGAAGTGGGTTCTGAATGTCGGCTAACTTTCAAAATGCCCGGAATTACTCCTATCGATTTGTCGGCTACTGTAACCTCCCCTGGTGGCATAACGGAAGATGCTGAAATTAATGAAGTCGAGGATGGCCTATACGCCGTACATTTCGTACCAAAAATGCTCGGAGTACATACTGTGTCTGTTAGATACAAGGATATTCACATCCCAGGTTAGTCCCTACACTTTACAAACTAACTTAACAATAGCACCCATTGGAAATGACAATTTGCAAGCTATACATTTTGTTAATTGGTTCAATTCTTGCGACCTACAGGATCTCCTTTCCAATTCACTGTGGGACCACTTCGTGATGGTGGCGCTCATCGTGTACATGCAGGAGGTCCTGGTTTGGAAAGAGGTGAACAAGGAATGCCAGCGGAATTTAACGTTTGGACTCGAGAAGCTGGGGCTGGTTCATTAGCTATATCAGTAGAGGGGCCTAGTAAAGCCGAAATAGACTTTAAGGACCGGAAGGATGGAAGTTGCTATGTCAGTTACGTCGTGGCTGAACCAGGTACAGCTTTATATGTCGCTTTTACTGCTCAAAGTACAATCCGCTGTTAGCATAGGACACTTATTATACTGCTACTCAATTATTGAATCTGGTCCTCGTTTATGCCTACAGACAAAAATGTTATGTGCACTTTGGGCTTGGGCTGCACATGTACATATATTTACAATTCGCTATATGAAACTTTATTTTATAGTGGTTATTTTGGATAGGCATACATCTATATATGTTTCAAGCTAGAATGTTGTAAGGTTTTACTGGTGTCTGGAAATATATCATTATGTAGGTTCTATTCATAAATTAAGGGAGGAAATCATAAAGCTTTAAACGGTTCCTGCATCTATTAAAAGAAGTACGGGCTACATATATCAATGTGGGTTGGAAAATGAATTCGTAGCCAATTCCCATTCCCAGATAACTTTTACTACGGTACCTTTATTATTCATCGTAGGAATTTTCAGACTTAACTCGTCCGTAGTGAATTGTTCATAATTCAAATTTAAAATACTTTCATTTTAATCAGTTTGTCTAAATGGCTATCAGATTTACTAGCTCCCAGACTTTATTGCTACGACCTTTAACGAGTGCGACTTTCTGTGAAAGTAGTGACCACATACAGGAGAGTAAGTTACCTACATTTAAAAATACCTAACATATTATTTCGCAGTTCCTCTCTAAACAGAGTCTTTTTGCACGTACACCTCCCTCACAAGAATTGGCTGACAGCCAAACATTTCAGAAAAATGTTAAGACATGTGCTTCATAAAACACAAAGGTGTCACCTCGTAGTCAACCCGATAGCATTGTAGAGACCGGCAGGGATTTACTTATCTTATTGAATAAGCGTACTTACTGAACTGCTGATATGTATAAAATAAAAGTTAAATGTGAAATGGTTTGTGATGGCTTTTGTTGTAAACTGTAAAATAATAATAATTTACAAAAAATAGTAGTAATAAATCAAAATGATATATTCCTTTCAGGTGAATACCGAGTCGGAATCAAATTCAATGATCAACATATACCCGATTCACCCTACAAGGTGTACATTTCTCCGGCTATGGGAGAAGCAAGAAAGGTTGAAGTAGGACAGTTTCCACACAGTTCTGCAACCAATAAGCCAGCTATGTTCATCGTGAGGAAAAATGGGGCTAAAGGAGAGCTGGATGCTAAAATTGTCTCTCCCTCGGGACTAGAAGATGATTGCTTTATTGCTCCGGTGGACAATGATCAGTACAGTGTTCGTTTCATGCCTCAAGAGAATGGAATTCATAATATTTATGTGAAATTCAGTGGTGTTCACATCCCAGGATCACCCTTCCGTATTAAAGTGAGCGCTTATTTATAAGAATGAAGTGATGTATTTATTATGACTTTCTTTGTGGGACATTTTTTCTTTATTTCAACTCCCAGAGAGATCGAAAATGCTATCTATGTACAATATTGTTTTTGTTATAGGTCGGAAAGGATGATGCTGATCCAGCCGCTGTACATGCTACAGGTAAAGGTCTTCATGATATTAAGAGCGGCCAGAAGACAGACTTCCTCATAGATACATGTGCCGCCGGGGCTGGACATTTAGCAGTGACGATTGATGGGCCTTCCAAAGTTGCCATGGATTGCACAGAAGTGGAAGAAGGATATAAAGTATGATCGTATGATGGTCTCAAGTATTTGCTAAAGTTACAAGTCAAGGAGAAACTTTTGTTTGACAGTCTATTTTTTCTGGCAGGTGAGGTACACTCCTCTTGTATCAGGAGACTATTTCATCAGTGTCAAATACAATGGCTACCATATCGTGGGCTCTCCATTCAAAGCAGTGTGCACTGGAGAGGAAGTTGTGGAGCGAAGTGCCCAAGAGAGTTCCTCCGTCGTAGTGGAAACTGTTCAGAAAGTATCTAAGCACAGAAACGCATATGGAACTGTTTTACCCAACTTTAAGTCCGACGCCTCCAAGGTGACTTGCAAAGGTTTAGGCCTCAAAAAAGCGTACTTACAGAAGCAGAATCAGTTCACCATCAACGCTAGTGAAGCTGGTAAGTAGTAAACTGTGAAGGGTAACCTAACTCTGACCGAGGTCATTTTAAGTTTATGAAGTTTGTACATTACAAATTGGTTTTTCTTGAAGGAAACAACATTGTTTACGTGGGAGTTTATGGACCAAAAGGACCATGTGAAGAAGTCTTTATTAAGCACATGGGAAAGAATAATTACCAAGTAAGCCATTTAATAAGAAAATTTTGTAACGCGCTGGTATTACAAGTTTACTAACACCAATTGTTTCTGTGCGCAGGTAAATTACCTTGTCCGAGATAGGGGAGAATATTTAATAATCTGTAAATGGGGCGATGAACATATCCCTGGCTCTCCATTCAAAGTTGAAGTTTAATACGTGAGGAAGACAATACGTACACACGACATGCAGCCATAAATGATAAATACCTGAAACTGTTGTATTGTGTCATGTAATTTGCTCGTTGCCTTTTCTTAATCTTTAAGACTATAAAGCAGATGTTCAGGAACGTGTCATCTTGTCGAGATTTTTTGTGTCGTCGAAATTGTAACAAACTGAAGCAATAATAACAAAGATCTGTTTACGCAAATAGCCATTGTTACTATATGTAAGTATACATTACAGTTTTAACTATTTTCGTAAGAAAACATATCCTAACCCAGTAACCTTAGTATTCAAATATATAGTTCGCTTTTGCTACTAACATTTATCTCTTTAGGAGTAGAATTCTTCGTTAATCAACAAAATATCTCATTACAATTTAATCGTTCAGTAAGTATTATACAAAGCAATATTAAGCTACTACTATAACATAAGCATATGTTACAAGCGGGAGATTCTATTATCGGTAGTGTTGTTATTGTGAACATTGTGAACAAATTGTGAAAATAGTTGAATTTAATTGTCACGGTCAAGTTTGCTTTAATGGATTTTCCACATTTTTTCGGCCAAAAGTTTGGTGCTAAATCCCTAGTGATTACAGTAATTTTACAGTAGTTCGTCTAAGCTCTTCAGTCAAATGTCACTAATTTTTAAGAGAAGTGAAAATAAAATCATTGAATTCGAAACTTCAGTTCCTGCAACTGACAAGTACACTGTTTGAGCTTTTAAATGTGGCTTGAGAATGCAAATCAGTACTGTCAGACGTGATTACCAACGTGAAAAGGCATTTGAAGTGTGAAAACTCTTGGTGCTGTTCTGACAGTCAGAGTTGAAATCATAAATGCTGTGCATGCAACAGCATGAATGTTTTCATTACTTACCAAAATAGCATGTGTCACAGATAAACACAACCGATTTAACAGGCTCTATACATTTATTCAATAAAATCACGTTGCTTAAAGATTCCGGAATTTTTTACATACTTAAAATGTTAATACTGCGCAGGAAACATTCAAATCTTATGAATTTTTTCACCTAAAACAACGGGATTGTTCTTGCGGATTTCCTCAGCTCCCATTTCCCGGTAATTAAAAGTACAATTGTGTTTATCACTGTAGCGATGTATGGAACAAAATAAACCACCACACCGGCAAACAAATCCTAGCAAGAAACAGAAGTTGAAAGCAATTTACAAATCTAATTCAAGACCAAATTTCTGGAACGTCTGGTACTATTAGCAAGCAAGTACAGTGTGAAAAATCAAACTTTTTACATTGAGCATTTCGAAATTGAGAAACAGATTGGCAACTCAACAATAGGTAGCACAAATACGGTAAGCATAGCACGTTACGCTACAAGATTAACTTTACATAATATTAAAGTTAAGCCAAAAGAAATACACTTCTAAAAGGACTAGATAAATGCTACCTGTTAGCCCAACTTTTTTACGACAGACTTGACACCTGTTAGTCTTTTTGGCTTTATTTGAATGCGAATGTGATCCCGAAGAACTGTTACTCCCAGCATCAGAAATTCCCTCATCTGCTGATTCATTTTTATCTGAGTCACCACTTTTACCCGAGTCATCATTCTTATCGAAGTTTCCAAATTTCATATCCACAGCTGCTTCTGATGGTTTCACAAAAATGTTACCAGTGTCCTTGCTAATATCCGATTCACTACTAGTTCCAGATTCGCGATTAACGAGTGGAGAATTAGTAACATTTGAGTACTCATTGTTTGTTTTAGGCTCTTCTTCAGTTACTACTTCGGTGTTTGAGTCACTCGGTTTTATCGGTAAATTTTCTTTTGACTGATTTTGTCTACTGGGATCGGGGTCCATCGATTTCAAGTCTACAAAGCAGTTGCATGTAATTTTATAGACGCCCATGGATACAAATATTCTGCAAGAGAACTTGCCATCATCATCCTTCTCATATAATATAATCATCAAATGTACTACCACACGCCAGACATAAGCTAGCAAACTCAAGCATCTGCATGTTTCACCACAGTGCTGCTGTCTCCTCAGCTCAAATAAAAAGTACAAACTCATGCTAATGGTAAACTCCAATACTTAAAACCACAATAATTATTAATACTACCAGCTCAAAATAAGTATTTCTAAGACATACGTCATAACCACTGGAAAAGCATCGTGACTGTCAAGCATGACTTTGCTTCTTTTTTTTTTACAAGCAAAACAAATTCCATACAAATGAATTTATCCCAAGGTGAACATAATAAAACCCCACACATCCGCGTTTCACAAATCCTATTATTCGTACATCATACCAACTATTGACTCCTACCAACCTTGCTGTCAAATCTCAAGCCAACGAGTAACTCCACAATGTGTTACATTTCTACATCCCTGCCCCTCAAACTAACAAATAAAAAAAAAACCCCTCCCAGGTTTGCAATGGAATAATTCCAGCCCTCCGAAATCCCATGAATTGAATTAAAAAATTGAGTAACTGTACAACTACATACATGATCAATGACTGCATTTGCAGAAGAGCTACCTCCAAAAAATCAGGCTCCACAGGGACACACAGCTCGTCAGGAAAGGAAGTGTTAGGAAGGGAGTATGCCGAATTGAACTGAATTTAATTTCCTTACAAATGGACTAAACTTGAAGTTACGGCTAAACTGAAAGTTTCCCGAAAATCCTCACATGCCACAGATACAGTTACAAAATAAAGCGAAGAGAATAAAATTCAAACTTGTCAGGCGTAATTACAGATCCTAAATACTAACATACATGACTTCAACCTGACTCTACTAGGAGTAATAGAATAGTACATGACAATAACTTTTTTTTCCCCTCGTTCATCTTTCATTGGCTGAATCTTCAACAATTACCACCACCAGCTCTTTATGATCTCTAAAAAAATTAACAAAGTAAATAAAGCCTCCCCTGCTCCCATGGTTGCCGCTCCATCCTACAAAATACAAAATACAAAGTAAGTATATATAAAATACACAAACATTATAAAATCCACTTATACACTCCATATATACAATAATATAAGATAACGAAATAATTATTACTCCCAACCCAAGCAAGGTAAGTATGTAACTTTAAAAAAAAAAACAAAAGCGTTGCGTAAGCTCTCTTCCCCAACCAGACTATATACACAATAAAAAAAATAAACTTGGAAAGTTTTGACTCATCTCTTTCACAATCACAATACCAAGAAAAATAACTTTATTAAAAAAAACCGACACGAGGCACCATCCTTGCCAGGAGACATTAATTTGTCCGTAGAATCTGACCGTCCTGTCCGCACTATTATTACATCGGACGGAACCAAAAAAGGGGAAATCTAATTCTTTCCAGCACAACATCACTCAAAAAAAAGTCACACACTCTAATATTAAATAAAAAAAGTATAAAGTACAGAGAGAGAGAGAGACAGAGATCCAAAGCTGCACACGACACTCTCATTACATTACCCATGCACACTTGACTAAGTCCTGAAAAACCAGCACTGCATATATACGAACAGTACACTCACACTCACCCGTATATAATTATACGACAATGCACACAGACAGACACACACTCACAACACACACACACACATACACTTCATACACTTGAGGAGTTAAGTAACCTTCGGATTTAAACGCCGGTATATGATGCTCTGCTCCGTGCCTCTCTTTCCTATTGTAAAAATGTGTGAGAGAATGTAACCAAATAGAAAATCCTGAGTAGTGAAGCATTGAGCAAAGCACTTGGGTTTGCTTTCCCTTCTCTTGTACCATCCGCACGTCACTCTGTTCAAATTCTATGACCGGCTTTGACTTCGCTGCAATCAGCTCTCAGTGTGTGTCACTGTGAGCGGATGTGCAAAAACCCACGGCTTCCTACAAAACTTATTACTTTACATAAGTACTAGTAATTACGACAACAACTCTGTACATACACACAATTCCAAGTCACAATGGAAACTGGTGCTTCGACCTCGGCTGCGGGTCAGCCCGCTGACCGTGACCTAAGTGGTATCAACAATCATAAGGTACGTCCTGTTGTAAGTCCCAGTCTTTTTATTTTCTCTCAAAGCCATTCCTCTCGAATAAGTCTTGTCTTGTGTCTTTTTCCTTCGAATATTATTTAGGTAGGGAGAGTATTTAGTCATATTTCCCAGATTATATCCCTCTGTAGGATTATCAGTCAGTACCGCACATTTGTTTTTTTTTCCGGCTGAAAGTGGAAAGGAAAAACTTTCCACTTTCTGCAAGATGAAGGGAATCTGTGTATGTGTAAGTATGTATGATGGTGTCTGGTGTGGGATGGGAACTTTCTGTTTCGGTAGGGAATTATTACAAAGGTGGGATATCAACGTTGATATTATTTTTAATTGAGTTAATTAATTTCTTTGAAGATAAAATTATCATGGGGTGTTTAGCTGGAGTTGTTAAATTAGTTTATTGAGCTATGGGGGTGATTGATTGTAGATTGTAAAGTGCAAGTGAGATTTGATTTTAGTTAGATTGCACTTTTGAAGTGGCAAGTGGCAAGTGGGAAGTGGCAAGTGGGTTTATCTCCAGAGTCTGTATCATCAAGTATGGGATGAGTATGGGGAATATATTAGGAGACTTGTAGTTTAGTAATATATTGAAAAATGTATGAGGGGATGAGTATAGGATGATGAGCTTGGGTAATTGACTTGGTAGTTAATGACTGGTGTTAGCAACTTGTTCGGAGTAACTGATACCTATTTTTAACACCTTGTTACATTGTATGCATTTATGCATGGAGTCATGATAATGTGTATGTGTGTGTGAGGGAGAGAGAGAGAGAGAGAGAGAGCTAATTATGGCTGCGGCATGGTGGGCATGAGATGCATGAATTTTATTATGTTGGGATTATTTTTGCTGTTTTGCTTCATCATTTTTGTAAATTTTTAGGTTTTGGATTTTCAGGGAACTCCAGAATCCAAACAGTCGAGCAGTTCAAAACGAGGAAGTCGAATCCGGAGTCGGTCACTCTCCGCGTCATCGACGGATTCTTTCAATTCGGGTAGAGTGAAAGATATTTTTACCTCCTGCTTCTTTTTTTTACCGCATATTTTAATTCTCATTCCAAGAACAAGTGGCAAGTTTGAAGAGTACTTGGTGCTGAAATGAAGCCGGTTGTACGAAAAATGTGGTTTCGTACGTTGACTAGTGGGAAAGTGTAGATGGTCTTGTGTGAAATGCTAAAATAGTGCAGAATAGGAGTGCATGCTTATAGGATGATGCGAGTTACTCACGTCAACAGTTATTTGAGGATAGGGTAGATATTTGGATTTGTCATGACACAGTTAGTCTTTTAGTGTTGTGTGATGGATTGTTTCGACTTTGCCATTGTATATTCTGCTGATGCTGCAATTTATTCATGAAAGTGCCACTTGCCTTCATAAATCTTGTATTCAACTGAATGCTTTGGTTAATGAGATATCATTTCCAAGCTCACAACGCATGGTTTTTAGCATTGCATAATATTTCTATTAATGATAGTGAACTTGTTTCAATGCACATCCGTGGTTCGGTGTATGTGACAGTCGCGGAGAGAGCAGGGTGCTTCGTTGCTCAAGTTTGCTTAGATTGCTATTTACTATATACCTTCTCTCTCAATAGCGTGGCAAGGCTGCACATGAGGTTTGTGGTTTGGGAGTTTTAGATTCCTCAGCACGAATGTAATATTGGTCTTAAGACCAAATGTAGATTGATGGATACGGGCAATACGTCAGTTGGGTATTTACACTTCAAGTCCAAACGTTTAGATACATATGGAGGTGCTCAAGCTGAAAATATCTGTGGTATTAATACAGGTTTGGAATTAAATTCTGGCAAAACATGAATACTGCTCATTCCTCATCTTGGCCATAAATTCGGTGTAAGAGCATTTGCTGAAATCTAGAGCCCAATTAATTATGGTAAAGGGGGCCATTTTAATTGAGGGTACTGTCGCATTCATATGTTTAGGCTGATGGTTGATACCTTATGGTTATTGTTACGATTGGAACATTGGAAGTGTATTCGAAATGCAACAACATTCAGAGCGAGCCAGGATGAGAAGGAACGTGACCGGGTATAACTACACTGTGAAAAGGATTCTCTATTGGATTGGCGGAGTTTGAGGCAGTTTGGTTCAACGGAGTCGGACCGCTCCTTCTCGTCTTCTGCTACTACTACTGCTGCTGCTGCACAAGTTTGGCGCTTTGCCAAAGAAGAAGCCATCGCTGCTACAACTCTCACGATCCTTCTCCAGTTTACCTCATCTCTTCCTTGGTTAGGACGTACTCTTTTCACCACCTGTCTTTTCACCTGCTCCTTCTGTATTGCTAATGATCTTGAATTTGTCTGTTGTAACGTCTGAGATTATTTCTTCCGACTACTGTCTCTTCATTCCCCATTTGTGTTTCATGTGTGTGCATGAGTGGTAATTCTTTCAAAAGAAGCAGTTCCGTTGAAGAAAAACAAGGTAACTACTTTTTGCGATTATAGTTTCTTGCCCTCGAAGTAAATATTTACAGGGGTGTAGTATTTACTTTACGAAAGATTTTTCTAGAAGATATATCATTTATGAGGCTGGTAGTTCTTTCTCACGCTGTGTAGAGTAGTGGAGGGAAAATTGGCTATAATAGTCAAATTTCTAGATCGTAGGAACCTCATAGCCACGACTACTAGTCTGCAGAGTGCTACTGGAATTTCCCGACTAAACCTTACACTATATATACGAAACTACAAAGAGCTTGCTGGAACTCGCGAAACTTGCTGGATCGATATGCTGTACCCAAATCCTTTTCTCTTTCACTCTACTAGAAAAAAAGAGGTAGACGTCGTCAGGGGGTAAATATTTTCTCTGGTCATTTTTAGGACCATTCTTTCAGCGTTGAACAATAACCTTTGAGAGAGAGAGAGCAGTAAGGTGCACTGCATCAGAATATGCTTGAAAGCAATTTTCTTCCTGACATTTCTCCGCCTCATTTCTGCTACAAGGATAATTTTGGATCAACTTGTACTAAGCAGGTCTCCACTCAGCAGGCAAACCGTCCACTAAGGACTCAAAAGTTCTTACATGCTGGTAGATTGGAGTTTTAATGGTTGTAGTCAGTCGGAATTATTGCAAAATATCGTTATTACACTAGCACGCCTGTATACTGTACAAGTCAAAGCATTGTAGTATGTCGTGGAAATGAAAAGGAAGTACGTCATTATAACTTCTAGAGATATATTTACATTGTGTCTGGGTTATGTGAACAGTAAATATTTTGCTAGAAAACGCAATGGTAAAATATGATAGTGCATTTAGTTCCTATTGGTAAAACCAAAGTTATGATACGTGTTCAAGGTTCGTCGTGAGTGTACGAAAGTATTTTCCCGATATCATTTTTGGGAGGTAGTCGAATTTAATCCTCCCGCTATCAAACAGGGTTTTTTACTCTGACGTTATGGGTTATGTCTAAAGATGTATTTGTAAGATTGTAAATTATAGTACCAGAACTCTCTTATATTGTGAAGTGAGAACATTTGGGTTAGTATATCCCAGTACATTATCCTTGTCGAAATGCTGTTTTTGGCTTCCACGAATTCAGAATTTTGCTTCGTTATGTAGCTATTACTGGCAAAAATAACAAAACTATTACCATTTGTATAATATTTCCACCCGTTCCGCACGCTCTCAGCTGGGAAGTTTTCGTTTATGAGCCAAAGCGCGAGGAGCTGGGAAGGAGGAAGAGGAAACTAATTCCTTTCTGGTTGTCAAAAAGCTCATATTTTTCGTTGTGCTTATAGTGCACATACATTTGTGCTTGCACTTTCGTGCATTTAAACATAGTAGCTCCCCTCAGGTGCATACGTAAAGTACAGGAGACGCAAAGAAAAGGGCACTAGAATAATTATTATTCTCTTCTTTGTGGCGTGAATCGTGAATGTTGATAGATCTCTTGTGATGCATGTATAAAAAAAATCGGCTTCTGTTTTTATTACACACGTATACTATACCTAATCGATTAGGAAGCTAAGGCGAAATGAGCTCTGGCACTCACTGCGAAGATTATAAGAGCTCTGCTCACCTGGAAGAAGAGGAAGAAGCGTTGGATTTGCATTCCCTTCATAAAGTAAGAAAATTGTAGAAGTTTCTCATTCAGCTTACTTTTTCTTCTCTTCTCTAAGTATGTACTTTTTCAAAGCTTTTTATTAAATGCTTTTTGCATTTGCCACTTTTTAAAGGCCTTGTAGCCACAGACTACTTTAAAGTATCTATTCTAATTCTAACGCAAATTTTCCTGTTACATAACAAGGTGGAGGAAGTTGGTATATTCTGTTTGTGTCGTAGAGACTAAAGTATCAGGTTGCCCTAACATACTTTGTAGTCCTGGAGTTGTAATGTATGGTAGAAATAAGTTTGAGTTTCTTTAACCACATTACACATTTACGTCTACTACTGTACACTGCTGACACTTTCTTCACGTACTCACTTTGAAGTAGATTGAGCATTTTGCATCCATGCCTTGGAGAAAACTGGCGAAGACCTGGGAGCATCTTGAGTAGTTTATGAGTGTGGCGTTGATATGATACGACGTTAATGAAATTAAATGTGACCCGTCGGTTGAATATGAATGTAATTAATAAACACTTCACTTTCGCAACTCACATTTTAACTCAATCACTTGAGGCACTTTCCATTTGGCGTGGCTGTATTGATTTTCTTTGAGCGTGTCCTTAAATATAGATGGCATATCTGATAAATATAAATTAAAGGAAGATACTCGTGCCCGCGGCTGAAAATTATACGCATTCTGTTGTTTAACCGCACGATCTGAAATGTATTTAAATAGAGGTCACAGAGATTGGTTTGAGTGTAGTACGAAATACTAATATTGATAATATATGGAATGGCATTCAGGCAGAGATGTACGTGTGTGTAATTACTAGCGAGGAAGATAGTTTAAAGATGCGTCGGCCAGGATGGGAATGCTTTAAAATTACGTGATGATGTACGTTCACACCATTTGCTGCATTATCATTATTTTTATTTATTATTAACCTTATAGAATTATATGCCGCCTGATGACTTTTGTAGATGCAGTATTATTAATAATAATAATTTGACTATCAATGCAGTGAGTTATTGCTCTGCATGCAATGCTTAAACGCTAATGACGACGACGGCACAATAAAAATTAAAATGACTGGGTGTTGGACGCGAGGGATGTGAGAGTTTCGTACTGATGAAACCAGTTGACTTGGACTTCATGTGTGACTTGGGTGAGGTTGTTTAAGTCCTGCTTGCCTCCTAAACAAAGCTCTAAGGCAAGATGAACATTAGTGGCCTAGTTTTCTCCTGGTTGGGCTGCATTTCAACTTAAGATTAAAAGTGGTTAATCAAGTCTCCGACTTCCTCTATCCACTGTGTCCTCTGTACTTTTGTCAGTTGCTCGACCCTCTCAGTCCAACCAACACCATTTTCCTCATGGTCTTTAACGGTCCTGCTTGACGTTCCTTTAAATCGACTTTGTGATCGGTTTAACTGTAACTGACGAGTGAAAGAAAAAAAATCGTAGGAGTGAGATTGTTCGTGTAAGTCTTTTATCTTTTGGGGAAGCACTTTTGGAATGAATTCAAATCGTTCTAAAAATATTGGAACGAGTCCTCTCGTGTCCAATACAGCCAGTCCATCTCCAGTTCTTCGAGAGGTAAATTATTATGTACTTCTCTGTGAGAGTGTATAAAAACGTATCGTAGATTATCGTCACATTAGGAAAGCATGATAGTGGTTTGGAAGTAGAGTTAGTTTCTGTGTCGTGTGGTTGTGCTCTTTTAAGTAATTTTTGTGTACATGTACTTTATGTTTGCCTTTTTGTAAATATGCTTCTCGTCTGAGGTTTTTTTTTCTGTGGGAAATGAGCAAGCGGTAAATTTGTTTACGTTACTCATATATAGTGTGTTGTTGTTCATGAATTGAAAATGAACTTAGGTACCAGAGCGACTTTTAGCCACTGGAACGGGCTTTAAAGACAGAAATCGTCGTCGATTGAGTCTCCCGGCCTCATGTCGATATTTGGACACGGCCAAGAAGAGTCAAGACTCGCGGCGTTCATCAATCGCTTCTATATGCTCCACATCTTGTAAGATCCTTCACATCCGTTCTTCAATGATTTTGAACGGATTTGCTTGCCTGACCATTGTCCTTCACTCATGTCATTTTACAAGTCATTCAACTGCTGAGGGTGATACCGAGACTCATTATTTTCTTATCATCCGTTACTATTGTCTCAGGCCAAGTCTCTCATCTTCGTTACATGAGAAAGGATTCATTGTGTCCAGTGGCCTAGTTTTTGTGACTCAATTCGCATTTTTATTATTTTTCTTTGTCTAATCATGTATAGTTTTACGATCAATACATTTACTGTATTATTATTATTATTATTATTATTATGACTCGTCGCTTTTCTACTCTTGGATTTTGGGCTGCACTGAGCTGCCCAAATGCAAGTGCAAGTTAATGTTGATCTTAAAACATGTGTATACTTGAGTGTGGTACTCGTTAATCTTACATTTAAAACAGCATTTATTGCTCATTAAGTACTTACGTAGCATCAGCTGCAATATACTTAGATGTTTTGTTCGTTTCACTGTGCCCCATTTTTGCGTAGCTTGAACCTGCAAGTAACTGTAGCAGGAATGCATACCCACATGACTTATACCTTCTACCAAAGTAGTACATAGTGTGTTAATATACCGTTGCATACACTTATAAGTACATGCAAGTGATACTACTGTAGTAAATGAGATAGAAATTCCGCGCTAATTAGCATTTTGATCATAGACAATAGGTACGTACATGGGGTATACTGTAGATCTCCTTTCTTATTTTATTATTTCAGTACTGTACTTATATGTAAAGTTGCATCGAATGGGAATGACTGGTATTCCATTTGATTGAATAAAAGCATCCTCCGCCATGCTACATGTTCTTGCCTTGAGCTGATTGATTCAATTGATTGGATTTGGTCTCTGAGAATACCTTTGATAATATAATGAGTCTTTTCCTTCAGCTTCGTACACTGGCAGTAGTTCTGATGAGGACGATGTCAGTCCAAGAGATAAGCAGCAAAAGACATCCAAAGGGTTGACCGACTTCTGTGTCCGAAACATCGAGCTCCATGCATTTGGCCGCCGTGAAATTGAGATTGCCGAGCAAGGTAAAGTTGTTCGTTTGGATTGACAGAGGAAATGCAGCTTAAACCCCTTTTCGTGCTTTTTTACCCCAGCGACAAAGTTCCCAACTAATGCGGTTCTAATTAAGCTCAACTATTGGTTTTGTGCATGTTTTGTAGAAATGCCCGGCATTGTGGCCTTACGGAAGAGAGCCTCTGAGGATAAACCGCTAAAAGGAGCAAAAATTGTGGGTTGTACACACATCAATGCTCAAACAGCGGTAAAGCCTTGCTGCTAGCATTTAGATATTTTTAGACGGGTCATTTTGTTTTACTTCTTTTATTCTTTGCTACGGGTCGTAGTTTCTAGCTACTTACACAAAGTGGATTTCATCCATCTGAATTCCTTGCTCTTCACTTGACAGGTTCTCATCGAAACTCTTGCGGAATTAGGAGCTCAGGTGCGCTGGACAGCCTGCAACATCTACTCCACACAGGTAAGCAAACATAAGTTCCTTAAATTGCCCACTGATGGTTTTTCGTCATCTGTATTTGTGCAATAAAAACGCAATACCTTTCCGGTAATGTTTTACTTTCCCAAATGAACCTAATCTATACCACCGGCTTTATTTGTACCTGTGCTTCTCGATCATCTAGAATGAAGTGGCTGCAGCACTGGCTGAAGCAGGCTTTCCCGTATTTGCTTGGAGGGGTGAAACAGAGGAGGACTTTTGGTGGTGTATTGATCGCTGTGTCAATGCTGAGAATTGGCAACCTAACATGATTTTGGACGATGGCGGAGATGCCACTCATCTCATGCTCAAAAAGTATCCAGCCATGTTTAAGCTGATCAAGGGTAATATCCGTACATTGTATTGTTGAGCATATATATTTATATATAGGTATTATGTACTAATAAGATTATTCGTATGTTCAATTTCATTAATGTGCAATTTTTTCCATGAGTTCACTAATGAATGCACAGTCAAGGAGGAGTTGTGCTCTGGATTGGAATTAATAGGAAATGTATGCGTCGGATGGAACCTAATTCGTCATGCCATTCATAGTCGAACTCATTGTATTATTTTTTTATGCCTGTCTACTGTAGGAATCGTGGAAGAGAGCGTTACCGGAGTCCATAGGCTTTACCAGCTATCCAAAGCATCCAAATTGACAGTTCCAGCCATGAACGTGAATGATTCGGTGACCAAAACGAAATTTGATAACTTGTACAGCTGTAAGGAGTCGATAATTGACAGGTGTAGTAACGAAGATTTTTCTAAACTTTCTGACCTTTAAAATGCAATGCTCCTTCCTATCTATTGGGAAGAAGGAGTATTTTTTTTTACAACTACATGTAGCTATGTAAATGATGAGAAATTCTATTGATCTTGATACTTACGTATTTCTTGGAATGTGTCGAACAGCTTAAAGCGTTCCACGGACGTGATGTTTGGAGGGAAACAAGTTGTAGTTTGCGGATACGGAGAAGTCGGAAAAGGCTGTTGTCAGGCTCTAAAAGGTCTTGGTTGTGTTGTATATGTCACAGAAATCGATCCGATTTGCGCCCTCCAGGCTTGGTAAGGCTCATTTTTCCTTCAGTCTGAGGCGAGAATTTTTCTTTTATTCTCGCTTGTCTATCTCTCACGGTCTGTGCAATCATAAGACCTTTATTGGAAACTTCCTGCAATATCTTTCACGGTTTACTATATAAAAGTATGTGAGTCGTAGCAAAGTTGATGAAAAAATTAATCCTGTGTGATTGCTATTTTTGAACAGCATGGATGGTTTTCGAGTTGTCAAATTGAACGAGGTCATTCGGCTTGTAGACATCGTGGTAACTGCAACTGGTATGTTGATACGAATTCATAGGATTTTTTACATTTTATTGAAAAAATTGGGAATTTAAAAATGTTCCTATCCCTACTGAAAGGTAACAAAAACGTTGTCTCGAGAGAACACATGGACAAGATGAAGAATGGATGCATTCTCTGCAATATAGGCCATTCGAATACCGAGATCGATGTGGTAAGGAGTAGTTTTGCAATAATATATATAAGCTAGTATTACCTCAGTTAAAAGAAGGAAGCGAATTTCAAAATTTTTGTTATTGAATCCAATGTAGTTAATATTATGTCAGTGTTTGAATGAGGATATTTGTGTAAACGTAACAGGGTAGCCTAAGAACACCGGAGTTGACGTGGGAAAAGGTACGTTCGCAAGTAGACCATGTGATTTGGCCGGATGGTAAAAGAATCATTCTGATTGCCGAAGGACGTTTAATCAATTTAACCTGCTCCAGCATTCCGTCATTCGTAGTTTCCATCACTGCGGCCACCCAAGTAAGTTCTGAGTATTCATGTATTCAAATTTTCAAGATTTACGTGCTCATTAACATGCTAATTTCAACTTCAATGGTACTTCAGCATCATATCGTAATGAATAGTTATGACTGAATGGCTGGTTTAGTTATTTCTTTTCGCTTGCATCCTCCTTTCATGATTAATTACATGTCTAAGTATGCATTCATTAGTAATTGAAGTCACGGTATCAAACTTTCCGATTGTATTTATAGAAGAGCAAGGAAGTTAGCATTCGACAAGGAATAACATTTAATGATTTCGCTGTTCAAGGTGCTTTCTGGGATGCAAATTAAAATAGGCAAAAAATATTTCCCGGGGGATTTTTATTATACTGTTTAATATTCTCTTTTAGGCATTAGCTTTAATTGAGCTATTTAACGCACCTCAAGGTCGCTACAAGTCTGATGTGTACCTACTACCAAAAAAGATGGGTAAGTAAAATATTTATTGAAAGTCAATAAAATATTAGGATGTGTCATTGTTTGAGGTTAATTAAATGGTAAAGTGACTTCACATGTTTCGTGGCGCAGATGAGTACGTAGCAAGTCTCCATCTTCCAACATTTGATGCTCATTTGACAGAACTATCGGATGATCAAGCCAAATATTTGGGTCTGAATAAAGCTGGACCTTTTAAACCTAATTACTATCGTTACTAATGATAAGTAAAGCTAATTCGTAATTGCTCGCAGACATCACCGTTCTATTTCGATTGACATTGTCTAACCATTATAATTTATTGTTCAAGTACTACACATCTCTCTATGTAGCAAAATGAAGCTGAGGCTCTTCCATATAATATGCCGCATGGATACATTTGAAATGAATGTATGCCGGTATTTTAACTTACATGACCTTATGTTTCCTATAATTACTTATGTAATGTACTTTTACGTTTCGACTTTTGCGTGTCATATTTGGATTATTAATATTGCTGTACTGTCAGCGAGTATAGCTAGTATTATTATTTTTAGCCAATGTACAACTAATATGATTAGAAGATACTCGTGCGGTAAGTACTCCGTTGTTATCAGACGTTTGTTCAGTTTCGATTCGATTCAACTTGTCGTGAGTATCATTAGATTAAAGGGAAAGCAAGATTGTAGTTGCCTTACATACATGTTGATACATCCCGTTGTCTAGGGAGAATTAAGAGTTCACGCAGTTTCTAGCTGGGTACTCTGGTGCAATGACTGACCCATTCCAGAATTGTACTTTTATTAACCGAGTGAACGAGCGTACAAGGACCAGACCATAATCCTCCCTTATTTATCCTCACAATAAAATGTCGATAGAAAATACTAACTTTTTAGACAGAAATCCCGTCAAACAGTTTATTGTCTGGAAATCATCACGCTCAAATGTTGTTAAAATCCCGAAATTTTATTGATCTTGTAAAATTTATAGAGGAGAGCCGAGTATTACATACCTCTCAGGTTCCATTTATAACAACCCGGTCTCAGATTGCGTATTATCTAGTGTTGTAACAATAACAAGTTATTCTCTGTAGTTCATACTAGAGTAATAAAAATTACTATTATACTAATGAAAATATTATCTTTACAATGTAAAACCAAACCCAATGCTAAAATAAAGCTTATTGATGTCATCGAATAGTATATGATGTTTTCTCCCTCTGTCTCTGACAATTTCATCGGAAACCATGAAGCTTCTACAGCTTGTTATCCTTGTCCTTTAGTTTGCTAGTTAGTTTCCATCTGTTACTTCTGCCATATCCAGCAAGATCCTAAAGTACATAAAGCCAGGATCCCTAGGGAGCTTTGCCACGAAGTTCCTCTATTCTGTGCACTTGAAAGAGGTAATGGAATAGGACCAGGCCCACCACTTTCCTCACTCAAGTTGTCTTCTGCAGCTCGTAATGAACGAGACCACTTTCTTTTGTAGTTATAGTAGGGTACACTTTCTACCTGTCCTTTAGATTCAAACCGAACTCCTTCCGTGCTAACGGAGCTGACGTTGCCCCTTCTTTCATGTTTATACTGTGCAGGGAATCTCAGAGGTTGCTGTTTTAACAAACGTAAATACATAAATGCAGTGAGAATACTTGATTTCTTTATCACTTAATGTAACGCAAGCAATTAAATAATTCTCTTTACAATTCTCCTATTAACGGCTTGAAAAGGCAAGGAGGCAACCAGTGGTTTATGTATTTCCTTTTGCCATACACAGCGTAATTTCTGGGCTAAATCACCCGCTTCCTGAATAGATGCATCGTGCTGAATCAATAGTGTATTTTCTATGTAAATCTCATTTCCTGCTCCATTCACGTTGCTCCCTATAACATTTACATATGAGAACGGTTTATTTCTCATCTGGTTTCCAGCATAAAATTTAATTGCACGTAGCAATCCAGTTCACATTACTATTCAAATCTTACCTTGAGCCTGATGACGTTTACGCTCTGAGCTCTTTGCGTTCCGAACGAACCGGGATTCAGAGTGGTTATTAGGAGTGTGAGCGTTGGTACGAACCGTTGAAGTGGCTCCATGCTGAATTGTTCCACATTCTCCCACAGGTATCAAAAAGCTGAAAAAAAAAGTTCAACGCCCGTTCTTAAATAAAGCTAACTTTATGACTGGATGTACGGCTACGTGATCCATGGAAAATAACTACGCCTTACAGATATCATGTTGTATCGTATCAAAGAGATTTCAAAGGACAGCTTAACAAGATACACACTTTTATATGTATTACACTCCTATCAAAATCCCACACGCTCAAGGTTATTCTTACGCTTTCAGACTTTCATCAGTTTATTTAGTTCATGCTGCGAGATTATAAATTACAAAAATCCATTACAAGATTCTCGGGTGGAGCTCCAACGCTTTATTATGAGGAATCAATTTTTATTACAGAATATGCCAGAGGAACAGGCTGAATATGTGCACTAACTTAAAAAGTATCAAAGCGATGAGAGTTCAAGCACGAAGTTATATATTCTTTGTAACTTCTATACTTGGTATGCAGTGTAGTCACTTTTCCGCTCATTAGCAATTGAATTATTGGTTCTAGTTTTTACAATATGCGTTTTGCAGTACAATAAATTGCTTCAAATGGAAGATGGTACTTTTGATTGCTTTTGATTTTTACTGCATATGAATGTTAAACTTGCTACCTGTAGTTGTTCAAACCAGTATGGTTTGAATCCTGTCCAATGTAACGACAGCGGTCATTTTCGTAGTGTCCAAATGAATACGCTACTCCATAGAATGGTTTTTGGAATACTAGGTGAACTCTTATGCCATCATTGATACAGTCTGCTTTCATATCTTTAAGTAGCCCATCAGAGCTAACCTGAAACAAGAGGAAATTATACGTTTTACTAACCCGGCTACTTCAATACTGACGTAGTAATAAATAATAAGTATGCTACACAATTTAAAAAATCAATGGTCAACTTGCTTTTTCTATCAGAGGGAAATAAAACACGATCAGAAGGAGCACAAAACGTAAGGTATCAAAAGTCCTCATGGTGTTTTTGCAGCACAAATAAATATCGCAAGGAAGACACCTTGTGATTTTGATGATGTTTCCGAAGCAACTAAACCTTGATGAAGCTGAACCTCAAAAAGAAAGGTTAAGGTTTCGGGAATGGACGGGAGCTGCTGCTTTATAAACTGTTTAGGGCTAAAAGTGTGTTAAGAACCACGACCAGTCTTAAACATACCTTCACTTCCTCTGGTTTATTCGGATCATTAAAATCAAAATTATAAGATTATGGTATCCGTATGCCCCTTGAATCCCAGTTTCTGAACGTGACTCAATTTTTAACAAAGCGTAATAAGGCTCTTCTTTGTCTTGGTCTTGAAGCCTAACTGAATTTGCATGTATGCGTCCTCTCATAGTAATCTAATTTAGTGCTCCCATATATTGTAACGGGAAGGACCTGGTAAATTGTGTCGTGGAAACTTTGATACCAAAACCTCTCAAGAAAGTTTCCTCACTACCGTTAGTGCTTCATAGCATAGAGATAGAAACTGGTTGTACCTTTGCAACTCCGTCTGGTCATGTAGTTTTATCTGGTGTTCAGGGATGAGGTTGAAGAAGGGAAGTAAGAAGATCTGCAAAAGGCTCGAGATCATCTTTTTTCGCTTAAAAGTTCTCTCACATTTTATTACATGCATTTTGTTTCCCTCGACATTTTTTTCTTACATCATTCCCCTGAACAAAAGAAAGTTCAACTACACAGAAGGAATTCCGAGGGAAACGGGTAACACTCTGTGGGACAACATGTGTATGAGAAGAGTAAGCAAAGTCGAATCCTTTGATGACTTTTTAAAGTGCACACACAGCAAAGCATAAACACAGGAATCGCGATAATCCTCTCTACCTAGTGCATTTTTAGCGCGTCCGTGTTGACTTCATTCAATTATGCACTTACGTAATTACACATTTGTTGTTTTCATTGGAAAGTGGAGTACATGAATTCTTCATTTTACTTGTTCTTGTTACCCTGTATACTGCTCAGTCAGTCGTATGGGAAACGATAGTGTGAGAAGTCATGCCCAAATGGAGCGCTTAAGTAGTATTGATGGGAGAGCCGGACTTCACTAGAACCACTAATCGTGAGGTTGCGTTCGTTCAAGGGAGAGCGATATTTTTATTTAATGACTATGACTTGTTCGGTCTTCATGCATGTTGGGTTCTGGCTTGCACATTTGAGATCGTTGTCGTAAGCATCAAGCTTAAAATACTTGAAGAGTGGCACCTACTTCACGTATAAAGGTAAAGGTACCATTTCCTCATGACCATAGTTCCTGTATGTTGACTTGAAAAAAAAAATCATTCTACACAAACGACAGACTTGAACATCCAAACTCTAAAACCATTCCACTCCACAATGATTCCCTTTAATTTGGCATTTCATTCGTCGCCTTTCTACTTAACATGTCGCGACTCGCGACGCAACTCGTGGAGTATTTATCACAGACTCTATTCTCATTATTATTGAGTATGTGTGAATTCGATATTCCCTAGGAAAGTCTTGGAGCAACGGCTCGTTCAAATTTTATGGGATGGTAGCAAATAACGACTGTTACAGGAGAAGTTTCATATA
Organism: Allacma fusca; assembly: GCA_947179485.1. Taxonomy (NCBI): domain Eukaryota; kingdom Metazoa; phylum Arthropoda; class Collembola; order Symphypleona; family Sminthuridae; genus Allacma; species Allacma fusca. The sequence continues at coordinate 46,001,118 of OX359249.1, read as the reverse complement.
TCTAATGAAAGAATAGATCCCGAATCCTACCTACGTATATGGTGACTGTTAGATAGCAACTGCCTGTTAGTGACCAATGATGCTACATATGAATCCTGATTGATTTCGCTGTAATAATTATTCTTTTCTTTCTGCAGACATCTAATATTAGAAACAGGCACCAGCCAGCATAATTAGGTTTTGAGCTGTCTGTAATTTCATCCTTCTCTGAACGGAGAAATGGAGAACTTTCGATTCATGGCCTCTCTTACTTTTTTCCATTTAAGAGTCATCCATGAGTATCTAATTTGTAATATTCAATCTTTTCAGATAATGAGTCAATTAAGAACGGTAGTATATAATGAGTTCTCGAAAAATGAACATCAGACAATAACAGTCAAATAAGAAGAACGTACTCCATTTTCCATTCTTAGTCAAAATTAATACGGAGGAAAAATGTCAACTGAAAATATTAACACAACTAATGTTTTTACTCTGAAATAACTGTTCTTTATTTATTCTCTAGCTTATGTCACAGCTATATCTCAAAGATCCTGAGAGAAATTTTGGATATAAATATCAATGATTGATTGGCATATTATGAATATTAAATTCCCCTATTTTAATCTATGATATTAGAATTTATTGCGATTGGGATACCTCACTAGAGAAAAATGCAGCATGTGATAGCCATGGTGTATTGAAGAGATAGCTTAATTTTGTACGAATCAAAAGTATAATGTATAGGAGCAAGTATTATGGCCATTCGTTTTGAGGAATTTACAAGAGACAAAATTTTACACTTAATGAATATGAAAAAGGGGTTACATGTTGTTAAAGCGGTGCTCGTGAAATTATTTTGTGATATTTTTAGGTAACGTCCAAGCAACCTAAGCAGCTTCTACATGGCATTATGATTGCTGCAATTCGTGACTTAAAATAGAATAGCATTTAGCTACTTATATGTACAACTGTTGTCTGTACCATCAAATTGCTTAAGTCGTAACAAAAATATACCTTTTAGGAAAAACGCTAGCAATTTTACAATGTGGAAAGATAACTGTCATTGTCATTACTATACCAGTAGTGAAATTAGAATATTTTTTTTTCTCTCTCTCTTCATACGTACCTGTACATTTAAATACATACGAGAATGCCTGATTAAGCATAGGATTTAACCCCACATTAAAAAGGAATTACGTAATTTTGGACGTAGTCCATTTTCGATTGGAGTCTCATGAAATTTATTAGTAGTATTAAAACCATCCAGGCTGAAAATTATAATGCAAAATAATTTTTCTAGCTTAAAAGACACCCATAGTGAGTAGCCACAGTGAACTAAAGTATGAGCATAAGAAAAATAAAAGTTCCTGAGTTTTCAAGTTATGTTTCGGTAAATTAAATACTTGTGTAACCGCGACAACAAAAACTACAGTTCCTAGCTTTTAATTACCTAATTATCCGCGGCATTCTTTGTAGTCTTAGCCCAGTTGGTGGTAAAAATGTTTGCTCTTCATCCATCCAACTATGTTTATCAGCCAAGTTAATGCATTGCTCAAAAGAATGTAAAATATGCCGCGTGCGAGGTTGGAGAGTCGAATACTCATACATTTTACGGGATTCGGAATCTTCCTTGTTCAGGCTGTTTACATATAAGTTATACTGCGTGTATCTATTATATTTGTACATTGTACTTAGATCTGTGAGGCACGTATTTATAAACATGTGCGCATACACATGTTGAAAAATTACGTAGACCGGAGTTTCATGCCTCAAATTTCCAATGGTAACCACTGCCAGCGGATGCCATTTCAAATACTTGCAATAATTATCCTAGCTTTTACTTGCTTTGATCTCTTGAAGTAAACATAACTTGAGCCGTTGATGCTAGGGTAAACTTTTCTGGTTTCAGCTCATACCAAGTTAGAACATGGTAATTTAGGAAAAATCGATGAAGCCGCAACGAAAATAAACCGTTCACTCTATCTGGACTGCCACTGTCATTTACTCAGAATAAGTTGATTACCTAGACCTAACAGTAATAAGAGATGAATGTTTTGATCAAAAACAAAACCCTCAACATTTTCTTACAGCTGAAGTAACAATGACAAACTTTAAGACAATAAAAACATTGGTTTTTATACCCTATGTATTTTTAGGACTTCATCATTGCCAAGATTGGGTAGTCAGTAAATAACATTATTTCAAGCTTCCTACCACTCCTACGTACACTTCACGTAAATGATTTTGTGAGATCTTGGAAGAACCCCGTGGGCTTACAAAACAATGTTTTCAATATTCGACTTGGGTAAGAGAAATATGCTTTTGAACTTTATACATTTTGATTTGAACGTCGAGTACCCGATCGCTAATCCGATTACTCCGCTCCAATGCTCTGAACGTAATCATTTTCTCGGAATAATAATAATCATACTCCTGCATTAAATGCTTTGTATTTTACGAACATGCCTAACTTACTAATAAATTCCCAGTCTTCCCCTAGGCATCAAATAAAATGAGAATGAACGAGGAGATCTGCACTGACGCATTGTTTGTTGCCTGACCTTATTGTATTGTTAATACACGGATTCTGCAATGGCCCCGGCCGAGAGGAATGAACAATTCCTGGCGGTGCTTTACTCAACAGTGAACACAAGGAGTCCTAACCTAATATGCATGAGTATGTACTCACACACAATAACCTTTATTGCATTGACTTGCTCCAGTAGGGTGAACAGTCAATAAAACATTTTCTACACGATTTTGGTTCCACAGAAGACTATACGTAGATTTCATAATGTCTGTCCTTTTTGTATTTATTTACCCTTCTTCCAAACTGCAGATTCAAATTCTGTACGGATTTCCATGGTAAAAATTATAGAAGCTGAAGGGATTTCAATAAAATTATATTTATTTGTAGCAACTCTGAGGCAGTGTAATAGTGGGTAAAATATTTTGAAATCATCTTCGTTTTAGCAATCCTCATTACAAAATTATTGGTCCATATTTTCTTCGAGAATCCCCATGAATTACCCATGCTCTTTGCAACAACCACAGAGTGACCTTGACATTTGTCAATGAAGTAGGCTGGATCGAAAGTTTCATTAGCACCTATCTGTCTGGCATACGTGTTGGCTGAATTGGTGGTTACAGTCCTCTAACAGTTGAGAACTCTGACTCATGATTTTGCAATAGCTTCGGAACGTCCTGCTTTTGCCACTGTTGTATTTTCATGTAAATATTCACCAAGTTTTTTTATACTTTTTTGTCTCACCCAATGTTTATGCGCACAAGTGTGATCTGTAAATAAAATTTTTAGCATGGCGGTGTATCCTTAGAGAGAAAATAAATTGGAGAATTGTCTGGGGGCCCAGAGTAACTACGTGAGTTGAACATTTTTCCAAGGTAAGCGCCCTGGTGCTGGTGCTTAACAATCGTGCGGATTCCATTTGGTGGATTCAGATCCTCCAGATTAGCAATTTCTGCATAAATACGGTTAACAAGATATCCCTCGCTTTCATTTGAGTTATTCACGAAGCTCTTTCGATAGCGACTACAAACTTATCCCTACATTGTGTATTAAAAGGAAATTGCTAAAAAAAATCCCTCATGTCTCAGGTTCCCCGTTAAATTCCAGAATCGTCCTTTTAAATCTGTCAGATGTACACATGTATGGTAATTCCAAACTTTTCAATTACCGGGTAACAAAGTTTTCCACTTTTATAGTGTCATTTGAACCTTCAAAAAGACATCTTACAGCGTCTCTTTTTCCCAGGCATAAAATCCTCAATGTAAGTTCTAATCTTACCTTAAACTGCACAGTATTTCGTTAACCATGCATTAAAATACTTCATAATAAATTCTAGATTTTGCCGCTTTAGTCTCTGTGTCTGCATTATGTATGGTGTATGGATATTTGTATGTGTGTATGTCTAAGCTTGTTTAAAGTGTGTATGAAGGCTTAAGATGAGTTTCGAGAAATTGTGGCAAAATGTTCTGCTATCAAGCGATGTTCTTGTAGCTAAGAAAAAATCGATGCAGCTACAACAAGAATAACCTTTTCCCTGCTCAGTACAGACTTGTCTAAAATGAAAAAAGTTTATATTTCTTCAACCGCAAAATTATGAAGGATTTGTTGAAACGTATCAAATGTATGTATGTACTTACTGTGTGCTCTCTATATTTGGCATCGTTAATGTAGTCATAAATTCAAAATCTCACTGGGAAATTGAAATACAATTACATCACAGTTCATGAGACACTCTCCATAATGAAACTTATATATGCCTACTTGCCTTAGTACTTGAAACCATGTGGAACATTATTGAAGCAATTTTCCTTGCATCTGTTGCGCTCAGATTCTTCTACTCGGTTGCGAGCAGTTTATTTAGCATTTCAGATTTTAATTCAGTCTTAGATTACTATGCCTGAGGGATCCGTGAAATGGCATGTCCAGGATGGACGTGTGGGGATGAAAAAACAGTTTGCATTACAAAACTTGTAACTGCAATGAAAAACTCCTTCCAGCGTGCTCTGTCTGTGAATCGTTAAAACTTGCATGTCAGAATGTAAAGAGAATATATGACTTTCTATTGAGTTCTTGACGATGATAGACTGCTGGCTGTCGAAAGCTAAAATTAATAAAGCCTGTCGTATTTTATCCACCAAGATATGGATTCTAATGTGTGCAAAAATCTTCCTAGGGCGGAGAATAGTTAACTTTTCTAGGACAGATATGCATAGTAAAGGCTTCCTTATTTCATTTCATTTATAGGGAAAGTGTAACAGTTGGAAGCTTCCCATTCCCAATTCCTTTTCAATTTCCTGAAGAGGTTTAAAAATCTCAGTAGATCTCATTTCGGATATATCGTCAGGAGGTTTCAGACATGGTACATACATACGCACATACATACTATGATTTGCAAACACAATTTATTTGTTGAGTCTCATTAATTACAAAACATGTCACTCATAAATACATACTTGAACATTGTAAACATCACACTGACTAATGGCTACTTCCATTGAGAAGTAGTGACAATAAAGTATAAATCAGTCATGGAGGAGGGCGGAATGACAAAAACACAAACGGATCTCACGGTCACAAACGAAGCTTCCTTAAAGTTTTGTTTTCTCAATGTTCTTGTTTTTGACATCCCTTCCAAGTATGCATTCTTAGGCGCTTTAAGGATTCATAATTCCCAGAGGCCTCAAGTAACTGCACAGTGAAATGCCACTTTTGTTGGTCAAAGTTATACGAGCTTCCCATTCAAGATAGAGCGGTGCAAGTACATTATTTCATGGGATATATTCAAGGAGGAAACTGCCGTACCAAAAATATAGTATAAACCACGTATGTAGTGGGTGATGTTCCTTGTTACGACAAATTTTCACAGACAGTTGACAAAACTCATGACATTCAAAAGTGGCATTAGAGCCAAATGATATTTACTTCGTGTGTGATGTGTAGACCAAACCTAACGTGCAAAATACAGCAATTTGCCCACCTACGTATAATAAATGACAGTATATGTATAAACACTGAAAGCACCTTTTTTCTTGAGTAAAAGTGGCTATATTCCTGAACTTTGAAAGAATTAAAAACCCAAAATAAAAAATTCTAAAGGTTGTCTGCCAGGCATATCACTGCCTTTGCCAACCAAATTATGGCTACATTAAGACGACGAAAACCTTGTGACAATCCCATTGTTAATTTTTCATTGTTAGAGTTTTGATTTTTGAAAGCTGCAATTTCCTTCATAAGTCTATGTTACAATTTCTTGAATAGACATTTTGTCGTGAGAAAGCACTGAAATGGGGTTGATATCAAGGAAAATAAAGACTGCTGAACGAATCAAATCTTTGGAAACAATTTCATTTCAAAGTCTTGCAGCAATTTCGTTTTAAAATTTTGAAGCTTCTTTTTGTTCTTTTAAATTATTATTATATTTAAAGTTCTTTGCGATATTGTAAATAACCATTCTGGCTAATTACTGCTTTTTAAAAACTAGTGCTGGAAAATATGTAGAATCAGACTTGCAAATATTATTGTAATATATTACAGGAAGTCATTTCCCTTTCCAAGTAAGTGGTCATTTAGTTTGTAAATTTAAATGTTTCCTGAAGGGCTCAGAAAAAGCTCAATGCCCAATGTTTTGAATGTAAGTAATATAACGTTTATTCCTAAAATTATTGCAGGAATGGGATTAGGGTCTGACGATAAGTACATATTAGTCGTTTTTGAAAATATAATATTTTTTTAACCCCCGTGGTTCTCTTAATTGGAGAGTGCACGTCCATACACACACATAGCTCTCCCTGACAGTTGGAATGAGAGGCCCAACTTTTTGTTCACCTATTGCAAGTGAATTCTTTCTTCAAATCGAATGCTTCCCATAACTATACACAAAGAACATACAATTACTAAGGACATGTCCCAGAATTCACACATCTCATAGACAACGGGAAACGGTGTTAAATTCTTTCTGTTCACCTCTAGATCTATCGATCGATACTTATGTACGGAAGTAAATAATAAAGAAAGCCTAGAAGTAAAATATAAAGTAAATATAAAAACCAGTAACATTACCATCTCAATGTTTCTATTTCCAGAGGTGAGTAGATAAAGTCTCCGGGAAAAATAAGGTTAGGCAGAAGTTCCCAAATAAAATTATAATGCCAATTGCCAATGCACATATGTACATACATATGTAAGCACACTTACCAAAGTTTTGTGAGGAAAACCATTCTCCCCTCATGTACCTCAAGTGGTGGTCTTCGACACATTAGGAAATTCGATTCGGGCTTAAGAGCCAAATCTCATCATCGTAAATGTATAAAATATCCCAAAGTAAACAGTGCTATAGAATCCTATGTCAACTGGAGTCTCTAGAAATCTGTTCAGAAAACAACGGGTTAGGAGATACGATCCTTAAATGTTGTTATTTACATTGTTCTCATCTAACTTTTACCCTCAGATACATACTACATCCAGATCCAATCTGCAGTGCAGATGCCATATGAGCTGACTTGAGTCCTGAGTGTTTGAGGATACGAGTGCATGTGGAGTTTATCTCCCCCAGTGGGAGAAGGTGCGCTATCTATGGATTGAGGAGAACACTGGTTTGGTCATTGATAAATGAGCAACATTTTCCGAAACCAGTTTGAGAGTCCAAAGTTTGACCACGGTCTTAACCTGGAGCATGGTCAATATTTGAGAACATGATGTTATTTCTGTAACTTGTCAATAATTGGCTGGGCTTGAACACATTGGAATTACATCATCAGAATATTTGTAAAATGAATTATTACCAATTATTCCCCTCGAACTCATACACCCAACTGTCCTACTACTGTCAAGTCCTGTGTATAGTAACAACGGGGGGCCGGTCCCAGAACAATATAATTTGTTATTTCCATTTTAACGGAGAAAGAAAAGACTATATATATGCTTCAGCAGCATTATTATAATAAACCATCCGCAATAATTATTATACAAGCCGTACAATAGTGTAGTAAAGCCTCAGCCCTAGCCAGGTACAGACACCACGACCGAAATATGTACTACAGTAGTCAAGTAATGCAAAATCCTGTAAATTCAAATCCTGTCATGTATCCAAGTATAGTTACTGACATGAAGGAAGGAGCCCCATGTTTTACATTCTTACATTAACTGGATGATCACAATGTGAATTTCTCTTTAACGAAGTACTAGCAAGTGATAAGAGGAAAAATAATGAACGATAATAATAATGGTAGGGAGAAAAAAGCATTGAAGGCCACGAAGGAGCTCCAACTCCACGATTGAGCAGAAACCTCACAGACTGACATAACACAGAGCGTACATACTTTCCAATATAACTTCACATTTAATGCACGGACCATACGAGAATCGTATGACTTGACTCTTCTGGAGAGTGAAGCACGAACAAGAGTTGCTCAATCAAATGCATGAAATTTTTCAAGGCCACACAGTAGAGTCGTTCAGTCATTCTAGAGACATCCACACCGGCTCCGGCACAAGCAATAAGCACCCACACCATATCAGCACCGGCACGACCACTTGGAAATTCTATTTTTTGACCTATTCCATCAAATTCCTTCTATTTCAGAATGGCCACATACCACAAACCCGAGACGAAAGTTTTGCAGGAACTTCGTGACATTGCCAACAAACTCAGGATTGCATCTGTCAATGCAACGGACGCCAGCAAATCTGGGTGAGCCTTTCAAATACTCTTCTTACAAATTATCAGAACCTTTCAATAGACTCTCTCCAGTCCGATACCTTCAACTATTCCATAAATCATAAGCTGTCGTCCAGACGTTGATGAGCATATGCAGTTTACTAATCCACTACCTTTTTCCCATACACGGGATTTATTTATTGACCACAAATGTCACTGTAGTGCAATTCATATATATACAGACGTCCAAAAAAAGATAATACAAATCTTATATTGGGCAATTTACCACATGAACATGTCAAGGGAATGTGAATACATTCACGTAATTACATATGTACCTAGAGTTGACTTGAACTGCATGGAATATAAGAAATGGTCCATGCCCCTTTAAATGTTAACATAGGACAGTGTTGACATGACACGTGATGTTTGGGCCCAAGCCCACATATGACTGACAGCTATGACTTTCTGTGGAAGTAGCAGTACAGAATCCAGGACAAAAGGCGTAGTCACGGAAATATGTCAGAGGGGGGACATAAATTTAGAAGGCAAATGCAATGACAGAAATATTTAAGGACTTAAAGTTGGACGAGGCAGTTTAGTGGACAGATTGATTTTGCATCAGCGTTGTCCCAGAGCTTATTTTTCCGGGCGGAAAAATTCCAGAAACTATAGTGACCTTTCCTTGTGCATTGGTGTGCGTCAAGCCTTATAGCAATTTGGTTGGGCGGACCATTGGTTTTTGCAAACTTGAAAAATTCTAGGAATTGTGGTGCAGTTTTTGAGCAGAGACAGGATGTACAGGTGGTTTTTAGGAGGACTATTAATAGTGTGTTTGTGTAGGGAAGACTGCACAATGGGAACAATTAATTCATGGATGTTAATTCCTCTCTGGTAAATTAGCATTAAGGGTAATAATGAACAAGAACATAGTATAGAGGAGGTTACACGTGCGTGTATGGAAATTCTGGTTGGTGGATATTCCTTGTGAGTTTTTTTTTTGTGGTAGGAGCTGTGGATTTTGAGTATAATTTTTTCTTAAACTTCCGCTACTGAAACTGAAATAGTCACTTACTGCAATAAAAGTATGTATGAACTTTATGTAGCCTGATGGATCGGGAGAATAAGGTACAATGTACAATCCTCTTGTTTCACGCTTTGGATACTTTAATGGGTTCTGGTTACTTAGCTTTTCTTGTTGGGCTGAAATATTATGTTTGTATCTGTACAAGAGTGAGAGGATCTTGGAAAAGAGGAGTTTACTTCCGTAGCTTCGATGGACGATGTTCAAGTTCTGGGCTGGTGTTGAGCTGGCTATTTTAATAGTTAGGGAGGATTAGAAACTCTTTGGAAGGAGTCTTCTGATGGATTAGTAATTATGGAGATCCACAAATGGAAATAAATGTGTTTAGATGTGGTGATGGGTATTTTGGAACAAAAAATACTTTCACGATGTAGTGCGGCTGCCGGCTTGTTACGTGTGGTTTGGGGAGCCGTAGTCAGATCATCCTCAGCCAATGATTTTTTAGCACTTATGTATCTCTTTTTAACAAAAATTCCATGACTTACGAGCTGATGGGATGATTTTGGGTACCATCAGCATGTTTACATGCAAAGTACCAAGTACTACTACAGCTTGAGCCGAACCCGTAGGCATGAAATAATCTTCTGGGAGAACTGGGAACGTGATTCTAGTATGCACTAAGCTAACCGGAGTATAAACAAACTAGTGACCATCAATCAGAGCTAGCTATCTGGTTATCAGGTCATTACATCACCGTATACATACTCCAGCTTCATCATGGAAATTACCAAAAGCTTGCGAGCTTCCCCTGTTCATGGAGTGATAACAAGTATAAGGAGGAACTTCGATATCATTTCTCAGTCTCCGTCTAGTCGCTGTTAAAGTCACTGGGACAGGTTAAAGCAGAGTTGAGAGCGGTGTGGATCTGTAGCTTTTCAGTACTACTTCTTCATCAAACCGGTCAGTTGTGACTATATTGTCGAATTCTCAAGTGTGAAGTGAACCTCTGTTGGAGACAGAATCATCATGACCATTGATTTCCAAGAACTCCGCGACATTGCTAACAAGCTTCGGATTCTGAGCATTGAGTCCACAAACGCCAGCAAATCTGGGTACAGGATCATTTAGTTATTGATTTGTCTTGTTCATAAATGTTATTTGGGAGGAGAAATACAGATGAGAATCCGTGCTGTCAAAGTAGGAGTAAGTGTTAAAAAGCCGGTAAGAGAAAAGACATATGACGGCTGGACTGGTATTTCTGCAATAATTTTAAATGGTTATTAATTATTGTATCTTTGACTTTTATCTTGACTACTCCTAGCACCGGTTTGTGATATGTTGATGATTGGGACTGAAATGATAATAACCAGTATAACTACATGTAACTTTCTTGTATTTTCGTAGACATCCGACATCATGTGCGTCAATGGCAGAGATCATATCGGTCCTTTTCTTCCACACTATGAGATACAAAGTTTCTGCTCCGAAGGATCCAGCCAATGATCGGTTCGTTTTGTCCAAGGGACATGCCGCACCTATTCTTTATGCCGGTGAGTGTATATGTAAATAATGTTATGCTGGTGTATTACGTAATAAATAACAGGGTTCTTATTGGAATTACACGAAAGAAAGGTTTTCCTATTCAGATATGTATGTATATCCTGAATGAATTGAAAGTTAAATCATGTTATTCCTACAATAGCATGAAGCCCTGAGAAGCTCCTATTTAGTTTCAGTTGGTTGGATTTAATTATTTTCTCTCTCTCTCGGGAGAATTTGAATAGTCGTAAAGCTCGAGTAACATTTGTCACATTGTTTTTATTAGGTGGGTAGGCTGGCTTTGTCAGGTTGATGTAACACTAACAATAAGTGATGTGTAATACAGAAGACTATTGAAGGACGTTGGTTCGAGAGTAAATCATGCAAACTGAAGAGATAGCTTAGCTTTGAAATGTAGTAGTACTATACATATCTACAGTATACCTTGGGTTATTCCCAGAGAATATTTTACTTCCTTTATGAAGGAGAGGAAATGCACTGCATTTCTATCTCGGCTGTGTCAATTTAAATGCTAGTTTAATGTTAATTTTCTCTTGCTGATAAGCTGGAAGATAAAAGGTCACAGGGGTCTCAAATAAATATGAGAGATAGGTTTGTATTTCTACTATCAGTACTGAAAGTTCCAGAAGCCCGTAGTAGAAGCTTCCATGCAAGATATTGAATAAAGTCATAAAGTAGTAATTTTAGCTTCGTAGGCAACACTAATGACAGCCAGTGATGTGTCGAGTCATGCTGGACATTTTATGATACTTTGTGAGCAAGAACAAGTTTGACGGGAGAATAGAGCCTTCTATTTATGAATGCTGTACACACTGTTGCGTCATGCAGTGAGATATTCATTTTCCAATGTCTAATTTTTTTCAGCATGGGCCGAGGCTGGTCTCTTTCCTACTTCGGACTTACTGAATTTAAGGAAGATCGACAGTGACTTGGAAGGACATCCAACCCCAAGACTGAATTTCATTGATGTGGCTACTGGTTCTTTGGGACAGGGACTTAGCGTCGGTGCTGGGATGGCAATTGTAGGAAAGCGCATTGATAAAGCGCCATACCGGTAAGATTATGTAGCAGTCCCTTTAGAATGAAGAGCATTTAAAGTCATTTTGAATGAAGTCACGATAGGGAAAAAAATAATCATGATTCAATGATAAGGAAAACATTTTTTTTTCATTTATCAAGGACATACGTACTTATTGGTGATGGTGAGAGTGCTGAAGGTTCCATTTGGGAGGCTCTTCATTTTGCCGGTCATAACAAACTGGATAATCTGGTAGCAATATTTGATATTAACCGATTGGGCCAGTCCGAAGCCACGAGTCTACAGCATCAAGTTGAAGTTTATCGTAAACGATTGGAAGCATTCGGCTTTAATGCTCTTGTTGTTGATGGTCATGATGTCGAAGAGCTTGTTAAGGTATTATTCATTCACCAAAAACCTGTGTAAGAATTTGGATCCGTATGAAATATTACCTATAATGAAAACCTAACTCATTTAGGCTTTCCATGAAGCCTCTGAAACTAAAGACAGACCCACTGCTATTATTGCTAAAACCTACAAGGGAAGAGGATTCCCTGGAATTGAAGATCAAGAAAACTGGCATGGAAAGCCTCTGGGAACAGAATCCGAGGCCGTCATTACTGTATGTCTACAGTACAATTGTTAATTTAAATTAAATGTTATTCAACGACTGACATTTTGTTATTATCTGTATAGACTATTCGCAACCTTATCAAAAATAATGGTCCAACGGCTCTCATTCCATCAAAACCTGTGGAAGAAGCTCCTGTTGCTAATATCTCAGACATAAAATTGGCTTCTCCTCCAAATTACAAGGTTAATTACATGTTTCAAGACTATGCATTAAATATCTAATGCTACCTGTGCATGTGTATTTATTTTAATTGTAAATTGAAGTTTTTAATGTTGATCAAAATCTGATTATGATATGTTAATTTAGCTTGGAGATTCTATTGCCACACGTTTGGCTTATGGAACGGCTCTGCAAAAGCTTGCTGCCGCAAATGACCGTGTCGTGGCTTTCGATGCTGACACCAAAAACTCAACTTTTTCGGACAAAGTTTTGAAGGTACTTTTTGTGGTTATTCTTTCTCAACTGTCATTTAGTTAGTTCAAAAATGTAAAATCTTGATCAAATCATCGAAAATGTTACGTTTTTCCTTTTCTGCAGACTCTTCCCAATCAGTTCGTTGAATGTTACATTGCCGAACAAAATATGGTGGGTGTTGCCATCGGGGCTGCATGCAGAGACCGAACTGTTGCGTTTGTCTCAACTTTCGCTGCATTTTTCACCAGAGCCTTTGACCAGGTATGTGCCATTTCCAGTATACTGAATCTCATGATTTTTTGTTAACAGTAATTATTATATTCAAGACATAATGGTTTTGTATTAGCTTCGTATGGGTGCCATCTCTCAAACCAACATTAACTGTGTCGGCTCCCACGCTGGAATCAGTATTGGTGAAGATGGTCCATCTCAAATGGCTCTTGAAGATCTCTCGCTTTTCAGAAGCATTCCAGGCAAGACTGTCTTTACTGTTTAGACTTTTATAGTTTCTTGCATTAGTCTTGGATTTTCAACAATGATTGTACAGTAAAAATTAACGAGTAACGTGACATTGAATTTTTAGGTTCAACTGTTTTCTACCCCGCTGATGCTGTAAGCGCAGAGAGGGCGGTGGAACTCGCTGCTAATACCAAAGGATTAACTTTCATCAGAACTTCTCGCCCTAATACGGCTGTCATTTACGAAAATGATGCTGTATTCCAAGTAGGCAAAGCTCACGTTGTCCGCCAAAGTCCCAAGGATCAGGTCCTTCTGATTGGTGCTGGTGTTACTCTGTATGAGGCTCTGAAAGCTGCTGACCAGTTGGCTGCAAGTGGTGTTCAAGCACGAGTTCTCGATCCATTTACCATCAAACCTTTGGATAGCGCTACTATCATTGAAAATGCTAAGGCTGTTGGCGGAAGGATTGTCACTGTCGAAGACCATTATCCTGAGGGTAATTTCAGCTATACTATTGTTAAAAATTACGTGCATTTCTTTTTAGCCATTTTGTCCATGTCCTTACAATGAATTCGTAGTAACTTCATTTTATATATCTTCTTCTTATTAAAGGTGGACTTGGAGAAGCTGTCGCAAGTGCTGTTGCTCTTGAAAAGAATGTGATTGTGAAAAGATTAGCAGTTCAAGAAATCCCTCGCTCTGGACCTCCAACAGTGCTTCTTGCCAAATTTGGCATTGATGCCGATGCAGTCGTCCGAGCCGTACAGGAGATTCTTCAGCTTTAAGTAGAAATCTAAAAACTTTGCCCTAGGGAGTCGTGGTCGTAATTGAATGATATAGTTCGTTTCATTCCATGTTTTTCATTTGTTGCAATGAATAAAACTTGCTATGCAATTGAGCATATGATGATTGGTTATATGGTTATCAGCTGGCTTTACAAGATTATTTATAACTTGGAACAGATTTTTGTTTCATCGAAATTTTGCAATCACGTCTGTACCCATGAAATTGAAACAGTGTAGGCTCTTCATCTTGATTGATCATATGATTGAGCGTGTGATTTAAACCTTCGGATTCTTTTACTAGTAATAATACAGATACATCCTTTATTTTATCTTCGAGTTGAGATAGAGCAAGAATAAGAAGTGTCAGGTTCGTTCCTCCAATTATAGAGGTACTGCATATGAATATTATATCTACTAGGTGTCCTCATACAGTAATCAGGCTCCAAGAAATCATTAGAATGAAGACTGGCATTAGGGTGAAAGTCCTCCAATCCTCATAAAATTTTATAAACAAATGAGTAGCCACAACGCAAAAAAATATTTATGATATCAAATAGAATTTTAATTGCATTACAGCTTCTATTACTAATACAAGCAATTTGGTGGACTTGGTTTGTCTAAATAAAAAAATAATAATAAAAATAAAACTGCTGGAAATTACAAAAGCAATGGCATGTCATGGCCCGTACTAACTTTGTTTTTCCTGGAGAAGGGAGTGTTGCCACTGTATTCCTGAAGTTTCTGCAGAATTTCCGTGTTTAGTATGTTCAAATCAATTGTTTAATCAATAATTACTTGGTCTACATTGATATTGTCACAGTGAAGTAGAACCTCCGGGATGCTCCGTTCCAGCTCACATTCACAGCGAGAGGGAGAAAGTGTGTAGAGCTCGCTCATGGGTGGTAGCAGTGGTGTAATATTATTTGTAATGTCGTATAATTTGTAACACAATTAAGTATCTACAAATAAAGTTCACTGAAACGTTCAAATTGCTGCATAGAGCATCAATTTGTAGACATGGAGCTCCCCGACGTGGAAACTGACCCCATTTCTAAGGTTGACCTTCCCCAAGATTTGATGGTTGTAGGAGGGAAAAAGGATTGGGATCCTATTGAGGAATTTTGGATGCAAAAACTGTCGAAAGTCGAGGAGCAGTATGAAACACACATGGTGAATTTGGAACGTGCACTTTTAGAAAAAAAAGTCAACCGACGAGTTGTGTCCCGTCAAGACAATCAAATTCAAAAGTTAAAGAAACAACTGGCGGAGAAAGTTCAAGAGTCTAACAAGTTCTACAAGAAAAGCTCCGCTCTTGAAACAGATGTTTCTACATTAAAAACCGAGGTATTAAATCACTCAGATTTTCTATTTAAACATATTACTCCTTTTAACAGGTATTTCCAATCAGATAATTTATTCATCTGCCCTACAATCTAATATCAACAATCTGTAAAAATGATTACAGAACCAAAAATTGGAAGAAAAATTGTCAATGGCAGTTTCAAAATTCGTAAACGTTGACAAGGACGCTAAAGTTCAACGGGCGGAAATACGGAAATGTAACAGGGACATGCAAGTTTTAAAAAAGAAGCTAAAGCAGTTAGAGCATGAGAAAAGAATGCTCACACAAGAAGTTAATGTTAAGGAGGACGAAAAGTCTAGATTTCAACAGAAAGATGCTACACTATGGAGACAGAAATCTCAGCTCCTTCGGAATTTAAAAACACTCGATACAGAGAGACAAGTTCAAACTATCACTAATTTAAAACTGAATCAAACCATCATTAACGTTTTGGAAGATTCTACTCTCCGGGATAAGCGAATACTTCTGTTGCGCCGGGAATTGGACGAAGCAGTGCAAGCAATGAAAAAGCAACGATCAACCCTGGAAGGTTGCGTGAGGCAAAAGAGTCTTGCTGAGAGCAAGTTGTGTGACTCTAAAGTCAGTAAGAAATATACATACAAAGAAATACACATACATACATAAGTATAAACTTATTACTCTTCGAAATTAATTTTGTAGTCTGTGGTTGCCTTGAATCAACACCCACTCAAGTCTCATCATTAGTATTAAGTACTTCACTTAACTTTCGGTCATTAGATCGAATATTTTCATTTTAGGCACATATAGAACACAGCAGCTGGAAACTGGATGAATTAAACTCCCAAATTGTAAGTTTGAAAGAAGAATTGGATTACAAGGACGTTTGTGAAAAAAGACAGAATTCAGGTCAAAATACTAAACTAGTACTTTTTTGTACGCCTGTTTAAGATATCTGCATGTGTGTGGACAAATGCGTGTTTCATTTAGAAAGAGACCAAATGAACTTTTTCTGTTAAATCCTGTCCCGGTAGTGCTTAATTTTTTGCATAAATCACTGTAGTTATCTGAAACTGCTCAATTAGTTTTTTAATCCGCAATGTATTGCATTTTGCATCTTCACCGACGATGGATGTAACTAAATGCAATTATCTACATATCAGTGGTAATGAATGCAATTAATTTTTAGATGTCTACAAATACATATGCTGATTGCTTGATATAGGAAATGTACTCACATATCTACACCCCATATACATAAGTGTTTATATACAATGCGCCACGAAGCACTTTCCCCAATAGCAACTACTGTTAAATGATCTAAACATAATATGGCTTAATTTTTTTGTATCATTATAAAAAGAGGCAAAAGGAGTTCAATCAGAAATTACGATAATGACAAGTAGAAGGCAGAGAGTACTTTTCCAAAATTACGAATTTAAAAAATCAATATGCCTCAATTACAAGCTTCAATGAGCAAAAAATATTTTTTGCTTTATTTTGGTCTTGTCTCATAGTTTTGGTTCCCGTGGTCAAAATATTTGACTTAGGGTAATGAAATTACATGAAATGAATACCACATGAAACTACCTACAAGAAAAAATTCTTTTGAATTATTTTTACAAGAACCAGAAAGCCCTTTAAGAATTGATAACTGTAGAAGTTCTTCCTTTTCTGCATCTTCAGCACCTTCACCACTGAGACTGACTTTCTCCAACCTTGCTTCCTATTTTTACCAGTCATGGACACAATTCCCAACCTAGGGAGTGTGTCATGTAAATCATGTCAGACATGTCAATCAGAAAATGGGATTTTTTTTCTGGAAGTATCGAACTCAAACTTTATTTGTTAGCCAGGGAAAAAAGCTCTAATGATACTCGTGGGTAGAAAGCACAGACTTTCCAGTAAGCCATTCATCAGACCACTGCATTGAAAACTGGGAACGTTGTAACCAAAATTGTAAAGGCGGATTTACCAACCATGTGGAAATCTATACTATTACACCACATGGTTTTCATTTTCTGACGATCTCGTAGATTTAACAAACTGTTATTTATTTTCCTAGACCAAGATATTTCAATGCATTTACAAAATATATATAGGAGGGTATAAAATTATGTAAAAAATATTTCCTTATGAAAATGCCTCTTGTAGAAACCCTACACATCCATTTCAACAAAACAAAATTATTTTTCTTTTTCCTTGACTAGAAAAGCTATCCTTACTTCATAGCTTTATCTACTAATGGTAACAGTTCATTTATGGATATTCACTTGCATTTTGGTGCATGATTTTAGGTTTGCATTGTGTACACATGCAACAGCACAGATTTGAAATTATGTTGATATGTATAAATATAATTATATTTATCTGCAACTGTATATCTATGGAATATGTAATGGGATTAGTGTCAAAATTGCATCTCAAGATTATTGTTTAAGCTGTGTCGCTGAAAGCCTTCGTACTATTCTGTTTGTATTAACAGAGCTGAAGAAATTAAAGGGTGAAAATCGTTATCTCCGTTCTCAGCTCGCCGAACTGAATGAGAACCTTTCGAAGCTCCAGAGTAATTTGAAAAGTTTAGGGAAAGAGCGAGACAGATTGCACATCGAATTACGGAAAACCAAAGCTCAGGATCTTGCTATTCAGAATTTAAGTAGGCAAAATGCATTCCAAAAGCTCAAACTGAAGCATAAAATTTCGAAACTCCCACCCATTGAGACTCATTTGAAAGATGACATGTACGATCGAAAGTGTCCATCGGTGCAGATTGATGGTTATAAAAAGAAGATCTGGGAATTGGAGAGGAAACTTGCTGATGTGGAGAGAAAGATCGAGGAGAGTAAAAGAAGAGAGAATTCATACAGGCTCCGAATGCAACGATATTCAGCTTTGAAAGAGCAATTATTTTGGACCCGGAAGGCCATGCTGAGGTTAGAGGCTGACCGTCAGGGCATGGAGCAAATGATCCAATCCTTTGCAAAAACCGTACCCAGGAAAATTTCATTTGAGAAATTAGTAACTGATCCATCCATCCTGGACCGCATAGCCAAGCATAAAGTTCTGCAACAAAGACTGGCTTCACAAACAGAAAAGGTCGAGCACATGAAAGAAATTACTTCCTTCTTGCTAAAGGTAAATTTCTAAAATATTTCTTTAATTTTACGATTATTCAGCGTTAATCATTTTTATTTTTTCGGATGCACTATTTAATTTACTTTTCACACCCATCCCCTTCCGCTACAACTTCACGGTATTCGTAAATTATTCGGCTTCATTAGCTTTATCTCTATTTAACATTATGGGGCAAAATGAAGCATAAGTTGTAGTACTTACAAAACCATCAGTCATATATTTCATTGGTAATTCCAATGACTGTGTCCGACGGGCCATGTAGATTTCCGAAAGATTTCAAGGGAACTGTGTTATACACGAATAAACAAAGTAACTAAAACAAATTACTTTATTTATTTTTTATGTCCTCGGCTGTTAAAAATGGGATACTCAGAATGAAGAGAAGCGCAGAGCCGAAGATTTGAGTGGATCCAGGCAAGTTCCGAGCTCGCAGCCTTGGCAATTAAATTACTGGAAACAACGAAGTGACATGCCGGAAGTATTGGGGGGTGAAACGAAAGCTGGCTACTACCAAGACTACATGGGATTTTTAAAACAAGAAATCCCACGGATCAAAAGTGACCTCATTCAATTAGAAAGGAAGAAACAGTATCTACGTGCCCAACGGGCTGCATCTCAGAGTCGTAGTGCTAGTGTTAGCATTATAGATTTAGATGCCGAGGATTTCCATCAATCCAGCTTGGACGAAGTTAGCGAAGAAGAAGAAGAAGACGAAGAAGAAGATGAGGAAGAGGAAGAAGAAGTGGATGATGCTGCCGAGTCAGTTTAACATTTCCCAACAAATGAGTTTCAATTCCAGGAAGGTGGAAGTAATTAGTTGTTCAGCAATACAAGTTATGAAACCTAAGTTATGCTTAATTATGTTCTTCCAGTTGTCAATTTCACTAGGATGTCGATATCCATTATTTAAGGGGAATAGGAGACCTGAGTTTCGGGTGCTTGTTACCTTGGTGCACAACTCGCAACTGTTTTTTCTACTGATGGTTTTGGCCTTACAATGTGGGCTCTACTGTCCCAGTCCGGAATAAGTCAATCCTAAATGATGGGTCAAGTTGTCCTACTTGATTTCATGGTGCATACATATTATGCTAGTTTAGCTCAGCACAATTTAAATGGTAATTTATTGTCGTTGAAAATTTACACGTAGGTAGTATACTTTCCTTTAGCTAGGCATATTTCCGGAAATGATTTTTGTGAAGTATATTGATAAACCTCCTGAATTTACTTGTTATTCGCTAGATGGTGGGGCGTACGTATGTGTAAAGAATGTTTGCCAAAAACTTGGCAGGTTAAAAATAATATTTGTAGTTTGACATGAATTTAATGTTGGCCTGTATTTCATTCAACTTGAAATTTTGAAGACTAAATTCGTTTCCTAATGAAATAATAGAAAAAAACTTACAATAAGTAGAAAGAGTTGCTTTTGTAAGCTTACTGTAGTAATGCGTAAACTTGAGAATGTCCTACGAAGTTTTTTCTACATGTTTTTCCAAGTAATAAAGATATAATAAATAAATATTGAAAAAGTGAAAGTGGAACACGCACACACTGCCGGCATGATGTAAGACTTATTGTTTGTGCATTATTATATTTACTTTGGTCTCGCTCCCTGGACTTCTCATTCAAACATTAGGTCGTCCTTCTTCCTTTTACATAGCAAATTTGGTTTCTACATTTTCTTTTCCCTTGTCATTGCTAAACTATGATTTTTTACATTAGCCTTCATAATAGTTTGGGTATGAAATTGCCTAAAAAATATAAAGCGTGAGGTACCATTGTGATTCTGTTGTGGTAAAATTGGAGAAGCAAATCAATCACTTTCAAGATACATACATATATCTAACTAAATCAAAGAGGGCAATTAGCTTGGAGTACAAGTTGAATTTTGGCCAACGCAATAAATCCTACGTTATCTGGTACGAGATACTGATTAAATGCATTGGACTTGTTATCTAGAAGGCATTTCCCATCATATTTAATTACACCTACACAAACAAAATTTAACGCTGAAATGCCTGTTTCAAGTTGCAATCATTACTGTGGTTCTTGAGAATAATTGTGCCCTTGGAACTTAATAAAAGGGCTTCAGATTCGAGAGAATCTAAAATATGGCAAACTAAACTCAACATTAATGAACAGTGAGCGGGACCATGACCACAGGTAGATGTTGGTTTTGTGTAAATTTCTCGTCACTTTCCTAGATTTATTCAGACAGTTTCCATTGGCTCCTCCAAATTAGTAGAGTAAGTATGTAGTATTAACGATTGCTTTCAACTTAACTTGCCCACGGAACTGCACGATGAAAGTTCTACAAATAATTATTTCACGTCATCCAGGCTTTAGATTTACAGTCTACCATGTCAACTACTACGGTAACTCGTGATTTCGTAACTTTGTTTATGCACTTACGAAGTAGGTTTTAAAGTATAGATTGTCAATCCAGCTCTGGGGAAGACCAAACTGATTGTGAGTACACTGCACTCATCTGCACTGGTTTAAAATAAATACACCTTCTTTGGTAGGTCTTTTGTCACTAACAAGCACGGGAGATAATTGAATTCTTCAAAGACTTCCTGCCTACCAATGTGATCCTCATTCCAAAAACCACCTTTTGTTGTCAGGTGTTTTCAATATTTTTCCCGAGTTCTCCAAAATAAAGTCCTTTTCCAGATTCACTGGGCCCTGATTATTTAACCGAATTTTCCCTTTTAAATAGATCTGTTACCTCCGACAGTCATTAATTAACGGTGGCTGATTTAAGTAAGAGGATTCTACCGGGAGATTAATTCCATTGAGGAAGCATATTCAAGTTGCATATTTCCAGAGCAATCCATTTACAGAAACAACTGCCCTCCAATCCTTTGTATCCTTTTCCAGTTGGGACGTCGTTGATTCCATTGTAATTACTCTACGTCCAACGCGAATTTAATAATGGGAGTTACCATCTGGAATGAGATATTGCCGTGTGGTTTTAATGACACAAATTCCAATGCCTCTGGTCAGAAATGAATGACAAAAAAGAGATACGCATCAATTGACGCAACGATCACTGAAATACCTCGAGAATGTTTTTTGTAAACAATTATTGAGGGACTGGGATTGGATATTAAAATATGAGCTTATTATTTTCTTCTATTTCCAAGCCGATATTAACCTACAAAGGAACCTGTCCTTTCAGGGAGTTCTGAATGTTAACAGTGCAGCCACAACCGCTGAGGAGATTGGAGATACAAAGCGGAATTTCTTCCCAAAGATGTCTTCATGATTCGAGACGAAAGTTTTACCAGAAAATACAGAATTAACTAGAGTCAATTTGCTTGCTTAAAAGTGAGAAAGCAAATAGTTTATGTTTGCTTGAACACCAGGTACTTCAATCATGGGCCGTGTGAACAAATACAATCTCCAATCGATCCATCTACAAAGTCATTACCCGGCAAAGTAAAGGTGAGACGCAATTAGAGTCCGTTTTTATGCTTCGGATTCAATCTTGTATTACTTTCTTTACTATCAACACCTCGGACTCTTCGAGGCCCTTCAAACCATATCATTCTGTTAATTTACTTGCAACTTTTATTCCTACAGTAATGACGCACTTGAAAATTCAGCACACAATGATGCATTCATATCACAATTCGTGAAGATTTTTAGAAAGCAATGCTAGGGAAATTGAAACTTTTGCGTGACCTTGACAGTAATTTGTATGCATTTTCATTGAATCAGTGCTAAGAGTTTATAAACTACATCACTGCATGCATAAAATAAATTTAAATTATCTTTGTAGCTCCACAGGTTATTCAGTCCTTCCAGGGCGTAATGAAATTTTGGACTACTCCCTAGGGAACGAATTTATTAAAATTTGTGAAGTATTTCCCTAATTCTTAATTTACCAGCACTTCCTTTGAAATATATCTAATATTAAAATACTTGTGCATCATTTCATTAACGAGATGCTGATACATTACCACTCAATTAGGGCTGTAGGTTCCAAAACATGCTCAGTTAATGGAGCAAGAATATTGTTTGTTTAATGGAGCAAAATTGCCGTCCTAATGGGTTTGCAGAGTATGAGACTATGAACGATATTACTTTCTCCAGTAATGCACAGTTATTATAGGATTAATTCAAGGGTAATTATTACATACGTTTGTGCGACTGGAAGGACGAGATGACTACCAAAAACAGACCCCTGCAAAACTGCAAAAGGGATTCCTTCTTCGTATGGAAATTACTTTCACGCTCCGCAAATCATTCCGTGAATCTTTGATTCCCACTGTATATAATTATTAGTAATTATTTTATTGTAGACAGTAATGGTTTGGGGAAAATATCCATGCAATTAAGATTTACTCGATGGGCACTATCTGTGTGTACATATCATAAATATTTTTGGACAAAGAAATGAATTAGTGAAAGTAATCCGATACTTGGGAATTGAAGCCAGCCAGCCTACACAATCTGGATGATTCTACGTCCATGAAGGTCAAACTTGTGTTTAAATTGGGAGCCCAATGCTCTACAAACGTTTTTCGTCAACTCATTTATCTCAAGACCATTTCGTAATATACTCTGAGAGACTCATATCGGGGATTTTCCAATTTTAATACAACATGTACTCGCACCAGCTGTTTATATGTATCTATGTAATTACATATGTCCTGTAGCGGCTTTCCTTGACAAACTTATGACAAAAACAGACCGAAACCGGAAGAGATTTCATTTCATCACAATTTAACCCAATTCTGGAAAAGAATTTTCATCAAGTTTGCTCCCCTTGCTCAATAAAAGTAAAGAGTGCGAGAGGACTACTTGAGGGTGGAATTTCAATGATTTGTAGTTTCTAACAAGATCTCAACGACGGGCAATTTAAAGAAAGTTGTTGCAAGAATCCCCATGACTCAAGTACACTGGAGATAGAACTTACCCCACAATTGACGGAAAAATAAGTATCTCATATTTGAGATAGTAAAATTCCAGTCTCTGACTATATGTGTGTACAACCAATGGAAATGAATACGACTTTGGAAAAAAAATCTTATCAAAAGCCTCGCAATGGAGAACCGGAATAATGTCAAGATGTATCCAGAATGTAGCCAGCTTTACAAAGGCGTCTCGAGTGCCTTCTGCTCATGTAGCTATTTAAGAATCCTTAGGACAAGGGGAAACTCCTGTGTAGGAGTTTACAAGTCACTCACCAGCAAGTTTATCTTCCGATTCGAGACCTCGTTTTAGCTCTGAATCAAAGCCTCGCATAGTTATTAATTTATTCGAGAACAAAAGAAACTTCCTCCGAAATGGTAACCGGAGATACTTGAGATATCAGTGAAAACATAGTACACCATATGCTAACTTCATGGGTACAAAAACACAAATCAAACCAACTCCCCCGTACTTCTGATCTCTAGTATCATTTGAGCTCTTACGAAATTTGAAGTCACAACTTGTACAAGTTGTCATGTAATGAACAAAGATTGAGCAATGAATCTCGAAAACTTTAATTCATAGACTCCATTCAAACTTGACTGGTAAGTAAATACTGAAGTGAATATTTTCCAATTTATTATTTCTTTTCAAATTTAAATTGAAGAATATTGGAAATGTTTGGAAACTTAATTTATAATTTGAAATTGATTTTTACGTCTCAATAATACACATGGACTACTCTGTACATACGATATTATTAAAATAGTAAACACTCCTAATTATATTTTTAAGTGCTCTCACCCCTTTTAAATAAAACTATCAATTTCAACTTCCAGACACGAGGAGTTTTTTTTAACTATTTTTTTTCGGAAAAACGTCTACAAATTAGGTTTTTATTCAAACACAAACCAAACTGGGGAGATCAATGGTGAGGAGCGTGAACTGAAAACTAATATCTGCATTACTCCGGAACGGGAGGTGCATTTGAAATTGAAATCCTATGCTTGTTTAGAAAATTGAGACGAAATTGCTGAAAATAATCGCCCTTAATTAATGTTCTATAAAGCGAACAGTTTCAAACCAGAAAATCCCATGGAATTAATGAATCTTACAAAAGCACTAACAATCAAGATGCCCGTTACTACATGCTTATCTCTAATGAAGAAACAGCTTAGATGACACCCCTAGTATTTATGTACATATAAGCACCTAGAAAGTAAAGTTATATTTGGAAACCTTTAGCTCCTGTATGTACTAACAACAATAATCGATCCTAATGATGTAAACCTATCTGCAAGTTTAAATTACAAAGGCATCATCTCCTTGGAATTTTAAGATGAAGATTTCGTAACGGGGAAATTATTCTACTTATTTACAGTAATTGCTTCACGAGGAGAGTGCACACATAATGTAAATTTATATTTGTACTTCTCATTGTTTCCTTTTGAAAATTGTATCGGGTTACCCAAAGCGTAATGAAGTAGTCGTAATTTATTTTTTCTTGCGGGCATCATGGTTCCCAGAAGTATCTACACCGTTTACTTAATCAGTCACCACGATTCCTCTTTTGAGCACTAATTTCTGAATGGGAGGAGTCTCATTCCCAAAACACAGTGGAATCATAAAATAGCAAACACTCTAGTAAACTATTTCAATTATTGTTTCTTTACTCGTATATTGTCCGTTTAAAGCAAATACCGTAAAATTTTTCAGAATATGAGAGCAAGAAATTGTGATACACTACGCTACATCGTTGCTTTCTCTCTGAACAAAGTTACACCAGAAAATATGACATATTGCTATGATTACTACAAAATAGGTCAAAAATCAAAACGTATGTGTAACTAAATAAAAATAAAATACATATATTGTTATAGTATTGAAAACAGATCAAGTGCTTCTTGTTTTACAATTATTACTAATTAAATGTCACTTACGCTTTTATTACCTTTTTTTAAATTTCGAAAGCATGGACCTATGGAACTGTGGCCATTCGGAAACTAACGTTTGTGTAGCAACACAGGGTATTGTAAACATAATATGTAAAAATGCATGATCTGTTAAACCAATAGGAGGAGCAAAGCAGAATTCCAATAAGTCATCATTGAGAAGAACAGTATCCATTCATAAGTATGTGCTAATTTCTGGTGTTAGGAACAGATAAGCAAACAGTATTAATTTGCACCATCCCTTCTACAAGGTGATTTTTTTCTCTGAGCATAAAGTAAACTAAGGACAAAAAATGAGTAAGAAGGCTACAGACCATGTTGATTCTAAAAGCAGTGTTAATTCAAATATAGTTTCAAGAAATTAACGATAGCAGCATTGTTTACAACCCAGATACTCTAATGATAACCAACGTGACTGCTTGAGTTGAGGGATGGAAGTAGCTCAATACAAGACTGTAGAAGAAAACAGGGGCATATACGCGAAGGCCAATTTGAAATGGGAATCTGACAAAACTGTGAAAGTTTCGGCAAAATTTCATAACAGGATTATGATCTTCTTACTTTTACAAGCTATTTGTTGTTCACACAATCAATAAGTTCTGGTTGACTGGTACAGGAACAGTGGACCAGTTTTAGGTAAGAGCATCAGCATTGCAGTATCCGCGGCAAAGCCTAAATATCACGTTCACTTGCGAAGGTAATGCATAATTTCGTGTGCATTAACAATACACGTACGAGTAAACACGCATGTATCATCCCTTACAAAAAATAACCCTTATTTACATGCAGAAGTAGTACAGATCAGCAAGCGGAAGATCAGTTTTGGGATGTTTGTGTTACCTCTTATGATTTCCCTGCTACCATGTATAAAAATCTTTACATCTGGAGGCCCTATGAGCTCACACTACCACAAAGAACAAATTTACGCAAACACTGGTGGGTGTGGGTTTCATACGAAAATCCGTTACAGCTCTACGTACGCATTAATTCCATATTCTACCATAAATAGTTCTTGAGCATATGAAACAATTTCCAGTAATCTCACAAAATTTGGGGCTTTGAAAGAATTTAAGCAATCACGGGTAGGTGCATTTATGTAGAACTCCTAACCGCAAGTTCTAAAAATGTATCATTAACTGTGATTATTCCACTGGTTAATATCTAAAGGTAGCCGTAGCCCTTCATGAGTTGATCTCCATTTTGGAAACATTTTTATTTATCGCTCGATTTAACTCCGCAATATCTGGGGAGCAGTCATGAAGGCTACAAAATTACTCATAATTTTATGTCATCAATGCTAACTTTCTCGTTAGCATTGGATTTCACAAAGTAGCACACAACATTGAACAGTTTGATCTTTGAAATATGTTTTCATTTTTTATTTTGAATAAATTATTTACCCTCACAATTCTTCAAACGAGGTGAAAAAATGCAATAAGAGATCAAAAAGATTGAACTTATAAAAGAGTTTACATTTGAGCCGCCCTTTCTGCCAGGTACGGATTCATATTTGTATTTAGAGCATAAAATGTGTTTCGTTGACAAGAAGGCTGAAGAAGTCATCCGTCAAAATACTCCAAGTTCCTAAATAATATTGCTGATGGTCTGGATCATATAGATGATTACATTCGGAAGCAAATGTGTACATATATATGGGAGCGGGAAGAAAAAAGGAATGATACGAAGGCTCCGAGGAGTTACAAAGCGGAAAAGATATATGTACATTACGGTACTATGGATTTTTGCATGTTTCATAATTATTATACTTACATATGTAAGTAGGCATCCTTTCAGCAGCTATAGGGTTGCAAAGGTTATAAAATTATTATAACTTGTGTCGGTCTTTCCCTACTTGTAGACTCCTTGGAAAAGGAATGGAAAGAGAATAGAAAAGATTAATAATGAATGGCACTCATTCCTGTTTACCTGTCACACGGTTCCATGCTTGCATGTGGGTCTGACTGTCAAGGGCTTGATATTATATTTTAAAAATTACAATTGACAAACCAGGAAAGTTGCTAAATGGGTGAATAGATTGGCTCCACATGGTCGAAATCGACTTGAGAGCACGTTACAGGAGTTGGAGTAAAGTAAGACAGATACGTTTGAGGCTGACTGGTTAATAGTGTGGCCAACTTTAATGGTGGAGGAAGACACGTGCGTGTGTAGTAGAAATGAGGAGATATTTTGAAATTGTTGTTAGAGTTGATTCTGGCTCGCTTCCTCCTCCCGTGATCTTTCTAATTGAGTGGAGCATTTGTCTTCCTCAACGTGTTCGTAAATACTGTGAGAACAAATCCATGTTTCGTTAACCCGCTCCCCTCCTTACGTACATACATACATACAATATATACAAAGATATGTGAGTACCCTGAGATTGGGTCTGTGGCAGATGAGCTGACAGGAATGCTCCAACATCTCTCAAAACACACCAATTCTCGCTTGCATATCTGTTATGTCCTACAGGGTCTACATATCTATCTACATATATCCATCTGAGCCATATTCGCACTTTTTTTAACATTTCCACACGCAATAACACACTGACATACTACTACTACCACAATACATACGGATTCCGCGGAAAAATCTGGGCATTCCTGACGCTCGTAATGTATTACATGCTAATCTTATTATGATTTGTTCCGTCCTTGTACAAATAAACCAATTATTTGACTCATAATATAATCCGTTTCGATACACATTTGTATCTATTGATTTATGCTATGATGATTATTTTGAATTTTATCATCCCAGCTGAGTACAGGGAAGGAAATCAAGCTGTCGTCCCTTCGGGATTTATATCCATAAGTTTTCAATCAGGTATCTACACAAATCATAACCTTCGGACTTCGAGGAAACTAAAGGGTTGTGTGGGATAGAACCCGACGTTACTTGGAATGGGTCGTGCTAGTTAGTAGGAGATAGGAGAAGGAGTCCAAGCATTGGGAGAAATTGTAGTGGGGTAGTAGCAAGTGTGCAAATAGCGGAAGATCTGTACTACTCGGGAACATGAAATGTTTGGGCGAACTCCGAAATCCACCATATTCCACGTGCCGCTTGCGGAGGAGAAACTCCTTGTCAGTGCACATTTCTTCTCCTATATTCCTCCGAATTCAGAGAGAGAGGCTTCACAGTCAGTTGTTGGTTCTTCTATCCCAGTCATCCAGCTGCGCTCGTCACTCAGTCTCCCCGAAGCACTTACAATTTGACCATACAACTCACGGATTCAAATATGTTACTCCACTGTTGTCCTCTCAACATCCATTTAGCCCTTTCAAGATTTTTGCAAGAAGACAGTCGTGTTCAGGCACTTTACTAATCTATACCAGGCTTGTCATTACTACAGGTTGAACCCACCCATTGAATTTCATTGATAAAGACGAGAGGAACCGTGCAGGCAGGCACTCAGCATGGGAAGGGCCAAACAGAGTTAGAGTTGGAAACAGCAACACCTCGTAAACACACCAAGTGATAGTTAGTAATAATAGTGACGGCAGTCAGGAATCTTCACACAGCTCTTCTTCCTCGCTCAAACATTTAGAAGCGATCCTTGTTTCCCAAGTGAAAGAACTCACTCAGTCAAGTCAACAGTGTCGGCCACTCAAGTTTGTCAGTCCCAGAGGTGGTAAAGAAAACTCTCAGCGCTTTGAAAACGTTTTTTTTTAATTCTTCTCAGCTCTCTCCATCTTCATCTCCTTTTCCGTCAACTTGTTCTACAGTAATCACTTGGTAGGTAATTCTGAACAGTTCTTCTAGCGTGAGGTACTGGGTAGACACTGAGAGGTAAAAAGTTTCATACCCAATGATAGATATATACCTGCTACTACTCCTTGAAAGAGCTCCCCATAAATTTGCAGGTGACTGAAATCGACCAAGAAAAAAACTTTTGTTGCCCATTTGTTCACTTAACCGCCAAACTATAAGTCAGCTGAACTGACTCAATATCAGTTGTTCCTCCGTTTACGCCACTACTTTCTGACCACAACGACGGATCCTTTGAATGCCCCAGTAATTTTTGAGTTTAGGATTGAACTTGAGCGCGGTCTCAAAACTTGATAGCTGTTGTAGAGCCTAGGACAAATCCAGTTAAGTTTTTTTTTCCTCCCTTTCCGTCTACTCACTGATTACTTCCACAAAGATGTTTCCTCGTGTTGACCAAGTCCATTTGCTACATACGTGCTGAGGAGAAGATATAAGTACTTAAACTGTGCAGAAGTTAGGGACATTTTATGATATAATAATTTGTGCCTGGTCTAAGAACATTTACGGGTGTGTGCTGCAAAAACAATAAAAGCGTTTCCCTGGACAAAAAAAAATCAAGTTTCCTTACTTTTCCTCAGATCCTAGTATCCTTCTTAGGAGAGTACTTATTTAGCCCCCGCCCAGCAACTTGATGCTTATCCTCTAGAATCTGGACTTTCTTCCAAGAAGCTTTTCCCCCCACGAAATGTTTTTGTCACCGACATCTTTCAACTTGGATTGTCATCATGATTCTACTTAACTTACTCCATTCAACCGTTTGTCTAGACGTTTCCCTATGGAATTTCTGATATTGCTCAGACGTCCTTCCTTGTTCGAGAAGTCAAGTGGAGATTCAAAACCAGCTAGTCAAGCTGTAAAGGTAAGCACCGTGCAACATATTTCCCATGTCTGGTATTATTAACAGCCCCGTTTCAGCACAGCTAGGAATCATTAATATACGATGCTCCGTCCCATATGATGTATATATTTGCAAGGTGTAAGTATGTAGCAAGAGAATACTGTAGGAAAACCCACGAAGCAAAATAAAATACCTGTCGATCATTCTGTGGTTCATTTCACAAATTCCTTCCATTATTCATAAACCTGGTGTTACCAAAACATGCTACGTGTACAGTAGAATACCTGTGGTCCTAAAAAATTCTGCACAACCTCCGTAAATACTTAATATAGACCAGTAAAGGAAAACCTACAAGTCTGCATTAAGTAGCATTTGTAGTACACTTAGTCACAGATGTGAATCACAAACAGATGAAACATGGAAATGCCGAAAATTTCCCATTATCCCAAAGAGGATATGATGAGGGTTGGGAAGATATATGCAGTCAGGTACCCAATCCTCATCGTGTTGTCAGTGAGCCCCCAATTCCTGTAATTTTCTTCTCTCTGTACAACAATTTGTTATTAATACTAAAGTGCTCTCATCACGATCCTCCGTGCTGTAGGTCTTCAAATGGGAATGATTTGTATTGTTTACTAATCAAAGGGTAATAAATTCCCATGATACTGTACTTACGTTGATATATGAGGAAAACAGGGAAAGAGGTTTCCCAGTGAAATTCCCTGATTTGTGAGATAGGTTAATTTAGATCAATTATTGTTGTTTTAAAGGGCACATCAGCGTAAATCTTCTTTACGGGCCAAATACAATTTCATAGAACGGATCAAAAGCTGAGGTGTCAGCAAATCCTTCTAGTACTTCGGAAACTGTATACAGAGAACAGTTTAAATTTAGCCGTTACAAAAGCTCTTTACCATTTTTGCCTCAAAACTCTTTTTTTTTTGTTTTAACTACTTCCCGAAATCTAAAAAAAACTGATGCAATAATGATTACACTGCCAACTGTTTCACACCAGTAGTCCTTTCTGGCTGATGGTCTTCAATGTATTATTCAATAGAGGCAGTCATCCTTTACTTCGGAAAATGTAATCCATCACAGAACATGTTGGTTTTTAATAGGACTGATTGTCCCAAAACAATTTCTTGAGTAGCCTTGAGACAGAATATATACATCATATTTCATAAGTTTCGGTTTAAACTAAAACAGTTACGAGCTTTTCTGGGGGAAAATGTCTAAAAGCACAGGCCATGACATTTATTAGAGAACTAGAAAGAGCCTTGTTAAATTTTCAAAATCATTCCTCAAAGGGTCAAATTAGTATTCAATGAACTTGAAGTAATGTGATATTCAGAAACCCTATGATATTTTTGCTATGCGACTCCTTCAGGTTTCCTGGATGCTTCCCTAGGATTCATTTTGGTCCTTTTAATGATTACATAGATATAGTAACATGGAATAATATAGATTCGATGGAACAATAAACTGTTATTCTTTTGTACTGTACTGTGTATCTATACATGCCTGAGGAATTTAATGAAAATTCACTAGCGTCGTCCCAACTTAGGACTCCTAAGTAACGGCCTTGCCCTGCGGAAGGTTCGGAAGGATAGAATTTCTGAAAGGATTGCGGTGAAACCCCTATACAAATTAAATTCATAGTATATACTGTGACTGCGGAATAAATTCACTTCCCAGGTCTGTCGCAAAGAGATGTAACAGTCATGGTAGAGAGGCATCAAATGGTAATAAGTACAATGTGGGTTGAGATGTTGAGGTTTGTGTGAGCTCTTATTATGACCTGAAGATTTTTGATCATCTCCTCAATGATGAATATTTGTTTCCCAGAGTGAATAAAATATCAAAGGCTTCGACGAAGACTGTATGTGCTAAATTGAAAAATGAATTGGTTCATGTGGGAGGTGATATTAACTGTGAAGATGCAATATGCATTAAATTCAGACCCCAGGTCTCTCTTATAATCTTCTTGGAATAATTGTGGAGGAAAATATGCAGGGACGGAAGAGAATTATGATTATTCTGCTTAATATGTAAATTCCCTGCGAACCCACGCACTTTCTGGAGCAGAGTCATAATTATAAGTATAAATAATTGGACACTTTGCCAATGAAAATTTATCATGCTGTGTTCCATTATGGCCACTCATCAGAATGAGAAAGTATTAACATCCCCAACAGTGATAAGCTAATGTGTGGAGTGGAGTCAATAGGAAGATAATGCACTGAGGGTCTGTAACACGTACAAAGATTAAAGCTCATTGTTAGACGTTTCCCACAGATCGGCTCCTCTTATTTAAATGCTAATTTCCCCCCTCTGTACTGAGTCTTAGGATGGGCGAGAAAATATTAATGTTTTCTTCCTTAATTCGGCAAGGATCTTTTTGCTACTTTTCGGATATAATCTTCTTTCTCAAAACTCCCGAGTGATAAGATATGACATAAAATATTTTTCTTACTTTCCGTACACAATATGCAAACTCCCTCTCAGGCACTGTACTCATCGACATGCCATGTAAATCCATTGACACGTGGAGGTCGCCTCAGTGCCCTTATCTTCAGGCGTTTGCATTTCTCACTTGAGGATGCAACTTTTTTTTATTAGAACGAAGAGGGTTTGTAAGTTTCTCTGGATTTTTACGAGAACCGGGTACCCGTCTCATACTCAAATATTATAAAAGTTTGCTCTCATTGTATTTTCATGCCCTGGGAAGTCTCTACGTGATGATTCAAACGAGACTATCTTTAATACACATCCCAATCATAAAGTTGTTGTTGGCACACGCATTTTGCATCCACGCACTTTCATTATTGTTGCAAACGGGTCCAAGACTTAGGAAGTATTAAGACTAGAACATGCAAATCCGACTACTCCCCAACTACAGAGTGTTGTAGTCCATACAGCCTGTAGAACTATAGAGGTGAAGGAGTCTCTGTTGTATCTACATATGCATGTGAACAATGTAGCCTACATTTCCCCTGGTTCTTTAACTTATTCATTACAAGTTAAACAAAAGCCTCTTAAAGAACTAGCCTACAGAGGCTCCCAGCCCATTACAATGTAATATACATATGTAAGTACGCCTAGCCCATAGAAAGTAATGTGGTGTGAGTATTGGAGTGTGCGATGTACACAAAGAATAAAGTTGATCACAACAGTGAAGAGTCAGTTTTGAGAAAATCAGTGCGGGTGGAGTGTGTGGCATTAAATTACTTTATGGGGCGATGCCACACACACACAGAGAAATCGGATAATGTAAGGAGATGTGGGGATGAGATAAGTTAAAAGCTATGCCACAAAACCATGATACAACTCCCTGGCTCCTCACAAACTTCACAACTATTTTCCCATTAATAGCACCAGCACCTACTACCACACTCTCTATGTGATACTATGAAAGTCTCCACGGAGAGTACAACCTTTGTGACAGTAGTGGAAGAGTCAAGCTTATATCTGTATACCAAGTAACCGAGAAGGAAACCACAGTAAAACTATTGGGAAATAATATGACTATAATGCTACTCACTACAGCCGTCATTATCTCCCTATACCAGATTTTATGCGTGTGGAACATAAATTTCTACGCACGCTGGAAATGTCTGCATGTTAACTTTTTATTGTTGTACATTTCTACATAGGATTTACATCAGGGGAATTATTCTTGTTATTGCCCATGTTGATTTTCCCGTCGACTCTCATAAAACCTCTTACCTTTTTTCTCCTAAAAAGGGGAAGGCTAACAGGATACAAAATGAGGAGTAAGGCCATCATCATCAGCTGTTTTTAAGTCATTTACAAAGTTTCAAAAGATAGGAGATAAAGGTCATTCTAAAACGCATAAATCCAACTCTCAGACTTGGATTTTACAAAGGAAAGCCAGGTTGGAGGGTTTACAAATTTGTAAAAAGGCATAAATTTCTGAGGAACTTTTGTTCCATTTATGATTGCATTTTACTGAATATTTAATAAACTCCCACGAACTGTAGTATGGAGGTACCAATAAACTTCTGGCAGTTTCATGTTTTCAGAAATGTGGGTGTACAGAAAAGTGAGATATGAGAGGAGCTTTTTCGCCAAAACTTTTCCTTTAGTATTGTTCAACTTGTAGACTTCATACTTCACTGGTGGGTTATATTTATGATGATTTTATTACTTCTAGCATATCAGTCATCCCAGCGCTACTCCTGCAATAATACTAATTGTAAAATGGGGTCAAAATTTAAAGACGAGTGGAACCGTTTTCATTATCAATAGTACCTATATACTCTAATAAGTTAGCCCAGTGCTGCAGTCAGTGCTCAGGGCAGACTCATAAATGATGTACCCCAAAAGATCCCTCCAGTAAGGACATTTGAGCACTATTCAAATCTTATACGCTGATCAAGACAAGCCCAAGCTATATTTTATCCTCTGGCTCCTCCACATCGTACTAAATTATCGTATTGATAGTTCCCGTTTAATTGCATCTGTGAAATTTTAATTAATCGGAAAATTCCACAGTGTCCCAATCACCATAGCCAATGCATTTGAAATGCATGTACACTTACCTTGGGCACATTAATATCATCATCTTGAAACTATAAAGTTTTGTGGTATGATTAAATTGGGTTATCAGGCTTAAGGCCAATGGACTATGGACCTATGAATAAATTATTTACTATTCAATGAAAATCCAATAATTGACTTGTGAATAAAGCTTAAAAATAATTTTAAAGACAAGTTATACACATGTGCTCAAAAATTCAAGGAATTCCCTACACGAAGACTGAACCGCTGAGAAAAGGAAAACTCTTCGATGGAAAAAATTACTATTTGAACGCCTGCATCTGGTATTACTGGTACTCTTTGTTTCGGTCCGGAGTGTAATCGAGACATTTGTGTTACAGAGAGAATAATAACGTTACTTGTTTCACTTGTTACAAGTTTTTAAAGATTTCTTGCTGGCTTTGTTCTTTTTCGGATTCTCCTCTCGTTTCTACTACTGACTCCGTGTCGTGACTTGAAAAAATCGAGCACGTGTAATGGCTGGACAATTTGTGTGACGATAAAATTATCGTTCCCATATGAGCCTCCCATTTAACCTATCTGTATGTATGTACCATGGAGATTTTAGATTTGGTAGGAGGAAATGAAGACAACAGACAGACGGATTTTAGCTGCCTGAGATTGAAGTCAATAATATTGAAATCCGTTGAATGTTTTTATACGGACCTTTTGACATGTTTATGGAACATTTTATGCTATCAGGTCCTAAGTTTGCCTAGAGGCATAACGCTTGATATTTATTGTCCATGCTAAATCGTTATCTCAGACATGGCTACATGCGTAGGTCCTATAAAAAAAAAGGTAATGCTACAAGTGCTGGAGCATGATATTCTGGTAAGTAGGGTTTAATCATTGATTGTGCGTATCCTGACTCTTTCACGTGGAGAGACATGAACACTTGTTTTTCCTCCAAGTCCTCTCATCTTCAACTGCGTAAGTTTCCCCAGTCACTGTGAGAATAAGTGGACATCATATGGCAATACGGAGGTTACGCCACTTCCCCTCACATGTAACAACATATAATCTAAACCAGCTTGCAAAATTCTCCCAATTACTACTTTCTACTGTCACATTCTGTTTTCCCAGCACACGTAAAACCTATGTTTGCCGAATGTCACACTTTTCCTGAGTTTTTTATCTTGACTTTTATTTGAGCTCGTGAGTTTTTCTAACAGTCCAGCATAAAAAATCAACGTTCCTATAAAATTTTCAAACATATTTTAAAAGAGATTCGACAGCTATTGAAGTATTAGTGCTAGAACTATGAGGGACTCCATTGAGAGAGGAGAAAGTGAATGAAAGTTGCTTTTGAGGACAATCGGTCTTATTCTTCCTCCGGGATACTTCTTGTTTTCATTCAGAACGCGATGAAAAGGGAGCAGAGTGTATAACACACTTTTTTATACGTGGAATGAGCAGGATGAAAAAAAAACTTCTCAAAGGCTACGGCTTTAGTTGTGCTAGTGATTACGCCCGAAGAAAAGTTTCTGCTTCGCGGGGGAGGAGTGCGTAACGTCTTAAAGATGTCACTCCGCAGGGACGCAAGTTTCAATTTTTAATGGTAGACCTAGATTCGTATCCGTAAATATGAGGGAAAACGTGAGGAGCTTCACCTTTTATAGCCTCCACGTGGACGGCCAAATTATCCATTAATGAGTGGAAATTTGTGAATTTCCATAATTGTTACACAGGAAAGCTTATATAACGCCTGTCGTTACAGCACATAATGCGGTACTATTCACGCAAGGCCCAAGTGCGTACCTCCGATAATACCAAGTCACTTACGACTCCTTCCCAACGTTTCCATGATGACTTGTAGAAAGTGTATAACCGTGTCGAACTCTTAGACAATACTCTTTTATCCAGAGCTCAGTTTCTCTTGCCAACCTCTACCTAAAATGTGAATTACGGGTAATGTGCTCACATGCAGACAATCTATATAGATACTCATAGCACCAAAAACACAATAGCTCCACCAAGCACAGACGTTTCGAGGAGACTACAAGGCTCCGTAACAGTGAGTCTCTGTTCTCCTGTTCGTTAACACTCACATTTATAGAAGCTCCCAATGTAGAAAACGAATGGGGCTCAAGTCTTATTAGCTCCCTTCATGGCAAGAGAAATATCTTTGAAACCTCTGATAGCTTTCAGAGAGAATGAATGTCGTCAACAGAATTCAGCTCACGACTAAACTTACTTTGTTCTTCCATGGTCCATTATAACCAATCGATCATTACTACTTGTTGAAAAATGCTAACCAAGCTTTTATACCATACCAGCCATTCTATAATTACTCGGAGACAATGGTATGCCCAGGATATCTGGCCTGGGACATGTGCCTACATCCCCAGATTGTGGGCTTTATTAAATCATACTTACCTATATCTACATTATACGAATTACATTATACGAATAATATTATTACCAGGAACATTAAGTCATTCAACACTTACGCAACTTCCAGCTTTTTTTTACATAATTATCTACTACATGTGAGCAATGAATTTGAATTATTCAAAATGTCCGCAGAGATGCTTTCGAAAGTGCGTACACACTCGAACGTTACTTGACTATGTAGTGGGGACGTGATACACTTTCCCATCTAGTAGGCTGAGCAGTATGCTACAGACCCCATTATAATATGTCAGTGCTAATGGAGAGCAGTGTAAAACACCCCGTGGCACAAATGATACATGAATTGTGAGCCAGCCGGAGATGTAAATGTTCCTGCTTATTTACATGTTAGAGCAGATTACATTAATTTTAGTTATTTGATGAGCCCAGGGTTGGTTCCCTAATTTGTGTCTAGTAGGATGAGGCGGACTGGAAGTTTCAGAAGTAAGGAAGATGAGGATGAGGCCCATTGGCAAATTTGATTATAGATATACGCTCATTATACATGGAGTGCTGTATGTATTGACGCTGAGGACCGTTTTGGTCAAATTCCAATCACACCTTCACGTGTAGCCCATTAGCGGAGTATTTCTCTTTGGAGTATCTATGTACATATTAGAAGCTGTCGTACATAGGGGCAGGCTGAATGAATAGTAAAGTTACTGCATTTACTTACTGCTGCCCCGACCGCCTTCCAAGCGTAGTTTCTTTTTGGGGACTCAATGCTGTCAGTGATTGTGAGTTGCGGAGTTAATAGTGTGTCCCTTGTACTGTTGTTCCTCCACTATCCATCATCCTCATTATTGTCATGTGGTCATCATTAGAACCATCATCATCTCATTATTCTGTAGTTTTACTGCTGACTTTTAATTGAGGCACATATTTTATGCCGAAGTCATCATTTACATACAAAGGTGTTCCCTATCATTTCCTCATATTTTTACGGAAGGTTTTCTCCTATTAATTCTCCTCCTTCCAAGCATCAAAGGTTACTTCTTTAACTTTTGCCCTGACTCCCTCCCTACATCCAAAATGACTTGTTCGCTATCTTCAGTTTTCTAGTTTATCCCAAAATTTTAATGGTATCTTGTGGAAGGAAGGAGGGAAAGAGAAAAAAAAAGTCCCTGAGGAATTCTTTGCTCAGAAGTAGCATAAGTTTGAGAAAAAAACGAGCCCAATTGTATAGATACAAAGTGGATTCACTCTCGCATTCGTCATTTGCATATGCGGAACATCTTGCTACAAGTCAACCACGTGCTTAAAAATAGATACGAACGATACGACAAAATCCATTTAATACTGGGATAAGAATTGCTTTCCATGCAAGTATGTATACATACGTGCCCATGCTCACTGTGGGGACAGGGATATGTCCATACATACATACCTACTAGAGGGAGAAACAACTGCTCGTATTATTACTATTGCTACCACTACTACGACTTGTACAACTATTAACTATCAAGTCTTGGGTTCTCTATGAGAAAGGATTCTTTCCTCTGAAATGTTTCCTTATCTCCTCTACCCGTCATCTTTTACGAGTATATAGTGTGGACTTTAAGAAGAAAACTAAATAAAAAAAGACGAGGTTTTTCATATCCCCGTGAACTGGCATAGAAACAGATTTATTCAAATGTTTCCTCAGCTGTTTCTCCTGAACACTTCTTCGTATATTATCCCTGGGTTTCCACTGTAGTTCTTCCCTGTCTCTGCGTGTCTTTTATGAATGGTTTGATACTCCTCCGAGAATATTCAACACAACGCTATTGTACTCTAATGGCGACAGTAAATTGGTAATCATAATGGAAGACGATGCAGCGTATGGGTAAGATTCCATTAACAAGATTTCCCAAGTCGTTCTTATTTACTTACGTCAGCCGAAAATTGTTGCGCGGTGAATATCCTTTCACTCTGTAGAAATCAATGGAATTTACATGGGTCTCTAAACAAATTATGACATCCGATAAATAAACAACTGCATATTTTTTAAAAAAATAAGCGTAAACAGCAAACCCACGGCACTAAAAATTCATATTTACAAAGCTACTTCAGCTCTGAGGATCAAAACCTTTAAACATTTCGAGGATTATGAAGGGACTAAATATTGG
The DNA here is from genome assembly GCA_947179485.1 of Allacma fusca. NCBI lineage: Eukaryota > Metazoa > Arthropoda > Collembola > Symphypleona > Sminthuridae > Allacma > Allacma fusca. The sequence continues at coordinate 45,962,069 of OX359249.1, read as the reverse complement.
AGGGTTTTGTAAAGAAACAGAGTTGACATAATTTTTTTAAAAAATATAGATAATAAAATTTAAAATTTACTTTGACTTGAGTTTTTTCAAGCTCCCAGTTCCTTACAGCTAAGGAGGGGGAATCTGTGACGGAAAATGATGTAGTTTTAACCCTTTCTCATAAACAATAACGTTTTTTGAATCTCGATGATTTGCACTCTCGGGCGTACCTATAAATATACAAGCTATAACATTCAAAGAGTTATAAGATTATCCACTGTGCTGGCTATTTGTAATTATTACTGTGACGATGCTCAGCCTTGTGTTGGGTCTACTACGGCATGTACATATGTATGTACATAAGTCGTACTATACGGCTGGATTTGTGAAAGTTATGTGAGTTGGAAGGGAGTCGGAGTAGAAGGGAGTGGAACCTTTGGGGAGTATGGAGCTAGTACAAGAAATACGAAAGCATATTTTTTGATCTGGTGTTGGCTCACGCTTCGGAATTGAGGTAAGAAAAAAGTGAGACATTACTATTTATTAATATAGTTGTTTTTGTTAGCAGAAGAAAAACTAAGACAGAGATGCGTTACGGGAGTAGAGTATAAGGAGTAATAAAAGCGTCCGGGCTGACACTTCCCATTGACTTATAGCAATGTTGGGATTAAATTCAAGAACCTGCTTTCGTTTATTGCTTTACGATGCTTTCGCAATTGTGGAAGTGTGTACACATCAGACTGTCAATACCTCCAACTCCTGCCATTTAATTCTCATTATCAATACGAGCAGGATTAAGAAACCACTTTGTTTACACTGACCATTTACTCGTGTCAGTATGTACTACGTGTGGATATCCGACTCTGACTCCACACTACAATATGCAGAAAACAGTCTGACTCGAAGTAATGTATAACCGTGCTGAGATTTTAAGTACACAAGTATCTACATTAAATAAGAATGCACCTTTGTGAGTATTGCCACGAGTAGCTGAAACTGGTGGGCTTCACTTACAAAAGAATAATGATCAGAGTGGGCATACAGAAGTACTTGGTAAGTGAGATGAGTACAAGATTTATTGTCTGATCTTATTCATTAGGCCAATAAAGGGGTGCGAGAGACAGATCGGGTGCTGAAGACCCAAGAATTTATGAATCCTCAATAATTAGAATGAAAATTTAATACGGACTGTCTAACCCCATGAGGTAGCATTTAGTTTCAAGTGATACAATATGTATGTACCTGGAACTAACTCCTATCTGTACCTATGTATCTGTAGGTACATAAAGCAGGGATACAGTGGCCGTCGTATTGTACATAGTATTGTTAGCTCCTCCACTATTTTATGCATTGGCCACTGACGTCAAAAATGTGTTTACTATCATCAACATACGCATGCTTGTAGGTTTTTTTAATTGCCGACCATTAATATCATCAATTTTTTTGTGGCAAGGTGTGATCATGACTTCATTATAAAAGGCTATGCTTGCGTGAGATAATGAAATCTTAATTGACTCAAACAAGCCTACCTTTGCTTTACGGAGATGTATGTATGTACATATGTATAATAATTATTAAAACTCAAGTAGCCACTAAAGGACCTGGTTAGCCTGCCTCGAGACCCATGCTCCTGTACACGAACATTGTCCATCCGACCACTGCATATGAGACAATGGTGTCCTGTGGTATGTGGTATCCCACAATTTAGTGTGCAGTTTATAAAAAGTGCGGATGCAATTACGCACTATCTCAGAATACCTCTACACCAGATGATCCTCCGTCTAGTTCATAAATGCACTCGTCATTCTGCATTTAGAAAATCAAAAGACTGTGAAATTGAACAATGCAAGTGTATTATACCTTTAAGTTGAACGTTTCGGCTTCCTATTCTATAGTACGAACAGGTAGCTGTTCCTCATCATACGTAGCTATAATTTCATCCTGCATTTACCGACATGCTAGTCTGAGATGACATATGTCATAACAGAGGGATGAAAAGTACTGAACAATAATAATTGTCAAATCTGTAACTCCTGGTCCAATGCAGGGTGGAATGTTTTCATGCACGCTATTCCAGTCGGTCGTCTCTTATATGATGTAGTAAGATTTTACTGACAGACTTGAGCAAGCCAATGACTCATTTTGATTGGCTCCTGGAGCCGACAATATTTAAGATTCGCTCTAGCACATTACAACTACTACTTTATCCATGAGGAGAGTTTCTTAGATAATAGAGTTGTGAAGTCAAACTTATAAGTAATGCTAATGTGGTTTCCCCGGACGTTTTCGCGCATTCAGTAAGTACATCAAGTGCACAATGCAACCCATTGCACTCTAATAGTAATGAGTCTTCACAGTCCCCCACTTTTCTAATGGCACTCATCCGTAATTCCATTCTGGGAGCACGCTGCTCCTTTTAAGATAAGGTTCAAGACGTTTTGGTGCACACAGCAGCAGGGAAATCTATCATCTATTTATCACGTAATTGTACCCCAACGGATATACGCTTCCACAACATTTCACCATATATACACAGATTATAGGTACTCATTAGATTCTCTAGCCTGTGCCTGTGTGAGGAATATTTTAGGTAAAAAGAAACAAGTCCAACAATGAACGTCCGTCTTGTTGCCGAACCTCCCTTTGACTTGAAACAACGGTGGCTACTTACTCCCCACAGATGACTAAAAAGTGATGGAACCCGTCTAAACAATTTTCTTTGAAACTATTCTTTCCCAAATATGTTGTCTGTCTCAAATCATTCAATCCCTAACTTGTACACACACTAATTCCAAAGATGTAATTATACCTATATTTGCCAAAATAATGCATTCATTGTACAGTGCTGTGAAGAACGGCACTATAATTTTCCTTTCTTGAAACTACAGCTGCTGCTTCTGGTTCTGCACAATGTACCTGTAGTGACTGGGTGTCTGGTGCCAGGTTGAATTTAACTGTGGAGCAGCTTCAGTGTGGTTTGTTATTCCATATTTTAGCGCATCAAAGTACCAATTGGATTTTATATTTCCTGTCCTAACCGATAAAGGAAATTTCAACTTTTTTTTTGGCACGAAACAACTTTTACCAGCTCAGGATCTCTTGAGACATGGACTTAACAAGGGAACAGTAACTACAAAATTGGGTAGCATTCTTTACTCAACCCGACCATCATGTACATATGGAGGGTTGACGATAATCCATTATGACGGACGCAAGGTTTGAATTGAAATTCAATTTTGAAATCAGATTAACAGCTTGGATGTGTGTGTGTGTGTGAAACATGTTGGAGAAATGTAATATGCAGGGATGGTAAATTATAAATGAAAGTAGTTCTATGACATGTTTATCATGAATTTAATGCCCTCATACATGCTTGAGCAATAAGGTCTCGTGACTCGGAGGACTGTCTGTACAGCAGGAGATCGAAATAGGGAAATGAAACTAAAAATTGGAGACGGTTTCAGAATTGCTTCCTTTCATGTCGTAAAACTATAGATGGGACTGGGGAGGATTATTTTAGACTGAATGTTCGTATATATTTTTCACGCTCGTTTTACCACTACCCGGCATAACTGGAAACAGTACCATAATGTTATGTAAGAATTTTAGTGACTACACACTTAAACGACACAGCATTTGATCTTACAAGACAATTTTTGTTTGCTAGTCTAAAAGTTTGGGAGAGTTGAGATAGTTTTTGTGGAAGAGACTCTTGCCTTGAGCATCTTTATTTTGAAATACCATTTCCTTGGTTTTTACTAGTACTGCAAGATGCAGAAAGATTTATTGAAAATTTATTTAGGAAATAACAAATTCATGCCCTTATCGCTGGTCTACATGTATGTACGTCTCCCTTCGAACTTTTGAACACGATGGGAAGATCAGACGAGACTCGAAACGAAACTGAAGATATTCCATAGAAGATGTAGAAAAGAGGGGGGAAAACGTGAAAGCCTAAATGAGAAGACACACACACTTGAGTAAAGTTTTGTTGGAAAAACTTTTGGTATTTAGCATCATCGAACATATCATCCCACATAAATATGTAGAAGTGGACTCGAAAGAAAAGACTTGTTCTCGTCCCGACATCCCAGTAATTTACGACGTCATTGACAAAAGCCTCATGTCCACGTTCAACCTTAGTTATGGTAACTAGGTTCTTGAAGGCTGACTCCAGATTAGATGATCTGGTATATGAACTGTCTGCGAGCATTGTCTACACATGTATTCATATTATCTAATGCTAATAGACATCATGCCATGATGCACTTTCAGCACAAAAAAACAACCAAAATAATAGCATCAGCCCAAGAAGATTCAAATGGAGGAAGAAAAAGTTCCTTTTTATGTGACGATGCAACCCCGTAAATTTTTGTCATCCGATCTTATGCTCTAATGTCCGTTCAAAAAGTGCACATAAAAATTTCGATTGTTGATTAGAGCGCCAAGATATAAACACATTAGATTTGCATTCTATAATAGGGTCGTGCACGCCATATGTTATGGTAAAGGGTACAGTGATGTAGTAGCTAGTGCATTTATTACTACACTTGCACTCACAACTCATGGAATGATTTTCATTACAAACTAAATACATGTTATCAACTCCTCATGACTTATGTTGGTACGTACCATGTGGACGCCAGCATTCATCTTCTATACGTGGGTTTTATTACTCTGTATAAAATCATCAGGATTTTAATCTCGTAATTATTTTTCAGACGACACATGGTTACCTCCATAGCGCTGATAAATAATATAGCCATGTTTCATAGCTATTGTAGCGATAGGGAATGGTGCATGGCGAGGGTAAGATTCGGAGATTTATTGTACTTGGAGTGATGCATGAAAGACTTTTCTAGTGGGACTTAGCAACTACACCAAGTGAGTGATCGCATTAGCACTGCATTATTGAATCCTGCTAGAAAAACAAGAACCTATTCCTAAAAGATGATGTTTAAACAATGCAGAGACGTACAAAGTATACAATATGACATGCACTGAAATGTGTGTTCATTCCTGAAGGGTCAACGTCTTAGGGGTTTTTCTCTGAGACCGTATCTATCCGTACCGTCTATGTTTACTTGTTCCGTACCGTGGACGTTGTATGTATGGATTGGATTTCACAGGCATTAATCTCTATGGAAGGTACCTATGGGACTCCACCGTCTGTGGTAATAGACAAGCTGAAACATCATATTTCAAAACTGACCTCGAAAGGGTTCCTTACATGGAGAACCAGTTAGAGGTGTGTTTTCACATTGTGCTCATCAGGAGAGAATGTACGAATGAGACTGTTGGATACCAAAATTCACAAGACAGAGAAGGCGTCACCTCACACAGACACATGGACAGACTTGTCTATTCCCAGTAAATTTAATAAATTCTTGGGCTAATATGATTTACACCTTTGCCACTTTGAACATCTCCAAGCTCCAGTGACTTTCCTCATAAGCATTACTCACTTTGCCTATTGTTACCTCCTTTGATATTTTACTCTCAATTCGATTCTCCCTTGTAACTAATTACTTCTAGAGGCATTTGTTTTTAGTTCTCTTTAGGACTCACAGGCACGGAGATATCATCATATTTTGTCTCCCAACCAGGACTCAAACTTACTATGTAACAAGTTCCCCTGCATGAGCAGTTTCATTTCTCTGAAGATCCCATTCATTAATCCGATTAAATGCCCTCTCCGCACCTTTCAACATGATACCCTGACCATCTCTTAGGTTATCATTATAATTGCTCCGCCTGCAACTCTCAAGTGTGGTAGACTCAGAAGCCAAGGAATAATCATTATTTAGGGTATCATGGGCAACTCCCTTCCTTAAATTTTAAATGTTAGTGCGTGCATAACCATTTCGAGAAATAATGCTCACTTAGAGAGTCCGTCCAAAATGCACATCGAGATCAAGCAAGAAAAGATGCATGTCGAAATTTCAGGAAGAGACGCAAAGGAATTCATGGAGCATTTCATTACTTGTACAGTTGTACCGTAAATTCCAGAGAATATATAACAATCAATTTTTTCTGTAACTCATTTTAACATTTACTGCAGGGGAGGATTTATGCATTTGAAACTTAGGCTGTCTCAAGGTATTAAATCACCCAAAGTGTGAATTAAGTGGAAGTAAGTATTACAAATGAGGATTTATCTGTGGACACTTTGAGTGTTAACTCTGTAGTGGCTTATGGTTGAAATAATTTGTACGCTTGGAAAAGTTATTACCGTGCTAAATTTCAATGGATACGGAGATACTACACGGCGTAATTGAATTTTTCAGCTAATAAAAAACAACATTGAACTTTGACGACGGTGTTGGGGGAATAAACCGCATACAAGAAAAAGAAGATCCAAGCGTGCAAATATGATCTTCAAGGGTATAAACTTCTTCCCTTAATTTCCCTTATGTTCGTATCAAGTACATTTGTGGAGATGTACGAGAGGCATAGGGATGAAAAACATTAGATATGTACTTAAATGTTGTGGTGTAGTTTAATACAAGATTTTTTTCCCCTACGGCTCTAATGTACTGGGATGAAAATTCACTCCGAGAAAAAATCCATACCTAATTTGCGATATTCTCATGGCTGTCAACAGCTGCACCAGCGATAAATATTCCCTCTTTAAATAAGCATCTTTTGGAGCAATCAACTTGGAAAAATCAGAGTGGGGAGTCCCATAAAAATTTATATTGCGGGATAATTTAAAGCGACAACCCGAAACTTAATGCGAAATTCTATGCCAACATACAGTTTTTCATCGCTCAAGTCTACTTGAGCAAGATCAATACAGAATACATGAACATCTCTCCAGTCCAGTGCAGCAAACCCTAACATCGGGGCTGAAGAGGTACAGCATTGCGGGGAAGCTAGATTTTTCCTGTCCTTAAATCGACAATATTTTCCATCCCCATTTTTATTATCAAGTTTCATTTGTTCAAATGTTTTCAAAATTGACATTTGAGTAACATGGAGGAATATTTCAGTATTGAATTCAGAGCATTCCTTCTGTACAGTCTACACTTGTAGGTCTTGGATAAAACAATTGGTATTCACAAATCGTTGGGTGGTTCCACTGTAGGGAGAAGAGACATGCTTGGGATTTGGTAAGTAGGTGTAAATGGATTAATAATTCAGGAGGAGTTATGCACATAAGACTGCAACTTGCATACCAGTTGTAGGTTGGTTGGGTTCGGGTGAAGAATTCATTGCATCCTGCAATACAATAATGCAAGCTATATTGCAGACCCAGACCACCAAGCAGTGAAACAATGCAGTCTCAAAAGTAGGGAAACTGTCTATATTTATTCTTCAGTTATTTCAAATTGGATTTCGATTCTAAACTTGACATAAATTATTGTACTTGTATGTGTTTGCTTCTTTTCATCGATCTTTATCCTCCACCATGTACTGGAGCAAGCTGCTGAACTGTAACTTGCTCTATGCCCTTGTTTTACAAATCCTATAGTTGGAGTATATGGACTACATATGTATATGGGGTCGCACAAGTGCTTCTATATTTTACATGTAGATATATATATCCACACACCATTTTGTATTGGACTAGCATAGCAGAATTCGTAATTTATGTACACACTTGAAGCTACAGACAAGGCAAATTTTGGTGTCGGACTGTTCGGCCAAAAGAGATAGGATTCAATTTAGTGACTGTAGCAGATTGTGAGATTAGAATCGTGAAGTATCCTTGGAACATTTCGGAGCTGATTTGAAAGCGAAACCAGTAAGTTCAATGAAGATCCAGCCATGCAAGGACATTGGTCCATTTTTTGTCTTCTCTTTTCCCAAAAATTGCTTACCATGGAAATGTGGAAGGAATAGGTGAGGGCAGTTACTCTATACATATGTATATGCATGTAGTACTTGAGAAGAGCCTGCATTCCTCGTCGGCCTGCTTTTCACTCTCTGTACGGAGGGAAATGATCTGAATGTAATGGGCATTATTTTGAGAAACATTTGGAATTTATTTCCCGACCTCACAGTCATGTACGTTCCTTTTACTTCCACGCCATTTTCAACTTGTGCTGTCCCCCGAGTGGGTTCCGTATTGCAAATCTTGAGGATAATGTCCGTTCCTGCATTACATTTTGTGTTGCAGTTCGGGGCCTGTATCGTATTCCCTAATGAAATCCATAGAGTTCCTTCCTCTTAGTACAGTAGCTGTCTCCAGCACTCCACACTACATAATAAGTCAGCAAGAATTGCCTGTCATTTCTCAAACAACTCATTCATAAATACTTATTATACGTTCCATTCCCTATACGTCCCGTGATAACGAAGTCATTTTGAGCTTTTCCCATGTCCTTTCTCTTTCCCATTTTTCTCCGGAATTTTTCACTCGTATCTAGAGCCGTGTGAGTAAATACACCCTTTTATTTTTGTCATTTCAAAAGCTACGTCCATTTTTCCCTATTTCGACGCGTCACGGAACTTTTAAGACTGAAGTAAATTTATATTTATTTTATATCCGAAATAAAATTATTTTCAACATAATTGCTCTCTCCCTTTCTCTCGCTCTCCCTCTCTCAAAGAAAAAGTGGGAATGGGCAGTTGAAATTCGGTAGGAGTTGGAACGGTGTACATTCTATGCGCATTCCTGTGTAAATCCCTGTGTACATCCCTGTAAAAGTAATTTGTGAAATCTATTTCTGGAAGCGGAGAGGAGCAACAGAGTGCCCGATTTATACGTACCAGCCAGCATCTGAAACCAATGACACAATTAATTGGTTTGTTGCCTTATGCATGCATCCAAATTAAAGAATCCATTGTATGTGGGACTCTCCGTCCCCATGTCCCGTGGCACAACTCTAACTTAATTGCATATAAATTATGCCAATATCGTTGTGTCATAAATAAACACTTCCTTTTTCAGGGATGCTTTTAAATTCTTCCGTCCCCTGGGAACACACATGCTGGAGAAACCTTCATAAGAGAGTGTTTCCAGTGGTTGTTTCATACAGGTTCACAAAATTAAACGCAAGTTCGTCCGATATTAGAGAATTTCATTGGATGTTGTGTGCAAGGATTTACCCCGGCCCATGTTCGTTTATTATTGTTTCTTATTTATAGTATCTACATATCCATTTATAATTTGAAGTATCTAGTTATTTTTCAAGAGACACCCTCACAAATATTAAACTTGGGCAAGTTCTTGTTAAACTCATGAAACATACATAACTTCATAAAAATATACCATGGTAATAAATGCAAAATATTAATTATTCCAAATCATCACCACTTATAAGTTCATAGGGTTCATTGGAATTCAATGACATGAGAGGACAAAACTTTAAGTGTTAGTAAATGTGAACAAGATGGAAAACTACTTTTGAATGGGAACGTTACGCATGTTCATATCTTACCATAATTAGTCTATATTTACACATGTATAATTATGCATGGCATATGGGAGGGGTGGTTTCGCTAAAAATTCCTTGAAACTACAAACACACTCCTTCTCCTTGCCTCCATAAATTAACTGCAGGGAAATGCTTGTGATAATATTTAAATTCAAAATTAAGCTTCATGTACCATTCTGCATTCTGCAGTGCGGTTCTACATAATTTTTCTGTCTAATCCCCCTTGATCCCTGTACTGATAATATATGATTTTAGTATAATAAATTAATGGGAGATGAGAGCACTACTGTAAATGCAGCGAATAATTGTTTTAATTTAAACGGCAATTTGTCACTTGGACTTTAATAATTTTCAAGTTTGATGTCACCAGCCGATAAGACAAATGAAAGGTGGGATGAGTTATTGAGTAGCTGATGTGAGATATCGAAAGTAAGCACAAAGGTATACATAGATAGTTTGGTCGTAAATTTAGTATTTTATTTGATGGAATGCCAATAACGGAGGCAAAAGCGAAAAAAACACATACTTGAAAAAAAAGACACCTTCAAGGATGATTTGTTACTGTTTGACTGTCCTCCATGTGAAAGGGGGTCTAAACATAATGTCGGTATAATTTTCTCATGCTTTATGTAAAGAAGGGAAAGAAAAGACAAACAAACCGAAAATGGATGGATTTTCGAATGTGAATATGTCGCAGTAACTTATTTGCACGCAGTTTAAAAGAGTTATTTATGTCTCCGTGGCAAAAAGGTTAATGTAGCCAAAGAGAGCGTTAAAGGCTGAGTAATATTTCTTATCGTTGTTTCTCATACTCTCACACGTTTGTATAGACATATAGGAAAACGTGGATGGAACCCTGTAGGATTTTGGAGTGCAGGAGTGTTATTGAATCTCACGGTGAGAGAGAGAGAGAGAGAGAGGAGAGGAGAGGATCGAGGATGATAGCAGGTCTTATCACATCGTAGGAAGAAAAACCTGGCGAAAGGGATTTCCTCACGGGAAGTAACTCTATACATTTTATATTGTGATGACAAAATTAAAATCGTCGTCTCAAAAAACCCAGTGTCAAAAGAGTGTACGGACAAGCTAATTCGCATTCTTCAAGTGACAGTGGCAGTGTAAGCCCATTTTAGTGGAGCTCATTGAAAACTCGTTGAAACGTGATGCTGAAAGTTAGCAGGGTGAGAGTGAGGGGATGAGTGAGAGGGACAGAGGGAAGGAGAAAGGTTAGACTTACAGTATTTTGAAGACTGCCTGTGCCGCTCTACTACTCCAGAAGATATAAATTCCTGTCCTCCCCGAACCATTTATTCCCCGTCCAGTTGACATAATCGCATTATTACTACTGACATTACCGGGTTAAAATGTCTCATTTATATTCTTCCTAGGATTAAATTAGTCACCATTTCTCCCCGCTCGTGCATATAGGAAGAACAGAGTTAGAGAGAGGAGCTCCGGAGAGAAGTTACTCTCTTGACTTGAAATCACGACCGTGCAAATGCTCGGAACGTGTTGTGTAAATATCACGTTGTCAGTCATTGACACACAATGATGACTGCTCAAAAGGTTAAAATTCTAAACTTATTTTTCTTGTGTTTTCTTACGCAGGAGTGAATTACTTCTTGGAAGAACATACGGCAGGAAGAAGACACAAGTGAAAATTAAGGACAGTCATTCCTGGAATCGAGTGAGTGAGGAACATAGAGAAAAAAAAACTATTTTCGGCACTATTGAGACCTCGAGCTCGAACGTGTCAGGCCTGGGTGGTCGAGTCATGTCAGTGTTCAATGGCCATCGCCGAAGAAAGATCCTTGCTTTGGTCCGAGACAGATCTCTCTTCCATTCGTGCTAGTTCGTTTGGAGGAAATAGCATCAGTGGTACAAGGCATGATATTAATAACACTACTGCTGCTGTCACTACAGAACTGATGCAGTCCGTCACGGAGTCCTTGATCGTTGGTAGTTCCAGTGGAGGTCGACTCTTTCGAAATAATTTCACAATTGCCACATTGACTACGGACGACTTCGGCCTCATGGATGACTTCAATGACTCAAGTCGGAACTTTAGTGTTGGTCAACTGGAACCACAATTCCCACTTTACATTCGTACAACGTCTACCCTTTTATGTGCTGTGATTCTTTTCATTGGCGTTGTTGGTAATATCCTCGTTCCTATTGTAGTCTGGCGAAACAAAGATCTTCGTAGCTCCACCAACATTTTCCTCGTGAATTTGAGCGTCGCGGATCTCCTCGTTCTTGTTGTCTGCATGCCGACCAGCTTAGTTGAACTTCATACTGAGCCTGAAGTCTGGATATTGGGTGCTACCATGTGTAAGTACACTTTTACGATTTAGTTCTTCCACAATTTTCCTCTCTAATTTACTTTCTTTTTTTTTCCTCCGGGTTTGTGTGCATTTAGAGGAAAACATTTACAATTGGAAACAAATTAGCGCCAAAAAGGTTACTCCATGTGGTATCTATCTATACGCTTCCAGTTGGGATTCATCTGCTTTGGTTCTCACTCAGTAGTTACATTTGGAACCCGTGGGGGAACCCATCCTTCCTTTAATTTTGTTTATTTCCATTCGATTAGAATAGAATGGAGGAGAACAATCATACGATCCTTGTTAGGTTAGGTTAGGAAAGGTAGCTTCCTTGGGTAGCGTCGGGACAGATATAAAATTCAGTGTGTTGTGTACGACGGGGGTATTTATTTGCAAAGGACGGGAATGCAAAACAGTGAGGTACATCTGCTATCCCTTCCATGACTATGGATGAAGCGAAAGAAGTTTTAAGTTCTTCATGTAGATACTTGAGCATAAATACAATTTCCGAGGAACGTTCCTTATACTTTCCTCCGCATGGCATTGCAATGGCATGGCCGGGAAGATAGCAGGGGAAGAAAAAAAAGAACAGAGAGTGTGTTTGTGAGGATCCAAGCCATGGAGCCAATACGGAGGCAGTCAATATATTTACCATTTTACAGTTTGAGTATTCAGGATTTTATTGCAAAGGGAAGCTTATGTACTTACCAAAAGGGTAGGAAGAGTAGGAAGGAGCTCAACGTAACTTGTCTTCTCCTAGATCCGGAGAGGATTCCTCTATCGAGACGGGTCTGAACCCATCTGTTTAATCTGACTTGGACGAGGTTGAATAATAAAGACATTGACCAAAATACGAGTTCAAGTAGTTCCATAATAAAACGAATAGTTGTTTCTACATGAAATACAAATTACCAGGAAAGAAGCAGCTGTTGGACGTATTTTAACTCTGAATCTCCTTATGTTCTTTTGGGAAGGAGGAAAAAAAACGCATCTTAATGTGAAATGATGGATGAGGGAAGAGAGACTTGCTTCTCTTCTGCTTCTAATAAAAGTACTATTTAATGCACTCTGGCTTCTAATCAATGACTAGGATATGTAAGATCTTATTCTCACAATCACGGCGGCAGTGTGTAACACAAGCAAATAGTGTTGCAAATCACGCAACATCTCGAGCTTGACACTGTTTCAGGACTATCCCAATTTTTCAGCTGACGTCCTCACTTCGCTCTCTCTCTCTCTCTCTCTTTTACTCTCTCTCTCTCATTGCAGGCCATGCTAGCACAAAAGATGCATACATAGATACGCACTACCATTCCAGAGAAAATCTCAGATGTATTCAGATTGCGTCTTGAGATTCATACGAAAAGCTCCAGTCTTGGCATTCTCAATCCCAGAACTCCCAAATGATAAATATACTTTGGAAATTTCATTTCTGTTTACTTCATGTTCTTTCACCTCGGAATTACAAAGTTGTAACACATCTTTATTGCCGTCCAAGGACTACAAGCCTTGTAAAGTGTTCTTCAGCTTCCACTCTAAAAACATTATTTTGAAACAATTTTAATTATTACAAATTTTAAAAACTAATTTTGTACTTTAATGTATCCACTAAAAATAAAAACTCATGACCTAACCCCTCACTAATCCCACGGCTAGTACTGAGCCGAGCAGGTGCATACCTTGCCCCATTTGATTACCATCCGGTCCTGAAGTTCTGAATAGAAAGACTCAGAGAGTCAGAGTATTACAGAACCTCAACACCCCAAGCCAGTAGTAGGATAATTGAAATGTCGAGAAAGTTCCTGAAACGTACCAAGCGTTGTAACATGTGCCTAAAATCCCTTCCCATATGTTTGCATGCATGTTGTAGATGCAGTGTCAATGCTGAAGGTAGGCTTGCCCATGGGAAAGAACTCGGTTTAAGTATCCCCTTGGTATGTAGATTTCTTCTTGTCGCAGGTTAATACTGGATCTCTGGCCAGTGAAACAAGTAGTCAGTTGGATCAGGGTGGATGTGTGGCATGGAAGCGTGTAAGAAAATTCCCTTTCAAGATTGCCTCTGAATGGACGACCGGAACGCAATTAGCTAACTCTGTATCATACTGCTGCTCTATTTCCTGTGGGAATTAATCGCTAACTTAAGATGTAGTTTGTGAGGACTTCAAGGTTCTAAAACTTCTCTAGGTTTTCGTAGGAATTTCCACAGAACTAAAGTTGAAGAAAATTGTAGGATCAGAGACAAATTTAAAGGAAATTAAAATAGACTGAGAGTTGTTTTTTTTACGTCAGTTCTCCATTACAGTGCAAATACATACATACATATATATATGCCTGCCAGAGCAGTAACCTACGAATAAAATAGCTATTTAGCCTCCAGACCGTAAGTTACAGTTGCTTGAGAACTCTCTCTCTCTCTCTCTCTCTGTGAAGGAGAGGGCTATAGCAAATGCCGTTTAGTACGATATACTTAAGTAACACCAAAGAAAGGAAGTACGGCGGTAAACCCATTTATACGCTTCGTAGGAGTATGGGCCCATGCATCAAGTAAGACATTCAAGGCTTGTACCGAGAGGACCGAGTCACTGAGTGTACGTATGCCCCGTGTCGATAAATAAGTGTCTGCAGCTAACAATAAGAATTATTGTATGACTCATTAGTTGTGCTAAGTTGAGCGAAAGTTATGTCATGACTTCTTCCTTCCTTCCACATCCAGCACTGCAGTATCCTACCGGTAATGGATGCAGTTACATGAGAATGTGGACCCACTTTTCCAACCAGCTAACTCAAGAGTATGTAGGGACTACTAGAAGGCAGACGGAACCTAAACACTGTGACATTCAACTTGTAAAAATTGTTGAAATTTGAAAGCCTGAGCATTTGGTAACTGTTTTAGCAATTTTTCAAATCTCCACATAAACTTGCTTTTGAAAAGTTGAGAGATAACGCTTAAATTGAAGCACCCCCGGGGACTGGCACAAGAGGACATTCTATGTACATAGGGGCCGGGCTGGCCAGACGATTGTTTAAAAGTTGTTAAAAATAAATTCATCAAAATGGTTTGTAGTTGGAAAGTTTGGGAGTATTAGGATCCAAAGAATTTGATTCCAATTTAATCCTGCTTGAAAGTATCTAAATCTCCCGAGTAAGGCAGCTCGCTCCGCTCGGACTGATTCGCCTTTTATCCAGCTGGAAATATCCCGAGTTACATTTACTTGAGCTGAAAAAAAATTCTATGGAAGATGGTTATTTTGAAATTGTCAATTTTTTACTCCATTCTTCTCTCCAGCTCCTGTTTCTATGAAAACATGACTTCTGCTTCACTCAAATTTGATTCTCTCGCGTGTGGTTTTTCCACATGGAATACTCATGATCATAATACAATCGTGTTCCAGCGTTCTTCCCTCACGTGGGCCAAATGTTAGTCCGAGATAGGGAATGCAATGAATTACCATATTCCAAACTATTATGAAGAAGCAAAAAAAAAAATATTTTCCTTCAATTTTTCCCTGCGTCAATTTTTTTTATACTCCTCATGCATTTTGAGAGTCAGGAGAATGCTATTATCATTATCGTATGCACGGTACATGCACACATTATTCCTTTGCACGAGATATGAGGCCCAGTTCAAATTACTTGCATGCCCGAGGAGACTTGCAGAAATTCTTCTTCTCGTACGGTGTAATGCTGATACCATGAGCTTTCTCAACTTCCAAAGTGTGACTTGTCTATAATGTAATAGAGATATTTGTGTATTGCATGGCTTATGTGTTCTCCAATGTTATTTTATTCTGGCTCTGTGGATGATATGTAGGACTGGGTATGCATAGAACCCCGAGTATCTTTATATGATAAGCTATCATATAAAACTCCCATGCATGAATAAATATTGCAGTGCTGCTCTGCTCCCATGTCGTTTTCTATTTCTGTGGACCCGAGACCTATAAGATTTCATTGCATGCGTAAATATAAACTCAGGAAATCTACCATCTTCGCATCCGACAACATCCTGAAAAAACTTTTTCCGCGCTAAAAAAAGAAGCAGAATAGAGAATTCTGAGGGGATTGTGGGAGAGAGATGTAGTTTCAACTTCAAAATCCTTTGCAATGCCACCGCAAAAATGCTTTGTGATTTCTGCATACGATGGATCATAGTTGCATTATTCTCTTGATATTGAATTGGCTCCTGATCGTAAATCCCGTCGTACTTTTCGAAATGGGGGGCTTGAGGAAGCCAGCCGAGGAACTATGAGTGGGATTTTCTTATTCTTTTCTAATAAGCAATCATTGTCTGTATCGCAACAAGACATGAAAATGTAAATATTTTTATGCAAAGCTACCCGCTGTTTTTTTTACTCCTCACGAATTCCGCCTTTGCTTATCCCCTTACTGCCTGTATGTAAGCACATGTGCCCTCATACACTTGACTCTATATGTCCTAGTCTGTCAGGGTGCAGTAGTCATCCTCAAAATTGGCCACCCCGTAGTATAGATATTCGTATATGAAAGGGAAGCCGACCATTGTATTTACGAAGCACATTAAGTGAATATATGCCAGGCGTCTCATATATGTACGTAGAGTCCATTGAGTATATTTAAGTGTGAGTAACCAGGACATCATATTATTTCTATATCATAACTCAAAGGAGGTCCGGGTCGGACTGCAACCAAAAACTGTTTATTTTTCTCGATCTATTGCCCAAAGCGCATTCCTCATCGGACCCAGTGTACGACATAAAGTAAAACAAATGGAACTCAATATAAATACCTTTTTGGCAAATGTGGGGAATGGATTTATGCTTTTAGTGGCGCCGGAAATGCCGCTTTTGCTTCTGGTATTTTTTTAAGGAAAACTTTCAGTAGTTTAGTAATGTTTTTACAATGTTATGCTATTGACTGCTCCTTAACCGGCGACAGTCCCTGGTTTCTGAGGAAATGTTATTTTTCGTGTGCATTCCCAGCTATAGCGTACACCCCCAACAAAATACGCCCATCAGATGACAGGTGCGGAGACTCATCAGAACACAACAAATGCGACTTTCCAAATGATAATAAATACTCATTAGGGGAGAATTTATTTGTGGTTCGTATTTATGAACGAGGAAATTTCACAATAGTGACAAAACCATCACAGGTGTGAAAAACTAATAACGCAAGAAATAGTGACAAATGATGACATAATGAATCAGCTGGGCTGCATTTTTCTAATTTCATTAAAGACTTTGACTGTAATGACGATGGAATGATCTACCAATATTATTAATGGCGAGATTACGGGATTCAAAGCAACTACCAATTTATTTCCCTTGATTGCATTCAAAGACCTAGGGACTACAATGTTAAAATGATTATCCCAACTTTTGGGACTGACTAAGAAATCATTTACAGACCGAGCTGTTGACAGAAATGACACCTTCGCTTTGCATTGAGGTCATTAAAATTATGACTACAGAAAAAAATCTCATCTGTATTTCCTGTGCAGATTTATAGTATTGTGGCCGATGTACACAATTCAATGGGAAGCATTTGCACGGAAATAAATCCCTATGTATGCATCATACGCCTGTACGTGTGTATGTACATACGCGTGTACGGATGACAAAGTGAGGAGTACGTGCGAAGAAACAGGGATCAATTGGAATGAGCAAATTGTGCCAGCTTCATTTCCGAGAGTATTTTTATCACTGCTCTCCCCCCTCGAGCAAATGGAAATCATTAGGACTCTGCATTATCAGTGGCCAGATGAATGCTAGCATTTGCTCATTATGATCAAATAATTAATGTGTTTTGTAAATATATATGTAACTATTTGAATGTGCTACATCCCGGTGCTCTAATGACATTATCAGTTCCTCATGGGACTCTTGTGTACACAAATTTTCTGTACACGTTAATGTGAGCGCATTCAAGTATGATGAACATTTAAAGATGAAAAAAAAGCAGTAGCAGGAGATAATTTCCTCCAATGAACCTCTAAATGAATTCTAAATTGAGTCATGAGGAGAGGAGAGGAAGAGAGAAGTCATAATTTACTATTTATTACGAAGGGATTGAACTCCGAGATACCTGTCATGATTCATGGTAGGAAGAAAGAGTCCATTTAATGTTTGCTTGACATGAAGTTTCAAGTCTCTGATCACTTCGGGCAGGCGAGGGATGACAAGACCCTAGGTTT
This sequence comes from Allacma fusca, assembly GCA_947179485.1. Taxonomy (NCBI): domain Eukaryota; kingdom Metazoa; phylum Arthropoda; class Collembola; order Symphypleona; family Sminthuridae; genus Allacma; species Allacma fusca. Next base: position 45,944,211 of record OX359249.1, on the reverse strand, counting down.
GTACCAATACAAAAGAAGAAATGAATTTTATTTTTTTATGTTGACAGACATGTAGATTTTGTCAAGTTGACTATAGGAATGGAAAACAGTATCCGTCAAACTTGGCGATGAGTAAAAATATCAGTTGGTAACTGGTTCTTTCAACCACGGACTGTCGGTATCTTTGACAATCATCGTCTCATCTGTTCTTTTCATTGCATATGGTCTGATCCAAGCTGTATAGAGGGAGAGAAGTTCATATATGTACATAGCCTTTGGAGTCTGATAAATATCCGCTTGGATTTGCTGGAGTAGCCTTTATTTACATTATTAATATCCTACTTTACTTCCAAATGTATTCAGTCCTTCCAGGAGAGTATTTGTGTAGAGGAAATTTGGTCGTGGAATGTGCATCTTCACATGGTGGAATTTTATCTTGAGCATGACAACCATACCAAAAGTCTCCCCATGTCTATGTACGCCCATGTCACCTCAAGTTTACTTGCAGTAGTATCTACATAGTAGGGTTGGAACATGAACGCAGTTTTATTTATTCACAAACAGCACGCACAAAAATAATAGTGTCTTGTATCTGTTCTTCCCTCACAGTCTCTACACAGATACACACGAAGAGGAAATTTTGTTTGACAGACTAAATTGCCAATGTTTATTTCATGTCTAGAAAGCTATTGCTATTATCGTCGTGCTTTTGACGTTTTCGATTGAAAAGCCACACTTACATGCCTCTCGGCTCCTTTTTTTACATGTAAGGAGAGTCACAAAGCATCACCGCCGAAATTCTTGGAGATTGTACTACACATGCTCTTTGTTTTCTTCTGTTTCCTAAACTCTGATTTTTGGAATTTCCCTGTGTAATATGCCATTTTTCCCTTTAATATTAGATTACAGCCTCATCTGCAAACTATCAGTGCTCAGATTGTCTACACGAAGATTAGGAGTTATGTATATGTAGATGCATATCTACATCAAGATGCTATCACATTTCACGTCCCAGGATCCACAATGAGTGTGTACATACAAATACTATTTAAGCGTGCTCATTGATTGGCTCAAATGGATTTTATTGTGCTGTAGATAAATAAATTTCCGAGATTCAAATTTCCAAGATAGAGAAATAAAATGTGGCATTTTGCCACTGTCTTTAATGTTCTCTTTCCCAGTAATGCAGTAACTGCTGCAGTTATCATTTACACTGCAGCACCTCATCCTCCTACCTATGTACATTTTCCCTAATGTCAGTTGGCAACATTTTGGGGCTGATGCAAGTCATAAATTATCAAATCGACGAGTTTGTGAACCTAGGAACATTTCGGATGGTGATTCCTGGAATTTTATTCTGTTTACTGCAGATACTCCTAACCTGACATAAGATGTAAACATTAGATGCTCTCACAACCAAAGTAGCCTTTCCCCTTGTTTTCAGTTATACGTTGCCCATTTGTAGGAATGAAAATGTTCTACTCACCCTAATTTCGTACTCGTGCCAAGGTTGAAGTATTTACTGGGTTTATATAGACTCTAAACTCAAATGTAATAATACTAAAATTTTATATTCTTCTTCCAGGGATCATACTAAACACTGATTTACCTTGAAGAATTATTTCTATTTTTAATAATTCCTAGGAAATGGGCATGTTGCTAAAAATTCTTGTAACTAGAAATATTACCACCTCAATTTTGTACAAAAATATTTTGTTGTGCATGGGATGATCGTTTAGTTTCCATTTAGGATTGAAGCCCCAGAAATTACGAGGTCTCTCATATTTGTGTGTTTGAAAACATCTTTAAGAGTAGAGCCACATAGGGCCACCAGGGGAAAATAGGCACTTAAGTATCTAGTATCCATAGTTAAATTATTTTTTAATCTATCCAGCCCTTAGAATCCAGAAATCTAATAAAAAGGTAGGTAGGTACTTGGTACCCAAATATGTTTTACTATTTGGCATGTAAATGATGGAATCAAAGGGAATGACAGCAAACCTGTTGAAAAAGAAATTGAGAGATCTGGGAAATGACGCAAAAAAATGTTAAATAAGGTAGACATTTATGAAATGGAATGAACTCGTGAATAGAATTGACATGCTCTCCCGCCTGTCCGGATCTCTAGGAATTGCATTTGAGGCCCGATTTGTAAATCGAAAGTTAAGGGAAAATTGATTTTTGATCATGCAATTTTCTCTCTATTCATGTTTTGACAAAAGAGTAAGGGACTTCAATCTGGAGAATACTTAGTGGCTTAAAATGACACTGAGAGTCGTGTGCATGAGTCCTGGGTATGTCATTTGGATATAAAAAGTTTTGTCCAAGCAAGGTGTGAATATACCATTTCTCATCCCATTTGTGTCATGTGATCCGTCTAGGACGGGGTTAGACCTTCAGGCAGACATACATACATACTTTGTACGACGAAATTTAACGGTCTTCGAAACTCTTGAAAGTCGGCAAGGATCTGGAATTGAGACGATGAGAAAATACGTTCCATGTAAAGTACATAAGAAGGGTGAGACCGAGGTACAAAAATTGCCCCAGTGAATGCCATGACATGGGGAAAAGCCTTCCTGTTGGCGTCTGGTGCAATCTTGACATCCTCGGAGGAATTTTTAAGAGGTGTGTTACAGAGGTGAATCAAATTTTCTTTATATATGGTTCCGAAAATCCTTGCATTTTCTCCCGTAGATAGAGCACATGTAAGCCCTTATTAAAGCAGTCGAATGGCAGTTCACTCCAGGGATGAATGTAATTCTTTCATCCGTTTTGGATAGGTGGACTATTAGGACAGAGAGTGATTGCATCCAGACCCTACTGTTTGTTTGTGGGAATCGGTCCAGACCTATACTTAATGCACACCCGGAGCCGGTTCAGATGTTATAGAATTTTCTGACAAAAATTATTGGAAACGTTGATGAGAAAAAGGATTTTGGCGGGCGAGCCAAACTGAAACTGCAAGAGTAAGACTTGTTGTCGCACCATTATATTATTGATAGCAAGTTCACACTTGCTCAGTCATATAACACTCACTGACAGAGTTACATAGCGGTGTAAAACTATGCATCTGCAAGTATTTTCTTCTCGTAACATTAAACCTTTTCCCTTTGATTCCTTGATTCGAATTTCGAAGAATCAGGTCCGCTGGGATGGGAATCTATATCCCCCTATCTTGAAGTTCCATCTCAAGGCATGAGAGAGCTTCCGTACTCCCAGTCCCAATCAGTCAGTTATGTAATCTTTATGATAAGAACATACCGTAGTAGTGATACTAGAGACATGAGCTATTTACAAGCTTGTTAGATTAAAATAAATCACTAGGGAAGGGATTCCGTTCCTGGAATATTTTAATACGAACCGATACTGCAATTATTATTGTTACCGATATCTGTTGATATTTTATCCCTCACTGCTCTGAAAAATAGTGTTCTTCGGTAGGGCTTGCATTTTGGTATTTTCTTTGCTAATAGGCAATCACAAAAGTAGTGGCATCTGTAAACAATATAGAAATTCCAAGATTTTTCCTCCTACTTGTTCAATTCATTGGGACTACTTCTAATAATTCATCAATTCCAGGTTTTTATGCTCCTCAAGGACAGGTTCCAATCCGGTCTATGGTGGATTGTTTCCCAGCTGTTGAGGCAATTTCTTTCCAGGGTAGTATTGACACGAGTGTCATCTTAAATATATTGAGTTTGAAAGTTATTAGATGGAGTGGAGACCTGACCTTGATGATCGCCTTTGTTTTTCTAGCGGAGTACAAATAAACAAATTGAAGAAAAACTAACGCTGCAAAACTACATTAATGGTTGGATTAGTCCTACCATTAGTTTTCCAAAGAGGGGAAACTTTGATTGAAAAACGTGTCCTCTTAAATACAAGTCCTTAATGTCAAGGCACGAAGAGGGACTTTGTGTACTGTTCCCGAACAAAACTTCTGCATTGCCAGCAAAACCAGCCCGTGTATCGGGATACAGACATAATAATGAGGATGGGAGATTTTGAAAGAAGTGCAGGTACATAGGTTAATGGTACAGGACATGATACTGGAGAAGAAAGTTCTTTTTGGGGTGGGTAGAACGAGTCTCTACAGCTAAATAAACAGACTTACAGGGGAGCCCATCTGCAGGACTAAACCACTGATTCGTACAATTACATGAGATGTAATCGCGTGGTAGGTAACATGAAAGCCTGGTAAGACCTTGGACTATTAGACATTCTGGAAACAATAGCTTTTCTCCTCCAAACTTTCTTTTATATAAGTAGCTATCTATAGATTCATGTGTGCTCAGCCCTTTCATTCTCTGAACTTTAGAATCTCATTCCGTCGTTTCTTCTCACCACTCAAATTCCGCCTCTACATATGTATTTCCCTTGAGGAAACTGAGAAAGCTTAATTATTGTTGTGACAAAAAAAACAGGTTACTTTTATGTGTTAATTCAATGAGTGACTCCCGGGAAATCTAGTGTAGGGGATTACAAAATGTAATAATTGTCGTCATCATCAATAATTGCCATTTATAAACATCATGTGATTAGTTCTGATGAACAATGAGAAGTAAGTATTGTATGGTTGATCATTATTTGGCTATACTTTTGTTGTACTCCCTTCCGTCCTTCTTTCATACCTAGATTCATACTCAAGATCAATTCATCCCCGAGATTTGCGTGTTCACGTTATACGTCCTACTAGGCCGTGCTTACTTGTATTGGTGTCTATTGTCTAAATCAATTATTGTAATTGATGTAAAAATTCTGGGAATTAATCCTAAATTGAAATGTTTCTTTGAATCATCTAGCCAATTGTGCTAGGCCTCAGAAGAGGGAATTGTAATACGCTAGGAATCTTAATCTCCTTTCAATGCTCAAATATTACTTAAGTTCAGTCCTTTTGAAGAAGTGTGCGGACAAAGGGAACAAGTCTTTGAGCAAAAGTCTAAACTTGCTTTCCTTCATTCCTTTGAGCTGTGCTGTATAATCGGCAAAAGTTGTCAATACTTGTGAACAATTTGACAGCTGTTAGCATTGCGGCAAGAACTGAAAGGAAATAATAATTATTCAAGAACTTAGACTGAAGGGCGTGCAAAAACATGTATATCTGGGTATTGTTTGGTAACTCTGGCATAATATAAAAAACACAATGAAAGAAGTACCATCTAATAAAGGGGACCTCGTAGACTACATGGTCCTCATCATAGCGTTAATAATGTGTTAACGGTGAATATGTTTTTCATGTCTAGAATTTTACAAGACGATGACAGTGATTTGTTGTTCATGTCAACCTGTTCAGATTCATGCCATTAGCTGGAAACAAATGAGTGAATAACAGCTGCTATCATTCCAGTCTCCCTAATAAACCTCTATGGACTTGAGATTTTTTTTTTGTTTTTGTAATAAAGGCTTGAAATTTGTTGACACCAAATTTTTAGCTACATATTCATCATACAGGCATTTATTAAGCAATTACAAGCAAAATATCACCTTATGAATCACCTTAGTTCTCTTGTCTACGGTGATGGCACTTGATTTCTATTGTTGTTGGTAGTGTTGTTTTGTGATGGCCTTTATGCTCAAGTGTTGTTCCACCAGAAATCCTATGTTTGGTAAACATTGACTTGGGTAGTGCTAGGAGCTACTAGTTTTATTATCCAAGAGGCGATGGGAAGGTTGACCAACTGCCACTTCAAGTAACTACAATGACATTAACTTGAACCAACGGAGTAAATAAAATATATTTGATGCAGATTTGTCTCAACTTGTAGATGTCTGGTGAAAAACTGAAGCAGCGCGCAATTTGATCTAAACGCTGATAGCGCAGTAATATAATGCTAATTTACTTATGGACATGATGGATTGCTTTCTTCCAACTTCTCCTAATAAGTAGGCTTGAGTGGTAATAGGCAACGAGGAATCTTCCCTTCGAAGTCATTGTTACTGGGATTGCAATTAGTGTAAAAATGTGAACGTACACATTGAAGTGTACAAGTTGTAACTCCAAGTTTACAGCTGACTACACCAAGTTTGATTTGGATGCTTTTGAATCTCGCTCACAGCTATTTTTTATAAGCAAGGCAACGCACATGCAGTAAGCACTATCACCAATCTGAAATATTGATAAATGAGGATAGTTTTCTGTATCTGCTCAAGAAATTAATTACTACTTCAATTTACACAACAATCTGAGCCGAAAATGGTAAATTCCTTATAGGTAATTGCTTATCTTCAATTTCCATTTGGTCCGCTGCTCACAATTGTTTTTGTTCACCAACTATTTGACAGTTTGCTTTATTCACAGGTCACTTCAGCTCTCGTAGGGTTGTGTACAAATTTGAAAAATTAACGGGACTTTGATTCTGAATGGCTTGGTGTAGAGCCCAGCGATTCAACGATTTTAATTAGGGGTTCGTTAATGCCTAATGACATTCCACGGCATTGGTCCGTTTCTTGTGCCTTCCTAATTTATCAATAACAAATTTCACACTACAATAATTATATTCTTTTAAGGCGTTTCGAACTAAATGACGCGTAGGCATAAATTGCGTAAGCAAGCCAGATGCAATATGATAGCATGGCTCATTCCTTGTGGTGACTGAATATGTAATTTGACAGGATGCATTCTGAGACACTTCATGCTACTTGATATCCCTCTAATAAGTCACTGTGTACATAAACCGTGTGATAATTATGAAATGGTAACATTTTATTTGAACAGTTACATATTTATTCGCAGGATTCCTTAGACAAATGTCATATTAGTTGTAATTGGGATGCAAAAAACTTGCGTTAAAGCTTCACGAAAAGCACACAATTAACTAAATCCTAATGTAATTAACTTTCTTGAAAAATATTGTTTGGATAATTATATTTTGAATCCAAGATACAAACCTTGAATCTGCCTGTTATTATACTAAAATTCTCAAAATAGTACCTAACAGGAAAAGAGTGTTTCGTATGATTTATTTAAACTGGAAATTGTTCAAAATGCCCAGGCATCATTTACACCAACAAAATAGCAAGACATCTTGATCGATTTGGTGAACATATGTATATGATATATGTATATGAACCTACTTTGCCTAATCAATTCAAAACTGTTTACCCACATTTCAACCTTGACATTGTTTTGACGGCTTGTTATTTCTGAACTAAATTACGCATCTAAAGATGAGGATGCCCGCATTGACATATAAGTTCACATGATTCATTTTTCAAGTCAACGAAGTATCCAAAACTAAATGCGTAGATTACAAAACAAATTTATTTAATAAAGCGTCAGAACGAATACTTGTTATTGTTTAAAAACAGTGGTATCGCCGGAATTATTTTAACAATTTCAATGGCTTTTAAAACTGACAAACTTGTACACATATGAAAACGGATACAAGAAATAGCGTCTGGAAAGCGAAATGGCTAGTTGTTAGAATGTACATACGAAAGTAAATTATTTGTAGTATCCTGCCCATTGTTTTCTATGAGCATGGAATGTGATGAGTATCACATCGTTTGACTGACAAAGACGAATAGACATGTTCCAAACCCTTTCATGCACACCTTCCACCGTACAAGTGAAATCTTACCCTATCTTAATTAATACACTCTATTGATTTAGCCCGTAAAAACGGAGGCTGGGAGATAAAATTGATGCAATTGAGTATGAAGTGGATATAAAGTTACAATGTCTGTACATACTTCGAAATCAAGGATTTTGGGAACATATTGGACTTGCACTTGGAGCGAGCATGGCTGAGCGTAAAAATAAAATCAAAATCCTTATTTGAAGTGTTTGGAATAGTGTTAATGGGCTCTTTGTTAAATTGAGCCGATTTCGGAAATCGGTCGATTAAACTACTGTTACTAGGAGAACCAGTTCAGGAATACGAGGGGGTTAATGTGACATGTATAGGAGCGACAGTACTGTACATGTACAAGGCGCGATACTCACGTAGAAAGTGTTGACTGCCTGGAAGAAAGCAGACCGATTTAATATTCGGTCTGCCTGTCGGTAACCGTTATGTTATACTGTAGACATGGTGAGCGAGGGGAATAGTAATGGAGAAATCGGGGTGCCTCAACAAGCGGAAAGTGTGTGTTGCCTGCATCCCAATTTGTGGAAATGGAATGGTCATTTAGTAGATTACTTTAGGTCGGTCTGCTCTTTTCACTCTTTCCGGTCGACTCAATTGACGCTTTCATGTATATCTGGGGATGGTCGCTTAAAGATATCACTTTGCTTGGGGTTGGTGGATCATGAAATCCTGCCTGAGCCGTTTTTTCCCTATTTTTTCCCGTATCTTTTTTCCTCATATGGATGCCCGTACACTAGACGGGGGTACACATTTGACATACTCATATATGTACATACGGAGTAGTAAATGGTGGGAGCACTTGTTCAAGACTCTTTGCTTTGACGAAGAACCCACCGCTCCTTAGCTCGTTTGAATATGGGCAGAGGGAATGGAGCGGAATGGTGAGATGGAAGAAAGTATTTCTTGAAAGAGAGTGTGTCATCTATAAAAGACATGAGTGACTCTTTCATGGAACAAGTCTTATTGTCATCCTTGAGGGAGTCTAAAACCATGGTACACTACACTCTCAGGTCTTCCACACATGCAAACTCTCGGAGGGTGTCCATTGAGTGGAGATGAAATGAGCAAGACTTATCATTTACTAACATAATACTTTTCAAGACTTCCTCAATAGATACTTTCTATTCCTTCTGAGATTTTGGCTGCTAATCGTTTAAGTGAGACCAACTGGACCGAAACCCATTACTAATCTTGAGCTTACCACACTGCATTCTATATCAGCCTGTAGCAATGACCTACGCTACTACCCACTTGATTGCTCCAGTAGCTTCTGGTGAGTGAGAAAAATCGCTACTCCACTGACAATCTCCCTTTCATCTGAAGCGAAACGCACTCATATGGAACCTCCTTGTGTATCTTTATTGATGGCGTTTTTTATGTTATTTCTATTTTTTGGGCTGTAGTCTCATTTTGGGGTTTCTGCCCCAGAGCTCTAGGCTCCCTGTTAATCCATCCTGGGTCCATACATGCTTTCAACGTCTCAGCACACATTTAGATTGATTGTACGATATAGCATTTTAGCATTATATTGATAGCACGCTGATATTAATTTAATGGAATGTCGCCCCTACGTGTTTACATAGATACGTACATATCCTCCCACAAGCACAATGCTTAGTACATATTGTTCAAGAACCAGCAAAAAAAATGTAGGGGTTTTGGTAAATGAAATAACCTTTTCAAATCAATCTGTTATGCTTATTGAGCAAGGTTAATCGTATATCTGTAATTACATATAATTAATTTGAAGTTATTACTAATTATATGAAGTTACAATCAGATGCAATTGTGATAGTAGCGCTTTTCTTAAGGCTAAATATGTTCTAAGCCTAAATCATTGTAAAGCTCTGGAAATTACTGTACTGTTCCTAGTAGGGGCATAGGTAATTACATGTTCTTGTACACTTGTACTTACTATACAGGAAAGAGGTAGCAGTGAAATAAATATTTTGTCTATCTACAAATTAATGTTTCCTCGGCGTGTTGAAACTATTGAGTGTTTGGTGGGAACAATCTCAGTCACCATTTAACTACTTACCACCCAGACGACTGCGTTGTTGAGAAGCATTAAGCATCTTTGGTTTAACCTAAATCGGAAACACTCGTGAGAGATTCCTCAAGAGTAACTGGATGAGTACATGTCTACAGTTTTGGAATTCCAGGAAAGAAAACAAATCCCAGCAGTGGAGCAGATGTGGAACTGATTAATTATGCAATTTAGCACCGAACAATCGTATCTTTTGCAATTTTCAGGAAGGCTGAACGCAGTTTATGTACCACGGGACGATTACATTTGTGTGAAAAGGATTTCTTGTTAGCGAGATGACTTCCATGTATTACGAGCCTTGTGCTCCGTGTTGATGTATTCTATGTGGATAATGGGTAGGAGCTGAAAATAATTGTTGGCTATTCATCCCTCACTCAAAACTTTATTTGCTTTACCTACTACAAAGTGGGAAAGGTTAAGAATACAAGTAATAAAAAAAGAGGCATTATTTTTCCACCAAATCACCACTGATACTTGATCTATTGTAAAGGATATGGAATTAGCACTGGGGCTACTCTCTCACTATTTTCCTCAGTCCCAGCTTGCATGGATGGGGGTTACAATATACACCTATATCCATTGTAGTCACTGAGCACTCAAACTCTCCGTCAAGGTATGACGAGTAAAAACAACATGTCAGTATGTCTCCGAGAATTCGTTACCTATATGTAACTTGTACATGCTCCGCTCCTGTAGGAGATGCTAGTAGAGAGCAACATGAGTTCGGTACATCCTGTCATCGTGCCAATAACAATCAAGTACCTCTTTCGTAAAATAGGTCTCGCTTAATGGCTACAAGTTTTCTGACGAGACGGAACACTAATAATAATACTATCCCCTGGATTATTTTGCTTTGAACATTTGCTCTTTTGGCAGGCATGTCTTGGGATGACCAGGATCATTTACCCTGCTGAGTAATTGTTTTTAGCATGCAGCCTTGCTTTTCCCCTTCTTATGCTTATTATATGTACATATGGGAATTTCTCTGGACGAATGTAGGCGGATGCATAATTAAATGTGCATCACATTTACAGTATGAAATTGAATATCTGATGGTTTATTTTCCCTTGAAATGAATTGTCTTACATGTACATATTTCTGAACGAACAAGTAGCATCAGCATCTGCTCTTTCTGTGTGCATATTTATTTGAGCTTTGTAATATAATTATTCTACTGTGAAATCATAATAATTCTTAATATAATAAATAGCTCTTTCTATAGTTAACAATAATTATTCTATAAATTAATAGAAACCTCTGTTTATAATTATAAAATATAATATTCGTATGTGTTATAAAACCAGCTATTATAAAGCTGGTGTATCGGATTTCATACAGCTCAAAACAATAAGATCATCACAAGGTTTCCTCAGTTTTGATTTGGCCTGTTCTCTCAAATCCATCCCCAGTGTGATTTAAATTCACAAAGAAAATTCAATTCAAACACAATGAGCGAAAGTTAGTGGGATTTTTGTAACCTGATACTTATTTAAACCCCCCATTAGTACCTACACAATGCATGGTTCTATTATTTGTAAAAACAAAGAGGCGCTAGCACATTATGTTTCAGTGCTACTCAATTTGACTGCCATTCTCAAGGTGGGTTGATAGAAGTGTGGAGAAAGTTTGAGAAGGGAGGACGCATAGGGAATAATATCTATCAGCTGCCTCCAATCATTACATTTCTGGGCTTATCCCAATTGATGGGTTGTTGTTAGTAATATGGAAGAATATAAAAGTAAATAGGAGAGTAGACATATTATTGTAGCTGTTTTGGAAATATTGTTAAAGACATTGTATCCTTCAAGTAGATTAGGGAATGTATACAGGGAAATAAAAAATTACACCATCATCCCATCGTAATTCTTGGTTACGGAATTCAGAAGAAAAGCCAAGACTTTCTTGGATGACTACATCCCAAGTTACAGATATTCTCAGTGGTGTCACTGAAAACCCAATGGGTTGTGGATAGAGTTGGCTGAGTGTGGATTAGTCCATGATGAGCCGTAGTCCCCGTGCCGTGAAATGGATTCACATCTTTGATATCCTCCTTCCTACCGTCTTTGAACAGTAACGGATATAGCCTGACCATTATGATTATTAGAGAGCACTATAATAAAAACAAACTTGGAACTTCTCACACTCCTTGTTTCTCTTGGTGTGCACTGCAGGAGCTCAACAAGGGTTTCCTAGCTACAGGGTTTGAGAGCTCTCTTGCAAATCCGAGATCTGCAGACCTGTCTTCATGCCGAGCTCATCTCCTTCCTTAGGATACCGTTTCTTATGCACTACCCAAATTCACTCTCCGAAAATTATTCCTCCCAGACCTACTTTGCCTAGTTTTATTGCAATAGAAATTGTACAGGCACTCTGAATGCCTGAATGGAATCAAGGTACCCAGCAGGAGGTTGGAAGTTGCAAGGTATCGGTTTTAACCCGTAATTGCAAGTCGTAGCTGGATGTTTACATGCTTTGCCCCCATAGCCTACACTCGTTGACTACTATCATCCTCGTGGAATATCAGGGGATTATGTATCATCTGAGGCAAGGTATGTACTGCATAAATTGTATCTATCTTCTACAATGAAATATTATTATGGGGCAGCCGTTCGTGCACGCAGTTTGTGCTACAGCACTCTCAGGGAAAGTCGACTTGTTTGGAAGCTAAAACAAAATCAAATGCTGGCGATGCGATGTTGTTGGTCTCTGTGTCTCCTCACGGCTCAGTAAGTTCAGGCAGCCTACGCAGCAATTTTTTAATCAGATAGAGTCAGTGTCAGGAGTCACGGTAATATTCATAATCAGAGGAGACATGTGAAGGGACAATTTGCAACTCATCCATGCGAGAATTGTTTTCGTGGTCTTGTACACTCAAAGGATCATAGTGGAAGGCTATAGTGGAAAGGATAGATACACGTGCATTTGCTCTTTTCATAAATCCACAAGATGTTGTTTACTATAACCATAACTACAACAGTACTCTGGGCAATTTCAAATTATCTCGTTACATTGTCATTTAAGCAATACAGTAGAGATGAGGTGTGCATTTACATATTGCGAAAATGAAAGCAGAGAATTCATAACATGCCATGTAACCTTACGTTATACAAAACCAGCATACATTTAAACATGAGAGCGTACATACAAGTCCTTATGAAGTGAGTAACTGTAGCTTCAGAGGACTTGGCCACTGCCACATGTAATATTTGCATAGAAACTGGAGAAAATGGAATTTTGTAGTAAATTCTGGTCCTTGGTTCTAACAACTTGTGAAAACACCGGGCTGGGAATCAGTGAGGCAGGGCAGGGTGTAAAGACAACAAGATCCATGGAGCTATGCACTGCTGTATGAACACGACTACCCGTGTGCTCCAGACGAGTGTAAAAACTCCAGCTATTCCAATTTTTCAGCAGTGAAATCTTAGTACAAGGGAGGGAAAATAACACATTACCCAAATTTACGACGGACCTTTCAAATAAATCTGTGGTATGTTATTTGCTCCTTTAAATCTCTCTGGAAGTTTGCACCCCGGGCCGTAATTGCTTTTTCTCCTTGGTACTCAAATAAGTGCAATGTGAGGAAAATCGAAGAGTATTATCATAGTTCCTTATTTTATTTGCATTCGGGAAATTGAATGCACAACTTTCTTGAGCTTGGGTGCAGTAAATAGAGGTATTTGTTAGAGCCGCCTCCGCAATAAATTAGTCTTTCCTGACCTCCACACAAGGGAAATAAAATGAGGGAAGTAAGGGAAAAGAGAGTGTTTGTGTGGCATACTAAAAACATCCTTATCAGCCGGGTGCATCATGCCCTTTGAAATCCGGTTGGATTTTTCCCAACATTTCTATTAAATGAAATTTTCCCCGCTATATGGTAAAGTAAATATGATAATGAAATTTTGAGCGGAGAATTTATCGCGTCTAATAGTTATCACTTGATCTTCACGTAGCTTCCATGGTAATTCATCTGCTGAAAACAAATTTTCAAAAGGTAGAAAATCAAGTGTAACTCCAGATGTTACTTGGGATTTGGTAGGGAAATGGTGGTAAGGGTAACACATGGTGAGAATTACCGGAGGTGAAATTTCAACTTGAATGACAATACCTCTCTGAGAGGAACAAATGAGAAAAGTTATTTACATGGAAATGCTCCATATCACACTCTCTTCTGTCTCCTCTCCTGGTGAACCGAGGAAATTTCTGCAAACCGTAGGCAAACAAAATCTTGTTTGAAGGACTTCATATTTTACGCACTCATGCTGCATTGTTGCCGAGATTGTTCTTTAGCCAAAAAAAAACTGAACTTCGTGAGAGGCATTTTCATTTGTACTTATAATCTCAATAGATTATGTCTCTAAAAATTTCAATTAAGCTCCCCCACCAATCAACTCTCAGGTAAATAGTTACTTTAGATGTTACCTCTTGTTTTTCTCTTCAGTTTGATGCGGAGAAATTTAAATCCTCTCTCAACAACAAAATGTAGTAAATATGAGTTTCAAAGGTTACATTGACACTGTACTTTATACACGTTCAGGGAATTAGTTCAATTGATTTACTTGGGTTTCCCAAACTTTCTAGGCGTAAAAACTATGATTCTGGACGAGGTAATGTATAAACATTGCAGAATGTTACGTTTTTTATAGCAGTATCAACTCCAGCGCCATGAATGATCAGATAGAATTTTCTTTCACGTTCTCCCATTTAGTAAAACTTCTGTCGGGACAACATTCGTTTCCCACTGAGGCACTGCGTTGCTTGAATTTCAAAGTATCAAGTTTGCAGACATTGCTTCTGGCAGGCTCAGGCACGGCAATAGCTTTAGCATAAACTCATTTGTTTTCTTTTGGCGATAGTTGTACCTCGTATCTGTAAAAGTAACCCTGGTCCATTGAATCACACTGGGTCCATGGAGTTAGCTCATATATATTTTCCTATACAGTTGTTTTTTTTATAGTTAGATACTTTGTAACCATAAATGCGTATGCTTATCGTTACAGTAACTTTCCTCGCAACTGTTACTTCTATCTTATACATTTGTATCAATACTAGCCCATCGCAGGACTATACAAGTGGTACGAAGGTAGTGCATTAACATGAAGTACGCGTAAGAATTAACGAGCTAATGTACACATCTACATGTGTGGGCCTGTGGGTAGGTTACACACCTCAAGAGCAAGAGCAGGGCTTGTCGTACTGTATTTAATCCTGTACTTCACACATATATAGTAGTACTTGATTCCAAATACATAATTACTCTTATGTGACGACAAGGAGTTTTCAAATCTAACATGCACATAACATTAGGTCCTATAAAGGGTAGATACTTGATAACGCTCCCATATCAAATAGCATTACAAAACGGAGAATACAAAAAACTGAGGAAACAAGGGGTTGTCGGGGCATTCGAAAAAAAACCTACAGGGTCAAACTTCCATGTGATACTCGAATAATTTGACAAGGAGCATAGGAAACGAGAAGATTAGCCCAAAGTTGCCTCAGGACAGGAGGAGTTAATGTAAGAATGATTGAATATAAAAATGTAAATTGAGTGTGTGGGAGCAGAGCAGACGAAGCAGTAGACAATACCTTGGTGTCACGATCACCCTTGACTATGTTCATAGGAGAGAATCAGAGTGAGAGTACTGGCAGGAACAAATCTTGATAATGAACCCCTGCCCTATTTGTAACTAATTATTACTGATCATTTCAAGCATTTATTTGTGCATACGCAGCATTTAAATGAAATTGTCTGCATGCATGCTCTACATACTATGCATGTAATAAGCATGTCATTCCACAAGGATAAGGTAGGTTTCAAAGAAGTCATGCACCTTTCACAAGTGAGAAGTGAGAGAACTGATCCCGAATATTACTTGTCTATCTTAGGCTCTCTTGATCAACCTACGCCTGATCATGTAATGAACCTTTACGGACATACTGTACGATGAATGGAACATCTTAGACTTTAAATTGAATGACTGTGGCTGTAGGTAGAAGTAACATTACTGGTGGCCATCTTAGGACATGTCCGCCTGTCAGTCTTCCATTTCACAGTGAAAATCATTTTCAATGTAAAATCTTTTATAAGATCAATGAAGGCTTCTATTTCATTCTTTTCTTAAGGTTTCCTCAGCCTATTCTCACGAGGCACACTGCTATTTCTTGAGCGTCTCTTTGTAGGTATTCCCTGCCATCCCTATATGCCCTTACAGCATCACATCAAAAGAAGTAATGTGTGGCATCTGACATCTCAAATCTGAAGATTACATGGAGATGTACTCCCAACGCATATCTTGAGACTTTTCCCTGCGTGGCTTACCGCTAAAAACTAGTTTGACTTGCCAACTATATTAAAAAAGTATAAAAAACTTTTGTATTTGCGTACTTACCATTTTGACACACATTGCCATTGCTGAGCTCTGTCCTCTGTCTCTGCTCACAGTCAGTACCTTGGGCATTTTACTTACACACCAACTACTATGCTTACAGTTGTATGTTAGCACAGACTGTAGCAGACTAATACAGGCAGGGTGATAAAAGTGGTAGGGAGCAGCCACAAAGGCATGTATACATACTTGTGTACATGTGTGCCGTAGGCTCATGTAGATATACAATATTAATGTGTGAAATGCACTTTAAATTTCAATAAAAATGTGAAGAACACAAAATGCATCGTACATTAAATTACAGTGACAAAAAAAAGCGTTGGCATTGTTTTTGCATGTTTTTGAGAGCAGACTAGGAACTCTCTCAAGGATTATTATTGTGTTTTCGGAGAACTCTGTCGAGGTCCTGACTTCATAACTTATTGCAATCTTGTTCTGTTCAGGGGAGTATGAGCATCAAACCTTAACTCACGCCTGCAAGGCGTCAAGAAGTACATTTTAAGTAGGTGACAAAGACAGAAAATACACGGGTAACAATCAACGGTGGCAACTATGTCAGGAAACTTGCGTGCAGTTGATCTAGTTTTTATTTACCTTTGCTCCTCTCACTTAAAAGTGCGTTTGACACTCCTAATAAAAAGCGTCTGCTGTCAACGTTCTTATGTAGCAAGTTTAATTCAACTTCTTTAATGAAAACCCGTGATAGTCTTGTGCCGTACATATGTATGAGCTTGTTCCTTTGACAGTATGAGAAGTGTAAAAAGGAGCAACCCGTAGATTTTAAGTGGTATATAGGAGCTCTTGGCGAAATGCCTTTCTTCCTGATTCATCTTTTGTACGACTGTACAAATACTTACTTCCCCCTTTGAATCTGAATTGTACTTCTGTACTCTCTGATCTGCTTCGTTCCTCGACTGCATTTATTTACTGATACTGTTCTTCCGGATAAAATTCCATGTTTGGCACTTTCCGGAAAATGTTAGTTTCGTCGGCACGAACTTCTTTAAAAATATTTTATTATCACTGCCTGAGAATTTAAGCCGTACCAAATCACTAGAATGCTTAGCAGTAGGAAATAAATTAGTTTCCGTTGCATTCTGGAACGGCACTGAATGACAACCAAGTTCATCAACTCCGTACAGGTTGACTTTGTGCACTTTAAAAATTCTTCGTTGCTGTATCTAGATACAATTTTCAAAAAAAAATCGGATTACAAAATGTAGGAGACAGTTCCCATCAAGTCGAGGCCTATGAACTCTCCATGCCTAGGCATAGGGTTTGGACAATAAAACATTCGGGAAATGCCTGAGCACTGAGCACTGTATTGATACATAAAATACAATAACAATATTAAGATAAATTCATTACAAGAAAATAAGTACATAAAATCCCAGCAAGGGTTATTGTTCACAGCAGAAGAAGCTTTTCTTCTTTTTTTCCTTTTTTGAAGCATTTCTCGCCCAACAAGAGAATGAGAAGAGAAAAGATCCGTAGTGTTATTTCGTGCTGACATTCCAAGCCTGACGAGAAGAGGAACTCGACAGAAACAAATACACTCCTTTTAGATCCCCTCTCTCTCTCTCTCCCTTACACATTATCTGAAAGCAATAAGTACATAATACAACGGTCCTAGTAATCCAATTGTCAGGGATTTTAGTGTAGATTCTATTGTGTGGAAGTAATTGGGACTTCTTTTCTGATTTCTCCAGCCTATCGACAAACTCTCAACGAACAAAGGTTATTTTTTCCTCCAGAATATCTTCAACTCCTGGGAAATAACAATACATTATCCTGAATCATTAGATTCGATTAAATGAACAAGTCTGATAGTGGCATGTTGTGATCCGTTTCATTCCAGTGTACTTATTGTTTTTACTGTTGGTCCATGGGGTAACATGACTCTCCATACATGAAATTTACGTACATTATATTCATACATCCATCGCTTGAGGAGCCCAGATTTAAGAATCAAAGCATCAACTCCATGATTTTTAACTTGTGGTTTTTACAGTAATCCTTCCGGGAATTTAATCCTTCTAAAGCCATGATAATAAATAAAAATTTGTATTATGAGCCGTTACCCGGATCCCTGTGGACATTGAAAGTTGAAGGAATTACCGTTGGAAAAAATCAAGAATATATACTTACGTAGGATTAAAGTTGACATTTAAAAATTGCACGGGAAAGTTTTCAAGAACCGTGGGTAAAAAGGGAGGTGAACTAATCCAGTAGGAGCGCCTTAACTTTTATGCTACTACTTATCTTTACTTTCAACTAGAAGTACCATACGTCACATATGTATGTACATTCTACTCCAGATCCATTTTCAAGATACGAATTTTGACCCCCGGGAGGACTCCCACGTAAAATGTAATAAGCTTCACGGTGGATAAAATCTTTATATATGGATTTCATAAGTGGATTAGTTAATTATTTTTTCCTGGAAGAAAATTGGAAGTCAAAATTGGGGATTGTCAGTTTGTAAGAAACAAGTTTCTGTTGTGGTACTATAGGGTGGTGTTCCGTCGTCTACTAACTCATGTATCACTCGGTACATGTACAGGAGGAACAGGAATTAAAAACTCAAAAGGAGGAAAGTAAGAGCGGATCTGGCAAAAACAGTCCTGTCGTTCCTTCCGGCTACTTAGGGATATTCATCTCAACTATACATATGGAATGTAATAGGAGTAACAGTGAGAGATAGAGATAGACAGAGAAAGACAGAAAGTAAATACTGGGAAACACTAGATGCTGTGTGTGACAGGATTCTATTTATCCCTTTGGGGAATGTATGTTTTGACAGTTATTTTTAATTAAATAGCTGTATTTTTTCTTAGAATTTTACTTCCTTCAATAATATTTCTCACCGAGGATGGTGGACTCCTTATAAGAAGTAGGACTTGGATTGAAGTGTGATTGATTTATAAGGGAATGGAAGACTAAGCTGTAAATCTCTCAGATGCAAGCAGTCAAATGAGTACAATCTAATTGTGGTAAAAGTTATTCCTCTTGGACTTGAAGTGAGTCCATCAGGCTTTCGAACAACGCATGGAGGGAAGAGACAGAATGAGCATGTTGAATAAAGATCTCAGGAGCAAGTTTATGGACGAGACATAAGTGCAGTAAAAGTGTACGTATGTACATAAGTAAATGCTCCAAGAGGCTTCGTCTCCCTCCCTTGCCTCTGTGGAATTTCTTTTGGCAGTGAGCCTGACAGCATTTGGAGAAAATATTACATCTCTACCCTGCTCCTTGTTGTCACGTACATTGTCTTGATTTGATCAATCGATTCCGGCTGGGAAATGAAAAAGAGCATTTAATAAAATGACGATGCATGTGGTCGTATCTCTATCATGTCATTTATTACTGTCAATGAGGGTACTTGTATTATTATAATTTATGAATTCTCCTCTTCAACACGCTCCCTCCAACTTGATGACTTCATCCTCCGGCCTTTTTAATGAACTGGTACTAAAGTGCCTCATTACATGAGCATTAGCATGGTGATCAAACAATCATGCAAAGTGGTTACTGATTGGCTACACAGGATTTCCATTGTAGTCTTATGAAGATGCTTGGAAGATTAAGCTCAAAGCTTCCTCCATGTTTTACATCTGCCCGAACACCTTTTTGAACAACATAATTATGTACATGGGATTCATATGGAAGTAGTCAATTAGCTTCATGGGATTCAGAGTTACAAAGACATTTGCATATTCTTCTTACCCTCGTCAAGCTTCGGAGGTGCAAGGAGAGATGGTTCATCCAAAAAAATATCCTATTTGGATTTTTGTTACCTCATGTAGATAAGCTGGGTGTACGATTGTATGGAGGTTAAGCATATTCTAGGTTTATATGCACTATGGGGAAAGAAGGGTCGTATGTCAAGCCAAGCGGGGGTGATAACACAGTTAATTTCAAAAGAAGTAAGCCAAATCTGGCACGCTGGTACTTGAGAAGGGACAAGAGGGAAAACCGAATCGGATTTCGTCCCATGTAAAATTACACGTGAATTAAAGACATGGAATAGCATTTCCTCTTGAAGTATACATAGATGATCTCACTCTGAAGCCGTACTTGAGTTACTCGAAAATTAAATGCGAGTTAGTGTCAGGCGCAAAGCGGCTTCAGGGCTGTCATGTCACCCATCAAAGTTAAGTCTGAGTACTTGTACACCTTGAAATTCCTTCTTATTTCTTGTCTGAGACATACCGTCCTTATTCCCTTCTATTAGGTTCGGGGTGCAATCTTCAGAGCAGTACTTGGAAATTCTCGATGTTTCTTCCCAGTTGAGACGAGTTTCCAGGATATATCCATGTACATAGTCACTAAATACGAAGAAATAAAGCAGCACACTAACTTTCGTGCCTTATGGAACCACAGCCCTGTGAGAGAGAGTTAAAGCTTTGATTCACGCAACCAAGGAAGACAAATGATTCTCATTAAGGGAATGACGCAATCAATTAATAAAATTCTGGGGTCCCTTTCTTCCCTCTTTTGCCCCTTGGGTCGATGAGGTTGATATCTACTCCTCCTCTTTTCCTTCAAATGACTTTGGACTACCGATTACACATGGAAGTGGATTGCCTCCAAAGTCACTTGACATTTTATTGACTTACTCCCAGAAACGTGTCTTCCTAATCCCTGGCATACATTTCATGTTCTTCAGGAGCTTACTTATGGACTGTACCATTTTCTGTGAACGATTCCTGGCGATACATTTCATTGGAAAAAAGTTTTGTAAAGATTTATTTATCCTTTCCTTTTTTCTCGCCTGATGACAAGCCAATAGAGTTATGATATTATACTAAACCTCAAAAAAAGCCAGTTCAAGTTGTCACTGCCAATTAGCTGTTCGCGAAGATATAAGACGATAATAATATAATACATATAAAAGTAGATAGATACTATTATTATATTACACTTGGAGTAGGAAGAATTAAAATATGTATTGGTAGACGACCTGGACTTGATTTTTACACTTAATGAGTCCGTATTCCAACAATATATACCCCATTGATCCCAAAGTGTACTAGCTTTTGTGAGTTTGGTTGAAGAGCAGGGAGAGATGAAAAGGTGGTTTTGTCTTCAAATTTAACTGACGGTGTACGCCCATGTAAAAACATTTGTACTTATATAAAAATGTTTATCACCATTGATGTTCCTTCACAATTAACATAAGGGTCTGATCACTGTACGGAGATGCATGCTAAAGCACATTCAAGCAGTTCATGTTACGGTGCTATGGAATCCAGTAGTATATTTCCCGCTGTATATGGTCTCTACAGAGAGGCATATGGGCTGGTTCAGCCTACTGATAAATAGCTTATATCTGTCATCCATCTTCTGTCGCTACTAATGGAAATGTTCATCATTAAGCCGATTCCGTTGTTCCTCTACTGTCGCCCTAGCGTCAATTTAATGCTTCTGATTTATGTTTCCAAAGGTAAAACTAGTTTTTACTAGAGAGTATATATGGGAAAGATTTTAAAACCTGTATGTCGGATTATTTCCTTCCCCATCACCCAAACGTACTAATAGGCACACTCGACTTTTAATTCTACAGATAAACCTCAACGAACTGTATCGTTCGGATTTACCCTTTGCCCACGTTTGTATCATTACTGTCATCACAATAGAGTTCATGTCCTCAAAAGCGGCTGACGAATTCATCATTAGGTACATTTGTCTCCATTCCACCAACTACTAGATACTTTTTATATGTGAATACATCTCCCCTACACTTCTTCCTATCTGTTGTGCTTTAATGCCTTCTAAGCTCTGTGATCTGATGACGTGGACCCGAAATTCACTCGATAAATTCGTGTCATGAGGAAATGCATATTTGTATTTATGTATCTACTTCTAGTTTTTATGTCCATTCAGACTCACAAACCTTATGGTGGAACTTATGCAAGTTACAACCTTCCAACAATAAGAGCGACACAATGCTCTCAAAATAATAATTATTATTACACTTGCCAATCTTGTTCGAACGCTCCAGAATATGTACCCAACGTTATGTAACAATTGTCATCTGTCATTTGTTGTCCTATGTAAAACAGTGCCTGCCACTGATAAGGATTAACAATAAAGATATTACATTACATTATTACATTACATCCGTTGTAAAAGCGCTCCCACGAAGGATCAATGTAATTAACACAAGTAGTTACAGTACTAGGATTTTGAGTTTACTCAAATCAGGCCACTTCAACTTTCCAATAATTTTGACACGTTTGAGATGGGCTACGTGATGGAAGGAAAAACAAGCTTCCGCAATATGTGTAGTTATGGAATTGAAGAGCTAATGGGTGAGATGCTAAAATAATGCAGTTAATGCGGAAGATCTCAAGCTGTCCAATGCAAAAACAACGGAAAGTAATTTGTGAATGTTTGACAAAGAAATGGCAATGCTCACATTTGATTGCTACAAACCGTATGGTTTGAAAAGCTTTTAGTCCTTTAAGTTATTGTTGGGTTCTCCACCCTCTATCTTTGGAAGGAAAGACAGGAGAGAAGTTTCCTTTTCATTTTCTTTTGCAAAAGTAAAGTGGGACATACGTAGGGATTTCAAAATATGAGTATCTACGTGTGTCGAAAAAATTGAGTGTAGCTTCTCAAAAAATCTCGTGATGGAAGAAGTACTCGAATCCAGTTTTCCAAAAAAGAACTGAGCTAGTGTCAGTCATATAGTCGATATTTATGTGGGTGTATCAGAAAATGCTAGTGTACTAGTTTGAAGACTAGAATCCTCGTCGTATTTCATGCAATGGAGTTGGGACAAGAATGAAAAACATCTGGATTTAAAACCTGTTATAGCTTATGACTTGCACTTTTACAGTTCTTACGAGAATTTTTGTTTGTGGACCTGTGATTGAAGGGGGAATATTTTCCGGGAGCTAAAAATGTCTTAAAAGTGTTGGTTTTTTTGAGAGTGAGTGAGAGAATCAAAAACGAATCCGAAACCATTTTACTTCCTCCGCAAAAATCTATTTCCGTTTGTTTACACACCATGTTCAAAGAAAGTTTACATTTAGTTGTTTTATTTAGGTATATAGTCTTTGACAAGCTTTTATTTGAAGAGGGATACTTGGAGGTATAAGTTGGTCGGGTTCAAAAGATTTAAGTACAATTGATTATGTCTTTTGTCACGTATTCATTCCCTCTCGGTGTCTCTTTCACCGTTCAAGTCGTTGCACGGAAACCTATGACCATTTTAGTTGCTTCCGCCGACAACTCAAGTGGTGGTTTGTTTGGGGTGGGGAACTTTTCCTCTAAAATTTGATAACCTTCATTTTCCACTTTAGAGATTGATCATCCTTTCTGCAAATCCACTATCCTTCACAATACCCGTCTGCTCCCTGCTCCAATGTTTGCTTTTCCTGCAGAAGGAGATGGAACTTGTGGAAACGCCATTTACAATCAGTGTCATGCAATAGTTGAGCATCCGTGGGTTTTCTTGTGAGTCTCTCGAGTTTATGTACATAGCTTGTAAACAATGAGGAATCAGAAAGATCTTCACCACAAGGAATGCTGCTGGTTACCACTCAAGATTATCTGAACAACTGTAACTTGTACATGCATATTTCCTCGTGGCAACGGAAACTACCCAAATTTTGATAGGATTCCAACCATGGTTCCCTTTCCTGCTTACTCCTATCGTGTTTACAGAAAATTAGCATTCACACTTGGTAAAGCCATGGAAAAGTTTCCCGAGTGGGCTCCATACACTGCAAGAAGTTAGCACGTATGGTGTGTTATGTATGTATGTATCTATTCTATGTATGTGACTGTCTCGGCTGGCTATGGTAAACTCTGTAAAATGATGGGTGAAAACATGACAGAAAGTATTTAAAATTCTTCTGCTACTACTTTACGACCACAATCTCCAGTGCTTCCTTGATTAGCATTCTCTCCTTCTAATTTGGCATTCCATTAACTTGAAAATTTCTAGTACTGCCAGTCTGAAGTGGATGCAGGAACCATCTCAATGAGAATCTTAACCATTAACTGGGTGTCTTGAGGACGTTTTATCTCCACGACTCATTGACAATCGAGGAAATCACATAGTTAGATTTGGGTCAAATCTTCTGTCGGGCATTAAAGATAATTCCAGATTTTTCTCCTCCCTTCATGCTCCTTCATTTGGCAGGTTACACATTCCTGCAACCAAAAAATCTTCAACTAATGGCATTGTTTGCAGACGCATTCATTGCAATAATCATACCTACAATAATTGTCAGCATCCCAGTATCAAGTCATAAATCTTCATTTACAACTGACATCCATTCTTAGTGCAAGCCTTTCAACGATATCGTATTTCCGATTCTCTTAAAAATGTCTTAGTTTGTTATTCATAATTCTGGGGCATTGCCATAATTACGTATTTAATGCTGTGGAACTTATACTTGAGACTCAAGTCATTTATGTGTTTTTGTGTAATTTAAACTCCTAGTCGGTAGTGACGGCTTTTGATTCCTTACCAATCAATGAAGACCTTTGGAATAGGGATGAGTTCGGATTAGCAAGAGGGGCATTGCCAAGTAAACTCCGCTGATTGTGAGCTTGTGGGTTAAGATAGAAGTTGTTGATTTTTTTAGTACCCATTTCCTTGAGGGGCTCTGTGTCTCCCTGAATTTGCAAATGTTCTACAGCTTACGAGTAATTACTAATGTCAGTACAGATGAGGGAACTTAATAACCAGGTAAGTGGCCGCAACCAAAGAGTTACTAACAAGTGGGGTTAGAATTTTGAAATGAGTAGGAAGATAAGCTGGAGAGATGAGCAACCATACGTAGTGACTTACGCAATGATCCAGAAGATAGGTTGTACTTAACATTCTCTGAAAAGTAATGTTAGGCTTCTACCCGTCCCTCGTCCTGGTAGACTGTAGATATAAGGAGTAGTAGGCATTTCGGAAGATTTTGGAGTTGCGAAGATGCTCATGGAGATTGCCTAGATCATGACAAAAACTGACAGGCTGACACATGGCTGGTAAAAGTAAAATATTTTAAACTTTCCACCACACTGCCAATGCACTTTGTGTGTGCTCATAGCCAGGGTTGTATCTCCATTTGATATGACATTCTTCGGAAAGGTCTGAGTACAGTTCTCACATCCAGGATTCATGGTAGGTGATTATGTCTATGGAAATCCAATTGTGTTTAATGCAGTTAGGCGGAGATCGCATTTTAGTGATGTGCGGTACTCATCTATAGTATCCGAATATTTTTATGTATTCCAGCTTTTGTGCGGACGTGCTTTATCTTTTTTTGTCCATGTACATACATATGTATAGCTCTGTAAAAATAACTTGATGACAAGGGTCGTACGCAGCTATTGATGTTTTTCTTCACTGGAAAGAAAATTCCTTGTAATTTGATTTACGTTGACACGGTGAGTGAGCAACAACACTTGAAGGGCTCAGCTCATTGCACAATTCTTTTACGAACTTCCAAATATTTGGCACGCGTTATCATCCTCCAATAGGTATTTCTGTATGAGTATGTATCCCTACAGAGTGTGGTACAAAGACAAACATTTTGCTTATAGTTCATGAGGACATTGCTCAATGGAATAATTCAAGAGGAGATTCAACGTTGAAGACTCTTCAAGTTTTTCTCCAATTTTTCTTTGGCTTAACGATGCATGCTACTATCCTTGATTTATTGCAAAAATGCAGTATGTAGCTACTAAGCTCCTATTTTTGGGGGAATAAAAATATACCAGCTACCAGCAGGAGTATAGGATGGAACCTGTTTTACATTCTCCATTTGCTTCACTAGAGTCTTGAAATCACCCCGCTCCATTCGTACCCACATGCCTATGTGTATTCTACAAATTGATAAGGAGGGAAGGCTAATGGGTAATAATAGCTGGATAAGGATCAGTAAAATAAAATAAATAGGAGAAACTTAGAAGCCACAGACTTTTTCTATGGCTGCAATATATCCTACGTTATTGTTTGACAAGGTGCTTGAACGTTTGCTATGCTTTATTTGTCCACAGGCAAATTGGTTCCTTTCGCGGAATTGTCAGTGGCCCACGCATCCGTTCTGACAATCTTGGCCATCAGTTTGGAACGCTATATTGCAATTTGCCGACCACTGCGTGCTAACTACACTTGTACCAAGCAACGGGCGGTGGGGATATGTATTGCAATATGGATCATTGCCGTCATTGCAACCAGGTGGTTCACATAATTCAAATATGTAGCAATAAGTATTATATATAATTATTACATATTACATGTGCACATATGTATGTACGAAGAAATTCTCGGTGAAGAGACAAAAAGGACTTGTTTAATATGTTTTACTATATGCATGGAATTCATCCGATTTTTGTGAATGTGTAGATGTGTGAATTTAAGTGCAGGTTGATTTTTGGAAGACTTGCCGCTGATATCTTGCCTTCAGGCTAAAGGTCATGGGACCATTTGTTTTTAATTAAAAATACCTCTAGGAGATTTTGCCTCTTCACCCATGAAATATAGTGTACTCTCGGAATACAAAATCCCTTTTACCGAAAACAATTTGGCACATTCCCGTTAACCCCGATGTGAATTTTTCCCCGAACGGAAGAACAGAACATTTCATAATCACAGCCCAAGGTAGCAACGTTTAAAGGTGTTCCAAAATGGAGAGTCCACTGTAGCTATGGCACGTGTAATTATTTATATTCCTAAGGCGTATATTCTTAGAAATAAATTTTAATTCATTCCCTTTTTATGATTATATTTCAGCCCGGTACTAATCATCACAGAGCATAAGCAAATGCTATATCAGGATCAAACAATGAAGTCAGTTTGTTTGACGGCAACACAGGATTTTTGGCCAACAGCATATTTCCTAGCTTCTATCTCCTTCTTTTTCTTTATTCCTCTCTTCATATTAATCTCCCTTTATTGGGTTATATCTCGAAACCTCATGTCGGATCCATGCACCTCTGCAACCCCTCGATGCTGTGGTAGTGATCATCCTAATATGCGAGCAAGGAAGCAGGTTTGTAAATTCTTAGTAAAACTTATGCTGAAAATTGGGGAGCAAAATTCCATGAGAAATTCCTCAAGTGTGTGAGGGATAAAGTTTTGTAGTTGAGTTGTAATGGGAAAAACGTGGATGTACATATTAAGAAATAGATTTAAAATTCAAGGAAAAAAAAACTTCAAAGCGTCTGGAATGCATGACTAACCTAACATGGTTTAGCGTGGGAAATCTTTGGTGTAGTTACACGAGGTTTCCATCCAAAATAAAATTCCATGTGCATATTTGGGAGATAATAGTATCAGAGTTAACTCACAGGACGGAGGGAATCGATACGAAGTAAAGAGGGAAAGAGAGAGAGAGAGAGACAGGGGAAAAGGAGAGCCGACACTTAAGGCCAGAAAATCTCTTGGAGAATAATAAATCAAAAAACTGTTATCTACGGAAAGAGAGAGAGAGAGAGAGAGAGAGAGAAAGATTGACTGAGTCACATTTTAATATTACGATTAGTCACATGTGAAGACGTCTGAGAAGAGGACAAGATGAGTTTTCTTGTATATAAATTTTATGCTAAAAGTACAGACCATTAAAATCTCAATAACCAACTGTAATGTTATTTTTGTGTAATCTCAGGCTTTCACGATAAACTTTTAAAAATGCTGAAAAGAGTACCGACTATTTTTTATGCTCCAAGCATGATCGAATTTACCTAAAAACTGTTCTCTTGGTAGTACCCCGTCTCCCGGAGTTGACATTTTTTCGTACTGATTTCCCTGCAAAGAAGTTTTAAAGTCATGATGGTCGTCTCATACCAAGTATATGGGGATTGTGAGGGGGAAAAGCTCTAGGATATATTTAGTATACCTACAACTAAGTAAAAGAAAGTATTTTGCTACACACGACTACCAACTACCACAACACATTGGTTCAGTGAAAGTAGGCTTGAAATAATTTATGAGCTAGTTCTTCATCCAAAGCATATTACTGTCTTTTTTTACGACTCGAGAATTCCATATAAACGTCTCTAAAGTCCACAAAACTTATGGAATGACTCACAGAATAGAAAGAACACTTGACACATACATGCGAAAGACAGAAATGTGCTTTCACCTCTCTGCACATCGTACCCCAACACCCATGCAATACATACATATCTCCTGACTTACACGTATCACGTATCATGTTTTGAGAGCAACAAAGAGAACAATCTTATGCCTTCCTGGAGTCTTGTTTGGTGGTCTCTTTATATAGGAGATAAGTTTCTACCAGGAGTTTTTTTTTATTTGAATGATGTATGTACATAATATACATCCATCCTATTTTAGCTGAGAGTATATGGATCATGAAATAAATATCTAATAAAATATTACCAAGATACAATAAAACATTACTACAATAATACTACAAGCTATAAAATAAATATCTAATAAAATCACTGGGCAGTCAAGTATGAGCTTGGTGGTAGTAAATTTTCAAAAAAGTTGTTTATAACATGCACTGAGTAACATGATTAGCATAACTTAAAAAGGAGAGGAAAAATCATCATTGCTCATTTTTTGTACAGTGCACACTCCCAGTCAGTAGTGGTACTAATGTGGTCCTAATGGTACAAGGTGTAACGAACCAAGTGGGATCAGCTTAGAGCACTTAAAAAATGAGTGAAAGTGTTTAGAAAATTGAGTAGGCATAAAATGTCTTGAATAAACATTGCTTTCATGTGACTCCGTCCTTGCATGTAACTACAACACTCTCCGTGGGAAAATATGATGGAGTTTTGCTTTTCCTGGAAGTTTTTTTTTCTTTAACCTACCCTTTGATCTCATTAAATAAACTGGTGGGGGCTAAGTAGAAAGGGCATATTTTTTTGCCAAACTGTTGCAAAAGATATGACTTTTTTATGTGTGCTCGGTATGACTGAGTGAGAGACGGGCGTTGAAAGTTGTGAGACTCCGACCAACCACCAAGGCTCTGACTGTAGGGAGGGAGCTGACAAGCAAGTATTTAAGGGAGCATGAGGAATGAGTTGAGTGATTGACTAGAAACTAGAATTGCCTTGATGGCATTCTGTTATTGTTTTTTCTAGGTTGTTATAATGCTGGCGACGGTTGTTTTCTTTTTCTTCATCTGCCTCCTGCCATTTCGGATTTTCTCACTGTACATTATTCTCGCACCAGCCACGTCAACCAAGAACATGGGCCAGGAGTTGTACTACAATATTTTGTACATGTGCAGAGTGATGCTCTATTTCAACTCGGCCATCAACCCCATTCTGTACAATGTAATGAGCTCAAAATTTCGGGAAGCTTTCTTCAGAGTCCTCGGCTGTCCTCTCGGATCTTCCTCCCGACGGTCCCGTTGGCTCTGTCGGCATCTGAGCCGACAATCCACATTTACTACTTCCTCTACACTTCCTACGTCCAGTGTCAAGTCCACTTATGGTAAACATAATGGCGATTCTGTTCGAGTTCGTCAAATGTCAGAGAAGAATGGCATGATGATCTTTGCTGGCGGGGGTGGTAGTGGAACAAGACATCCTGCGGCTCTCCGAGCCGCTTCTGGTCCTTACTACCCACCCAAGAGACAGATGAGTACTGATGGTACACTTCCTCCCACGGCCCACATCATCCAACATACCAACAACAAAAAGTCCATGATTAGGGCAAACAGCGTGGTGTAGCCAAATCAAAACATGATTGAAGGTACTGAATCTGCTTTTTCCGAAAGAGAGAGAGGGATAACAATTTGTTTCACAACAACTTCCCCTTCATAGCAACTCACATGTCACGAAAGCCACTTCCACCGAACAAATTGCATAGAAATTAAACCCGAGTATTTCCAGTCTATTCACTCCCAAATCCGTTTCCCAAGCTTTTCCCCTAAAGGCTCGACACTCAAAGGAAACTATTTTAATGGACAGTGGACAATGTGCAATGAGCTGATGACTTCATATCCTGACTGAGAGATGGAAGAACTAGTTTTATCATCAGAATTCCGAATTTGAACGTGTGCGAGTTCAACACAGTTTGAATAACCATTTGTAAGAATGATTAGTGGGCTAACTTTATTATAAGTAATTATTTACAGTTCCATCAACAGGATATTAACTTTAGCTAGTATTAATGCAATGTGAATCCGAACAGTCACTCTTCAGTTGAAATCAGGAAAGTATGAATTTAGTTAAGTGGAGTGATTTGAGTGAAAACACATTCAAATTAGTGGAACAAGTCTCGTTTCAATTCTAACCAGAATAATATATCACAACTTCAAAGGGTCTTTCCGAGAAATATTAATTCGGTGAATCAGACGTAATGAGTTTTAGGAAAGGTATTGAAAGCGCTAAGGATATCAAGTCCCTAGACATGAGTGTTGCAATTGGGGGTGATAAGCATTCGTATGTATATGTATGTATGTACTTGATGTCATAGGAACCTCACGAGTCTGTCAGTGGAATTGCAAATATTTGGAAATCATGCTAGCTTTAAACATATTCCTAGTTTTTGTATTACTGAAAAATTATCAGCCTCCTCCGCAGGAGATGAATGATGTGGATATTGTAGGCTAGAGCACTAATGCTAGTTCTTGTAAATACATAATTATGCATAGTAACCGGTGTGTTCTCTGATGGAGGGCCTACCGCAGGGGTATGATGATACTTACAATTAAACCATTATGTCGGCGCGGGATGTATTTTAATTTTTTGTGATACTTAACTATTACTATGTGCTTCACTCTGTAATTATTCTAAACTTAATATGTACTGGAAGGTCATTTCACTATATATGTATATTTGTCACTTCATTTTTCATTTTATACCATAAATAATTGTTTTGGTACTGACGGTATCGTTTCTTACTTTGAGTGCATGAGTCTCATGCACATCATTTTACCATTTCTTGTACAAGATTACTAATTAATTTATCACACCTGGCCCACACGCATGATTCCCAGTTCGTTATGCGTGTGCAGGTAAGCTACTATACTGTAACTATCATACCGATACAATAGATCTCATCGAAATATTTCTAAGAATACTATCAAGTACCTAATATGAAGCGAACTATGTATGTAAATGTTATACATGTCACATGCCGTTGATGAAGTGTGCATGGATAGGAGGTATTTTTAATGTGGACATTACTATGTAAAAAGTGGGGGAGACATATTTAAAGAGTAATTTATTAGTTGACTAAAAATCACAGTGCACGAAATCAGAAATTGCGGAAATCATTTTGTAAGGTATGCTACGCTATCCAAT
This sequence comes from Allacma fusca, assembly GCA_947179485.1. Lineage (NCBI taxonomy): Eukaryota > Metazoa > Arthropoda > Collembola > Symphypleona > Sminthuridae > Allacma > Allacma fusca. The sequence goes on along the minus strand of OX359249.1, from coordinate 45,912,964 downwards.
AACCTAAGAGGAACTTGACCTGACCAGGCTTTACCTATAGCGAGAGACTAAACAGCACAATTAAATTCTGTGAGTTCATCTAGTATATGTACATACATCAACATAACGTATCTGTACGTACCTTATTAAATGTGTAGATGTACATAGCTGGGCTGGAGGTTAAAAACCCGCAGAAACAAAACCACTGTAACAAATTATATTGCAATGAAGTGTGATTAAAAGGTAGCTAATCGTATAGAAATATCCTTTTCCAAAATCGTATCTCAATGTAAGTTTACTATTCATGTTGTACCCCGCTCACAAAGTGAGTGAAAATTTTTTGTGAGATGTTTTCTATGTGTATCTATATATAATTATATATATATATATATTGTAACATGTTGTGGGTAAAATAGTCCGACGTTTTAATTAGGAATTTAAATACTTCATCTACTGCAAAGGAAAGTAGTGCACAAACGTTTCCGAATTAACAATGGAGGCAGAAGGTTGATAAAAAAGGGAACGTAAATCTGATTAATAAAAATGAATGTATTAATTCAAAGTTAGTTAATTTGAAGCATGGTGGAGTGCGAAGTGTGCTACTACCGAAGGTTGAATCCAGGGTGCTGAAAATAATGTAATTTGTGTTTACAAAATTCCAGAGTCTTTTAATCTCCTCGAATTTTTAATATTATTAAATTTGACTTAAAATATTAGCAGGACCTGAGCATCCCCTTACACTTTTACTCATTCAAGTTATTCTTCCTACCTTCATTCATAGTACTGACCTACAGCTATTTCGAGAAATGCCAAATCAGTGTATAATACATAACTGGAATTGAAACTGAGCAAGAAGGACTATTTTTATAATTTGCTAGGAGACGTGGAGAAGGGCAGTCAGGGACCTTCTTGTGGGAGTTTGCAATGCTGAAGCATTCTGTTCTGAATTTTTGCTAAACCGAGACTAACTAAATTATTGTTATATCCGTACTTCCTATGCTACCTCAGCCTCAGCGGCCCCTTATCTCATTCAAGGATGGAGATAACGGACTTGAGTATTAATGGTATTTCCAAGTATACTTGTATGTATTTTAAACCCGATTGGTAGTAAAATAGTCTGATTTCCTGGCCCAATTGATAATTAAATGTTTGTAGATGATGTGTAATGATGTTGTACATAGATATTCTATATGTTGAATCCAATAGTGTTGATTGTCATTTGGAAGAAAAAAAATTTGCTGATGTTCACTGTAGTTGTAGTTCATAGTGGATAATTATATGAGTATCTCCATACATGTACCGTAAATGCATGTGCTATGTCGTGTTCTCCGTGCCGTGTACTACTTCAATGTGGCACATTGTTACAAATGCATAATCTTGTCGTCTCTCACTCCACTGGCTGACCTGACATTATATCACGTGGAAATTAATCTATAGTTAATGTACATTGGGAAATACGTTTTGTATCCAGCTGGGCACACAGTATTTATACATTGTGTGAGTGTTTGTAACTGATTTTATTGTTTGCTAATTGATTTATGGGTGTTAAGGGCATCCGTATAAAAAAAATAAAAGTAATGATGTAGTCTTGAAGATGGTTTTAGTAGTATGCATTTAAGTAATTATTGATTTTGTAGTTTCCCTGTTACGACGGATCGGAGTTTCCAGCTATCGGTAGAAATTCTTTCTGTTTGTCACGCTCAGTCAGAGATTGGAATTCAAAGGTATATTTCCTGCTTCCTCCTCATGGGATAAATGTTATTACGTATGTAGGTTTTACGAAGTAGTCACATGATATTATTATCTTTTGGGAGGGAAGGCGTGATGGAGATATTTTATTAAATGTGTAAAAAGTTATACTGTAAACATTGGGAATAAATGTTGGATGTTTGATGTTAACAAGAATCTAAGATCAAAGGTTGATGAGTGATTGCATTGTAATTCATTTTCTGTAATTGACATCAAAGCACATTTAACTTTGCATAAATCATTTATTCTTCGACTGACCTTGGCACTTCACACTTCCCTATGTAATAATAATTAAATGATAACTGTACTGGGAGAAATTGCAAACCGAGGAGCTTGAACTCGGGGAATTTTGAATAAATGTGCACTTCTACATTTCCAGTTCATACTCAGATAAGAGAATAAATTATCCATCACACGATTTCTCTGATGCTATTGAACCTCACATCACTCGAGTTCGTTGAGAGTGCTGGTTGTGCTTTTAACTCTCTGACCTATTTAATCTAAAACAGAGCTGAATAATGAGTCATAAAACTGGAAGGGCTACATTTCATCTTCATTGGTAGAGTCGTCTTCCTCCGGGTTAAAACAAAAGCACTAGGTAAATAATCTACTTCGAGCTGACGTTTGCAAAAGTACATGATACTGTAGGAGAAGACTCATAAAATCAAGATTGAATTTCTTATTGAACGGGAAAACAGTTTGGGACGTTTCTCTGTCTTCTGGTTTAACTCTTTACAAGGCACTTTCCGGATTTGTAGATTCCTGACGTCCCGGTACATGTAACATCTTTAGTTTTCAAATTCTAGCGTTCACAAAATTCGTACAAGTTTAGGAGGTTTGTGTATAAACTAACAATAAGTAGCAACTGCTTAAACCCAGTTCAATTTATTTTCTTATCAGGTTTTTCCTTCTCCAATAAGATTACCCACAGGGGAATTCATTCCAGTACTTGAGAAATTCTTAGGACTGGAGACAAAACGGAATTTCCGATATTGACTAATATGTATTGTGTCCCAATTTTATTTGTAGGTTTAGCATTATGAATTTATTCACACTAAGAATTCTCTATCAGATTAAAATGCACTAATCCTCTGAGGAACTTCAAAGAAAAAGTAAACGAACCCCTGGGTTTGGAAAACTTGGGAGGGACGCATTTTCCTGGTAAACGGTATTTCCCAAGGAATTGTTATGTAGGAAAAAATGTAATGACTATGGAGATACGTACATATGAGAGGAAAGAGATAAAATTCCATTACTGGTATTCTATCTTGAAAAGGTAGATTCTAATCGTTCCATGAGCCGTTCAAAACTTTCCCCCAGCCTAGTTTCTCCCGACGCTGGTGACGGGTGTTGATGACATGCGGAGGAAAAATCGGTTTTGTTTTGTAATAAAAGAAGAAAAACAGTTATATGGAGGCTATTATTGAGGAAAAATGATCTCCTTATAGATTTTGCGGTTCCCTTTGCAGGAAAGGGAATTCGTGAAATATTACCTAAGGGAACTTCTAATGGAGTTCAGGATCCAATGGGTGGTGCATACAGGAAATCGGAATAATTCTGAGATCCCGCATGCAATCTACACTGAGTCCATTTGTCGCATTCAGAATGAAATGCACTTACCATGGTTTCTATGTAATTCCACTAAAACGTGATTTTAGTATTAATGTGGAGCCAGAGAATCCCAACGTATGAAAAATAGATATACATACATAGGCGTGTACGAAATTGTAGTGGATATCTGTACAGAAAATCGTTCTGTTTCTAGTCTATAATAATAGAATATTTAAAATAACCACAAGCAGTATACTATGATGACTGATTTTTACGAGTTATTCAATTCAATTTATTTCATTTTATGTCTTTCGGGTCTCGCCCATAACATTACAATTAGTTTTATCATGTATTATTTTATACAACATTTGATGAAGTTAACAATTTAGTACAGATGTTCTTTATTCTGGATTTTGAACAGAGAATAGAAATTCTTCCTTTCTATATCTTTAATATAATTTCCCAAGAATTTTCCCCTGTGGGAATTAAATTGTTTACATTCAATAAAGAGATGGTAGATATCGCATATCTTATCGTTTAAGCATAGTTTGCATTCGTCGTGAGAAAAATTTATTTTGCACTTGTAGTATATTCTATGGGGACTATTTCTGAGTTTCGCAATTATCCTTTTAGCACTTAAGTTGACGTTAGTCCTGAGGTAGCTGTATTGTTACGAGTTATAGTAACAGGCAAAAATGTATTCCAAGTTATTTCTACATTAAATTAGCAGAGTTTGTTTATTTAAAAGCAGCCGTTTTAATGAATGAAATTCAGTATAATAGACATTATAAAGTTATTTTGTTCACATATTGTTTACCAACTTGTACCAGCCATTGTCAGGTGCCTGAATGGCGATTAACTAATTTAGCAATAGCTCTAGAAAAATAGTTCTAGTTATAAACTTGTATGGGTATGAATCAAATCAATAAAATTTATCCAGTTTTCATATTGCAGGTTTTGTGTAAAGTAAACCAACGAGGGGATAAACTTTAAAAAAAATTCTAAAGATTTGATATGCATATATTCCAAGAATTTCTAAACTTGTATGTAGAAAGTTTGTATTATTTTCGAAGGTTACATCATCCTGAAACTCAATGGAGCAGTGGAGGAGGATAGCCCTTTTAATCATCGGATTAACTGAGTCAATTATATTTAGCGGTATCGTTTTTGGATGGGCAAACCTACTGTACATCTTACAAGAGGAAGGAGTTTACAGGTGAACTTTCCTGCTTTCACCGAAATCAGCATTTTCATTTGATCCCCATTGATTCCCACAAAGTGTAGGAGTTAAATTAGTTGGTTTCTGTCCCACCTCACTATTTTCGCGGAAATCTCTAGCTTTTGAAATAAGACGGATCAGCTTTTAATTAGTTGAGGCATATTGATGACGACGGGATCTAATCCTTACACGGACATGTTTACGGTTTCAGTGTGCTACACGTTACCGCATATTACAATTAAGCCTCTCAATCTTCCCTTGTAGCCCAAGTTGGATTAGCATGAGAGCACGCCCAGTTACTTGTTTTTCCACAGTTTAGTTCCCTGATTGTTTCGTCTATTATGGAATGAGTTGCGGCGCACTAGGTGCTGGGCAAATACTAAAATAAAGGACTAATCAATCGATGGGCGAGCTGGGAACTTTGGGAAGTTCCAAATTAAATTTATGACAAAGATTAATTATTATTGGTAGGAAGAGTGTACTTGTGTGTAGTAAGCCCACAAATTAATTTTTTAAATCTGGGAGCGAAACTCACAAGCTCTTGATTCCTTGAGTACTCCGACGGTACATTTCTTTTTTTGAGGAGACGTGAGTATAAAAGGTTATGAATAGGTACACGTATAAAATTCAATTAATCAAAAAATATGTCACTCAGGATGAAAAGTGTACATTGCAACTTAGAAAGAGCATAAAAGTTTTTTAATTTTCACCCGGCGACATTAGTTTTTTTTTATCACATCGTCCACATGAAAGAATCTAGTGGCAATTTGAGAAAAGAACACAGAGAAAAACTTTATGTGTATGCAAAGTGCACTTTTCAAAATTTCAGCTACTTATGTGTCAACAATGTTGCTGAGGCGACAAACTTACTGAGCGAGGAACTCGTCCGTGAAGATAAATATATTGTCTCCCCGTTAGCATCTCACTCACTCGAAGCTTTCAAAAATTCCACACAGGTAAGGCACACAACGGCTCTTTCCACATTAAAGTTGTGAAAGCATACTTATGTAAATACACATGGGTATTGGAAACCATACAGAAAGTGTAGTACTTTCCCAGAAAATTGGATTGAAAAAATGTTTCCACAGTCTTGGTGGAAAAAACAAGTTTTTCTTCGTAAACCCCAAAGAATTCTTTGCAACTGAACAACAGGTCCAAGGAAAGGAGGATCAATGAAGCAAAGAGTTCGTGGTCGAAATTGAAGATAGTAAACATGAAAGTTTAAGAATCGTATTACTACCTCCATAAGAATGACATATTCCTGACAACCCAGATTTCTGATGGACTTGGATCCATAAAATTCATTTTGTGCATACTTTTATTTTTGGGAATTGTCAAAGGACTTGGAGCTGCTGGAGGAGCTGGGAAATAGGAAAGTGACGGAGCTGACGTTGAAATGCGCTGAACAAGGCAATACATTCACTTTGATTTATACAGTCGCTGCCACAATGTATGGCCTCACGTCCGTTTTCATCGGATTTTCTTTGGATTACTTTGGACTTTGGGCAACTCGCATCTCAGGGAGGTAATTTTATGATTGCATCATTTTCATACTCCAACAACTTCACAAAATTTATATTCTTTGATTTCGCCTGCTTACCGTCGCGATTTAGTGTGATGACCTTCACGGGATTTTTCTGTCTAGTCTTCACCACCAGAGGTATAAAAATCTTTTCCCCCGTACGAAATAACGATTTTTTTTATAGCCAAAAGAAAGAGTGGAAACGAAATCAGAGTATGTTCATCAATAGATGAGTCCTGGTTACTGTGGCCAGCTTTAAATTTAATTGCACTGGGGACAAATCAGTTGAAGCTTTGCAGCTACCAGTTTATCAATCTCTGGCCCACGAGACGATCAACAATCCTATTCGCTTACGGGGCTGCTTTCTCTATTTCTGCAACAGTGTTCACTCTCCTACAGGTCGATTTTAAATATAGTATGTACGCTACCTTGAAGCCTATATCCTTTAAGTATATCATTTGAAGTTTTGCTACAAAAAGGAAAGAAAACAAACTGAACTTTACAGTATCTCTACACATCTGGAATTTCATACCGAGCAATTACACTGCCCTTGGCAGTTCTGTCAGTTTTCACTCTGCCTGTAACTTTTCTCATGCCTATTATGAAAGTGAAGGAATATGTCAAAACACGTTCCCCTGAGGATATCAAAGCCGGACCCAATCCAAAAACTATCAACGAAGAAACAACGAGTTTGAATCCAGACAAAAAATCGGAAGGTAAACGTAATAGAGACAGATACCGACTGCATCAAAATTCAGGATGCTCTTGAAACTGGACAGTTATTGTTTACTTCCAGTCAATGGAGACATGGCCGTTTCCGTAGAAACACATCCTAACCTTGGATTGGATGCCAGCAAGAAAATTGAGATTCCTCTGAGTTCCTCACTACTGAGTGTCTCCGCTGCTCTGCACGTCCTATGGCATTTTATTAACTTCTTCATGATACTTTTCTACTCTCTATCTTTCAATGCCTGGGTGTATAAGTCCACTCCTGACTCTGATCAAGGTAACAAGCCGTTAGAATTTTTGAATTGATTAATTCTTTGACGCCAAAGAATCCAACATTTTTTTAGTCCCTCCGCGGTCCTAACTTTAAAACTGAACTTAAAAGCTACTATCTTCCTCTCAAAAATATTTAGTGGCACATTACACTCAAGTGATGGGAATTTGTCAGCTCACTGGACCACTTTTTACTCCACTCACCGGACTTTTCACTGATTTGAGGATCAAAGCTGCTCAAAAATGTGAGATTGACGTGAATAGACCAGCGGCAAACAGTTAAAATGCACTAATACTTTTCTAGTAATAATCATTTGAATACAATTTTGTTAATTTTTGTATAAAGATCCTGATCCTGTCAAAAGGTTAATGTTAACTATACAAGCTCCAGCATTTTCTACGGCTATGGCTACATTGTGTTTGACAGCTTTAATGACCTGCAAGATGTTTGTCAACAAGCCAGCAATTTACGCTTCCATGGTACTGGTTGCCATCTGTAGACCGTTAGTCCATTCCAGCTGCGTCTCGTATATTCGTTTAAGGTAATATACATATGTTCCTCCAACAATCTGCAAGTATTCCCAATGAAGTAGAGTTATGTTGATGAAGGAGTAAGCTCAACATTTTATGATTTAATCTGATCCCCTTTCCGAAATACTCTTTATTTCAAAGATAGTTCATTTCTTATTTCAGATTTCCTGCGGATCATTTCAATCGCCTCAACGGAATTTTTACAACTATTGTTGCATTAGTGATGTTTGTGCAGTACCCAATATTCTTATGGATGTTCTCCTCCGACAAGAATTATGACACTGTGAGACTTTTCATTGCAGAAGGAACGCCCTTGATGAATTTGCATGCTGGTTTTTATAACTTCTTTTTTTTAATTTCAGGTTGGAAAAGTCCTACTGCTCAGTTTGATTCTATCATTAATAAGTCCAGGTCATATGATGATTACCAAGTTTGCAAAGAGATTTGCCATTGAGCAGTTGAGGTATTCATTATGCGAGTAGGAATGCAATTACGAAGAGGACTTGTAACTCACCACCAACTTTTTTTTTCTGGAAAGAATTGTCTCACAATCAGTTATCATTCCCATGATTAAATGTCGGTACAAAAAGTTTTTTCTTGTACGGAAAAATATTTATGGTGAGAAACTAAGACCCATTAAATAATAAATCCATTCTTCTGCTCCATATAATTGTGTTATTATCTTAGGAACTGAAGCTGTAATATTTTTCTAGTCATTAAGAGATATGAAGGTTTCAACTAAATATGGGTCAGTAATGATGCGTTATGTTATAGTTACGTGAGAATGTTAAAATAGAGGAAAAAAATTAAAAATTCAATAATTAAAATAAACTGGTTAAAAAATCAATGAAGTTCTTACTGGATTCTTAATTGGGCAAATATTTTCAATTTCCAAAACATCAGGTCATTTTTAGATGGACTCAGTGTTATTTGTATGACATGGACTTTGACAGATATGACGTCTCCATTCTCATGAACTCGAGATTAAGGAATGTGAAGGCTCACGGATAAAAGTTTTATAGATATGTCACTCAGGAAAGATTACAATTTCTTGAAGACATGTTTGACACTGGTCAATGCATTGAACTTTGCATTTCTTATTGTGCTTACACAGTGACTCGAGTTGTTATATTTTTCCTAACCTCTTTAAAAACTTATTTCGTTAGCAATGGAAACCCAACATATTTATGAATCACATTGCGTGATAGTTCTGAAGCTGGAACTTCCGTGACTACATTTCATATATGCACATGTCAACACGGATGTTGTCATGAATCATGCCAAAATAAATTGATACATCAAGTAAAAAATTTTGATGATTCGACATCAGTTCAACAGGATCAATATAAAAAATGCTACTACGCTTCAAGCGATTACGGCCGGAGGAAATGACATAAACAGTTCATACTGAGCATTTTTCGCAATACACATAGCAAATCCCAAGCTAGAGCAAGACTTCATCTGTACAGCCTGTTCTCTATTTCCAGCTCTGCTTTATCAAAACTTCTGATATTTAGTTGCCTCCCTCAAAATTAAACAAAATACAAAGTATTGTCATGTGCTCTTGATTTTCCATCAATACGCTCACAAAAGTTAGCAATCTTATCATTGTTTAGATTACAGTCATAGACTCATCACCCCCATGCACTCGCTCATTGTCAGTTTTCGACATACAGGTGAAAAGTGTCTGTCCCAGCCAAATATTCCTGTCAAATCTGAAGAGTCGGAGTGAGAAAAGTTGTAGTAGCCCTTCGGTCTAAGGTAACAGTAGTTGAATAAATGGTCATTCTTATGGGGCATTTGTTGACAGTCTTGTTGTTGTTCCTGTGCAAAGGGTGCTTCTGTCAGAGCACCCTTTGAAGGAATAATGGCAGTGTGAAAGTAGTGCTGTAATTTGTTCCGTTTGTACTGCTCAACGAATTTTGTTTTGTTTTATTTTTTGAACAACCCATACTGTTTTGTTCTAAGGATCTAGAGGACGTTAGAAATTTGTTAGGCTGATAGCTCTATTTTAGTACTACAGCAAATAGTGGTTGATCGGTGTAAAAATTCGACCTGCGTACAAACAACGGGTTTTGACTAATTATAGCAGGATTTCCTTTACAACTTACATACAAAATATTCCTAGTCATCATGAAACTAAGTATTATCACTTGAGCCAAGGCAAATAGTTCCAAAATTCACTAGTTCGAACCCAATGTTTTCGTAATTTTTTTGTAAGGTCGTACTAGTTGCATTCACCTGAAATGTACCTGTAAATGTAACATTGCGAATACAAAAGTATGACGAAATAACTTTGAAAGTGCCTAAAATGCCCAGTTGTGTCTAGATTTGAAAATGACCTGAGATTTTGGGTGCCTCGGCACCATCATTTTTACAACCCTACTCATAACCTAACTCGAATTTTTAAAATTGAAGCCTGCCTTGAAAAATTTATAACTCGCTCTAGTGCTTTAATTGTTAGTTTATGTTCTAATTTTGTTTTTCAAAACGGATAGTTTGTTTTGTCCAAAAAAACAAAATTTGAACAATTGAACGAACAAACGAGAACAATATTACAGCTCTATGGTAGGTGAAATGAGCCACCTGTTGCTTCCCCTATGGAACCCTCTCCTCGAGTTACGGGCATGCAATTTCATATTTTGACGGAATATAGCTGTCATTGAAGCGCTGGAGAATTTTACACCGGCAATTATACTGGAGATTATTTATACCCAATTGGAGATTTATATGTAGAGAAAATTACGCTAGAGATTTTTGCACCTGATTGGAGAATTTTACGCGGGAGATTTTTATTGAAGGTAAACACAGGGAAAAATTTCCAATAATAATTGTGTTGGATATTTAATGACAAGTAAAGTAGTTTGTATCAAAGCGGATATTGTATGATATAATTAGATGTTATTTTTTTTTATCAGGTTGGAGATTTTTAAACAAAGAAAATTACGCCGGAGAAATTTTAGACTTGACAGGAGATTAATACGAAGAGAACCGGAGATTTTGACACGCCGTTGAAGATAATTACGCGGGAAAATTTTTCAGTAATAATTATTATTCCAGTACAATAACTATATAAGATGAATCTTCTGAATTTTCCCAGCATGAGATTATTTATTAACGAAACAACCATGAGCACTGAGTATTTGCTAGTCCATTGAATAAGAAATTGAAATAGCAAACTGAACACTATGCGGGGGATGTTAGCAACCCGGCAGCTATTTCGTGTGTTATAAACGCAAATTTTAAAAATTGGGAAAATATGTCAAAACAATTTATAATGTCTGCACTTAATTTAAGGTATTTATCAGAAGAGCTATTAATTTTCCAAGGAAACTCATTTCCTTTTGTTGCCCATGAATACCGTTGTGACAATATTTAGGAAACGACAATAAGTTCTCCGAAACCATGAAATTTATTTTAGTCAAAATTGAGCGCAATTAAGCTTTTCTTTGAAGAACAATTCAGCAAAATTTATCTGAACTGGGTCATGTAACTTTTTTGCTGAGCTATTTTGACTGCATTTTTGTATATTATAAAGTTTGAAAATACGTATTTTGAGCTCCTCAACCACTAAGTATTTCTTTTGTACTTTCAAGCATTTTACTACAGGAGTTGCACTGGGAATTCCAAAATTTAGCTTAAATAGTTTTACTTGCATTTTTTTTACAACTGCAATCACTTGCATTCCATACTCTTTAATTTCATGTTCTCCATCTGCAAACTGAACAATTGTTTTTTTTTAATTTGTGAAAAATTAAATTGTGACTCCAAAATTAAGAATTGTAATTTTAAATGGGGCACGACTTCCATTCCAATTAAGATCCCCTTGTAATAATTAACTCAATTATAACAATTGGGAGTTTTATATGGAGTTCTTCTAAGTGTGAGTTCAAGTTTTAAGATCTAGTATGGGCTCAATACTTGACTGCTTACGTAGAACCAAATTTTTGGCTCCGAGAATATAATTATTGATGCCTGATGATCTCGTATTTGAATGCTCAATATAAAAACTCTTTCTCAAATTTCAAATTTGAACTCAAAACTTGCATTCTACACTCCAAAGTTGAGAAAAAGCTGTAGTTTAAAAATAGAGTTCAAAAATGATTCCTAACATTAAATGTAATTTTCATTTCAAAACTTCAGAGAAAAGTTTGGGCTCCAATTTTGTCTCGAGATCAGTCTCAAGAGTTGATTTCCTTGCTTGTCTTCAGGTATGAGTTGAAGTTTTGACTCAACTGTTGAGTTGATGTTTGGACTTACTCGTTGGATTCAAGTTTTGACCCAAGTGTTGAGCTCTTGTTTTCGAGTTAAGGTTTTGCTTAAGCGCTGAGTTTACTTCACGCAGATCTCATAATTTGAGACAAAACTTGTTTCCCAACTTGAAGCAAGACTTGAGGCGGAACTCGAAACAAACTATTATAGAAGTTTTAAAAGCATGTTTTGAAATTCCGCACTCAAGTAAACACTCGTTCGTTTGTTGAATAAATAGCTCTCAAAATTTGAGTTAAACATAAACACTGGTTTCAAAACGTTTGGGTTTAACTTCAGAAGCAAAAGTGACGTAGATGCAGGAATAAAAGTATTTATGGTCTTGCAATTTTATCATGAACGGCCTGACGTTCATACAAATATTTCAGAAACCTGTAATAAATTGTAGCAAATTTCATGGGAATTCTGAGTCTAATATCATCTTTCACAGTCAAAAATTTCAGGAGCTAAACTTATGAGGTAAAGTCCATGAATTGTTTTAAAAGCAGCAATAAAAATAAATATGTGTTCTTTGTTCAACCTGGCCTCACTTTTCCCGGTCCTGAGACCGCAATTTTTGATTTTGGGTCGGTGATATTAGACTGAAATGAATCTCCATAGCATTCGCTATAGTTAAAACATTTTGAAATGTTTTTATGGGGCTTCTTCTTCAATTCTTTTATTCTCGCATCTTCGTCAATTCTCAGCGTAGAGACCATTGAGATAGCTCCCTCGAAAGCCTAAAAAGAAGAAGCGTTAAACCATATTTTTGAATTTGTTTTTGTGGAAGTGAACAACTGTTGAATTCTAATTCCGTAATAAAACCGTCTTAGGTTCACGTTCTTGAGCCCTGTGACAGCAGAAATTGACTGAGGTCAATGAAACTCGAAAATCTGAAACAAAATTTGGTACAAACTTGGGAATCAAATATTTTATGCTTTACGCCCTTATGTGGGCTAGAGGGAGAAAAAGGATATGACAATAAAAATGTTATTTTTCTTTTTCAATCTTGCCTAACTTATTTAGTTCTCCTCTATTTTTGAATTGGAACGAGAATTCACTTTCCTGACCCCTGTGACCACAAAGATTGGCCGAGGTCATTGAAAAAGTATGTATAACATCTGGAAAAGAATTTGCTCCAAGTCAAGTATTTTATGACTTACTGCTTTAAGTGGGCGAGTAGGAGAATAACAATTATGAAACACCTTGCACATCATCGAAATTGACATATAATTTGATGGAGTTAATGGGAATCAATAAAGTAATAAATGATTGGTACTTAGCTACCAAACGGAAAAAGTTGTGGAATACTATCAGATGATTCCTTCTTGGTGAAGAAAAGGTTGAAACTTTGCAGTTTTGAATATCCTGCCCTTAGGATTTTGAAATGTCGGTTGAAATGATATTAGCTTGTGGAGCAAATAAATACGTTTTAAACGACGTCGTAATATTGGAGTTAGGGCCTCCTCTATAAAATCTGTAGTAGTTTTTCGACAGTTCTAAGACACTTCAAAATCAGGTTGTAAAAATTTTGAACCCGTGACAGTAATTTTTAGGATTAAAAATATGCTTAAGTTAGAGCGTATGCAGCCAAACTAAACTTAAATTCCGTGTAGTCTATGGAAGGCACAGAAAAAAGGCCATCATTTAGTTTTTTCAAAAATTCGCTGTTAAAATATTCAAACTCCGTCTTAACAAAATCAAAATTTGATTCGGGGTTACTGCGACGGTTCGAATGACACCAACAGAAAACTAACTGAGAGTGCTACATTTGTTTGTTACTTTTAAGCAGAGATGTGTAGTATGTACTTGAAATACTTAAGTACAACATACTATCTAAAATACAAAATATGTATCTTCTATCTTGTATTTTAAACCTTTCTGTGGTCGTGGTAGTATTTTGTATCTTAGTATTTTACAATTTACGATGCAGGCAAGTATTCGATATTTTATTTAGTACTTTTAGTAGTTTTATAAGTACTTAAAATAAGATACTTGATCAAAATACTTAAGAACTCAAACGTTTGAAATTGTCACAGCCGTGCTTGTTGAAAACTATTTGTGACCCTTAACATATAGTATAGGAACGTTTTTTGTCGTTTAAGAAACGTCGTATGGACTGGAAATTATTAGGGTTAAATTCACTCAGTCTTTCCACTGCTAAGTAACATCAGAGAGCACGGTTCTTCTGTTTAGTATGCTTTCAAAATTATAAAATATAAGAAATTGGTCATTTAGAATAGCCCTTTTCAATACCCCATTGCCATCTTCAGCTCCTGTGGAACGATTGTTTAGCATTGCAGGACTGATTTTTAGTGCGCGTAGATCTAGATTGTGGGATAAAATGTTCAAAAAGCTTGTATTTTTGAAATTCTGTACTCGATTTCCAAAACAATAATATTATGTATATCCTGATTTTGAAGTATTTCAGATAGTATTTTCTACTAAAGTATTTTTGAAGCAGTTTTTGGTTTGTATTTTACTTAGGTATTTTAGAAAAACTAGTTGCTGTTATCTTATTTAGTATTTTATGTAACGAAAAAAATAAAAAGTATTTGGTATTTCTTTAAAAAAACGAGGTATTTTACACATCTCTGCTTTTAAGTACAATTAATGCTCAGCCCAGTGCATCTCTATACTGTTTTTAAAATCAATTGTTTATTGTTGCCTAACAAAATGACTGAAATTTCAAAATCGTAGCCAAAACTTTGGATGACTTATCAAATTTATATATTTTTTCACAGCAATTTCTAAATATATTTTTGTCAAGAAGGATGCGTCTGATGTGACACATTGCCCTACCCCCCAAGGCCTAATTGTCTTGTGATATATGCAGTTTTTAAATTAAACATTTTCAAAATGTTTACTCGGGTTCATTTTAAAAAATCCGAGAATTGGATCCATGTTTATTTTGAAAGACTTTGCATACTCTACAAGATTAATCAAAATTTTAAAATCCCATATTCAAAATGTTGGCGGAATATTAACGATTTTGAAGTTTTGACAGTAGTTAATTAAGCTCATTTAATTTAGCCCGTAAATAAGATTTGCGCCTGGCTTATTTATTTTTAGATTTAATTACGCCGTGCTTATAAATATCTAATTTATATTTTAAGGATATTTGTCGGCCGGTTTTTTCGACAACTGTGTACACGACAATGACGTGGTTACTGAAAGCATGGGCTGTTATATTTCTTCTGGAATGGACCCTTGTCTCCGGGTTGGTAAGAAATTCAGGTCAGTATCTTCAAAATACTCTAGTTCTGGACCCGGACACTCTCATAACAGATGAAGTTGGTGAAAAGGAATTCAGACATGAAGTTAATCCGGATGTCAATTTGACAGCGGTAATTATTGATTGTTTACTTCATTCCCTACCCCAGCAACTGTAATGTCGAAAAATATATTCATACAAATGAATTATTGTATTTAATACTGGCATACAAACAGTGTATGACTATATGTAAACGACAAATACAGTATAGAGTTCGCTGATCGAGATTCGTTATGATCTCATAACATGAATATGAATTTATTGTGTTGTTTTTATACAGCTGGAGTTGATAGAGAAGTACGGGTACCCGGCTGAGTCTCATACAGTCACAACTAAGGATGGATATATTTTAACATTGCACCGTATTCCCCATGGAAAAAATGCTAGTTCTGGCCCTAGACCTGTGGCTTTCGTTCAACATGGATTCTTCAGCTCGTCAGTGGATTGGTTATTTAACCGAGTTGACAAAGCCATACGTAAGTATTGAAATTATAAAATAATTTCAGTTATATACACCAGATTTCTAAAGTTTTACATGAAACTTTCCAGCTTATATGCTAGCAGACCGTGGGTACGATGTATGGCTAGGCAATGCCAGAGGAAATACCTACTCAAGAAGGCATGTTAAATTATCGCCCGAAAAGTCAAAATTTTGGCAGTTCAGGTGAGAGCGAGAATATAATCTGGCTTTATTATTTTTACACCTTACACCGGAGTGGAGTAGTGTGGCTCAAGTATGCATCTGATGTAATATCTACTATTATGCATAAAATACAGTTCTCCATGGATTCTAATAACCATGGATATTTTTTTCAGTTACGATGAAATGGGCTTGTATGACCTGCCTGCAGTCATTGATTACGTTTTAAACACAACTAAGCAACCTGACATGTACTACATTGGGCACTCAATGGGTGCAGGTATGTTCTTCGTGTGTATGTCCTCGTATCCAGAGTATAACCACAAGATCCGATTCATGGCTGCAATGGGACCGGCCGTGTATTTAAATAATATGAGAGGTCCCGCAAGATATTTGGCCCCATTAGCCTCTCTTGAAAAGGTAGTGTCACTTATTTTAAATAGATTTAACAATATAGTTTAATATTCAGTAAAGAGGAATGCTAAATTGGTATGAACAGGTAATACTGGACATGTTGGGTCATGGCGAGATTTTGCCCGAATACATCGTCAAGTACATTAACACTTACGCTCCAGAGTTCTGCACTCCTGAGATGAAACTCCAGGAATTATGCGAGAATTTCGTTTTTCTATTGGCTGGCTTTGACCCTGCACAAACAAATACGGTGAATAGAATAAATTAATGAAAAACGTTTGGATGAGCAGTGTAGGTTTATCCTGCTGAATTCATTTCAGACTGAATTACCTGTGATTTTGGCACATACACCCACAACTTCGTCAACCAAAACTTTGATCCATTTTCTACAAGCCATCAGCAGTGGTAAATTTCGAAAATATGATTTTGGCAGTTTCCGGAACAAGTTCATTTATGGACAGTGGACACCCCCTAAATATGATCTCTCAAAAGTTAAGGTTCCAGTTGCCTTATACCATGCTCCTAACGACATGCTAGTGGATACCAAGGTAAATCAGAATAATTCAGTTGTATGATGTAAACATTGAGTCTAATACAATTTATTTTTAACGTTACGCGTATATTTTTTTTGCACTACACCTTCTCGTAAGATTTGCTTAAGCTCTTATTTATTTCCTCTAGGATGTAGCTCGCTTGGCAAAAGACTTACCCAACCTCGTGGGGAGCTATGAAGTGAATTTAACTCAGTTCAATCACATTGACTTCATTTACGCAATTGATGTTGACGTCCTGGTTAACAAGCCGTTGCTAGAACTGATGACGAAATATTAAGAGAAGAGCTCCGACCCCTATACTATAAACAATTATTAAATTTAAAAAAATGAAAATAGTGTCATAATGTTGTAGTCCTTGTGGATCTTGCAGTAAGATGTGAGTATCTGATGTCCTTCTACTTTCTGTTATTATAACTTACAATGAGTGACTGTTTAGACTTTCAAGGTGGGAAAGGATTACTTATGCTGCTTTGTTTTGTTTATAGATTTATTGTTAATAATTGTAGACCAATTAGCGTAAAGTTTTACCTACGAAATTAAGTAGACAAGCTAAGCTGATTATGGTGTAATTTTAACTCTTGGTTGATCACAGTATTTCTTTTTACAAAAGGAATGTAACGGTTTGGAGCAGGCTCTTCTTCAGACATAATTTTTAAATTGAATTTTTTGCATATTCTTATGTAACTCGGTGGGATAAGTGGGATTGGATATTGAAACGAAGAGAATGTACAAGAGAGTACAGTATGCCATTACTTAACAACATAGAAGAGGAGTGAATTATAAAGAGGTCAACACGTGCAGACGTTGGCTAACAAATAAACATCGTGATCTGCCATCTTAGGATCGGAATAAGATTTTGTGTAAGTGCAGATATATCTGGCCCAGTGTGCAAACACGTGCAAAGGTGCGTGCCATCTTGCGTCGGTTTGCGTGGGAAATCATGCCAAAGATTAAAATTCCTAATCGTAGGGAAAGGGCTCACTTAATATTTCTCGTGTTAAATCATGACATTTAATTTTCAAAAATCGGCGAAATACACATAAAACCAATAAGAGAGTCAGAGAGAACTTTACATGTCTGCACAGCATTTCCCATGTTAAATCCAATAAGAAATATGAATTCTTGAATGTCGTGGAATTGCCAAAACTTCGATTATTGAAGTTCAAGGATGAAATTGAATATTCAAACGATTTCAGGGCTAACGCTAGTGTAAAAGTCAAGAATTAGTTCAAAGTCAAGTTTCAAGTGACACTCGAGTTGATACACAATTATTAGCTTCACTTCGTCTTCAAACTTGGGTTTCAAGTTATTTTGGAGTTCGAACACGAAATTGGCACTCGGATTCAAACTGGAGTTTCAAGTGACCCTCGAGTCTAAACACATGTGTGAGTTACTCTTGAGTTTAAACCCGAGTTTCAAAGTACACTCGAAATCAAATACGAAATTGTCACTTGAGTTCAAAATTGAAATTGACACTTGGACTCTAACTAGAGTTTCAAGTTACAAACGAGAGTTCAAATTGAAAGTTAATGTTACACTCGAATGCAAACTACAATTTATATTCTGCTTTCCAGACACAAGCTCACCAAACTTTAATTTTCACTCGAGCCAACAGGTAAACAGTTTTGACTTAAGGCTTTCAATTTGAACTCGTGTGTAAATTGAAGCCAATTAGAAATTTCGATTTTGATCTACAGTGTAAATTTTGAGTTTGCATATCTGAATTTCAATTTCGCGTTTGAACTCCGAGTTACACTTGGAACTCGAGTTTACAATCAAGAGTTACTTATGTTTGTCTTTCGACTCGAATGTCACTTGAAACTCGGGTTAAGATTCGAGCGTAACTTGAAATTATTTTGACGCAAGTGAGACTCAAGAAACTTGAGTTTGAACTCGAGTTTAAACTCAGGCGTACTTACCTTGAAACTTGGATTTAAAATTCGAGTTTGAACTCAAGAGAGGAACATGATTTTGTGATATTGTTGATATTTTGTGATAAATTTGAAGCGAGACTGCCTAAGATGAATAAACTAAATGTCTTCTAATGTCTGTCAGCTTACTGTTAGCTTTTAAATCTTTCTTTCTCTTTTTTATTTCAATTTCGGCATTTTGGTCGACAAGTGTATAAAAATCCTTAAACTAGCCATAAAGTAGCATCACAATTTTAAGGTCGTGATATTTGTAGGAATGTTTATTTGTTCATTTTGTTCAGCAATCAGCTGAATCCCAGGTTAAAATGACGCGAAGTACATCGCTTATCTGAACACTGCATATATGTACGTCCCATTTGCAGCAGGAAAAATCTAATTTAATTAACTCACTAATTAAATACAAATTCAGCATATCACAGAATAGTACATACATACGTCTGAATGTCATTGAAAATAATCTGAAAGGTTTATTATAATTTGATTATTACGCCATTGGGCACTCACCTTTATGGACACGAAAGGAGCAACTCTTGCTCATTACAATTTCAATATACTTATACTTACATGCGGGTGACATGTTCTTAACTAAGGTATGTGTAACATGTGGTGATAGAATATTTGTTCGAATGGTCCAGTTGGTTAAAACGTCTAAATATATGAGTCACCCTGTTTATTCAATTAGGTAATGGTGTTTTTGGGAAGGACGTGAAATGTTTGACATTGTTGATACATCGACAAAAGCCAATCATAATTTTGAGATAAAAATACAAATCTGCAATGCAATAAATTTTAAATCCTGCAAACATTAAACTGAATAAAATTGCATATATATGTATCTCGAAGCGATAAGGTTGCGCAGGTATAGGTTAGAGGCTTTACTTTTCATTATAATTATACATGTACATAATTTCTCTTAATCTCTTATAAGGTGGCAATCAGATATTTTCTTTATTTTTTCCCATATAAAGTTAAACAGTACTTTTCCACGTTTATTATATGGAATAAGAGAAGCCCTTTATGATCAGTACAATAATAAACACCTACTGTCAATGCTACATAAAATGCTTAATGTAATTCTGCTTATATACAGTTTGCCCCCATTCGCATTCTAGTCTATACATTATATACTATTCATTAAGTTTCGTAAGATTTTTAAAATGACTAAATTTTCATTGACGTAGTGACTTTATCTGAAGTTGCAGAAACAGTAAACGAAAATAGACACTTGGTAACTATTTGTACACGAAGTGGCAGCGACGGGCATACATACAATTTTCATTTTAATACTGTGCCTGAAAATGAGCCAAGAGCCATGCTCGAAACTGTTCGTTCCTTTTGTAAAAACTATTGTGATAAATCAAAAATCAAAATTTAGTGAGTTTCTCTCCTTACCTTCCCAATGCGTACATACACTTGTAAATAGAGTGAGTATACTTACAGCGTATACTCACTAGCATTCTTAATAACTTGGGAATAAGTTAGTCCTGCACTATATGCTGCATTAATGATAGTGTTAAACCTTAAAGTTAGTTACCAGTCTGTACCGAAGAGCTTGCTGGAGGACAGTTTTATGGCAAACTCACAACTGAAAATCGAAATTATAACTTCAAGAAGTAGCTTCGCAAGATGGGATTTAAAATTAAATGTTAGCATTTAAGTTGATTAGTTACAAATAATGAGCATTTTTCAGGAGTTGCTTTTAAAGGTTATGCGCCCAGGTCTGTCCTGAATCCCTAAAAAGCAACCTCTATGTTTTCACCTACACCTCAAAAAAAGACTCCCTGATATCTCCTGATGAGGTTGATGTAATTCCACCGTCAAAAGCTTAAAGTCAATGGGAGATCAAGTCGAATCTCTAAATTTTTGTGGTTGTGCAGCCCTTAAGGGCATAGAAACCTTAACGAAAATAAAAATTGGAGAAAAATGGCGAACTTAAGTTACATTGTAACCATTCATTTATGCATTCAACCATGCATTGGGTGTTCCGGCAATCGTACCTATGTACATGAAATTTTGCAGGGAGATGCTTTTAATAAATAAAACTTTACCATGCAAATTTCATACTGGTATTTTTAAGATATCGCCCCTTAAAAATATAGTTTTCCTTACAATTTGTTCTACATTGTCATAGATGCATGATATTGATTCCCAATCCAAAAATAATTTTTAAAATGTTTTAAACATTTCTATAGTAAATAACAAATTTTAATAAAAATAAAATAAAAAATAATAGAAGATTAACCAATACAATAGTAGATTGTATCCAAAGAAAATGATTTTCGTGATTGTTCATTTACAAATTACAAATAATAAAAAGTCAGTATTCTCTACAGAATAAATTCTGGTTTTTACAAAGTTTTTATTCACAAATAATATTATTCAATACCTACTTTAATAATTAATACAGTATTATTATTATTATTATTACTGATAGAATGGAAAGTTCAGTTGCTGCAATTCAATTATTAAAGGCGTGGCATTTTCGTAGAATCCAACTATGTATATATAACCCAAGCTATGAAAGAAAGGAGTAAGACTATTGATATCTTATGGAACAGGATTATTACTACCAGCAAGGTTAGGTTGAAGTTCTCTATGAGTAGATGATTCTCTTTATATTAATATTTTCAAAACTGAAGTCTAAACTCAATGTTGGCATAATCTTCTTACAACTTAGCGTAGTGAGAAGAAGAGTTAGTCTCAGAAAGAGTTCTGACACTAGACAAATTGTAAGCAAAATGTCCACAAGTCCAAAAATTTGTAATAAATTAATAGCAAAAACAGCTAAAAACGAGAAGTTGGTTTTGCGCCCTCAAAAGTTGAAAACAAGATTTCAGGTAGATGATGTCAAAAGAATTCCCAAACTCTTGAAATAACAAAAAGCAACGCACGGAGAACTTATCTAAATAACGTTGTACTCATTTCAACACTATTCTTGACTGACAATGTCTTAGTTTCAAATTGGCATACCTAAGACACACTAATGAGATAATTGCTCAGAGATTTATGCTCACGCTTGCAGTTCAATTGTCTCCAAAGTCAAACTAATATGAACGTAAACGAATTACTGAATTTTGAAATTCAGAATTCAATCAAAGTCATTGGAAGCCAAACATGTGGTAGTTATGTATGCATTTGTTTTCGCGGCGTTCCTTTTCGTCATTTCATGAGTTTTCATCATTTTCAGTAACATATAGGATATTCTTTTGACAGCATCTAGCAGAAAACTTTTCAACTTTTTAGGGTGCAAAAGCAACTTCTCGTTTTTAGCTATTCTTGCTATTAATTTTAACAGTTGAAGTTGAAACGTATAGACTGAAGATTGAAATTTTATGAATCTGGCGGAAGTCTTTTAAAACAGCTAGCTTGGAAATCAGTTATATATAGTTACGTTTGTAATATTGTAATAATTTTTGAGCACTGATAAATAAATTCTGTTAAATTAAAATAACGGTAACAAACAACAAACCTTTCTTAGGCCCTTTAATTACGCAACATTAAAAAACAGTAATTAGTTTGTTAATGATTTGTCACTTTAGACAAGGAGTAAAAAATCATGAACATATATGTACTAACCATTACATACTTACAGGTATGATTTTTATGAAAAAACAAATACTAGCTAATTTCATAATGAAGATCTCACTTTTGCAAAAGAACACGTGCTCCCTCTCTTTGTAGCCATTCGATCATAAGATCATTTACATCACAGTTTTCAATGACAATGACTGGCTTGGGTAAATCACTTGGAGGAGACACAGGAATTTCTTCTTCATCATAAAATGGATCCATAAGGCCAATTAAATACTTTCTTCTCTCAATGAAACTTGACGTTAACGTAATGTCCCGCAAACTATTAATTAGGTCTGTTTTCGATTGCCTTTTTTGCTTCTCCAGTTCAAACGCGGCATCTATTACAATGACCTCCGGAACCTTGTTTTCAGTAGGAATAACCAACAAGCCAGTTGAACATGGTTCTTCAATGCCAGAGGCAAGTTGTACCTCGGATTGACACGGAATAGTTGGCGAATAAGCGTAACAGTTGCTATTATTCTCTTGATCCGAAATGGTCGAATTAGAGGATACGATTTCCATATCTTCAGGTAACTGGTCATTTACTTTCTCAGCAGGTGGTTCCAACTTGCTGTTCGAAAATGATACCAACTCACCCGTTGTCTCAGCGTCAGCATCCGCAATCCCAGAACCATACCACCTGTCAAGAGCGGATTCTTCATGGTCGGGCATAATTTTCGGTGAAGAACTCCCATGAAACTGATCATGACTGGTGTCCAAACCACCTTCATTAACATCCGGGGACATTTGCTCCTGAATACTCGGGGGTGAATCCATGGGTGGTGGTTGCGGCGGTAATGGATAAGGCAGTTCTTCAACGGCAATCTGATAACTTTTGGCTTTATTGCTAGATTCATCGCTGGACCTGTGTGAATCGGATTTCTCATATTTTGAAGATGATTTAGACTTGCTACTCTTGTGATCATGACCACTTCGACTGGATGACGATTTCCGAGACGAGGATGAGGAGTGTTTGTTTTTGTCATGGTCTTTAGAAGAACTAGAATGAGATCGGGATGACTCTTTATGAGAACTTGACGCTTTACTATCTTTTTCTTTATACTTGGAGCTACTCTTTTCGTCAGAGGTTCTACCTTTGTCGGAACTAGAGCGGTTATCCTTCGAGTGACTGGTAGAAGAATGTCTCCTAGATGAACTTGAATGAGAGGACCGAGAATGTTTTGAATCACTACTTGACTTATATTTTGAAGAGCTTGATTCTTTCTTACTCCTGTCTTTGTCCCTGTCGTTGGATTTATCACTGTAATTATTCTTGTCTTTATCCCTACTGCTACTATGATCCCTGTGTTTACTTTTGCTCTTGGAGTGGCTGTGTGAACTTGAACTACTTCTATCTTTATTAGAAGATGAGCTCGGCTTATCTTTGTCTTTGTCAGACGATTTCTTACTTGAGGATGAACTACTTGAGCGATCTTTGCTAGAGGATTCCTTATTTGACGAACTTTTGGAATCCTTTTTCTCTGATGGAGGATTTGGGACGAATACACTGCTGTCTGCGATATCCGAGGAATCATTTGACAACTGCTCTTTATCTGTCACTGGTTTCGCAAAACAGTTGGTGAAATCCGTCACTTGAATGTCGACTCCTTCGCTAGCAGTCGCCGTCTGAATTTCTTCGAGAGGCGTAGAAGTTCCCGGAATAGGATGAGGGGGTGATACTAATCCAATTGCTTCAAATGGTGGTGACTCTTCTTCATCATCTTCCTCTTCCATCTTTTCTCCTTCTTGACCAGTGCTGTCAATAACCAGTTTTCCTTCGTTTGTAACTTCTTCATCTTCCAACTTAATTTCTGTTGCTGGTTTGATATCCTCAAATTGGTTAGGTAGCATGTCCAAATTAGGTTTTATATCCTGTTGCTCCTCGTTTGACTCTAGAATTTAAATCAGGGTTAAGGAAGTTCCGACCATTCCGTAAAGAAATGTACAGCTACATCTATCTCCTTATACACCATACACTTACCTTGTGGTGGATCTATATCCATGGGTTGGACCCAACATTTCTTATCTTCTTCAGATTCTTCTTTAGGTTCATCCCCACACGGTTTCTGCACTCCCAAAAACTCGTAAACCGCGTTTTCAATCACAGGAAAGAATGACGTGTTAATCTTTGGATCTACCGTCTGGTTTACGATCCGGTCGACTCCCTTTTGAAAGTACGAAGAGCTAGAAAAACCAATCACAATAAACTTACAATACCGTCGTATATACTTTAATCTACAAACAATGAGCACAAACTAATTCACTCACAATTTGTGAGCCACGAAAGGATTTTTCAAAATTTACTCACTCAACAATTTGTTTACGCATCCCTTCCCGTACGCCGAACCGTACTAATTTCGATGACCAGTGTACATTTTTTAGGTAGTCATCCACTGACTGAACGACTCTTGAATGAAGATTGATGTAAGCTGGCTGCAGGTTTGAAAAATAATTTGTTATTCAACCATAACAATGGCAAAGCCAATGAAACACATAACGTCATTAAAATAAACATGGAGCCCCACACCCGTACCTAGCTAACACTAACTCAAACATTTCACATCTCAATCCTTCATTCACCACTCACTAAGATACACTAATCAGCAATCAACATAAAGTTAACATTAACTCACCTTCGTATCCACATCTGCAATACATTCTTTCCTAAACTGATCGAATATTCCGCTAGCTTTGAGTCGTTCAATAATTTGAGAATGCATTCTATTTCCGTTACGTCCACTCCTCAACGGAATTCACAAGAGATCCCACCAAACCAACGTCAACGAACTCTTCCGTAATGTTCTATAATTAATCCAAGATTCTGTCAGCCCAATAATTGATTTCCATTAGACCACTTGACTGTCAATAATTCAGCTCGACACTCTAAAACACCCATGTACTATTACATACGCAAGCAACAGATGATTACCAAAAACTACTAATGTCAAAACCAAAGGTTGAAGGTATTTATCCCAGCTAAAACATTCTACGTTGCAACATTCTAACAAAATAGTGAATCTTTAATGTACAGGTTCATTTCAAAAGAATCAAGCACATAATTACCTCTCTGATGCCGTAAAAAAGTGACGCCGTATTATCCAGTCCGTGTAATCGTAATCAAATGAAGTAAACAAAATAAACTCTCAATAGTAAACACAGTTACCATTCAGAACCGGCGCTGCTCGTCATTCAAAAACTGCCGTGAGTGCAGAAGGACTGACTCACTCGGAGTCTAAATAAAATTAAAAGACAATAATTATTAATATTACAATTTGTCTCAAAAGTATTTCATATCAAGTAAACGATTTCTACGTCAATTACCAAGCATTTTAAAAAATCTCCATCTTCAGATCACGGAAGTGTCTCCCACCCAATTCCATTCACAACCCGCAAAAAAAATATCTGCACAAATTGTGAATGACAAATCACAATTCTCTTGTCTGGTTTCCTTGGTCTTTAATGCATACACACTTTTTGTTTATACACATAAAAACCCGAGGACACACATATAGCAAAAGTTCTGAAACTATATAAGTCTAGAGTTAAATCTTTCTTGACTTGAACAGGAAAAAAGTTCGAATGAAGTGAAGTAAGTAAGTATAACTAAAGCAATTTTATAATCCAACACACACACGCCGAGTGCCGAATCAAACTATGAAATGAAGTACAGCTTACCTATAACTAACAACATGGGAATGGAAGTGTGTACCACTCATTCATTAGTATTTACAAAAGAGCGGGGCTACTTGAGAAGTAGTAGTTGCTATCAGACGAGAATCTGAGTTCTGGGGTAGAGTAAGGATAAATCAACTTCCAGTTCAAGCTCTTTTATTTTGGTGGTCTTAAACTGAACATGTAGAATAACTCAGGCTGTGCCTTTGACATGTCCCTGCCCCGATGTAAACATCAGGGGAGGGTAGTTCAGACAAATAATCATTAGTTTTATTTATACGAAATGAAAATCGACGATCCTCAGTATTGTAGTGAAGGCTTTTACTACAAAGCTTCAAATGAACATCGTAGGGGGGAGTGCTCTACTAGCGTCAAACAAAATTACGGAAATAGAATCAATCCAACAAGGCTCATTTCAGCAGTTATTCACCTATATTTGCAATGATTTACATAAATCAAAATAATCGTCTGTGAAACTTTAGGGATACGTTGCCACATAAGCACATATTTTAAAAAATCATGTTTACACTCACCCCCCCCCAACAATTTATGAACACTGAACTACAATTATGTAGGCTTCATTGAATTACTTTATGCGTCCCTTTACAGTTGTTGCAAGCTCTTAAGCCCGGGTAGAAATCCCAGGAAATTCTCATTTCATTTCGGAGAATGCATCTTAAAATATAGAATACATCCTTCTAATTAACCCATACAAAGAACAGTTTGCAGACACCCCTCTCATTTGGCACCTGCGTTAATGTTTCCTACTATGGTGACTAATAATAGGAACTATTTCCAATACATGCTAATTTGCCTCCTTTAATATCAAGCTTGCACCAAACGACTTTACTTTTACAGGTACTAGTGGAACCATAAACCTGGTGAATTTATTTACACGAATTTCGAAAATAAACGAGGAATCTCCTGATATTAATTAACTACTCATTTCTCTTTCAGTAAACAAAAACCCCTGTTTCTAACCATACGTAATGATTGTTGAACATTCAATGGTCGGGCCTCACGTACCCAAACATTCACAAATGTAGTCGATCCAGGTTATTTTGTGTGGTGGAGGGACTTGGTCAAGCTGAGACTGGGGCACACTGACAAACTCCTTACTCCTGCTCGTACATACGTAAAGTACAGGGGAACCGCATGACCTTCCTCCCATGGAAAGGATATAGTATACGGAGAGCATACTATGAAGAAGTGCAGTAGTTTGCAGAGGCCCGACTCTGAAGATACATATGGTAGAGGCTACGGTAGGAGTAATAATGCAGGCAGGCAGCAGGCGTTCCATAGTTGAACGCACATGTGTTGATTTAAACGGGAAGCGTGGTAAAATTTAAATCCCTGAGTAGGTTCAAGCAAGTATCGACGAATATAAACTGTGCAAGTAGTTCTTAGGTGCACATCAATACTACAACTACAACATCGTGTGGTGTTCTGCTCCTTGGTGCATTAAATCTATCTATGACTAAAATTTTCCAACCAAAAAATTCATCATTGATTTTTTTGACAAAGTTAAATTATACGAAGGGAAGCCGTGCTGGCCTTAAGCCAGACCTTCTCGCTCCTTCAGTGTGAGGCTCTCAGAATTTCGTTGGTGTGGGGAACCTTGTGTGTGATTGTAAACGTGTGACTAATTAACTCAAGGTTCCAAATAATTAAGAAGTCACCACGGATTTAAATAAGCCCGAGCCTGAAGGCCGCCTCGCTAACGCCATGGAGTTTGATGAGTATGAGTCGTTACCGGCTACTTCAACCGTTTTAACTCACATGTCAGCGGGTGCCATGGCCGGAATGATGGAGCATTGCGTAATGTACCCACTGGACTCTGTTAAGGTAACTACAATTAATTTGCATATTCCTTTCTCAAGTCATGTAAGGATGGGATTAGGGGATTCCTCAACGGCTGGGTTTTCCCTCATTATGGTTTCTTAAGAAAGGACTATTTTTCCGGATGAGTGGAACGAGATAATGAGTTACCCGGCACCGGTGACATCGGATCGTTGTTTCATAATATCCTGGGGATGGGGTTCTTCATGATGGGATTGATTGGAATTAATTTTTGAAATTCGGGTGTGAAGGGATACAGTGGTTATTTGATGGGGATTCGGGGATGAGGTGTGAGAGTCCCTGTCAAGACGGGTTATTGATATGAATTCTGAATTTTCCAGACACGAATGCAAAGCTTGTCCCCAAGTCCGGGAGGGGAATTCCGAGGAGTTTACGGGACATTGACACGTATGGTGAAAACAGAGGGAATCTTTCGACCCGTCCGCGGTATGAGTGCTGTTGTTTTCGGAGCGGCTCCCGCCCACGCCCTATATTTTTCGGTGTATGAACGTATCAAAGAATTGCTGGTGTCTCGGACCACATCTCATTACAATCATCTTTCCTACGGTGTGTCTTCTATTCTCTTTGTACTATTTTGTAGGATATTTGGTCAGCGGGAGTGGATGGTGAGCTCATTAGGGAGGTCTTTGATGTATTAATTGTTCAGAAAGGGAAAGCTCATTAGTTTTTAAAAATCGGAAGTACGTATGTTAGGTAGCTTCTGAGCAGAGTGCATTGATTTAGTGTGTGAAAGTGTAGATAAAGGGAGGCTATATGGGTTAAATTGATGTGTAAAAATCTGTGAGGATATTGAATGGTTGAGATTGGAGATGTGGAAGTGCAGCAGGGCAAAATAGTGATTTCGATCATGTAACACTTGAGGCTTTGTGTTTCAGCATCTTGTAAATGACCTGCTTATGCTTAGTAGAACTGAGCTCGTATGTACAGGAAGCAATTGGTATTCACAGTATACAGAGCTTTAAGCATGAGGAAAAATAGAGCGAGGTAATACCAGTCCACTATTGACGTATCCTTTGGGCTGAAAAGTGTGTATTCATAGAAAGTGGCGTCATGTCATGAGCATGCAAAAATTGTAGTCTATGTAATAACTTCCGGGCAATTCCTTTTGTCTTTATTGTAACAAAAATAATATTTACAATAAATATATTTTTATTGAATTTTATTATTATAGGTATGGCAGGATGTATCGCAACTCTTTTCCATGATGCTGTCATGACTCCTGCGGACGGTAAGCTGAAACAATGACATTTTTGATTTTATTGTGTAGTTGTATGAATATGAATCCCGAATGTATGAATGTAAATCCTATGGCTTGTGTGAGTGTGTTCCGGGCGGACATATTTTGTCAATTTCTGTCGCATCTTTTATGTATTTCACCAGTATATCAGATACTCCCGTGATAATATTTCCATATAGAATATACATTCATCTTATCACCAATTGAGACGGTCTGATGTCTCAGGAGAGTGGGTAATACCGTCCAGTCTTGTTCATGCCATGTTTTATACCACACTTCCATGCTCGCTTGCTATAAGGTTTAGCGACTCTCAGATGAATCTCTTTGGTTGTAAGTATTAGGGATTGTGAAGTCACATTTCAGATTTATAGAGCTGCTGTAAAGTGTAAACTAACAACTAGAAAGAATATCCAATATCCACTGTGGTTCAAGGACATACATTTAGCATAGTCCGTACGTAGTAGCTGTCACTTGCTCGGATCTCCAAAATTAAATGCATTGGAAATTAACGCCCAGCACATTCAAATGTAATGTTTACATTTGTAATTGCTACACTCATAGTCGTAAGTTCGTACATCATATCAGTAAGTTATCATACATTCGGTCATAGTATTGTTGATAAAGTAGATGACTCTGTCACAATTTTCGAGATATGGTATCTTTAAATAGTATATACAAAATATTTTATTTCAAATAGCGGCATTTGTTCTAAGTGTTGTTCTTGCAAGTTCACTCTCTTGAAGTATGCAGTGCAAAATATACTTAAGTGAAAACAGAACACCTAATTGCCACCTGTTCTAATCACTACATTGAGCCTACATGGGGATGTCACTACACTTTAATCTCCAAACAGTTACGAATTTCGCATTCTCTTATCATTTCCATACTAGTAGCTCGTTTTAATGAAGCCTAGTTCCAGTTTTATCTAAATTGTAGTCAGCTCAGGAATTAGCTCAGATCTTGGAGACATTGATCTTTTACCTTCTGTATTAAAATGACAAAAGCGGCTTAGCAATCTAAAATGGTCCCCGATAATTGGTCTAACAGTAAATATAATCTCTTTCGTTCTTGAGAATAATTCTTGGAACTCGCATATAGATTCCACGTCTACAGTTTTTTGTGTATTACCAAGTTTCTTTAACTCTTTTTCCAAATCAAGATACAAATATTTGTTTGCCCCCGCCCCCGCCGCTCCAGGACCTTATTATTTGACCTTGAAGATGCCATGAAAATACAAGTTTCATTTGAAAGTTAGGAAAAGTACAACAAATAAAAAGGTGTTTGTTGTTGAAATTAATACCTATTGATATTGATATGTGAGCTATTGAATGAGCTGGAAAGCGGCGATTTCATTGGTTAGGAGATATTGGATGCTGCAACTAGTATTGAAATATATTTATTGGTGTCTGCACATGATAACATGATGAGTTATACATGGGCCTGGCCAATTAAAAATGAAATGTACATATTTCAAAATTTTAAGTGTGTTGGTGTAAATAGAAAAGAAACTTAATAATTTGTGTGCATGGGGTTTTTCGAAAATTCCAGTCCTCTTAGCTGGAATTTCGCTGTTGACAGTTATTGTCCTTGTATTTCGTTTTGGAGTAATTACTATTTAGTAATAGTCCACTGAAAAATTAGTAGTTATGCTTGTTTATATGGACGTGCAGAAATTATAGAAATGGGTTGTCTCT
Organism: Allacma fusca; assembly: GCA_947179485.1. Taxonomy (NCBI): domain Eukaryota; kingdom Metazoa; phylum Arthropoda; class Collembola; order Symphypleona; family Sminthuridae; genus Allacma; species Allacma fusca. The sequence continues at coordinate 45,882,317 of OX359249.1, read as the reverse complement.
TAAGTGAAGAACAACTGGTTTGAAAGAGGAGTGAAAAAGTTAAACAAAGATTACAACTTGTAATCGGATGATACATGAGTTTATTGAAACAGAATGAACTTCTGAAGCTAAAGCGTTGATAATTAATGATTGTGAAAGACGAAAAAACGTTTTCCAAAGTAATTTGCATCGAAACTCTAATATAAAATACATTTGCGGGCTAGTATCACTAAATTAAAATTGTATGTACTCTCGTATTTTCATTATGTAAATCTGTTCTTACTAACCGTACACGGTTACTTAGTTTTAACAACTTTGGCGTCAATTGCACTGTTCCATAAATTGTATAAAAGTATAGAACCAACAATGATTTTCTCTGGCGATAATTCCAGGTTTATCCAAATGACATTAAGGTAATTTAGGTGAAGACATCTTGACATCAGAACATCATGAACGTAGAGAAGGGAAGATATTTGTGCAAACGCTAATGCGTGTTTAACATATAGTGAAAGTTATTTATTAATTATTGAATTTACTATTGAAAAGAAATGATTTTGAAATGGGGGTTAGGATTAGGAGAGATTTAATAATCACGGGTCTACTGTACTTGAAGATGTTTTGGGGCATTTATTTATTTTTGTTGGATTAGTACAGTATAATTACAGTGTATATTTTGCTCAGATTAAAGGCGAAGAAAGTTGTGGAAGCTAATTTCATATGAAATGAGTGAGTCAGTAAAGGCGGAAAGTAGACAGCGTCATTAAAATTACCTTCTCACAATCAGTGAAATTATGACTATTTTATCCCACGAATGTGTACCTCGAAACTTCTGGAAGAAGCAGCCGCTCGTGCTGTGTTTTTGACGGGAAATTAAGAGGATCTAATGGAAAAACGTGTTTTAAAGAGCTTAACTAACTTGACTCCGACATTTATCTCATTAGGTCTCTGTACTACACTGTGGGGCTACGAGCGATACCTCCCCTTGTAATATCCTGAGAAAAAATTGATTGTGTCATTTCCGTATCAAATCTGAATTGAAAGGAGTACATCAGTTTTGTTGTTTTACCGATCATGCCGAAAAATAGTGTTTGTATAATTATATGTATTATACCTATTGATAAGCAGTTTTGTGAATTGACTAGTCTGATGTTGGTTGTTTACATCAATAAATTAAACTTGCTAGCTTGTACTGGAAAGTTGCAAATTGATTTTGTTATCTAAAATTGACTTCATTGAAAGGAGCAGTGATAAATTATAAAACGTTAGCAGTGTCCCACGGAATTTTCGATTACTTAATTGTTTTTCCCCTGTTTTAGGAATGAGCAATACTCTCCTAACCTTTCGTTTGCTTCCTTATGTAGACACATGAGTATGTATGCTAGAATCTAATGCACTCATTCATAAGTAACTACTTTCACTATAGGTGACATTCGAATTAAGTTTAGACTACGTTCGCTTTTTATTTCCCTCTTATATACCGTGGACTTCAGCTGGATCTTTGTGACCCAGCCACGAAAGCTTTGTTTGCATGGCTTGTAATAACGGAAGGAATTTTATTGATTTAAGTAAAAACAATTGGTTTTCAGTGGTCTTTATCGGATTTACATGAACAATGGATTTGTATTTACTTATGTAGGAGTTGTAGGAACGATGGTAATTACTGAATATGTAGGAACGAGGAAATGGAAATTGTAATATTCGTGTGTAAATTGATGGCGTATTTTATTATAATCCTAATTCCTTCCCCTGGAGCTCATTAATTTAGAGATTTAAGTTTATTAAAACACGTGTGTCTATGTGTGCATGTATCGGAAAATGTTGACAAATTAGAATTATTATTATTATTATTATACTGTAATGAAACGGAAGATTCATTAGGTATGAATAAGTATATGGCAATGATTATTATTATTATTAATGACCAACGGGAGCTTAAGTTGATGTCGTGTTACATTCCTATCAGCCTTTTAATGAAATCTAAGTGTGGGTTGAATTGAATTTTGTAACGATACGTGGTACTAAAAAGAGGTAGTCTTTATATAAGTCATTTCGTAATGAATATCCTTTGAAAAGAAGCATGAACAAGGTTTTATGTGTGAATGTTTATTTGAAAAGTGAAGATTTGTCGTAGCCAATGTTTATTACCTGTACAGTACTCATCTGTAATACAAATTGTTCGTCAAAGGAACAATCACTTTTGAGATTTTGTACGTAGTCATTTATAATATGTGGCCTCAAGGTTATTTTTTACATGAGGCCGTCGGCTAACTGTACAATTTTCAGACTTAGTGTCGTAAGAATGTGCTGACTGTTCACACTTGCATGTAGTTGACCTTGTACAAGTGAATTTTCTGATCATCTTTTGCTTGCAGTATTGGAACCAGAATAGCTGCTGCATAACATGTTCTCTCGGCACTTCACTCCATCGTTATTGTTGTGGAGGGCTCTCCAAGAATATCCTTGTCAAAACCATCGTTTTTTTTATTGTTTGGCTCCTCCTCCTGTTCTACATACAGTATTAGTTAATAAAACATGATGATGACACCCTTTTGTGTGGCTCGTTCATGTACCTTTATGTGACTGGCAGGTGTGGTAAAGCGGAAATTCATTTAAAATGTAGGGAAATGAACGCACTTTAGGTAGTACATTTGTGAGTAAAGTTGTACCTACTGATTTTGTACTAACTTTTGAAACTTCCTTGTATTTTAAGGTTAATATGATACTTCAAAGTAAACTTATTGCATAGTCTTGAATGGACGTTATAATATGTGAAAGTATTTTACAGTGTTAGAACACGGGTTTTACATTACCATACTACTGACATAGAATAAGGAGCTGTACTTTTCATTCTCATCAACACAATAATTATTATATTTACATTTCCCAAAGTATGTATTTTAGGTAGGTCGTATACCTATTAGATTTTAATTAATGAAAGTGGCATGCCATTTTCGTAAGTGCATGTGTATGCACGTGGTTTGTGGGATTTTCCTTTACTTCAATGATATGTTACCGATTAAAGATTCAATGCTGGAATGTCGTGAGTAAAAATTTAGCCGAAAGATTGATGAATGTGTGCAGTATCACTGACCGTGAGCGCTCTCGTTCTCTGCTCCAATATATGTGTAATGAACAACTGATACAGTCGTCATGAATGACCATTGAAGGGTAAACTCAGTATATGTACTACAGTAATGGTTTGACCTGGAGAACGCAATCTACGTACATAACTGATAAATGGGCATGAATCCAATCAGATGTACATATGCACGTGTATGTATCACTGTGGGGAAGGTCGGTGACGAAAATAACCCAAAAAAGTTGTACCGGCAGACACCGAGAAAGCCCCTGCACTCTTACAGTGCAGCGTAGGTTTTGAACTGCTTTGACGGGCTGTCGGGTATACTGCTCTTAAAGAGTAATCTTCTTAGTCATTAAGACCGATGGATGTGTGAATGTCAGGTGAAAAAGAGTATACGGATTTTTATGTTAAAAACCTCAGCTTATAGTTTAGCTAGCCGCCAACTGGGGTCTAGTCATAAACTGTGCACGCTTTATGACGGCTAAAGTCAAAATCGACATTTTAGAAATAACAAACTAGTTGCCTGTTGTGACAACTCCTTTATACTCAAGATTGGCATTCATTATTCAGTGAACCTGACTGTGAGTCCCACTTGTACTTTTAGGTGATTGTCAGATGTCAAAACCAGCTATAAAATTAACAGGGTTTTTTTGACACAGTGAATAAAGTTTAATAAAGGGTATAGTAACAGACAAAATAGATTTTTATTCAATGCCCTGAGGGAGCAGCGAAAGATTTTAATTTTGCTTTTACAATATTAGTTAGTTGTGGAATTAAGTAAATAATTGTCACCCACTGAACAGTCAGACGTACTTGGCATTGTGTGTTTATGAAATGCTAAGTTTTGAATGCGTGATTGCAATTTTCAATAATTGGTAATTGGTTGATGGTGCAGATATTGAACAAAATCTATAACATCTTTAGGCTGTAAACATATACTGTAAATAATTACTACAACTATAGAAATAGTAAGGATGGTTTTATGGCTCTGGGTTTCTCGTCTGTTCTGAATATGAATACTGATGGAGTAAAAATGATCATTTCGTTGATTAAAGTAACAGTACATAGTACTATGTAATCTATGTATCCAATAATTTTGCAACAGTACTTTTCTTTCACAAAACTATTATATGATTGAATGTTTTTGTAAGTTCCGTAGTTACGTCAATTATGGGTTTGCAAAGAAGACTGGAGTAGTTAGTAGTTTATAGTTTGGGATATTAGTTTTTTGGAAACTTTTAAATCTGCTACACAGCTTTATGGCATCTTCAACTTTTTTGAAAAAAAAATCCTTCTGTGGCGAAATTAGTTTCTAAAGTAAACCGGGCTAGTACACATACATACTTCCGGTGAGATATAAGCATCAAATCGTTTTGAATTCAACTATGTATTTCAAGGCATATGTATTGAAATAATAACTGTTGTTTAGTGTCAACGATTATAGTAGCAATGTACGTATGTAAATATTTCCGGGACAATAGGAGTCTCTGCGCTACTCACCAATTTACGCTGATTTTATATTCCTCATAAAAAAGTTCGGGTAAAAAATGTAGTTTCCGATTTTACATTAGTATTTTTGCTTTAATGACCTTAAATGTGCACGTTAGCAATAACAAATTTCCGTGGAAGAGAAGAATAATATTGTGTCGGTCGTGGGTGCAAGGTCTGGAGGAGAGAAATACAGGTTCCTAAGATTCTTGTACATGCTCATGGATGCTACTTGCAATTAGATGGGAATTATTTCTTTACTATTACCAGCCATTGTGATGGTTGTTACGCTTATAACATTCGCATCGTGTGAAAAAGGTCTCGTATATTCAGTTTAAATTGACAGCAAAGGAGAGAGAACGAAAGATATACTTAGATATCTCTTGCTCCATAATCTTTGTGAGCATGGTTTGCCAAGTTCTAGAATTTCATTAGAACAAGTTTTAGGCCTGTGGTACAGGTACTTGTATGTAAGGGATTGCATATTGCATATGCTCGTGTAAATTAGCCCTCAAATGAAGTAACTATGTAACTAGACTGTGGAGGGTCAAAGAGTAGCCCTTTGAGTAGACATCCGTACATGAAGATGTATGTAACATAAGGTAGTTTAACTATGAGGAAAGGGATATGGATTTTTTATGCCTACCATAATTAAATTCTAAAATAATCTTTGACGAGAAAACCGGGGGTGGTGGGTCTCTTTGACTTTGTCTTCTTCTCTTGACTTGTGTCTTTTCAGTCAGACAAGCATGTATGTATGTACACATTAAAGATTTGTGCTGAATTCAATATTTACCTCATGTCGGAACGTGCTTTTGTTAAAACTAAAACTTGTACCACTAAAACCCAGGAAGATGGATGAGGATTGAAGTAAGTGGTACAAGTACTCATGGCTGTCTTTAATGATAATGATGAGACACAGCATTGATAATTGATAAAATATAAATTAAGCTCAGAATTCGAATGAGGCAGTGAGGACTTACTTATGCTTCTCAAGAGACTGTTAATGGGAAAATCCCTATGATCAAGACTGGAAAGTGAGGGTGTATTTGGAACTATTCATTGTCAATGGAATCACTGTTGGAATAAACTGCTCTTTTAGGAACAATAATTTATTTTTTTACAGTATTTATCTGATGGTTTCTTGGAGCCATTTATATATGTAATTATACATAGATACTTATATTTTCGTACTTTGGTTATTTTCATAAGCAACCTTATGTAGGTCGGACCGCGTTAGTTTTATTTCATACCCCTTTAGGTAATCAAACCGTGCGTTTTCATCTGATTTTGTAGCAGTAGTGTAATCAGCCATGATTGTTAACAGTACACTGGTATTAAGTAAACTTACTTGTGTTTGAAGAATTACAGCTATACCAGGCAGGCTTACCCTTGACTGTGCAAGCAGACACACTGTGAATTAGCAAATAATAATTATTAGAAGAGTGGGAAAATATACAGAAATAGACTGTTGTTGCTTCACTGCTGGTTACATGAGTTATTAAAATAATAGGGGGCGGAGCTGTAATGCAAATAGAGCATTGTGATAAACAAACTTTCTGGTTCAATTTGTTCAGTGATTGTTAACGGAGATACCATTTTTGTATTGATTCTGCAAAATATGAAAGAAATGATTGGCGTGTGAGATGCATGAAATGTTCCACCGAATGATTCTTTGTCCATTTTCCCTTGATGCGTCGCAATTGTGTAATCATGTAAATTATTATGTAGGTACATTTACTATGAAGCGTTCAAAATTATCCTCCCATGCAATGACTGTTATTGGATGAACATTGTAACCAGTTAAATGATTTGCTTGTTTTGTTCGAATGTACCTTCCAGATCTCTCTGTTTAGAAGTGGTGACATTGCGAACTTCAAAGTTTTAATCTGCATGGGTGATTTTTATTTATCTCCGCCGAATCCCGGCTCTACTCTGACGAGACGAATCCTACAGATAGGTTGATGGCACCCTGCGTATGATCAGCACTCAGCTTGAATAGAGATGCGTATTCGTATTTCGATGTCGGCATATTTTGTTGTTTCTCGTTCTGCGTTTAAGCGTAAAGGAAATACGGGACGATTTTGTTGCCCGAAGTATTTAATGATTATTTATATTTCGAAATTCACGGCCAGGTTCTGGCATTTGTAGAATTTAAGCAATGTTTTCATTTACTTGAGTCCTATTTTCCTAAAGGGCACGAGCACAAGTTATTTAGTTGAAGTTGGGCTGTTGGCAAAAGATTATTGCTGATTCCGAAGATTATCTTATATATAGTAGGAGTCCTGTGATGTTCGCAAAAGTGAAAACATTTGCGTCTTTTATGTGTAAGCATTGGGCGGTTGGGTTGGGTAAAGCACTGTTTGCTGAATTCCATGAAACCGGAGAATTACAAAACATTGAGGTAATATCTCTTGCCAAGCAAGCTATAAAACTGTCATTGCTCGTAAATGTTATCATGTATCCTAGAGTGGTTGAATAGGGTTGTCTACTTTACGATGTAATTTCCCATGAAGCAGCTTATCAGATACATGTAAATATTCAGACTTTGAGCTAATTTTCGGGAAAAATGATGGTTTGTGTACTCTCTCTATTGACAGTTCATAATAGCGAGCATTTTGTCATCTTTCCGTCGTGTTGGTGTATATTGCATTTGTTTCCCTAGTATATATGATGCCCGCATTCTTCAGTAATATTCATGGCATTGTCATTGATGAAAAGATTTAATTGATTTGCGTTGCTTGATGAAGAATCAAAAAAATGCAATGCTGAAAATGCCTTTGTTCTATATCCTTTCAGTGGTAAAACAACGTATGCAGATGTACAACAGTCCGTACAAGTCATGCAGGGATTGTATATGGAAGACTTACCGGGCAGAAGGATTTCGAGCCTTTTATCGTTCTTACATGACTCAGTTGACTATGAATGTGCCCTTCCAAAGCATTCATTTTATGATTTACGAATACATGCAAGAAATGACAAATCCTGAGCGACGGTACAATCCTAAGGCTCATGTGATCTCGGGCGCCTTAGCTGGAGCTGTCGCCGCCTCAATTACAACGCCCTTGGATGTGTGCAAGACTCTGCTCAATACCCAGGAAGTTGGGGCTGTTTCAACGATGGGCCAGCCTCATATCAAAGGGTTGCCACATGCCTTCCGAACTGTTTATCGCCTGGGCGGGATCCGGGGTTACTTCCAGGGCATGTCAGCCCGTGTCTTATATCAGATGCCCTCTACTGCGATTTGCTGGTCTGTGTATGAATTTTTTAAATATTTCTGAGGAGGTGCCCATAGTTGTAAAAAGTATCAAAAATAAAAAAAATCGATCTAATCACTTGAATGCTGTGCGGTAAAATAATGACTTTTTGTGCTAGTGTCAAAGTTGACAATAAAATCAATGGATATTTTATGAAAAACAAATTAGATCTGCTGGAATTGGCCTCCTGTTGACTAGTGAATTCTTAATTATTGCTATTAATGTTGCTAGTTACTATTTACACAAGGATGAAACTTCACGACATAGAAACAAGAATGGCTAATGGCTAAAAGCGCAAGTACCTATTGTATTAGACGTGTTATCATAATTGATGTTGTTAAAAATGTTGGATTTTATCGTGGGTGCGTTTATTGGGGGTGAATGTGTTCGCGTTTGGTTGCGAAAATAAAATATAGCAGCGTAACTATATATTATCGATTTGTTTAGATAAATAATGTATGTAGAAAGAATCGTGCACCTCTTTTGTATTTTGTACGGAGTTGCTGAAAATAATAAAAATACAGATATAGACGAACGGGAAAAGGTGAATAAAAACTAGAAAGTAGATACGGAGATAATTGAATTGTGGCATTAGAGAAATGTCTACTCGACTGCGTGTCAAGAGCCCTTTAAATGTGCAAAAGCTAGATGTCAATGATATTTTCATTCATAAATTCTTCCCAATTGAATCTATCATCGTTTCAGCTATCACCTTGGGGAGTCGTGTATTCGTTCCAAGTTGGTGCCTTCAGACCTTCTGTGTACAATATCTCCCGATGCTCTTTTTTGTTTCAGGTGATTATCCATTATAAGTTTACATTGATCACTTAACCGTGACGTGCTTCAAATGTAATTTCCTTACTTATTGTTGATTTTTGACTTCTTTTGCTGTTTTGGAATCGTAAGATTTTACTACTTGTACAGTATATAGTGGGTGAAGAGGCCAGATGATCTAGATGCATTTACAATTAAAAGCAAAAGATCTACATATGCAATTTTCAATAGAACCAGGTGCGCATATTACAAGACCTTACACTGTATGATGCGCATGTATCGTTTTGCCTTTAATAGAAAATACATTTATATCTTTTTGCTTCTTCACCCACGGTATTCTATTTGCTCTCATGCCATATCCACAACGACTTCGCAAACCGTTTTCATGTCCTATAAAGGATACCTTCTCTTTTGTAACAAACGGTTGTATTGACCGTTTATGTGGTCATAAAACGTCTCGTAACATGAATTTGTAAGCTACTACCGCAGTTATTTCAGAAGTGCCCTTTGCGAACGTTCCTGCGGTGTTGAGGGTTTCTTTTACTTTGCATGATCATCATGCTCATTGATTACACTGAAAAGAAAATTTGATTCAAAGTGAGCGGAATAATATTTTTTGGGCCAGTAATATCCAACTTTTTATGACGGAAGTCCTTGTAGCGTATTTTAATTCCGGTAATTCTCATATCTTTGAATTTACTAATGCTAGAAGTGTTTCCTTGTTAGTGCTATTAAAACATCGAGCCAAAATACTTATGCCGAAGCTCTCCGAGTACTATGCATTTGAATGAGGAAGTTCAATGTTAAAGCTTTATTGTTTCCGGAGTCGCTTTTTCAAGTTGAATTACAGCCAAGCGAAAGAAGGATATTCACCTCTTCGGAATCGTGGAAGAAATTTCATTGATACTGCTCATTTTGGGAAGCAAATAATTGCTTTTCTCCAGTTGAGTTGGGATGTATGAGTACTTGTGTGCATATATAAAGTCGATTCCCAGATCTATTGTTGGCCGTAGACTAAAACCCACTCCAACAAAATTACTTGTTAAATTCTTGTAAACTGCTCTAGGTGACTGAGCAAGACTTGATACTGTCACTGGGTACATATATACTCTACGTGGGTGTAATACTCCAGATGAATTCTCTTTTCCCGGTGGAATTAATTGACTAACAATAGAGTGTGTATCGACTATTCACGTTCAGTGAGGCAATAAATCCCAATCGGAAAACCACATCAGGGGTTTCTTAGTTTCTCGATTACATCCAGCATTATTTAAACTACATCTTCATTTCGAATGATTTGAGCCCATCGAAGCTTAGCATGTCTGCGATATCGAGGAGTGTGTACTAAGCCATGGCACAAATTGCTCCGAATAATTTTTACAAATGTATTTACAACTTAATTGTAAGTTACTATAAGTTACAGCTCGACAAGCCATCAGCACATGTTTTGGTAATTTTGAATGACTGAGTTTCACCGTCTTTAGATCAAGTTGTATCTATATTTTACCTTCCTGTTACATTTTGCACCCCTTGGACTTTGTTGCTTTGCATACCAGTGTACTAAACTAAGAAATCCGACATCCATTGGCATATGACGGCATTCTGCAATCGCATCATAAATCAACATGTGAATAAATTCATTTCAGCAATTTTAAGTCGTTGAGAGAAACAATGGGATTCCAATAAGTGCATATAATTATATAATTCATATTTTAATAGGATTATTTATAAGCAACTTTAGTCTTTATCTCATATGTGGTCCGTGACAATGTTTGTCCGACTGTGTCGACCCGTAAACTAAGGGAAGAGTTTCTGTGTTCCTTCCCTCCTCGCATGCATCTGGCAAGTATGTACAAAACCTCTGTGAGACAGAAGGGGATTGGTATTTTTCCGTGAATCCTCCACCGTGATGGTATCATGGTTTAAGAGGCAACCCGGATCCGAAACCAGGGCAGTTGTAGTTGAGCGTTGGCTGATTCTGGATCTTCCTGGAGTTCCCTCTCGGCTGCTCGGAAACTTTTCCTCCCTGACACAATATCTGTCGAATTAACGTCAATATTCTCTGTAAACCGCACTCTCTTGTTTTTATCCTTTTTTTATTTCTCACTGATACATTGTGTAAAATCAGATTTTAATATCACTGTGAGGACTGTAGTCGATGTTTTTCAATACTTTCTTTTTAGAATTGTTTTAAAATTAAATCCTTACCTTCTTCGGTGAGATTAAAAGAGTTTGAACATTTTGAAAGTTTAAGAAATAAGAATTAAAATTGACAGGTTGTTCATTTTGGTGACCCTTATCTGCTCACTCTTTTTTTTTGTTTGCTGTATGTTTATGAAAATTGAAGTAGCCACATAGAGTTGGAGATCTGAGGACAAAAGTACAAGTTGAGGGTGGGGGGTACTACAGACAGTAATAGATCAGTTTTTCTTTGGTTGTCCTTCTATAGATGTTTATTGTCTTTTGTCTGAAACAACAATGCGGTGGACGTCTTCTCTCAAGTTAGTGTACGTGTACCGATTGTAACTCAAAAAGTGTTTTCAACAAGATCTACAGGAGAGAGCTAGACCTCGTCAGCGACGAACAGAAAAGAGAATTTGATTGTGATTGTATGCCTGAACCATTAAGCTGTTTTACTTGTTCCACAACAGTTCTGGCAATGTCTGCTTTCTTTTTTTTTTTTTTTGAGACGACTTTCATAATGAGACACTGAAATAGTTATCCTTGTGGTGAATTGTACTGAACAGTGGGAGAGTTAATTCTTGCGATAGGTAGAGATTATAGAAGAACAATTATTCTCGGAAATCTCTCCCTCTGCTGTAGGCAAGTGGAGGAGAATTGAGACTTCTCTGGTCTTCCAACCTGCAAAACAAGAACCACAGTCCAACCTACCCTAAACCAAAGGAGGAGTAATTTGGTCCTAGGACACCGTCTTATTCACCTGCTGATAAAAAAAACCTCGCTAGTTGTACAAATCTCAAGAGGTGAGTAAACGTTTTTTTCTTAGTAGCATGCACATAGGGGGAATTTTAAGCACACGTGTAAATAATGTCAGAAATAAGAAAAACCCAAATACTAAAAACGGAGCTGTCACACACGGAGGCATAGGGTCAAGTAGCATGTGCTTTAATGTAGTTATGTATAGATGACGGTTTGGATCAAACGAAACCCTTATCTGATTGCACATATTTGCACATTTTTCCACACCACAGATCCGTTTATGGTACTTTAATTCTTGCAAATCTGATCAATCACAATTGCTGATCCTTTGATGTCCCCATACAATGTTCTTGTATAATTGAGACCCCAACGACGATGGTAGGATTGTTGCAATTCAAGAGACGTGGAAAATCGAAAATTCATTGTATGTACATAAGTTCATACATTCATCAGCTTCCAATATGTGGGGTTGGTAAATATCCCAGATATTTGAGTGTTTGTGTGTGTGTGCGAATGTACATCATGAAGCATCAAAAAGTCATTTGAAAGTTGATGAATTAATTCTCTGGTCGCTTCCCAACATCAAGTTGTACGTGCCCAACTTCCATTTCATCCATGCTAATACATAATTATACATACATAACATATTAGTACATACATACGTGGATATATTTACATTCCGTACCTTAGGTAAAGATATCAATGATATCATTATGAGTAGTATTAGAGGCTCATGTTGGAATTACAAAATCATTAGTGCAATAATTCATATTTAATAACATATTATTAGGAAACCCATCGTTATTTTTTTTAAAACGTTGTAATCTCATATGTATGTTGTCGTTGGCATTGGCAAGCGTCACTGGGATGTCAGTTGTAGATGGAGTGTACATCTCTCCAATATATGTGCTCAAAATTTCAAAGGCATTATTTAGCCGTCAAGCACTAGTTATAAGAAGGGGAAGATACTTTGTAAACCTTGTAAGTTGTTCTGAAGCTGGATTTATAAGTTTACATGAATTAGTGTCAGCAAAACTGTCGTTTACTGGGTTTCAAATCATCGACTTCTTCAGCGATTTTGTGATAAATTTAGGGGCAAATATATTAGCATGTGTCATATGCTCTGAGTTAATTTAAGCTTTTAGGACTGCATCTTACTAACAATTACATTCCAGGAGCCCACGTCGCATTCCTGCCGCCAGTTTGTCCTGACCCAATTGGAAGGAACTGCAGTTACTGCAGTGCTCGTAATTTTCGACTCCCTCAATTTTACACTTTAATAAGTTCAGGGAATCTTCTAAGAAGGCTCATTTTTCTTATTGTTACATATATGATCTGGTTACTGAATTTATAAAGTGTAGCAAGAGTAAGGAGCATCTAAAATGTAATGAAAGCATTGGACACAGTTCACACTGAACCCTCTTCAGTGGGTCAGAAACCTTACAACACGACAGAGTAAAATGGGATGAGAGTGTTCTGTAATAATTATAGATATATGTGGGATGGCGTACATATGTGCTTATGTACCAGTGTTGTGTGACAACATCGTTTTAATAAGTTTTCGCTTCTGTTTGGAATTCATTGCAAGTTGTCAGCCCCTCAGAAAGGGAGAGAGAGAGAGTTAACTTTACAGATCTTTACGACACAAATGAAGATCCAGGAATTGTTGTGTAAAGTTCCAGTAGAGACAGTATTGAAGATGCATAGGTTTGGAGAGGGAAAATCCCTTGTGGTTAGAGTATAAGAATTCTTTCTTTTATTGATTAGAGGTGTGCCGTTAGATGTTTTTCTGGAAACCACAGGGATCTGAAATAGGGACGATTTCAAGCTGTTTTCTGACATCCTAGGAAGCGACGGATGTAGAAGTTCATTAGTATTCAGTAGAGTGTTGTATTGGGTTGACTTAGAATTCATGAGGTATCAGAAAATAAAGTGCAAATTCCCCAAGGTTTTCGATAACCAAACCAACCGTTTTAGAAGCCCAGACCGATTTTATAAACACGTTCGAGCTTTGAGTCCTGTGTGGAAAAACTTGCTGATGCATCATTGAAACCACGGCCCGTTCCAGATGACGGGGAGGTTTGTTTTCTCTCTGGCACGCTTTTCCAACTTATCCGGTATTCATTAATGGCTGGTAATACTTACAATTTGACTCATGCAGGAGTTTTTCGCAGTGTGCTTAAGTAATGAACATACCTGTTGTATAACATGTCACCTCAACATATTCAATTTAATCAAAGTAGTCAAACCAGTTGGAAATCAAGTTTCTTCATAAATTACATGCACAACTTACAGATGTTTCACTGGCTTTCTTTAGGCAAGCAGAATTACCATATGAGCTTCAAAAATTTCCGTCAAACCTGTATATTCATGCTGCATAACTAGGCATATTAATTATATAATTTTCATACTGCCGTCACGTGACTGTGACAATAATGATGTTGGAGTAAACGAACGCGACAAATCCCAAGTTTGTTGTGATGTCTTTAATTCTGGCTAAACTATAGATGCTTCTGATTCTACAAATCGCAGAATATAAATCATATGTCCACAAGCGTCATCCGATATTCACTTCCTCGTCGATTCCTTCATTAGCTAGTACAAACGGAGGGTACATCAAAAGAAATTTTCGTTGGCTTCACGGGAAGTAAACGAAGGACAATTGAAGCTCTGACAAGCATTCTACGTCCCTATGTACATATGCATATGTAAACCTTTATTGGCGATTCTGATAAAGTCTAAATGTATCTGTAGATACGTGATCACAATATATACCCTGACAAATAATCATGTGAATACTACAATCAATGCCTTTGAATTGGGAGAATCAGCAAATCGTAAACAAATAAGCGCTAGCGGACAGGATGTGATTTGAGTATTACTGACTCTGAGACATGGAGTTGATGACTGAGCGTTTAAACACTGATTTTATGGACAGTTCCGTGTGAAATTTATACTTTACACGTATTACACACCAGCAATGTCAATGTTAGGTGAGTCACAATAATTAATGAAATGAAAACAGCTTTTCATCCATGCGAAGCAGGCAGAAATTCTTAGTATCAATGTACCCCTGTTATGGGATCTGAGGTTGCTTAGGAACAAATAATTTTATCCATGAACTTTCACGTTTCAGGAATCATTTGTATTCGGTAGTTTCATCCGCAAATAGATACAAGATCCAAATTAAATATTGTGATTGAAATAGTAATACCACCTACATACTTTAGAATGCACGATGATCAATAAAATTCTGCTGGAATTGCTCCATGGTTTTCACTTGCCCTCAACATTTCTGGAAGTTTTTCTTCTATTTCTGCCGTAAAATGTTTTGAATTCAAACTCCGGAATTCTTGTCCGGCACAATAGTCAATAAGCAGCTGCTACAACTCTGACAATGAGCGGATCTACGATTATGGAATTATGTTTCGGGTTCGTTGGCGTTAAACAATTTTGATATTTCATACATTCGTTTTTGGGGGTGGGCAAAAGGACGGAGCCTGTACTGCGACGATTTCCCATTTACAAAAATACGAATGTCATATTCACTTCCACTGCAAGAAATCAAGGACCCCTAAAAAAGAGTAAATAAGCAACCTTGCTAACATTTTCTATCCGATTAAATTCATTCCAGTACGGTGATGATTTTGTTTTTCCTCAAAATCACGAACAATTTTGAAGTGTAATATTACAATGTTAGCTCCGTACAATGCAGGAATATTGTAGGAGAACGGTAAAATGTCAAAGATTTTATACAGATGGTACTGGGGAAATCGGTGCATTCCAAAGATTATTTTATTGCAT
The DNA here is from genome assembly GCA_947179485.1 of Allacma fusca. NCBI lineage: Eukaryota > Metazoa > Arthropoda > Collembola > Symphypleona > Sminthuridae > Allacma > Allacma fusca. The sequence goes on along the minus strand of OX359249.1, from coordinate 45,866,993 downwards.
TATTGAAGTCACGGAAATTTTAAACTAAATAAAGTAAGAGCATATGGACGCATGCAAAATGCTACTTTCCTGAATAATCTGTCTCTGTCAGTAAACTGAGTAGGTTTATCGCATGTACAAGGAGAGAGAGAGAGAGAATGTACAGAGGAACATTGAAACATGCATACCTAATAAGAATTGTAGACATTGAAAAATAGCGGCCAAAGTTACATTTTGTTGTTTCTTATAACATGTCAGTCCTCAAAGTAAATGTTCAAGAAGAAGGGGAATATAATTGTTATACTTTTATTCAACCCCAGTTTAGTACACCCTTAACAATTCACTAGTGCAAGTTCATGTAAACCAATGTAAAAATTTTTAAATCATTTAAATAGTATCACCTATGGAAATACTATTGTGCCTTGGGACTTTGGAAAAAAAACTTGGGATTTTCCTACAAAAGTCAGTCTTCTATGATTCTATTAATTTGCCCAGTAGAGTACTCAAAAGGAATAAGCTCAGAAGGATCTTGTATATTCATTTTATATAGTAAATCTTCGTAGTTCAATAGGATACTGTTCAGGATACGTTCGTAATCCTTTTACTGTTCAATGGAATGGGGTAGCACCGCCAAAGTAAAAATATCTTAAGGCATCCACTTTCTCATGACCTTACATTGATGTTATAGTATTGATTTATTCTAGATTTTACTGGGCTAATAATTATTATAGGTATGGGCAATGACGGATTATTAATTGAAGGATGGTCTGATACCATTTTCCTTGAGAAGGGTTAGATTCGTTCAGTAATCATTCATCTTCTCCGAGATTCAATACTAACATGTCCAATTCCTGCGTGCGAGCATTCGGACGAAAGTGCTTTCCTTGAGGGCTACTTTCAAGGATAGGAATTTCACCAGCGGAACGCCAACATCAGTGTTTATTTTAATGTTAATTTGGATATGGGTTTTTAGTGGAATGCCTGTCTCTCGGGTTTATTTTACATTGCTTAGATATCCAATATATGAGCCATAGTCGATCAGTTCCTTTAAACAAACCAATTTGGTTGCGTCAATATCTCCGAAAGCAGTAGGATAGGAGCAAAACGCACTTGTACAAACAACCCTATTGCTAAGCCATCTCCGAATGTAGGGCCCTGAGTATAGCAAATACTGCATCCGAATTGACCAATCTAGTCATGTAGAGCAACGAAGCCCTAATTAGATTTTGAAATGTAAGTGAACGAGTGGAAGCGAAATCTAATCGTGCAACCAAATACAATCTTCATCTTTGAATATCTTTAGAGTGTATTCACGGGCCTTACATTACCTGTATCTACTTTCCCACAAAATCAATCTCCCTACACACTACACCCACACGTGCACAGTCACATTACTAAAGTCCTGTACTGTTATTAATTAACTGGATGCAAATGGGAACTCTAAGAGAAACATTGCATTTCAATACTTCATATACTGCTTTTTGAACGGGTTTTGGGAATCCATTCGTTCTCACTCTAACTTTACTAAACTACTGCACTGAGTGTGATGAGTGGTATACTAATTAAAGTCGTTATTCATGAGACAGGAATGGATAAATGCGTGCTATGATTTATGCAAAAGTAGACGTTTCCATCCCGCTCTGTATTACAACCGACCTGTTGCAACTTTTATTCGAGTTATTAATAAATGTACCACTCCAATACTCCAATCTCCCTTCCAATCTTTCACACGGACATCTAAGTCATACACCTATGAGGACATATGTAATATAAGTTATACGCTTTCTAGGAATGAAAGCCCTGACCGTAAATTCTTTAAATCTATTTAACTGACTACTGAGGACAGCAGTTGACTTGAGCTGCCTAGTAAAGCTCAGTTCTTTACCAATTAGTACTCACATTGAATGAGTGGCCTGCAAAGAGGTATTTACTAATTGAGTTATGTGTCTGGTACGCTCCGATGGTTCAATTTCCGTCTGGTCTATTGTTAGCAGCACATAATTTTTGCTTTGCACTACACTGCGTCTACTGTGTCACACAAGACCGCAAACGCACTGATATAAATATGGATAGATAGATATACCTAGTAAGATGAAAAACATAATAATGCAGAAATAAAAGCTCTCATCCATTTAGTGCGTAAGCACTTTTGCATGGTTCCAAAGGGAGATGTTTGTAGGAAGGAGTCAATTATGTAGAAATCAAATCAAGAAGTTACAGAGTGAGGCTAATGTTTGCTACAGCTTGGAACACGGAAGACAAACGGTTGACAAGAATGATAGAGCAATGACAATGGTAGTTTTTGTCTTGGAAATAATATTAAAGGGACGATGAAATAATAATAATAATAATTACAGAAATCTTTTCCTAATAACCTGACTCTTAAATAAATGGTTGTGGTGTTGAGCTGGCCTGGGCATACCGAAATTATTGTTGTACGAGATAGACCTACTACCAGTTTGCAATTCATTCCTCCGCAGGCTGACACAGACTAGAATGCAAATAGATGGAGAGAAAGGAGATTAAATGGGTCTTGCTTCTGGAGATGGCATACCATACACTGGGGACCAAATTTTCCTAAGTAGATGTATAGTTTATGCATTTTCCTTTGACGTGTTCGGAGAGGGTGCATAATCCTTTCAAAAGCGACCTTCTCTTCCACTGGCTTTTGAGTGTGTATCATCCGTGCCTGGCCCATGTACCTGTAGTTGCTTAACGGAGTAGGGCCGAATCTCTCCACATTCTTGGAGATGAGAGTTCCATCTAATGTGATACCATCGTCTGTGGCTTTCTTTTGTTCATGAATTTGTAGCTTACTCTTACTGGGAAAGCATACATTATAACTATGTTACTCGTTAGGTTACTCGCGGCTCCGAGGCCATATGTACAAAGGAAATCAATTACGAGGGAAAATGTACGAGATGAGTTTAAGCTATCTTTCCATCATCATCAGTTTCTAATGGGTTCTCATGTCTTCCGTGGTAGTCGTGTGACTAGTCCGTTCGCATATTTGACGGCCTCTCCAGCGAGGTTATAGTACCATGCATTGGAGTATCTCACCCTTATCGGGATAGCCCTGCAACTACCCATGTAGTTCCTTCTGTATCACAACCCTGATAAATTAGTTCTTCTAAAATAATGAGTAAAAGAGCCTTTCTCGTAGACTATACATCTCACACGAGGCAAATGAGATGAATACTTTACACTGTTACAAGTCTATTTGCAAAATATGTATACATATTACCCATATACAAAGTACTCTGTCTCTGTAGGGGCACCCCTAAAAAGCAAATTTTTGATTCTCTCAGAGGTGTGCTCTTACAAGGAGAGAAATTAGCATTGTTGTATCTACTGTATAGGGTTATGTTTCCAACTATTTTTGCCCCTATGGAGAACATGCTCTTATGAGGGAGGCTGGTCTGGAGAAAGCGTACTGAATGAGGTGTACAGATATGTACATAGCTGGAAACCAACATGAGTTAACGCTTTCAATGTGGAACTACTCTGGGAGTAGACAGCTTGGTAGGATCTCTGTTTGAACTTAGGCCACTATGTATATTGTAATTACCTACTCGAGAGCAATACCCCATATCAATTCAACCATAATTAGATATATAATGATTAAAAATAAGGACTATTCTAAGCAAGTAAAGAACCTAGCAATTATCCTTGGATTCTTATTCCTATTGTTTGTTTTCCCTTACTCCCTTGGGTTACAGAATGGACACACAGTAGGGCCGTTTTTCAACTGTGCCCCGTACACATGTAAACATAATTACGTAAGGATGTACGTCTGAAGATTGAGCTATTAATGTTTAATGCTCAGATACTGACAACTCCTAGAGTACAGCTTGAAATACAAAAGGATCGTTGATAACAACACACTGGGTTAACTTTCACTTCAATTCTTTCTTTTGTTCCACTCCCCATTGACTTACGGTAATATTTTATTCGAGCCTCAGAAGAGAGTTTACTTCCACAGCAGAGCCATAAAAATAAGTAGAAAAAAAGGACCTCAAAGCACATGAGAGATGCAGTTCTCCCTTTCTCTGTATTTTACGTTGAGTCCCACATTTTAACCTAAGCTTATATATGATCTACTATAATATCTATATCTCAAGACTTGTTTCAGTTGTTTCCGTATTAAGACAAGGGAGAGTCAGCCGAACTTTCCACATGATAGCTCATGTCTTGTTGTCTTTTAATCGTGATTGGTAGCATTCTTTCTACACGTTTATCTTCCTCCTATGATGCAGCTAAGGTGAATGGATACCCCTCCCAGGAAGGCAGTGGGTTTGCATTAGCTAATAAGTACACGTGAGATCCACATTTAGATCCGCAAAGTATGCACACAGGGAAAGTTCAGGTTAATCAGAATAACAGGAAGAAAATTCACCACAATTGTGGGATAACACCCCCTCACTCCCAACATTTCACAGCAGACTTTTCCCACAAATTAAACCCCCGGAAAGAGTTTACCTAAGTATTCACAAATCCCACAAGGTATTCATAGACCGCCAGCTAATTTTACAAGAAGTGAAAGGCAGCTTTATGTACCTATTTATGCATATCTATATGTACATACGAACTCTTGAAATTACTGGTTGACTTATTAATATTAATCCAAAACTGTACTTGATGGTAAACGGTAAACATGAACCCAGATATTTTCATATGCCTGAGGCAACATTTCGTGAGGGGAAATAAACCGAATATTTGGATAGTTAAACTTTAAAAGTGCAAAGTAAATCTGTAGATTTTCAGAGTTTACAGCAACATTTCCATGCACAGCCCGTTATTTATTATTGACGTGCTCCATCATGGTGTATGTTATAAAAATGTATGTAGGTTCGTTATTATTGTAATCAGCATAGTTCATTCTTACTTGAGGTATAGATTTTATCCTTTTATATCGTTTCTCAATTGTACTATGTACGTAGCTCGAATATCCTTTTTATAAACGCTCGAATTCCGAAACTGTCAAATATAACAACGCCTTACTCAAGCCAAGGTACAAAAGTGAACAATGCTAGCGTCTTTAAGAGCGACTGACTGGGAATATTTTAAAGAACACTAGGGGAGCTTGACAAAATTGTAAATGTTGATTTTCACAGTGCTCCGTGAAAATTATTCAAACATGTGCGTACATCTCTCTGCTTATAAATCGCTTGGAGGTGTTTAAATTTGCTTTCCATCGGACCGTACTGGGTATGCAGATTCGAAACATCAAACAGCTTTGGTATTATCACATAATCTCATTAGCTCGGAAAATAGCCCTCTACCCCGGGATTCTACTCTCAGTTCTAGATTTATTCAAGCGTGAATCCTTCACTTGAGAAAGTAAATATAAAAGCAATTTTCACCCCTCTCCCAAGACCAAATCTGGAATTTAATAAGCAATCATTCCACTTACGTGCTGACAAGCCTTGGATTGATTACACTGTAATCACGTCAAATTAGCACCTTCTTGAAGTGCCTTGAAAATAGTACGGGAAGGAAATCAAACTGTTGCAACAGGATTACATTTTATGTCTGGTAATCTGGGGTTTTATTACTGTTATGTATTTTGAAACAGCGGAAATCCTTGTAAGGACTAAAAGTAAGGTTGAAATAACAACCCTAGGTAAATCTACAAGCACCCCCCTCCCCTGTTCTTCTATAAGCTACAAATTATAATTTTTTCCTCCAATGGTAAGCATTTGTATGTAGATTACGCTGAATAGCTATTTCGTGTATGTCTTTACTGCCTCTTCAGGGGTTCATATTTCATTCATATTTCATCACGTCTGAATGTACCTTGTTGTAGAACTTATTTCATTGAGCTTTTGTTTTTAAAATTAATATCTGATTATGCCTATGCATCAGCACAAGCTGCACTTGAAGTAGCATTTCCTTTATTGTGATTACTGGATACTATAGGTTTTGTAAGAAACAGAACTTGAACGTATTTTGTGTCTCACCGTCATATATCTACCATGCAGTAGACATAAGTCAGTAATTTATAATGATTTAGGATTAAATTGGTTTCAGCGGAATACGTTTGTATTCATTACAGCGAGCTTTCGAACAACAATCGTATTCATCTTCAGACTATTTAGGACTATCTGTTGTTAGATAATAATGTGTGAAATAAAATTATTACTGTAGTAACATGCTTTATAAAGCTAAATTAATTTTCTATGTTGATATTTTTGGTTTCGGAATTAGCTTCCAAGCATCACTAAGTAAATGACCTTTATTGAGGTTCATCAATGGCTCGTAACTTTGTTGTATAAATGAATTTGTATGTATGAATTTGTTTCTTTTAAAATGAACCTGGCTTCCTTCCAGTTAATCCGATGATTAATTCGGAAATTAGTTCAAATTAATTAATTAACTCAGAGTTATTATGTTCCAATTTAGCACTACTTAATTCAGGATCAATCACTAACCAAATGCCAAGAGAAGGTTGTATTTGTCAAAACTCTGTCTAGTAAGTTAAATTACAAACTCAATATTTGTAATATTAATCAACTTCCTGCTGTATCCTCTCTGTAGTAACATCCAGGAGGTGCACAAGTTGCGAAATGTGAGTATTGTAATTGTATAATTACTTTTATAAGGCGAAGAATCAGAATTCAGGAATTTGTTGAAATAGTTTGTCTCGACAGAGAAAACGCTGTGTATGTATCTACATATCTGTAACTATGTAATTCTCTTAATGAAAGTTTACTGTATAATTCGACGTAATGATTCTTCTACACTTTCCCCAATTTATAAAAATTTCTTACCTTGAGATTTAATTTTTTGCTTTTACGTACATTCCTGTGAAAAACTACAAAAACTAGTTTGGGCTGTACTACTTAGATTTATAAAGAGGATTTTGGGTAGTGATGACAAGAAGGTTCGCCTTGGAATTTCGAGTTGTAGCCTTCACCACAGATTGTGATACTGTAGTGTGGTACTGCTTCCCAAATACCCTTCCTTTTATGCTTTAAAAAATATTACGACTAATAATTAATCAATTCCTTACCCCGGACATTTTGACTTCAAAATATAATAGGTATAGGAAAATATGGGAAAGTTCCGGGCTGTGAATTAAACATCAGTACCTAGCACTGGCTTTAAGGAAATTTATTGCTGGACTCTCAATTCCTACATTTCTCGGGGAATGGGGAAAATGAAAGAACAAAGTACCTAGCAAAGCCATAATGGGAATAGTACAACCCATGACTCTTTCATCTTGTCATTTTACTCTCATCTCATAAAACCCCTCAAATTACTAGTAATGTATTCTTTTAATAGGATGCCACTCCGGTGGCGTTGAAGTGTGATATGTCCTGCGGCAGCAAGCACTGTACTTAAAATGCTCAGCGTGATCCTCGATGTACATACATATGGCTATCATTGCATGATTATCTGACGATGAGTGGCAAGCCAAGTGCAATTTTATAGCCCCATGAAGTTCGGCCATAATTTTATGGCATAGGTGCATTCAACTGGGTATTACCGCTATAAATATTATCATAATTTTTACAAGGATATCCCAAGCAGGAGTTCCATGCAGTCAGTAATGAAAGTAGAAGAAAATAGTAAGGGTACAAATATTCTTGGAAAATGCGGCATATGAGCTCTGGATATAAAATTTCTGAGTCCATTAGGAAGTGAGGAAGCAGGAAAGCGGGAGTTTTACCAAATAAAATATTATCCAAAGTCTAATAATTGGAAATATATTCTCAAAAGGCTCTCCAAATTTTGTTGACATTTTTATCTCATAAATTAAAACCCTTGGAATCTCAAGGATACTCGACAGCAATCTCATGCCCGGATAATTTTCCCCACCTGCGTTGCCTAAGGATACATTTTCTTCATGCAATTTTAAATTTCTCCTTTACTCTTGTTTACAATCATGTTTCGTGTGAAGGGTGTACCTTATTAAATTGGAATGTCAAAGGTCGGAATTAGTATTTGAAAACTGTGAACATCGTCTCATCTTCAAATCAGATGAGGTGCTTTCAGATTGGTATTTGGAGTAAACTTCCAAATCCCAGATGTTTGAGTAGATACTTCAATTTTTATTTCAGCAAATATATTTTGTCCAACAATAAAAACGAGATGAAATCATGGAAGTAAATACTCAGGAAAAATAAAATATGATAATGCATTTGTATCTGAGCATTTGGGAGTATTAGAGCACAATCCTCGAAAACATGGAAAATTCTCAAATGTTCGCCTTCTCCAAAGCACTCCAGATATTTATTTTCGTTTCTCAAAACTTTTGCACATAATTATTCCAAGTTGCTCACAACGTGCATTGTAGGAAAATAATAACATAAGAAATGAGGACATTAATATATCGACAAACAATAAAAATGCAGATCCACTTAACATGTTACGTTGATTCAAATAAAGTACCCTCGTACGCTGCTGTTTGTGAAATGTTTACAAAGCACTTGCTCAATGATTCACATGAAACGACATATCTTTGTGAGAGCAAGTTTACAAATTAGAATCAGGATCGGAGAAGTTCACTTGAAGGTCTCATCTTAGTAGTTCCAGGCGAGAGAGATCTCCCTATACATAAATATTGATTGGAATTCTCATCGCGTATAAATGTGGTGAAAGTTATTTTTGAGGAGGTGTCAATGAGCGTAAAATAATTCCCTCCTATTGTCGGCAAGACTTCAGGGAGATAGTTCCAGGGGATATTAACCGGAGGTCACTAAATGAGCTGGGCGTATGTACGCTCATGTAAACTGCAGGCCTGACTCTAAAATAATTATTTCAGTAGTCGACTCCTCTAAACAAAAATACAGGACTCAATAGGGTTATGTGGATCGGTTCTCGCAGAGGCGGTCCCCAACAAATAAATTTGTAACCTCTTCGCGGAGAGAAACTCCACTAAAGGCGGTAGGGTCGGATTTTTGAGGAAAAATCCGAAAACATAAAGATGAGGATAGAGGAGGGGAAATAAATTTCAGGAACCTGTCTACTATTTACAAAAATAAAGTAAAATCGAAAATAAGGCTCAGATATAAAGTTTAAATTTAGTAACTGTCGTGTTACTATTTATTTTTCAACAAAATAATAATAATAACTTCAAAACCAATACACAGGACAACACAACTAGCTCAACTCGGAACTCTTCAAAGTAATTCTATGACAATAACGACCACAATGACAATAATGACAATAATGACTGACTCGCAGTAAAAGCAAAAGAACTCTTGACTTATTCTAAACGAGAATGACGATTGATTCCCCTCCAGGGAAGGCCTCTTGCTTATATATGGCCCTCAGCTTCCGCGGGACGAGATACTACACAAAGAAAACACTCCTTGACCTCCTGCTCTTGACGACCTCAAAAACCAGGCTCAGGTCATATGAAAAAACACTACACTTCACTTTGTCCACTATACATTGTACACTATATATGTATATTAGAGCAGGTACTTACGGGAGTACATATATATATACATATATGGTGTTCACTGGATCAGCATAAAAATACTAATAAACTAAATTAATTTAAGTGGGTCAGGACAGGGAGCCTCACTTCTATAAATAGATTTATAATTAACCTGGCCAGCCTCTAAAAAAAACCCATGGCCAGGTAAACAAAACAGGTGAGACTCATCCGAGCCCTCAATTTAACTAATGAGCCTACCGGCTCCTATATTCAAAACTCTGGAGCTCTTTGGCTCCCCAAAACAAGGATTCCCTCCAAATGAGGCGATATATATATATATATATATATATATATATATATATATATATATACATATGTATATACGCCTACGCGTATAATTATACCCGACAGTACGCCGGTCTCATCGACCTTTGTCCTCAAAGGGAAGACAAATATAGAACACAAAAATCATAATAATACACAAACGAACCTTTACAATCATAACAACATATCATCCATCAACAAGACATCAATAAACCATATTATGAATTAATAAGGACACTTCTCAATAAAATGCCGAATATTCGCCGTGCGTCCGGCGCTCATACACTTTCGACACTTCATGGGCTTATTGATTCGAGGCTTAGTAATGGGCTTGGGGTCACACTTAATCACTGGTACACTGGACATTGAAATCGAAGCACTAGTCTTCGAACGGAAGTCAGGATCGGTTTGGGCAGGTCGACTCTTGTCTCGTCCAAATTTTCCGTATCTTCGTCGAGGGTGAAAAGGCTTACGAATCGTTCCAGGCGTAACAACGGCTAAAAATTGACGTTCGATCTGGTTTTCATAGATATACTTCATCATCGTATGCCAATAATGGACATGTTCGTTGGGTACTCGACCGTCGATCATTTCCTCAGCAGAAGGCATCCTCTCCGGGACATTCAGATACCTTGACTTTGGAAATCGGATTGGAGGGTAATCTTTCACCAACCGGACATCTCCAAAATATAGCAGCGGAAATCGACGATAGAACACCTCAACACCTTCAGGCTTCAGGTAATGTTCGTAAGCATGACAGATGTTAATGCATTGGCGTGGAGGCAAATGTACATCTTTCCACCACTGCGCATAATCCTTTGGCGGACCAGCAAACGGTGCGCCGAAATTGAACCAATTTGGTCCCTCAGGAATGGAATCAGACTTCGCATCAGGGGAAATCTCAGGCATCTTCAGATTAATGATAGGAGCTTCAGCTCCAGTCCTTGGAGGCGTATCATCTGAAATCTTATCAGATTGATCTGGCAAACTAAAACATTGATTAGTAGAGACATTATCTACGCCGGTCTCATGATCGGCCGGCTGAACCACCATGTTAGAGGATAGTCCAGGTAACACATCTGATATAATAGGGTCCGAATCAGGTGATCCTAGTACTGACTCGTCATATAAAGAGTCGATGTCCATGACGTCGTCCATGGAATCATCCGAAAAATCAATACACGCATCCATCTGCATGCGAAAAACAAGCAAAACAACAACTATATAGCCATTTGTAGCGTTTTCAAAGCATTCGCTACAATCTCAAGTTTCTTCATATCATATGAAGCTTTAGAAGGGTCAACATTCATATGTTTCGTCTGAGTACGTACTCTACCGCTAGTACGGGAAGAAATACTTCCCTTCGACGAAACAGGTACTCTAGGAGCATTCCTAGGTGGCGAACTACGCACTACTGGTGCTGGTACTGGTACTACGGCAGGTATGGGAACAGGAATATTAGCCGGAATAGGCTCTATAGGTACGTTAACATTAACCACAGGTGGTTCTATAGGTATAGGTATATTAACCATTACAGGTTCTACAGGTATTACAACCTCATTAGGTTGGGGAAAAACAACATTATTTAAAGCGTCTCCTTGCTCCGCAGCAAGCTCATGTGCGGCATCACCGACATGTGAAAAATTATAATCATCACAGAATTCAGGGTAATCAGGTTGAGGGACAAAATTATCTAACCAACTTAAGCTATAATCCAGTTCTACAACTGGATGCTCAGGAATAGGAATATCAGGAACATACTCTTTCAGGTTATGCACATGTGCCATTAACATAGAGTGATCATCAGGTTCACAATTAGGGTCTTTCAGAAAATACGTAAGATGGCGTGGACGTTCTGCGACTACATACGGGCCTTTATACTTAACCACAAACTTAGCAGTAGTTCCCTTCTTACGTTCGTAGTTCTTATGAAGAACTAAATCACCTATATTAAAAATAACATTAGGATGAGCCTGATCAAACTTGATCTTCTCTCTCAACTGATGACGACACGTATTCTCGTTAGCTAGATATCTATCCTTGAAAAGTTGGAAACGCCGTTCTTCAGGCGTTTGGTCTTCCAACTTCTCCTCAAAAACGGGTAATTTATTGTCCATATCAAACTTAGGGTGAACACCATATAACAAGTAAAAAGGGCTAAAACCAGTTACCGAATGAACAGAACAATTGTAACTCTTCACCGCACGAGGGAGTACCTCGTCCCAATTGTCATGTTCCTCGTTAACTAATTTAGCTAAGATGTTCTTGAATGTTCCATTCTGCCTCTCTACAAAAGCGTTAGAAGCAGGATGATGAGGACTAATAAATTTGAGGGTGATACCCTTCTCTCTACAATAATCCATATAGGATCCAGAAGTAAAATTAGCAGCGTTGTCAAGTACTTGGATTTTGGGGTGAGTATACCTAACTGCATATTTATCTCTATATGCCCTGAGCAAGGACTCTGCAGTCTGATCAGGCGTAGGGATAACTTCAGCCCATCGAGTGGCTTGATCAATCACTACTAACGCGTGTCTATTACCTCCTCTAGTTTCAGCTAGAGGACCTATAAAATCTAGAGAAATGCGTACAAATGGTTCTACTGGGGTTAACATTGAAATCATAGGACCAGATCTCTTCGTATGGGCAACATTGAAAAACTTGCATGTTTTACATGCCTTAATCCAACGTCTGACATCCTTATACATGCCAGGCCAATAATAACGTCTTTGCAAAGCTAAATAAGTCTTATCGAGTCCTAAATGTGACAACTCTTTACAGTGGTAATCATTGAATACTTTATATCGTAAGACTTCAGGCAAAACAAGCAACCATAAAACTCCATCAGGATCATAATTTGCACGATACAAGACATCATTAATAATACCATAATCAGCATTATACTTTCCTGATATGTTAGCGCTATCAACTTCATTACTTCTTAGAGCGTAAATAATCTTATACAGAGCAGGATCTTTCCTCTGTATAGCTATAAAATTCTCTCTTTCAGTTTCCATGCAAAAGTCAAAGAGTTCCCTCTCGTCAGCCAGGTCGCTAGGATTAACATGGGTAGACCTTAACCGAAGAGAAGGTTCTCTTGCCTTAAAAGCATTGAGAGCGACAGAAAATTTACTCAAATTTACTCTAGATAATGCATCCGCTACAACATTAGTCTTACCAGGAATATGATAAATATCAAAACAATAAGGTGCCAATTTTGCAGTCCATCTGAATAATCGACCACTAGGGTCACGCAAATTGATTAACCATTGTAAAGAGCTATTGTCAGTGTAGACATCTACACGTCTACCCCAAATATAGGGTCTAAATTTCTCTGCAGCAGAAATTATGGCGAAGCACTCCTTCTCCATAATTTGCCAATTCAGAGCGTGTTTAGTCAAAGATTTGGAAAAGAACGCGATTGGTCTTCGAATACTATTAGTATTCTGAATGAGTACAGCTCCAATCGCCTTATGTGAGGCGTCACAGAAAATCTCAAGTTTACCGTCAGAATTAGGGAAATCTAAAACTGGAGCTGTAGTCAAAACCTGCTTCAAAGTGTCAAAAGCATTCTGACATTCAGGCGACCATACATATTCTACAGCATCTTTAGTTAAATTATGCAAAGGTGCAGCGATCTTAGAAAATTGCCATACATGACGTCGGAAGAATCCACAAAAACCAATAAATGACCTTATTTCCGTAGTATTCTTGGGAACAGGCCAATCCATAACCGCCTTAATGCGATCAGGATCTATACGAATACCATTACGATTTACAATATGACCTAAATAACTGAGTTCTTCGTAGCCGAAGGAACATTTCTTAGGTCTCAACTTAACATGGTGTTTCATAAGAACGGCGAGAAACTTATCGAGTCTCTCACAATGAGCATCAAATGTAGGACCGTGAATAGCATTATCATCTACATAATTGGCTAATCCTTGTAAATTATAGTCTGACAGTATACGGTTCAATACCGACTGAAAAATCGCTAAGCTGTTAATAGATCCAAATGGGACACGAGTAGGTCTTAACTTACGCTTACTCGTTATAAAAGCTAATGCATCCCGACACTCCTCGGCTAACTCAATCTGTTTAAATGCATCAGGAGAGTCTACTTTAGAGAACCAACAGGAACCGGCAAAGGAATCAAGGACCGTATGCAGATTGGGAACAGGGAAGCTAAAAGGGACAATCTTTTTGTTAACCAAACGGTAATCTATAACTGCCCTCTTCTTGTCTCCGCGTACTACCAATAAACAGGGAGCTGCATATGGACCATTGCAGTCCTCCGCCCAACCAAGTTTGACTTCTCTGTCAAACTGCTCCTCTATAATTCGCTCAGCCTCAGGCGAGTGCCTAAATGGGTTGCTTATTACAGGGATATTATCACGTAAATTAAATTGGGCTTTTATAGGATTTCCTTCCCCATCTACAATACATTGGATTTCTTCATCCGTAAAGGCAAAAACTTCTCTGTTCCTTTCTAGGATGCTAATTAATTTCCCCTGCATATCATTGCTTAAAGTGGGGCCAAAATTAAATTCTGCCAACTGGTCTGCAGAAAAATGGAAATTACTAGGTATAGATGAGATTTCCTCATCTTTACCTACTGCTAAAGCGTTCAAAGAAATCACTTTATCTGTATTCAAACATAAATCAAAAGTAGTGAATTCACTACAAGGGCGCAATAAAATCGGACAGTTATTGGTATTAATAATCCATACGCAAGCTCTACCATTAACACTAGACGTAACGCCGGAGACAGTCAGAATACCTTCGCTATGTAGTAACTCCTCGTTACGGTTAACAATGATGTCACCAGTATAGCGACCTCCTACATGTACCATAATCTTATGCATACATTTAGGTTGGATACGGAAAGGTCTTTTAATACTAACATAATTACTCTTAGTCTTGGCAAGCTTGGGGAATATATCAAGGATAGGAATTTCACCCTTTATTTGGCCATAAAAATCGGCATCTTTTGGCTTAGCATCGAAAAACTTAAAATCTTTGATGGAATCGGGAAATGAGCTAACAGAATCGTCTTTCTCATAATATAATTTCACTCTATCAGGTGACTTGACAAAAACTTCCTCTTTCATAGGGGATTTAAAAATAGGTACCTCTGGCAAGGCTTTAATAAATGGTACCCCTTTCTTAGAGGCTTTCGGTATAGGTACTTCATCAGAACCTTTAAATACTGGTACTTCTCGTGAAGCTTTAACAATGGGTACTTCTTTCGAAGCTTTAGGATAAGGTACCCCTTTAGGAGAGGCTTTAGCAACAGGTACTTCTTTCGAAGCTTTAATATGTGATACCCCCTTAACTGAGGCTTTGATATAATTCGTCTGCCTAGCAGGCGCTGCAACAACTGGGTGCTCAAAAGCAGGAGTTGGAAAGGTCGAACTAGGATAAACAGGATCCTCTTTAGGTATAGGACGGTTCTGAGTAGTAGTACTCCTTAAATGCTTAACATTAACATGCAAATAGTCTTCCTCATCATCGGGTTGACTCATAAAGAACAATCTTAAAACACGCATATCTACTAATGCGCCAAAATGCGACATAAAATCCTTACCAATGGTAAGCGCGGAAGTTACATTTGGTACTACAAAGAACTTCCATTGGCAACTGCCAAAGCGACTAGCTTCTAAATCAAATAATACGTATTCATTAATGACGCATGCACGTTCACTACCAACAGACAGAGTCGCATAAATATTAGGGCATGAATACCTAGTATAGCTATTACCGAGCCTTCTAAGTATATCGGGATGCACCATACTAATATCCGCACCTGTATCTACGAAGCTCTTGATCTTTAAATCAGGATTGCCCGCTATAGTGACAGCCCATATCACGTCATCTACTATAGAAAAATTCCGTAACCTAATGACGTTACAAGCTTCAATGCCAAACGACTTAAGGTCACATAACTTAATACCATCATTACATGGTAAATCCTCTAATTCTAGAGCTGAAAAACGGTTTGTACAACTGTACTTATCAATCCATGATTGACAAAAATCGTCCTTCTGGACACCAGTCAAACTAGTATCAGCCCTGTGTACCCGCATACCAGGGCTTCCTAGTTTTTTGACTCATCTTTCTTCTTGCCCCAGGCTGGAATAGTAATTCCCTGGGCTTGTGCAAGCTTAAAACAGTTGCGAACAGCATGACCGGGAGCCTTACATTCAAGACATAATCTTCTCCCTTCTTGGTCTACACAACTCTTAATATGGTCAATGGAATATCGGGGCACTTTCAACCCCTCAATTCCCTTCTTAGGCTCATTGCCCTTAGACTCAAATTTCCTCACTTGAGGACTCTGGCTATTCTCGCCATTATTGATCTTATGTTTAGGCATACCCAAAGAAATGTGCCTATTAAGCTTACGAAAGAACTGGTCGACCGTATCTACATCGCCAGCAGCTATAAATGGTCTGATATCCTCAGGTAACCCAGTAATCAAATACCGGACCTGGTCATCGATAGGCATATTCGGGTTCATCCTAGTCATGCAGTCAACCTTCTTGGTTACATAAGTCATGGCATCATCACCAACTCTAAACCTAATTGACTCGAGCTCTGACCTAGCACGCTCCTTAATATTAGCATTGCTGAAGAACCCTATAAAGGCCTGGGATGCATCTTGCCACGTAGCATCAGCTGTAGCAGGATCCCTATCAATAGCGGTGAAGTAAGGTCCACGTTGAGACCTCCACCAGATAGCAGGCGTACCTAACAATACCCTGTCTAAATTTCGTAGAGCCCATGTAGTAGAAAGGTTATACGTACCGCGTTCCCTATTGAACTCATCTAGCCAGGAACTAGCTACATACGACCCGTCATACTTACGTAGGTTCTGAATGACATGGAAATCATTAGAGGCATTGCCTCCTAAACCAGGGACTGGATTAGCAGCTAAAAACTGAAGCGCAGCTTGAACTGCCGCATTAATTGCGTTCTGATCCATGGGAATAGTATAAGGGACGGACAAACTCGGAAGGATGTGAAAGAGGAACCGTAGAACTTCGGTAACTACCACCAGTAGTAACCACCCTAACGTTTGAATGTGACCAGGAATGATTTAAATTTAAATTAATAAAACTTAAACAATACCTTGCAATCTAATTCAAATTGAATGAGGGCAGTAAGCTACTCTTGCGAGTATTCCCACAAATTAGAAGTACTAAAAATTCAAATAAACAAGCAAGCTGTGAGCAATTCCTCACAAAAATCTACTATTCAAATCAAAAATGGTTCAAAAATAGTTATATTAGCAGATAAGGATACAAGGAACCAACTGTAGACACAAGCAAGCACCTAGCTATACTGTAAATGGCTATAAACCACTACAACACAAAAATAGCCCGGTTCGAAGGACCACAAAATAAATCGGAATATATGCAGATCGTTACTACTGCACGTGCAATACAACCAAATGAACTACCCTTAGTAGCTACAAGCTACTACTACTACCTTCTATGCAATATGAAGCCAAATATGAGCAAGCCGCTACATTAACACAAAATTATACAAACCGCTTACACTCATACACAATCAAACATACACATCAACATTCATACAGGTAGGGGTAAGGAGAACAATCAATAGCTCCGACTGCGCAACACTAACTATTCAGCTAGCCGCCTCCGGGGTCTCGTCAAGAAAACTTGTTCACGTTTACTACACGCGTTTTGACATTACCACTACAGTCGTCGACTTTCGTTCCTTGTCGCGCGAACGGCTATCCGGAAAAACCAGAGTTCCCCGTTCAGTAGTGGTCCGCCAATCCCAATCGTGAGCGACGTCGATATAGTTATCAAGACTATCTATTGAATATCCAGGAATGGGAAGGGAAGGTACATATATTCACTTCAACTCTCAACAAAATCAGCATACAAAAACAGAACCCAATTAGAGTAGAGGGACACCACTTAAATCTATATGGTATGTGTGCTCCAGATCAGGGCTCACTAATGCAAATTACTACTAGTAAAATCTGTACTAATTGGTAGCCAAAATTATGAAAATCCAAAATAATGCAAAATATAATGCTTAATGGGTACAATTATGCACTAAAACTGTGAGTGCATAACTCTAGGAACCCGAAACAGCAATAATATGCAAACGAATCAGAAAGTCGATGACTGGTCAACACTGATTGAAAATGAATATTCACATATATGTACAACTGTCAAGCCAAGTTGGCGTACAGGGTTAAATTCCCTCTAATTGTAAATAAATGTCCAAAAACAGCCAAAAATGTAAATACATTACTCTCGGAGGTCTAGCAAAAGTTCATGACTCGAAATAAATCTTAATTAGCATAGGATTTGATCAAGACAAAAATAATCGAGACTCGGGAGATTTCTCAAGATTATGAGAACGAACTTTTAGTACAGCATGATAGACCAAGTAAAAAAACTGTATTCACAATCAGCCACAGACTTTACTCAACCACGACTCCATAACATTATAAGTCGAAAGAAAAGCTCAATGCAAGCTCAAAAATAACTATTATGAATTACAGTTATTCTAATTAATGAGAACCAGGACTTACAACACAGGATTCAATAATTTTTTTTTTTGAGATCAAAGACAATTTAAAAAACTACTAACATGACTTTTACAGGTATTTCAAAAATATGACAAGGACTGGCAATTCACTAATTACCAGAAACTGAACATACGTTTAAAAAAATGTCATGACTTTCAGAAAAATCGACACTGAGACTCGCACTTTATGTAAAAACAAATTGTCAAACCAAATCCCAGTCAAAAGAAACTGACATGACTTTCAGAAATATCTCTCCAAATAATAACTGAGACTTACAATTTAGGACTCAGTAATATTACTTAGTAATGGACTTCAAATTCAGAGACAAAAATAAACTTTCATGAATCTCATAGTTAAACACAAGTAAAGACTTACAACTTATGGCTCAATACTATTATGAAAAATGGAATTCAAAACAAATCAGAAGAAAAGCTCATGACTCTTATAGTAATCACAAGTAAAGACTTCCAATTGGCAAATCTCTCAAAACTCAAAAAAACAATTAATAATTACTTCCAGGAAACTAACTAGTTACAGATATTTCAGAAAATAGAAACGGACTTACAAATCACGATTCAAAAAAATTGTTTACAAAAAGACTGACTACAAATTCAGGGGGAAAGAACTCATGGCTTTCACAAGTAATTACGAATGGACTTATATATTTTTTTTTTTTAAATTGTCAAAATTCAAAAAAATAGATTTTACTTCGAAAGATGACACAAAAAAAATTGAAGTAATTCATACAGCTTCACTAATTATGAAATCAAATGCACTCCAACGACGATGACTCACAATCAGCTACAGAAAGACGACCAAATTTTTTCAAAAATATAACCTGACTGATTCACATGAGTTTGAAATGAACTCCTACAATATTATCCGAATTAGAACTCTACAGTTCTGAAAATACAGGAAATCAGATAAAGGACAGGGAGAGAAAATTAATACTTAAGTCTTTTACTTACCTGGTCTTTTGATCCAAATAGCTTGCGAGACATCAACGGAGTACTCAAGACTTCAAAATAGGACTTCACTAATAAGTTCAGAAAATAGATCTGGGTTTAAGGAACCCCGCAAAATAAGTCTTCAAAATAACACAAAAAGTCTCATAGGGGAAGGCTCAAAAGTATATTGTTAGTTCAAAGCAAAAGTTCAAGGCACAAAAAACCACTTGGTGGCACGATGGCCTCAACTCAAACGGATGACTTCTGGAACGGCTGGAAATTCCCAGAAAGACTTGGCCAACACACACGGGTCTACGGATATCAGGACACTACCCGGCGCCTTAAATTATAATGTCGGCAAGACTTCAGGGAGATAGTTCCAGGGGATATTAACCGGAGGTCACTAAATGAGCTGGGCGTATGTACGCTCATGTAAACTGCAGGCCTGACTCTAAAATAATTATTTCAGTAGTCGACTCCTCTAAACAAAAATACAGGACTCAATAGGGTTATGTGGATCGGTTCTCGCAGAGGCGGTCCCCAACAAATAAATTTGTAACCTCTTCGCGGAGAGAAACTCCACTAAAGGCGGTAGGGTCGGATTTTTGAGGAAAAATCCGAAAACATAAAGATGAGGATAGAGGAGGGGAAATAAATTTCAGGAACCTGTCTACTATTTACAAAAATAAAGTAAAATCGAAAATAAGGCTCAGATATAAAGTTTAAATTTAGTAACTGTCGTGTTACTATTTATTTTTCAACAAAATAATAATAATAACTTCAAAACCAATACACAGGACAACACAACTAGCTCAACTCGGAACTCTTCAAAGTAATTCTATGACAATAACGACCACAATGACAATAATGACAATAATGACTGACTCGCAGTAAAAGCAAAAGAACTCTTGACTTATTCTAAACGAGAATGACGATTGATTCCCCTCCAGGGAAGGCCTCTTGCTTATATATGGCCCTCAGCTTCCGCGGGACGAGATACTACACAAAGAAAACACTCCTTGACCTCCTGCTCTTGACGACCTCAAAAACCAGGCTCAGGTCATATGAAAAAACACTACACTTCACTTTGTCCACTATACATTGTACACTATATATGTATATTAGAGCAGGTACTTACGGGAGTACATATATATATACATATATGGTGTTCACTGGATCAGCATAAAAATACTAATAAACTAAATTAATTTAAGTGGGTCAGGACAGGGAGCCTCACTTCTATAAATAGATTTATAATTAACCTGGCCAGCCTCTAAAAAAAACCCATGGCCAGGTAAACAAAACAGGTGAGACTCATCCGAGCCCTCAATTTAACTAATGAGCCTACCGGCTCCTATATTCAAAACTCTGGAGCTCTTTGGCTCCCCAAAACAAGGATTCCCTCCAAATGAGGCGATATATATATATATATATATATATATATATATATATATATATATATATACATATGTATATACGCCTACGCGTATAATTATACCCGACACTATCTTCGTCAGTGTTGAACTATTGGGTAAATATTATTTTATGGACAGAATTCATTTGATCCCCCACGTTCGGGCGGATCCTTGCCAATGCATAGGCTTGTAATTACATCAAAGAAGCATTAAATTATGTATCCTGTGCTCATCCTGTGTGTGAGTACTGTCTATGTATGTCCATATCTACATTTGGCCACGTCGCTAAAGCTTAATTACATGTCTGCACGTGTGAGAGAAAGTTCTCTAGAGGCTAGTTCCCATCAAAGCAATGACAGTACTGAGCTGGAGTCAAGGAAGCAAGGAGACATTATGAACATACTCAATATTTGATGGTGGGAGCTGTTTTATGGGTAGTCCCAGAAATGCTCTTGTTTCTAATCTTATTTTTCCACTCACACATGCAACCTTGTCTTCAAAGACGGCTTTCATTAAATGAATTAGAACAAAAATTAATTAAAAACGAGCCAGTTTGAGATAAACACATCTCACATTTTTCCATCAAATACTGCAGTTAGAGGATAAATTGAATACATTGCTTGGCGGGGAAGTATCGTCCTCTATTATTGTAACTTGCATTTTCATGGTAAAAGACTTATATTCTGGCGTAATCTTTACCATACATAAATCTCAAGGGATTTCCGTATTTTATTTAGGAACTATTCGGAGAATTTTACTCCATTAGGCTGAGCAAATTATTCTGGTCACTCGGCACGCCTGATTTCGTAATCCAATTTTTTCAGTCGTCACTTGAGCTTCAGTGGTTACTTAAATGATTGGTTTGCTAATTATTTTAATTACATACTCAGACAAATAACTTATAAAATAACTGAATATGTAGTAAGTAACCCCCAAGATCACAATGTTTAAAAAATTATTGTAAAAAATATTGCCAAGTTTATAATTTTTTTATTTTTCTCACTGCAACCTGCAACTCCAGGGGATGGCGTTGTTTTAAATTTTGATCTCCAGTTTGCTTATGATGCGACCCACGTATAAAATATAGTATAAAATTTAAGATAGATAAGACAGATAATCGTAGAAACCCCGGACACTATACTTGAGGGAGAAAATTGAGCATCAAGCGTATGTTTATTTTTGCATAATGTTACTGCTGATCGTGGAACGAGTGGGCGACACGGGCAAGTCATGAATTGGAAGGGAGATATCGTCAAAGTTGATCGAAATGAGGGAGCACATCCGTGAAAGATTACAAAATTCAGCTTGAATTGACCGGGAAAGAACGCTCGCCCCGATCTCAATGCATGAGCCTACTTCTGTTCACACTATTAGCTTCCGAAATGCAAGCAGGAGTAAAGGGACGCATTCTTGAATACTATTGGAGCATTTTAAGCTATTGCTATCATAACACACACCATTTACAGTAGCTGCCCTCCCATAGTACGATAACCCCTCTGAGCATTCCGAGAGCCTCTTATTAAAATTGCGGAGAGACCTGACTGCACGGAAATCACCAAGTACCTCCTCAATAGTTAACTCTTAAGTATTCTGTGTACTTCCACCAGGCAAAAGATTCGTGTCATCATCCCCAGTCAATCCTACAAGTTACATACAAGCATGTGAGTACATTCAGGGAAAGTACCATTGAGGTTTCTATGTATTCATGTGTACGCCGTGTGAACCAGTATCAACATTTATTGGCCGATTGAGGAAATAGGAAATTACAAGGCATGACCGAGAGAATGAAACCACTGGGAAAGGGAAACGATCAATGGATAAAACTTTCTTTCCTGCTCAGGCAAGCACGAAGTCCGTAAGGACAAAGATTATAAAATCAAGTGTATGCATGTGTCCGTATATTCAAGAGCATTGTATGAGTTTCTTTCTCCTGTACATCTGAGTGAAAATAATTGGACTAATGTTCATTTAATTGAAAATTAGACTCCTCACTGGAACCACAATAATTGTGCACTCACGCAGTGTAGATACTTGACTAACTTCTTAAAACATCTTTATCAGAAGTGATACTTTAAAAAGGGTCTTCAAGTCCTCAAGGATTTAAATCTTGCACGCATATTCCGAGGGTTTGCGTAACCTCAGAAATCAACTAACCTTCCCACTACCTCACTGTCCACTCGTAATGGCATGACAATGGCATGTGTTCACAGAGGAAAAAGTGGAGTCAGTCAAAGTTTTATCCTCATTGCCAGAGGAAACTTGATGTGAAACGCGTGTTTAGGACTGAAAGCTTTGTTAAAATTTATTGAGTTATTAAAGAGGAACGAGAAAAACTTTTCAAGAATTACTTCCCCACTCCTCGTTCAACCTCATTGTCACCAGAGTGAGTACATTTTGTATTTCGAACCAGCGGAGAGATACGCGTAGCCTTCCTGGAGCTGTAATTTTCTGTCCGATGAGTTGGTAGATGTAGATACTAAACCAGCCTTACACAAGATCACACTACGAGGAGACACAAAATCATCTTTTACGTCTATTTCCATTACTGCTCTGACCACGAAAGATTTGAACAGGGTATTAGCTCAAGAGTATTTCAAACTAAGAGCAGAATCTGGACCAAAAAGATTAGCTGGGCGGGATCAATGCAAGTTTCTTAGGATTGATTATAAGCTTGAGCACTTACCCTCAGACCAGACCAGATACAAGAAGTGCAGTTGCTGGCTTTCTCGTTGTAGCACCAATAACAAATTTTATGATGCTTGTCTTGACGGCGTTTGTGTGTGTGTGTGTGTGTGAGTGTGCTAGGCCTGCCTTTTGGTTAAAAATTATTTTCTACTCGTATTTTAGCCCAGTTCCCGGAGAAAATTTAATAAATTAGGTACATGGTTTCCCGTAAGTGCTCCCCTCTTGTAATCTGCAGCCGATAAGCAACACTCAGACATTCCTTCTCAGTAATGTGACGAAGGAGGATTACTCAGCTTGTACGTATGTATAGATACTGGATTACGTATGCTGTATCCCTATAATTATGAATTGCGGGTTAATGGTTCATAAGTCCGGGTAGTACTGCGTCAGTATGTAATGTAACGTCACATTTTCAAAGAAAACTCGGAAACTGAGTAAGATCATAGAACCGTCGGGAAATCTGGAAGGGACAATAGTGTCTTGCATACATGAAATTTATGTACTGTAATTATTATACATATTAATTATAACTATCTATATTAAAATATTTTTGAGAGATATGATAATACTTCCAAGTCTCCAAAAGGATGATCAAATGAGTCACTTCAAGAAGAATGAAGTTCCACTGGATTACACATCAAATCCCTAAGTTGTGCAGTGCTTGAAAATTATGCAGGCTTTTACTATTTTATAATGAATTTCTGTGCCTCTGTTATATGGAATTATTTACACGAATAGAGAGTCACAGGTTTGTGTGGATAGACCTACCTGATTTTCTGCTCGGTTGCAAGGGCTGCAATGTAAAAAAAAAACAGCTGCAGCCTCTTACTTGTGATGGAAAAGCCTACGCTCATGCAAATATTCAAAGCGTAGTTCTTATTCATTGCTTAGGTTCTGATTAGCTAAAACCAGTCCTGTGTGGGCACTGTGATGTCAGACAAAATTAATTTATCTAGGGTATTTCGTATCTGTTTAACCCCCCCCCCTAGCCCACCTAAGGGATAATGGCGCAAAATATTTGATTCCCTTATTTTCAAACAAATTCTTTTCCAGACTTAAAAAAATGGTTTCATTGAGCTAGGTCAAGACTTGGGGGCACAACCGACAAAAACAAAAATAAAATTGAGATTTTTTGAGGATTTCTTACACCACCAATTTTTACTATGATGTTTAGGTCCTGGGACGAAAATTTTTTGCTTTAAAAAAGCGATGTTATACTCCAGTTCGTCTATGAAAAATTGGCAAGATCAGAAATTCCGTTTTTTTCGAAATCTTTCTCCCTTTCACTCCTGCAATTGATTTTCCCCTAAAATCTCTGTTTTTACGAGTCATGTCCACAGTACTGTAGGGACCTGTTGGATAGCTTCCTGGAAAAGCCATAAAATTTCCTAGAAACGTATATCAAAATATATTTCGTAAAAATCTTCGATTGGGAACAAAAATTTGCAATGTCTAGAATCCTCAAAACATCTTGACTCTACTTTACATTTTTGACGACTGTGACCGTAATTTATTCTGGACCTAGGTCAGTGAAACAATTTTTCAAAAATCTGGACAAGAATCTATTTAAAAATGGGGTAATCACATAATTTACGTCATCGTTTCTTATGTGGGGAACGGGGGTAGAAAAATATATGAAACGCCTTGTACATAGTTGTCCGTAGTCTGTGGTGACATAAAACCACGAGAAAAGCAATTGGCAAAGTTTTGATATTTCCTCTGAACAACAACTTTTTTAATGTATGGGGATCATTCCTTGAAAAAAAAAATTCACAGCGAAATATTTATTGATTGTGCATGCATATAGAGACTCCTGAGCGATCGGAACCTACCACTGGAGTGGAGAAAATCCAGAAAATAATTAGTATAGGCAGTAATTCATTATTGAGGAGAATCAACAAACCCGAGTGGTTCGCCCGAGAATTCCTCGCCCCGTGACGACAGTCATGAGTCAGAAGCTTGAACTTTTTTTTCTGGGAATGTCGTTTGTCTCCGTCTATCTTTGGGGTAGCCATCAATCCTAGCGAGAATTAAGTACAACTACTCTAATTAGATTGACTGGAGTTTTTCGAGGAAGAGTCCTGCAAAAAAAAAATCGCTTTTTTAATCTACAAATAATCCACCATTCGAAAGAAGTAGGTGTTACACTCATGACAGCTTTGAACAAATTGAACAAAAGGCCCACTCACTGAACTGTCTATGGAGTCATAATAGAGTACACTCAGCAATACATACCTCAAATTCGTCTAGTGTGCAGTGACGTGTGGATTCTAAATTTTTTATCTCACCGGTACAAGCTCAAACTCCCACAATGTCGAACCACATGAATAAAAAAGTGTCGTCTGGAGTCAAATGAGCATAACCGCCGTGAAAAGTATATACAAAAGGGGAAACACGGGGAAAACACTAGTTCTCAAATGTAGGAAATGTCAAAGGAAAACTTGTGTAAAATGAGCCTCGCCCTTTCCGCTGCCCTAACAGCAAAACTTGTATCAGCCACTGAAATATTGTCTTAGTAGAAAGGGTAATTTAATCTAGAAAATAATGAAACTTGCAAATTAAATGCTGCATTAGGGAATTTCACACGTACAAAAATCTACACTCAAACTCCCTAATACTATTTCGGGGAAAAGTCCCGTAAAAGTCAAGCCAAAAAACTTTTGTAACACATAATGAGCATTCTGAAACACGATGAGCTTACGTGTAACGAGAAATATTAAAAACCCTCGCTCACTAGCACGAAATTAACAGAGGAAGTCTACATATATCTAATAATAATCATAGAATTATCCAAGTACTGGAAAAGTCTGGAGCGGAAACGAATGCACGAGTCACTGAGTTGTTCAGGAGGCTTATTAGTCCTACATTGAGCTCAAGGACTGGAGATTATATTGACGTATATAATTAAATAAAAATACCCACCAACAAGAATTAAGATCTCACTTAGTCAAACACTACCGTAATGATTAGAGAGGGCTTTTTAGCACTTGAGTGAGTATTACTGAGAGTTGGGATAACCATGCATGAAGTAATTAATTTAAAATGCGGAAGGAATAAAAACATTTGGCGCATGTCTTAAGTGAGAGACTTTACATACACACAATGATCCCTAAAATACTCATAAATATAAGTATTCCTCAGAAGTTAACGTATAATTTCAAACTATATTTCTAATTTTCACAGAATCAACCAAAGTTGGGTGTTTGACTCAACTTCCCATGTTTGAAAAGTCTCCAGCTTTCCCGTCTGCCCACTTTTATTGCTTCTAAAACTTTTCTCGACAATTCCAGGATACGTAGCAAATATATTCTTCTCTAATTTTCACTCCGTCTACGGATGTAGGGATTTTCACAGATTACACTTCCGTATGTAGATACAGGGAATTTTGTGTTAAATATAAAACAAATTTGTTTTCAACATTGTTCTCAAAGAATGATAAACAAGTAGGGAACTTGACTCCTTTTTATGGGACTTGACGAGTATTTTATTCCCCATTGTGATGAGATTTACTCTTAATTTTAGGTTTCTTCTTAAGAGGTCCCTCATTAATACTCTTACTTGAAGCTACTATCCACTAATTTATTGTCAAATATATATTCACGAAAATAAACTCACTACATAAACACATGCAAACTAATTGTCATATTGTTTGAAACCTATGGGGCAATTAACTAAAATTATTACATTATAAATTATTTAAAGTCAGTGATACAACATGAATTTGAGACGTCCATCAGATCCACTTCATCATTGTACATCTATATTAGGAGTTAGCACATATCCTCATTTTAGGGCAGGAAGGGGCCTAAAAATGTATAAATATACAAAGTATCAAGAGATTTCTCATGTAATCCCCAATTGCAACCCAATTCGGCGAAACATAATCGGATTCGAAAATTGCATGAACAAAGTGCACTAATAAGATTTACACACATCTCCCATTTCTTCAGTTATACAAGTGACAAGTTAAGAAAGATTACTCATTTATAGTTCTTACGAAGCTAGCCAATATTTGAGGAAATATTACACGTACGAGTGTACAGTTGTGCAGAAGTGCAGAAGCAACAAAGAATAATTGAATCGATTAAGGATTGCAAACCATTAGTGTGAGTTTGAACAAGTAAGTAATGTTCTTTGTAATTCAGGGTAGCAATTTTGTTAGTGCCAGTAAACATTATAATGAAAATATAATTGTGACATCGGACAAGCCTGAAGCTTATAACAAAGTGTAATCACATATGAAGAGTACCGATGCAAAAGGACTTGAGTCTATTTTGCAAAATTTTTCAGAAAATATATAGAGCTTTCTAGTTAAAATTGATTAAAAATTAGAAGCCACTAATTATATTTTTAAACTGAAGAGCAGTACTATTTAAAATTGTATCCTGGAAATATCCAAAATTCATTGCTGTAGCTACAATGAAGATTTCGGTTTTCAGACGAATTTAAACCTCTTTCGGATTTTTGGTAATCACTTCAGATAACCTCTGACGTTAAGAATATAACACATGAAGTACTCCTGCTATGAAATATTTTGTCAGGAAATAAAAGTAATTTCGACAAACTAACCCCTGTACATTAAATTCCAAAATAAGGTTTAAATCTGGCTACCAGGGACTGCTAATGCTAACCAGAAACCATTTTAGCTGGAGGCATCGGTGTGTCGTCCTTGTTGGGACTTGTCAGTGAAGATCAAATGGAGGGAAATAATTCGCGACTGACTTCGTGACTACTCTGCTCTGTAGTCAGGGCCACAATGAAGATTTACGAAGAAAAATAAGAATTATTTCCTCAAATTTATTTGCTTGCTGAAAATAATTCTTAATAAATAAAATAATGACCCTGTACCCCTTTGTCTCTACACTCTCCGCAGAAAAAACAAACGAAACCAAATCCAGTACTCGAAAGGAATGCCTAATGCAGCTCCACAAAATGAAACTATTATGGAAATAATGTGTGTAATTTTCGACTATAGTTTAGCTGGATGTCGGCCTCAATATACTCTTTCACAAGAACAAAACAAATACGATCTACTGAGAAAGGAGGATTACGTGACTTTGAGTAAACGAATAATAAAGTTCAGGCATCTTGAATTTAACATTGAATAAATTTTGTCTTACATTCTCATATAAGCATCTCCCATCCGAGGATACATATGTATAGTCCTACTCCCCTGATCCTTTTTGGTATTACCGGAAGAATCTGGGAATCTCATCAATGCTACAGTGTGCTTTCTATGCTTTCCGTTCCTTCCTCCTTAAAAAACTGACAAAACTATGGACCCGGCGGAAAAAATGTGCTGTGGAGTTAACATATAAATTTCCAGTCCTTTCAACTTAAATTTGTGAATTTAATGTGAAATTTGTGTAGTTAGTAGCCGTACCAAGATATGTACTGTGCATGTAAATAATGCTACTACTCGGGAAGGTGTAGTTACTTGAACTATGCTAGAACTCGAGTGTATAACAGTTCCCTACTTTGCGGTGGACATGTGTGTATGTATGGATTTGTTTAACTAGCAATAACTGTGGTCAGTGTGTGTGCCTCATGTAACAGATTTCCTCATGTGAAGGAAAGCTATCTAAGTCTAGACTGTGAAAAGATTTCTTTCCATGAAGGAAATAAAATCCCACGTATGTTCTCAATTTCTCCCCTAGAGTAGAAGACAGACGTGGGGGTTTTACCGTTCACAATAAAACATTAACTGGACCAATGGTTGCGAAAATGTTATCATTACAGAACACACGACAGACAAATATAATCCGGAATTTCCCCTTTCCGGAGTTTTGCCTCGACGAACGCAACCCGGGTGAGATGAAAACCTCAAAATAAATGTGTGCAGTTAAATAAGTCTACAAACGTGCTCATTATCGTATAGAAAAATATAGGGTCAGAGTAGGATGTTTAGTCTAAAAATGGCCGTTTGATGCGATTACGTGATCTCTGATGTCTCATTATAGGAAAAGTTTTTCCTCCTTGTATTTTCACTTGAATTAACGGAAAATTATGTTAGTTTTCTTTCTTGGGCCTGACAAGGGAACAAGATTTGAATAATAAAACATTCCACTCGTCCGTCTATCAAACATCCTATTTGGTTTCCCTATTTAAATTCCTGACATGTGTTCTTCCAAATTGTGACAAACAGTGAATGCAACTTTTTTTTAATGCTTCCTGGTCCCATGATTGAAGGGACCAAAGGTACTTTTCCATTCTAAAAATGGTCCAATATGAGGAGAATAAGCTCAAAAGTGGGATTTTTTCAACTTTTCTTCCCTCATTTGAATTAAAATTCTGTTTGGAAGACGGGACGAAAACTTCTTATTCAAATGCACTTAAGACTTGTTCAAATATTGAGAGTTATTCTTGTACATTAAAGAGTCCTCAAAGTCCTCTCTGTTGGACTAACAGACTGTTGGCAAAGCCACTCAGGACTCAGGACGGGAAAGAAATTAAAAAAGGCTAACAATTCTTCTCCAACCTTTTTGAGAAACTCCCTTTTGTTATTCTTGTGTCGTTATATGGTATTATGTAAATATAACGTAGTTTGTTTAATACCATACGTCTACTTGCTTCAACACTCGCTTGGGTCTTCAACGAGGTATAAAATTAAATTAGGGATTCAACCGCCCAAAATATCTTTACAACTTTGTACGTTTTTTTTACGTGGGGAGGCTATTTTCTTACATTTTCCAACCATTGCACATCAAGTGTAGTATACTGAAGGGTTAATGTTCTGTTTACTTAAATCCAGGATTTTTTTTATATTTTTAGATGTTTTGCAAATGTCAATGGGCCTCAATGATTTTACCCTGCTGAATGCTCCATTTTTGTTAAGGTGACATACCTGCTTGTGTGTGTAGACACATAAAATACGGGCTTAGTACATGATAGCTCGAAAGCAGCCTTCATAAAATATGGGAACCTACATTATTACACACAATCAGTCAATAAATATCAGGATTACCATTGTGAATACAAATATGAGTAGATATATTGCCCTACAGTGGCATTTGTTACGAGTGGATAAATTTCCATGTCATCCTCTTAAGGTGACATAAAATAGTCCCACTAGACTGGCAAATCATTCGAGAAGGATTTTATCTGTCTTTAGTGAATAGTATACCCCTAAAGAATTCGGAAAGACATGCTACTTCCGTGGATTTGTCTGTGTTTCATGCCATGACCATAGTCAAGTATTATTCCGGACTCAGAACAAAAAGGGAGTTCTCCAAGTGTCAAAATTCCAGACATATTTTCAAAATTTGTGTAGGGCTTGAGGTTATTTGTGTATTGACCCAGGAAACTAGTAATCAAGGGGATAATTTCAAGAGTATTATTTATACGATCATGCCTGAGTATGCAAGGATTAGGAGCGCTTAATAAATCAGTTAGTTGACAAGTACACTTTCCAGATCCGATTTGATTTTTATTGCCTTTTAAATGCACCAGAATCTCTGGGAAAGTCTGGAAAGATAGATGAGCAACTGTTATTAAATAGGAAGAAAAGCTCATAAATCCACATTCTGAGGGTATCTTGTGGGAAGCTACATACATAATATGAGCAAATGTGGCAAGTCTACTGCATTATCATGTGCATGAAAAACTACCTTCGGGATTATGGATTGAGGGTGAAGGCATCCATCTGGAAAATTAAGCTTGTTTCCCTGACTTAATTGGAATTAAAAATCTCTATATCTCCAACCGTTCAAGTTAATCCCGTAACTCAAGCAATAAACTATTGAAGGACATGTCCAGCTCTCCTAAATTTCACAGGACTGACACCAAAGCCAGGACACAGGGAGAAATGTGACTACCGAGCCTCAATTCTGAGGAAGCATTTACCCAACTTGAGAACTTATTCAGAACAAAAATGGAATAAATCAATGAAATTCCTCCGTGGAGATCCTCACGAGATGACTGACGCAATTTTTTCAATCAAATATCTCAAGGAATTATACACTGAGGAGGCAGAAGGGCTCCGTTCAACATGTCTGCCTCCCAGGATTCCCTGGCTGTCTCCAATAAAGCACTTCTACCAATTTTATCTTCAATTTGTTTACAATCCCTAAAAATGGTCTCTAATTTGCGCCCTTATGCTTGAACCTAGAAAATTTATATTCGTTGATTGTTGGTTGACAATTAGTGTTAAAATCTTTCAAAAAAATCAGCATAACAAAATTCTCTAATTATTTAAAACGGGGGTTCGATATACAATGTGAGACAATTTTAGAGGTAATTATCTTTGACCCGAAAATGGAAAGTCGGATTTTTGACTACCCCTCCATGAAAAATTGTTGAAGTTCGAGGATGTTGTGATACAGATCATGAGGCTGTTAAAATGGGAGAACCATTCTCTCTCATGCGGTGGGAGCGTCATGTGAATGAAAATTAATTGGGAGAAAGGGTAGTGGACATGTTGGGATGCTATCCTGATCAGCTATTTTCAAATTTTCAATTGTTTCAAAGCAAAGCAGTGTACATACAGGCATTTAGTGACATTTTGTCCTCAAATAGATTGATCATTACTCGTCTCTCTCTCTTCCGTGCGTCTCTTTGATACACGAGAGTGAGACAACATTTTGAGTATGTAGCTATGTATGTAGCTAGCTGTAAGGGTAGAAACCGCGAGTATTTTAATCATCGTCTGGAAGTAGGTCTGGCGTATGAGTCGTATTTGTACGTGCATGTCTGGAATTACAAACCGTCTCCACGTCATTTATATGCTGGAGGAATCATGGAAGAAATAGACTACTAAAATAGGAAATTCTCACCTCCTCCCAACGTCGTACTCCTGACCTAGCCATTTTTGTACAAATCAATCCACACGCAACGGGTCCCAATATGTGAAATGATTAATTCTCCCCTCGAACACTCCAGCAGGGTGTCTGTGTTACTATGCATCAGTGCAATTATCCAAAGTTGCAGGCGTAGCTTTGTGTGCAGAAAGCTGGAAAAGAGAATTACAGGGCGTGAGGATACGTGTAAATTTGCTACCATCCACGAAAAGCATGGTGTGTTCTGAATATCTAGTGTCCCGCCCGCCCGGAAAAAACTGCGGAATTGACTCATTCAAGCTAATCAATTTTTTATCGAGTCAGTATGAGGACAGTGACGGAACATGGTTTTATGGTGTGGGTGGGAAAAGTAAGTAAAACAAAGTCTTGGGAGAAGCTCCTCTCCGGCGAAGACCCTCTAAAAGGGTTTGAGCTTATTTTATTGACTATGAACACGTGACTTGTTTTGGGAATGCTTCAGTAGGAATTAGATTACTATTGTAGCTCTTTTACGTTGATATCACTTGACGCTTTATCTGCCCAAGCAGACTTAGCTCACTTGACTTGGAGCATTGGAAATGGTCCACTCCTCTGACTCTTCCCTCAGTTTCCGTACGCCCGTGAGTACGGAAAAAGGAAAAGCTGATGAGTTATTCATGGATTAACTTCTCTAAGACTGTCACAGAGGCCGGACTTGAAAACCCTTGTGTGTATGTGTGTGTGTGTGTCCTTCCTTTATCAAGTGGCATACTTTCATATGCTTCGCTTCACTCCATTACGGTTTCCCTGCATCGAGCTGGTTGCACTCAGCAATGACAACGAAAGTAAGCACTGACTTCCAACAGGGAATTTACAGTTTAGGTTCGGCCTCTTGAGCCGATTAGACACAAGAAGATTATTCATTGTCTTAAAATAACTGAGCTGCAGAAAATAAAGTCATGTATGGGACCTCTTCAATGAACTGACAAGTGCAATAATTTAAAGAAAAGTAATTACAAAGTTCCTACATGAATTACTGAAGTTGTCCCTACAAATAGATATGCCGGGACACTCTAACCCCGTCCCGGTCATGTTGTCGTGAGAGTGTGAAATTTTCTTTATCGGGTTTTCAATTTCTTACCTTTTTGGAGAGAAGGAGTGGTGTTGAATTTGGAAGAGGCAGGAGAAAGTGAGAAAGAGACGACTCCGATGGATTTTATTATTGGAAACAATTCGAGCGGCAAAAGGAAATTTTCCGGTTGTAAAGCCCTGGCTCCTCGAGAGAGAGAGAGAGGTCCAATACAGCCTCGGATTTCTCAACAGATTCATTAATACTAGAGTAGGAATTTTCATTAATTGCAGAAAAAACATTTGGATTCAGCTTTCTTGTAGACACGCAGTAGATCCTCCCAGTTTTCCTGTCGTAAAGCTAAAGCATGATAATTATTGTAACATGCTGGAGTCTTATAGAATGACTGTAAACTAACCTGATACAAACTAAATTTCCTTGGTCTTAACGCCAGCATGCTAAAACTCCATAAGCTAAGCAGTGAGAACTTAGTGACAAGAGTAGCAAAAGTGCCAGTACCGACAGAATGAGTGTACATCAGTTTGTACATCCTTTGAATAAGTTTGTGTAATGGTAAGTGATTAAATTTTAATTTACACCAGAGAATTGTATTGAAAGGGTCTCATAGGGCTGAGTTCCGAGAGCAACTCTGTAATCACTTAATCTTACACACCACCATGGCCGCAAGCCAGACGGGCAAGTAACAAGTTTATGGAGATTCTAAGGAAATATACTCAGATTTGTGGGAACCTTTTTGGATCTTATTACTTCAACTCCGGGTGAACCAGATGGATGGATTTCCGTCCCATCTACAACGTACGACATGTTCGGAACGTGTAGGAGCTACGACGTAGTCCTGGGATATTTTACATGCTTAGCACAACTTTCCTACTACAGTTTCTTGCCTCTCTCTCCATTTTAATCCCGCACGAGAGTATCAACCTTCTGATCTGGACAGCATTACACTGTAGCTGTGAGAATTTTAGCTGATGGTCTCAACCAGCAAAACCTCAGACAAATTATTTTCAGTTATCTATGCTTTTCTCAGTCAAAGTATTTTATCTTTAAAAGAATTTGTAGGAACAGACAATTAATTGCAATTTATTTTTAAATAGAATTTTGAGGCAATTTTATTCCGGCAAGATGGCAATCCCAAAACAAAAAACATCTACTATTAATTACATTTATTAATTACAAAGAAGAGACAAAATATTCCCGTAAAACAATTTTTACAACTTTTATTCAAGGTTAGTCTGTAGGAATTTATTTTTACATTTTTTATGAGCCATTCAAGAAATCACTGTGTCAACAAGATTGAGCACATGGCTTCAGGACCAAAATTAGGGAAATGTGAAGAAGGTTTCGAGATGACCAAATTATTATCCAAGCTATAAACATGAGAAAATTATGTCAAACACCTACGGTTGTGGCAAATTTAGTAGGGATTTGTTCTACCTTATTCCATGAGTCAAGGCCAAAAATTATAGCAGCAGGGTTCAGAGATTTACGTGAAGTTATGAACCGTAAGCCATTATTTGTCTCTGAAATCTTTTTTTCAAAAAATTAAGATAATCCTAACTTTGTGTAAATTCTAAAACGGACTACTATATTTTTGACCTAGTCTCATGAAATAAAGGAGAAATAAATGAACTGCAATCTAAGGTGTTTGAAATAATTTTCTTATGTCCACAAGTTGCAAAATAATTTGGTAATCTGGGATCGCTCTACACATTTCCCTCACTTTTACACCTAGGGCAAAATTTAGCCTACTAGTTTCTCCAGTTTTTTACTCCGTTTTTCGTCTGATTTCCAAAATCCTGGTTTGTCTTGAAGGAGTTTAAAAAAATTAATAATGCAAAAAGGTACATATATGACGGATGTTTGCTTCACCCCAAAGGAATATTGAAGAGGAAAATATTGGCTGGAGTAAAAACTTTTGGAAACTTTTCTGTCTGGTAATAAACTTGCTTGAAAAAGATCTGGCAAAATGTTGTCTGGCTGAAACTTATTTCGACTGAAATTCGCACTGACTCAAACCATTGACTAAAATCTTTGGTTATGTAATTTCTGGATCCATCAAATGACAGGCGGACATGACAAGAGAATTATAAGTTGGGATAGGAATAAGTGTGTGAATTGTCTTTAAAACAGTACGTATGATGGGTTCTAATCTAAGCACCTGACTTCGCTTATCATTCGACAATTGAATTATTCAGATAGGGAAAAGATGTTTCTCTACATGTAGAACAGATACATGTAATCCTACAAGTTACCCCTCACCATGATAATGTAGTAAATTTCCTAATTATTCTTTGTTCGGAGTCGATTCCTTCTTCCGCTCAAGAACTTTTCTTCATCCTCCAATCCAATTGTAATGCTAACACCGTCTAAACCAAGTTCCCCGGAATTTCCTATTAGCATACTAAATTTTCCCAGTGGGATCTCCTGTACTTAAAGCTTCACAAATCCTCAGTATTTATGTACTATTACTCGAGAGACTTATTCACCATTTAGATTTCTCGGCCTATGCATACAAGGTAGGAGCATATATTTCTGGTGGGCACATTGCAAGGCGAATAAATGAACAGAGAAAGTCTCTCTAGTGGGAAATAGCTCCATGTTTGGAAATCTGGGCAACTGCAGTAAATTAAGGGAGAGCTTCTCTTTTTCTTGGGGGAAAGCTCCGTGAAAAACAGAAGATGTTGCACTTGTCTGCCTCCCGGGGAAATTTGTTTGACTGCATATCTTAATTAGGACCGTCTTCCTTAGCTTTTTAACCTTGCACTTTCGGTTACTCAAACCATTTCCCAGTTTTAAAATTCATTAAAGACACTCTTACCCAGGTCTCACGGCAGATTGTATTACAGTTGAGACTCAAAGAAAGGAAATAATATTAAGGCTCCTGCCGAGTTTACTCGAGAATCCAAGAATGAATTGCTATTCTAACAGGAGGCGACGGTGTCGAAATCCAAGTCATTGCTTATGCTAAGACAATCAATTATTTGAGGAGACAACCCAATTATTTAAAAAGGCGTCTTCTTTTCTAAAAGGTAGTTAATTGTTTTCCGAGGCAATTAATCATTTACTTACCCCTTTCCTAAATTTAATTTCTTGAGAGTTCCAAGTCCTTCTGTGTGAATAATTTCCGAGGAAAGTTTCTGCGAAATCAGCATTAAAATGTAATAAGATAATTGGGAAAACACATACGGTCCTGTTAATCTTTGATGGGGAATTTCCATGAGGGGGTATGTACATATATGCATTAAGTGATAATATTTCACTGTTCTCCGAGATGTACAGGCCGTGGTCACTAAGATTTCATGACTTAGCTCCTTGGGCTACATCCACTGTACAATTCATGTTCGCATGAATTTGTGCACACTTTAAAAATTCATGGGACAATTGCCCAAGTCTTGGAATAAACATAAATGGTGAGGAGCTTGGGAAGCAAATGTATTCAGGAAGATTAAAGTTACGAGGAAAAAGCGTCATAAGAAAATGAAGAGGCAAGCGGGTAAGGAAATCCACGGCCGATTTACTAGTAAATAATTTATCCCGTCCCAGACACATGGATAAATGTGTGTGCACACGGTTAGGCTCTTTTCATCTCTGTCTCATTGAATGAAATCAAGTTTTAGGGAATTTAAGAAGATGCTCCTCTCCGTCCCATATCTTACTATCCTTATTAACATTGCCCATCAATTGGCTATGTGCCATGCTCAATTGCACCACACTTACAGGAGGAATATGAACAATGTAGGGTTGCTAAATCCAAAAAAGGGAACATGACTTTGAAATGGGAGTAATAATAGTAGTACTCATATTTAGTATCTATCTATACGACAGGCTGTGACTGTGTAAGTAGGAGTACTACTCAAGCCTAGCCTCTCAATATCTCCCCACGAAAGGAAATAAAGACATATTCAACCAGATTTTCCTGAAGAATAATAAGAATTCTATGGAAGAAACTGATAATAGAGTCAGATAGGACGGATATCATACTTTTGCTCCTTGAGACTTCCACGGAAATCGGACATTTCCGCACTGTACTTAACCAACCGTAACATAGTACACTTGTTATTAGTTTGTACCATGGGGCTATGAGCCCTGTAGCCAGGACAAGTAAAAGGACTTCCCATAGACTTATACCTATCTTTTATACGTCCACACTCAGATTTTACATGCTCTCAAAACCCAGTCATGCATCTTTGCACCTTGGAGGCAATTTAGATTTTAATGTGCATATTGTATTCGAGGCTGTATGAACTCCGTCTGGATCGGTTCATATTGACAGGAGTACATGATGGTGTTGTTCAGTGGTCGTAATAATACGAATACATTTTAATACTGCTCAAGTGCAGTTCAAGCTGACGTAAAGTATGCCAGATATGCTCAAAATCGTGCGAAGCCCGTACTGTACTGTATTGTATGTTGAGCATTAGAATAAATGTGCTTCATGGTATGTTAACCATTGTCATTCTTTTGACTGGAAGTAGTAAAACTTTTTCCAGTAGTGTATTATCAAGCACTACGTATGTACATATCTATGTGAGTTGATATCCGACCTTTTAAATTTGGGATGCCATTCCTCATGACTCTTGAGATATCTATATGTATGGACAGGAGATGAAAAAATGAAAATAGTGCCCCTAAAACTCCTCAAGCCTATCCGTTGTCACACCAGCTCTTCAAGAAGGGAGAAGTATTTTGGAAGATTTTTATAAAATGTTATTAGGGAAGCTTTGGATCATTTGATGAGATAAAAGTACGGATGGGAACAATTCCCATGCATTTGTTGTTTGTAGTGTCATTCAGCGTTTCATAGCTTATGTATGGGAAATGTTATTAACTCAGCATCTCATTACGGACTAGCATATTAGCACTGACACCCCTCACCAGCTGATATTTATACACAGGGAAGACAAAGTATTTTGATGGAAACCCCAGACTTCTACACTAATAACCACTACAATGACAGTCGCCTTCAGAAGGCACACTTATCTAACCGTACCCTAGAGGAGCCCTCACTTGTAGTCCTAGTCGGCTGACAAACAAGGTTCTGAATGGTTGATTTGAAATATTCAGTGGTTGAGGGAAGCAGCCGTCAGAGTCAGAGAACTGGGGCAGTGGTATAAATTGGTTGCGTGTAAACTGAAACCCTAGTACATACGTACTTTTGTTTCCTTGTATGTATATACATATATTCTATATAGATAATATATATAGGAGAAAATAAACATCCCCGCAAAAGGAAGTCCATTGTGAATTCATAATAGAGCAATTGTCTTGGCTAGTCCCACGGCTCCCCCCTCTAAGTTTGTTTTTTTCCTCCTGTCCTTAAGCAAGCACTCTTGTTCAACATTCAGGGGGGAATTCTGTCGTAACTTTGATCAAACTTTAAAGTTTTGTTCAAGTTATAAATGCCAGGTGTTGGGTTCCCAGTAATTCTTTGTTGTTATCAGGTCCTTTTGTAATGGTGCGATTAGTTGGTATGAGGCTCTTCCCGCTATATTTCTGTGGGCGGACACTTCACAACTACCAACTCCATGTGTATGGATGCTAAGAATACGGGGACATGGGAAGATGGGGAGCCAGAGGAACAATCTCTACCGTAAATATACATCGACACTACAGAGTCACAGCATGCCAATTCTGACTCTCAACCTAACTCAAATCTTTGAAAAGCTGGAAAATTGGGGGAAAAGTTTTCCAATGTATTTTTCGGGTTCAGTCGCTTTCTCTTTATGGACATTTCGAGCGCAATTACTCCTTTCTACATGTTCCTTGAGATATGGGATTGGGCTCAAAACTACAGGCAGTGTGTAGGAGGGACCTCCTCAAGACTATGTGTAACTGGAGGTTCATACTGCTTTCACACACAAGTGTGTCATAACTTTCCCCAGTTTAGGAAATAGAAAAATAGCGCATGCCTAATTCCCAATGTTGTACATACTCCTGGTTACA
Organism: Allacma fusca; assembly: GCA_947179485.1. Lineage (NCBI taxonomy): Eukaryota > Metazoa > Arthropoda > Collembola > Symphypleona > Sminthuridae > Allacma > Allacma fusca. Next base: position 45,827,897 of record OX359249.1, on the reverse strand, counting down.
GAGGGAATGACTCCCATGTAGAAAATCTCTGACTAACTTTCTCCCAATGTTGAAGATAGGAGGGAAGGGGTGTCCCATAGTTAGCCGAAGATTCATAAGTGTGCGTGAACATAGGTATTTAAATAAGTCAGTTTCAGTAGGTTGTGACCCAGTGTCAATAATAGCTCAGCATTTTAACTTTGTTGAACACTTCACAGTTGCTAAAAGGAATTCAAGTCTGCTTCCTATCTGGAACAAATGCACGCATCTGTATGTGTGTGAGCATATTAGAAACAAAGTCAGAGAAAGGATTCAAAAAAATCTAAAAAAGACAGATGTAGTGTTCTCTCAAGAATAACAAGCAGGGGAGGAACAAACGTCTGAGGAGAGAGAGAGAGAGAGAGAGAGAGAGACATACAGAGTAGAGAGGAACGTGAAAAGTTGCTTACCCATTCTGACTGTTAAAAGGTGTTTTTCAAAGGAGGAGGTCGAGGGGGGGGGAGATAGAGAGTGGGATCTGGCCTATGATACCTTAGTAAACACACGTGAAAAGACTAGGTTTTTATTAAGTTACTGTCTGGAGAGATGACTAGAGTAAACAAGACTTAAGTAGGAGTTTAAGCAGAGGAACCAACTGGAGTGGCTAATTTTCTCGAGTTATCTCTTTTCTTTAAAGATGCTCTATGAATTGGCTTGTTTGTCATTCGGCTGAAAAAAACCTTGACTAAAATGGACGTATTCCCTTCAGTTACAATTTTGTAACAACCCTGGAGAAAGTTCTAGTACTAAGTCCCTTTGAGTTTACAATAATCTCAAAATAAATTCCGGAACTTCAACTAAAATTTCTGATTTTCTTCCGTGTGGATTTAAAATAATTGGAAGTGTCATAATTGGTCACATTGGGTAAAAAAAAACAGGTATACACTCCGAGTCATCTGTCATCGATAAATATGCTATTGTTAAATATTATTACGAAACTGGTTCTCTATTTTATCATCCCACATACAAGGTTGCGTGGGAAATAAAATCCATGCATGTCACGCTTTTTCGAATAAAATTCTGAGAAAGCAAATATTTGAGAGACTGACAGAAAGTTTTATAAATAGGCATGCTTGGAATTACTACTTGGATTCAACTCTGCTCCGTATATGTATTAGAAAGTTGTGACCCATATTTTGACATGGGAAATTCCTACCATGATCCAGTAAGGACTGCAATTTGGGGCAGAATTTGACTGTGGCTGAGGTTGAACTGGGAGAAGAATTGGAAAGAACTGAGCTTGTGGTTCCAAATGAAGGAAGAATTGATAAAATAGATGCTGCCAAACAAAGAATTGATACCAGTGGGCTTTAAAAATAATGAATTTCTATTCAAGTCACTTCATTGTTTCCTGTGTCATGTGACTCACGATAGTTCTTATCTGGGACGTACTCTCTACATCCTTTGACGAATGGGACTATTGTTTTCGCCAAGTGCTCTCGTCGACTCCAGGCGGACTTCCATATATGAGTTACGAATCCTATAAAAATAAGTTTTAATAGAATTTTGTGGTAAAAAAAAATAGTAAGCTAAACCTACATTTTGTACTAAACCCCACTCTCGCTTTTCAAGTACAAGGTATTTTATCGTACTGGGGCTCCAATGTTCGAGAACACTGCTTGCCTGGAAAAGTTGTGAACATAAAATTTCCTATTGCAATTACATTTGAGGATACAGACCAACTTTCAACAACTGAGTGGATTGAAATTGGATGTTGCCCTGCGATTAATCTTGAATTTTGAGCCTAGTTGAGCTCGTTTTCTGTTTCAAAAATATACTTTCAATGACTGCCACAGTTCTGATAGGTAGAACTGATGGAGGACTCAGTACTCAACAAAGAGTGACTCAACCCCTCGGGGTATCCACGTACTTATCATTACATTGGAAATTCCAATTTAGAAGTAGAACTCTATATAAGAGGCTTTTCGTTTCAGTGACTTTCCCGAATGCTTTTCGCTTGACGTATTCCTGTACGAAACAAGTTGTCCGAGAGTATGGAGCATATTTATGGATAAATTATTACTGTATAAATGTCATAAATATCACTGCTACACAGGTTATTATTTTTTCCTTGAAAAATAAGCCAGGCTTGCTGTCAAGCAAAATTAGACAATTTTTTATTGTGCAAAACATTGTATTGTTGGTTTCTGAGGTACCTGGAAATAGGCAGCTTTAAGACAGCTTTAGAGATTTTTCTCAGTTGTACTCACACAGTAACACCTTCGGAAATTTTTTAATATTTCCCCGTCTTTCCAGCAACTGTCTCCCCATTTTTAAAACTGTGTCAGACCCAGACAAAAGTATGTACATAAAAGGGAAAGCTTTCTTTTACCCTCGGGAGACTTACCATACACGCTTTGTTATGGATCCTCTCTTGGTTTCACGTCCGTAGTTTCCTATAGTCCCTTGGAAGGTCTGAAATGATACAGCTCAATATCAGGAATGACGCTCTATTTAAGTTAACTTCAAAAGAGCTCTTTCCCGATCCCCACAACCTTGAACATGAATAGCTTCCGAGTAAGCAACACTTAACAAATATATAGCATACTCCTTCGTACCGCACACCCATACCTTCAATTAGTGGAGAAAAAGTTCTCAGCAGTCTAGCCATTTTATTTGCCACAATCCTGAGTAGGGATAATCTCCAAACGCTTTTCCTATGTACATACTTCCTTCCTAAGTGCTAGCAACCTGGTTTGATAGTACTCTAAAAATATTTAGAGGTAATTAAACTCGATGTTATGTATACAGTTCGCTCTGTCTAAAAGGACACCTTATAAGAGCACTTTCTCTACAGGGACAGAAATGCTTGAGACCATTCCCGTTTACGACAATGTCAATTGTCATGGTAGTAAGACGATGACATTATAATCGTCAAATTTTCCTATTCTTCGGGGCGTTGTAAGCTGTAATAGGGCGAGAGTGTACTGTACAGCATACAGGAAAGGCTTGGAGTTTCTTTTATTGAGGATCTATGCAAACTCTGGCCTATTCATTAGTGTTTTTTTTTGAATAATTACTCCTGGAAAAATTTAGTGGGCTGGAGCTGTGCGGCTGAACCATTTCAAAGATTATAAATAATTTTCGAATTCAGCATTCCAAAGTAGATACATTTGTGTGTTCGTAATGGTTGAGCAGCTGACTTCATCAAAGCAACGGATCCACAGCTTTTTAGTAATACATGTCTCATCATCATTATTCTAACAAGTAGAAGCACTGGAATGGTCTATGTATTCAGTAGCTTTGAAGTTGCAGTAGTTAAGGACTTATCATTGACATACTACTATGTCGTGAGTCCTGATCATCAGTGTACTGTAGTCCTTAATTATTTATTTCGCTTTAGGTTCAAATTAACTTTTAAGCACAATCTCAATATATATTTGTTTGAATTGAAAAATCTTTGTGTGATTCCTGTTTACTGATGTAGTTTGATATCTACTGCTAGTGGACCTCCGTACCTGTTTTAATGAATGGCCTCGAATTTATTATGCGAGGACGACTGAGAAGTACATGTAGAAACCACCAGATGAAATTGATTTGATGAAACAGCAAGCTCTTGGGGCTTAACGGCCAAAAACAGCAGACTAAAGTGGGAGAAATGTGTTTTGACAGTTTCCTTTATGCGCTCAGAGAAGCTAATTCTGGCCTACACTTTAAACATACACCAACACAGGGGAGCATGTAATCTCATAAATAATTATATTTCCTTCGCAGCTCTCGTAAACCTTATTACACTTGATGGAGTAAATTGATAATAGCAGCTCAGACAGATGTGTTTATGTACATTCTCATTTCGTTACTTTGTCAACAGTAATCACGTTAATATTTCCCATCATGAGTCTACTAACAATAATAAGCATTCCTACAATAGGAGTCAGGGTAGGGACATTAATATGCTTACGTGCCTGTATTTATCTGTTGAAGCAATTAAGCTCAATCGAAAGTTTGATGACGTCCATTCGCACACAAACTACTATGATTTGTTTTATAGCAGAAAGAAATAAAAGTGCATGGTTTTTCCCCTCTTAATAATCTTTACTCCCTAGAATCCTCTCAGCAGACGAAGAATCAAAAATCTGGTCGTAATCAGTTTTGATGGGATTGCTGTATCTACAATAAGGACGGAGTATTGTGTTTTATTGAAAGTAAAAACGCTTAAATTGACATGGAGTGACAACTGATGAAAGGAACCGAAAGGAAGGGTCATGAGTGAGAAACCCTGAGGATCCAATACGAAAACGCGTGTACGCTGTAAGTATTGTTACGGTCTGTACAAAAATATGGCTATTCTCATTGAAGGAAGGAGAGGCATGTGCTGAAAAATTGCATGCTTTTATTTTTATGGATTTCCGAAAGTTCCTCAATTTATTACTTTTTGTTAAAATACATTAGCTTGACTGCACTTCCTCTATCCTGACCATCGTGGCAGAGAAACAAGTCATGTGTTACTTAATATCTTCATGTCCAAAAGTTTATAGTATCAGCTACATGTAGGCTCAGCTGTATTCAGTTATGGTTTATGGATGGAAATACATATCTACATATGTATGTACAGACACGTAGCCCAGAGCTAACCTTACAGAAAGATACGAGGAGTGTTGAAGCTCTGCCAAAAAATCCACTAGCATGAAACCCAAATGTATCTACACCCGAAAGTAAGTATCTTGAGTGAGAAAATGAACCTCAAGGAAAGCATTAGCTAATGTAGCATGAGTCTTTTTTTCAGACTGTCTTCCTCCATTATTGGGATTCCAAATGTAGATGAATACTACATACATTTGAATAGCTCATGGCTCCTCGGTCCCACTGAACATTATTAAGCCCATTACCAATAACAAACATCAGGAGCATTTTACCTTGAAGACTACGTCCCTCTTTACGACGAGTAATCCTTCCTCATTGCAAGGTCATGTCCATGGCTCTTATTACTAAAGAGCTCATAATCACCGTTTTAGGAACCATTCTCAATGTTTTTGTTCTTGAAATCACTCAAAAAATTGCTGGGCGGATAAGTTACAATATCCCAAATCATTTGTCATTTTTCATTGCACTTTGGAAAAAAAATACACCTCAGAAATTCAATTTCTTGGCTGCTTTTAGCCAAAAGTTGGTAGCGACGTGGCTTTCCCTCCCTGATTATCTTTCCAGGTTATATATCGAAACATGACTCAAATTTTGGAATCAATCTTTGTCAAAAAATTAACCGTGATTGATGATATTCTTTCATATGGATTTCTTACTGAAGTGGAATAAAATGACCTCGGTGTACAAGCTGAGTGTGAACATTATTGAGCGTCACTGTATATTTTATGGATAAGTACATGGAGAGGGGAAAAAATAGTTCTCGTCTTCCCTGAACATCCTAGCCATCATCAAGTTGTTGTGAGTGGTGTAAGGAGAAACAAGCATCTGTACTTAAGTTCAGTGGAGGTGTTCTGGTGACTCTCAGTCGTCGACAGGTTTTTCATACAAGTCCCGTATGTAGATATACATATAGCTTCAACCGCATTGCTGTCTAATGACTTTTTGAAACCATGAAGTACCTTAAGTTCAGAGGGAGTCAAGGTGAGGAGAGACATTTTGATAATTTCATGTATGCTCTTGGAAATTTGTTTGTCATTATAATTGCACCTCAGACTGAGGCATCCACTGTGGCTGCTCAACCAAATCCCAAGGGCGGTTACATACATGCATACTTGCATTGTACATATATTTATTTCCATTTGTATGCATGTATGAGAAAACATTGATGCTACAACAGCTCATTACGGATAGGAAAAAGTTCACTCCTAGATTATTATTTAGAACGTAAATACAAAGTCTGTCAATGATCTGAGAATTTGGATCAAAATCTCTGGGGATGACCTTATTCTAAAAAGGGAAATATTTCCATTAAAACTTTTTGAAGAAAACTGCAAAATCCTTAACAGGAATAGTCAGTCGTAAATGATTGTGAGGACTTTTCCAATGGAACTTGTGAGTGGCAAAATTGAGAGTATAAAATAAAGGGAAAGGAAAAGCACGAAAGGAAAAAGCATGTTTCAAGTTATTTTAAGAGACGGAGCTTCCCCTTGACAACAAAGTAAAAGCTGAACGACAGTTTGTTGCAATGTTTCTGTCATAGTATGAATTAATGAAATCTTCTTCGATAACGCTCAGAGTCTCTCCCGCAGATTCTCATCTGAGACTGCACGTCGTCACAAATCAGCCCCTTTTATATACCATCATCTCCCTCACCTTCAAAGCGAGCAGTGGACGTGTCTCGACATCCCTTTCAATGAGACACATACATAATAAGTTCTTCCCCCTATAGGGACGTGCATGATGTCCATGAAGATGTGATCCTATTTCGTTTGTCTTAAGGGTAAGAAATTCTCCAAAAATTAGTTTTGATGTAGTGCTGAGTGTAGCAAAAACAAAGGATTCCTTTCCCTACAGTCTACACCTTTCACATTTCCATATCTCACCTCTTCCAAGGACTCCCCCCGGAGGGACTGAGAGTCTGAATCCTCGGTCAGCATTAATATTTATGACTTTCTCGATTATGCTGTACATACTCCCCTCAGACCGTTGCAGATGTGGAAGACATTCCGTCAATTAAATTTCAACTTCCTGGGACTCGTCTGCTCATTCTATGTAGCTGTCAAGACTGTCCATTGAGGAGGGTAGTTTTTCCAACTTAGCAGCATCGCTGACTTGTCTACATACCTTGAGTTGATTTCTTCGAAGAGCGCTAGTCTCTGTCAATCGACTGTTACTTACCTTCCCTGGAACTGTAGATGTATCGATTCCCTCGAAAACTTTGATGAATTCTTAAAGTAAAGGCATCAAGTCATTTAAAAAAATTCTTGCCATCTTTAGAAACACGGGTATTCCATCGAGCATCAGAAACTAGCAGGCTACGTTGAGAAAAGGAACCTTTCCACACACATCCTACTTTCTCTGTCTAGCCGTCACTAAAGTATCAATCCAAATTTTGCAGATAATGACAGGAAATCAGATGTCAGCAGGATCATATTCTTGCTGAGGGGGGCAAAAATCTAACCGAACCAAATATATTCAAGCATACATATTGTATGTGAATACATACTTTGAATCCAATCCTTTGAAACACCCGAAAAAAATATGTGACTGGGACCTTTTCCGAAAACCTCCTCTCTTTTACTTCTTTCTGAGTAATGACGTGAGAATATGATGGAGATCTCCTCCGAAACGAACATTCATTACTGGTTGATGATGAGAAGAAGAAAAGTCACGTTGGGAGTGAAACAATGTGAGGATCTTGTGTTAACTTTAAAATAATATCTCCAGTCATTGGGTATTTGCATGTCACTTGAAGCGCCTCCGGGAAACCTTCGGGAGCACTTCCCCAGCAAGAGGAGTAATAATGTTGAAGATTTATTATTATTGAAGACCCGACTCATTCCTTTGACAACAGCTCTTGTAGCGGGTAGAGTTCTCTGGAAATACCTATAAAAATACACGGTATTAAATGTAACATGTGACAGACTGACATGGATTTGGTATTAGGAGCTTTGCTTTAGAGCAAAAGGAAGAAGAGTGGGATAGCTCAAGAGATTGATTTGTTCAGTAACGTCAGGAGGAAAAAGTGGCTCACAGCTGGAGCTCCCCTGCAAGAAGTGAAGAGTAAATTACGGAAATTTTCCTCTCCAATACCGTAAATGTTTCCTATGTAGATTTACCTTCCCAGATCTCCTGGAGTTTGATCCCGCTTCCTGAAATGAGTGGGTTGGATGTGTTCCCCCGGAAATTAAGCGGTAGAATTATAAATGATTATTATTCAGCTGTAGTCCAATCCTGCATACCTTTTTTTACTTACCATTTGTGTGCATGCCCTGCTCAGATGTAATTGCATCATATGGGATGGGATAGCTTTCTGTATAAGGAGATGTTTTCCCAGCTCCGCTCCGCATCTCTCCCTTGAAATCTTGAGATGAAATGAAATGAGCAACTCGAGAAAGTGATGGAAGAAGGGTAAAAAACCTCTAGACGCTAACAAAAGCTCATCCTGCATGCTGAACGGGAAATTACATGTTAACGTCCGAAATTATACGTGATGTTAAAGCTTACACGGGAATTTACAACAAATTATTTGATGAGATAGCAGTAAGTCCTGTCTGTCAAGGAGTGAGGGAAGAGGAACGACAGTGGAATAGAAGTGTATTAAAGGAAATTATGAGGGAAAACCACATCAAGGATGGTTTCCTTTATAGGCTCCTTGGATAGTGTTAGTGTTCTAGATGTACATATGGATATAAGTACACTACTCATTTATAAACGTATGTATCTCTATGTCATGCATCAACATGCTAACTTCCTATAGAAGCGTGTTAGACAATCAGCGGTAAGTCCTGGAGGAAATCTTTGTCAAATGTACTTTGGTCCGTGTAACCATCTCATGTCCATGGTCTTAAGTTGAACATCTAGAATAAGGAAATTGCATCAGGTATTTACGAAATCGGGAAATCTGTTCGGAAACAAAAGGAAAGAGTTTCCATTCCTAAGTCCTCAGCTCTGACGGCTGCACTGATAATTTGAACAAATGGCTATGATGCTGAAAGTGAAAGCTCTTTCGCAGGGATATTTGCTTATTTGTATGACAAAATCTTGTGAATGAGAGGAAAGTCTGTTCCTCCGCTCCTCTCTTTTTGTTTTTAACGCTCTCTTCTCTCTCTCTCTCTCAAAGTGGTTTTTTAACGGAGCGGTGCGGGGAGAAAGACAACATACACAGGATCTTGTTTAAATGAAAAATGAGAACTTCTCGGAGCTTTTTATTCCCTGCCATTTGTTTGTTGGGCTTTCTTTTTTATGGACTCCAAATGCAGAGAATACAAATTCCTAAGTGTCGATCCCGTGTATGAAAAACGGAAAAATACCATTCAATATCTATTTATAAGGTTTTCTCTCATGTCAGAGTGGTGTTGAGGAGTGAGTACCCTTTCCCTTGTTTATTCTTCTCGGTGGATTCTTTTCATGGAGAAAATGTGCAATAAAATTGCTCCTTCACATCACTCTCACCCTCCCATATCTTCCACATAGTTGAAATACTTTTACAGGCGTAGTGTTCCCTTGCGGATCATTCTCATCATAATGGACTGACTTCTGATGGTTCCCGCTGTACTCAACTTGAAAAAATTAATTTTCTACAATCGTTATTATTTTTTCATTAGCTTTCCCCGGCTGAGGTGAAATGTTGAGAGCGGCACACATCGTCTACATTAAATCCCAACTGTAAAAGCTGACAAGGGGCTAATGTTAATTTCTTCATTTATCATTCTTAGAAAACGCCTTGAAGGTAGGCTGTCAGAGCTTGGAAAGTGAATTACAGGATTGGGACGAAGTTCTAGTTTTATGAAGAAACGTAAATTTCTTGTTACAAAACACCCTCAAGTTACAGGGGGGGATACATGACATGTCTGCCTTGGGCAGAGTTTTAGTGCTAAAGAAATAAATATACATGAAGGAGTTGTTTTGACTCTAATATCCAGCACATCTTATGCATTACATTGAACATCCGACAAGTGAGGATTTCTCAATTTTGCCCAAACTGTGGTTCTGAATCCATCGAAACGTAGCGTAAAGGCTGGGGATCCTATATCTATATCTACACACCTCCGAAAAGTAGGTAGGGAGTAACAAGTTAGGAAATAAATTACCTCTGACACGAAAATCATGTTACCTTCTTAACCGTTCTGCTTCATTTCCAACGAGCATTTGTTGAGGCTTGGAGGGAAAGTCTAGTCAGTTTTTTCCTATGAAACATGGCATATTTTCTTTTAAAAATCTAAAGATATTTAATTTCCTGGGGTTTTCCCATTTCAGGGAATTCATATCAACTTCCCTGATTATGACCGACCATAAAGTTTCCAGGGAAATAACACTACAGACACACCTTATTTCTTTCTTATTATTGCAACTTACTATTCGGGATGGTTCTGTAGCCCCCGTTACCTAAGCCAACTCTAGCATTTTATGGAATCCGAGGTCACCAGTTTTCCCACGTTGGGAAGCTACTCAGTTAGGTGAGGCCCTCTCTCTCTCTCTCTCTCTCTCTGGAGGGTACGTAGAAAGAAAGTAATGTCGTTAGCATTTCTGTTTTCTGTAAACCCAAGTTATACTTGAGACAGGTAGAGAGATATCTAAACTGGTATAACCTCAATGGTGTTCCACTCTGCTTGGCGAGAGATTGATGTGAAAGTACTGCTCATTCCATCAGACAGTTGCTCCTACTCATAATTTTCCTCTAACAAAGTGTTTAATAGATGGTTTCCAAACCACCTCCAGCTGTCTCTCTCCGAGAAATTCAAGCTTGCAAAATGTGCTTAAGAAAAGCTAGGAAAGTTGTAGGCTGTAGACTTTTCTCTCTCTCTCTCATACTCAGCCCAAGTTTCTGTACTGCAGTAATGGCTACTAGGTAAATACTTATGCGTGCTTTTCATTTTTTCCCATCAAAATACCAAGGTAGGACGAGAATGTTTCAACATTTTCCTCTGAAATTTTTAACATACTTTGTAGCCTGAAGTGTCAAAGTGTTTAGTTCTGCGTGGAACTCCGTAAGTGGGGAGATTTGCAAGCAACATGTAGAAAGGCTAGTAAATCATGGAAAAGTTTTCCACTGAAGACATGATTGATGCAAGCGATGACGCAGGCTTTATAGTTCACAGGACAATTTGCTCGATGACAAAATCTGTCGAAAATTACATTATTTCCTTCATCCCGCTTGTTATGGAACCTCCTGGAGACTGTTTTCTCATTTCCAGTCCCTTTTTACTACCTGAAATGATTACTGTCATTTGGACGGAGTAGTCTGCATAATCTGGATACACTATTTATTTTAAAATGTAATACTAAGATTTCCTTGAAATTTAATAATTTTTAGCTGCATGAAATATTTTGACATTATTATTACGTAATGTTACATGTTTCTGTAGTTTTTATGCTACGGTCAAGTTGGTATATGAAAAGGAAGAGAAGTCAGTTGGAGTCAAAACAGGGAGACAATCCCATACCATGGAGACGGCCTGTGTGAATGAGTTAGGAAATAAATGGGAGAAGGAAATGTGGAAGGAAACAGAAATCACACAATTGATTGCCTTTGATAAAAGCTGACCTTTCACAGAAATGAATGACAACACCGGTACATGACAACGCTGCTGGATTACGGGCATAGTTGTCGGAAGCAGGTTAACATTTTGATGGAGTTGGGGAACGAGCATTTGGCTGCTCTAGTCATTCTATAGATTTTGGACTACATTATCATCATTATTTTGAGTATGCACGACATAATAATTTACACTGGAGTTGAGGATGTGTAAGAGGATAGAGACTTAAGTCTCCTTGAGGAATTCCACCGTTCTTGCAATTCTCTGTACTCTGCACGACTGATCATACGGCTCTCCGATGGAATCCTTTGAATTGACGAAGTATCCTTGGTGCACGGTGAGTGTGAATTGTACTTGTGAGATTTTTCTCTCTTTCCGTTGATTCTCCTTTTTTCCTGTCACATTTTTTCTTATATTGTGAGTTCCACGCATGAATGTAACTATCTCTATGCGTACGGTTGCTGCATCTTATGTATCAGTATTGTGTGCGAGGAAAGCATTCCGGGGGTTAAAAATGACTTTACCTTTGACATCATTTATCCTTAGTCATTCCCCATCTCCACTGATCTCCGAAATAAGCAGTCATTGTCTGCCTCACTCCCAGCAAAACTTACCCCATTACTTTAAACTTGGACGGGGATCAGACCTTGTGTAGGTATGCAGTCTCCGTTCCTGTATAATATGTACATGACAGTTCCCATTTGAGACCCAAATATCCACACAATGAGGAAAATGATGAGTCAAAATTAGCAGGGAGCAAAACGGCCACTGGACTTGAGTTGTGGTTCCCGTGTCACTATTATTATTTGTCTTGGGTGTGCACTCTAGCAAATCATATCCGACTGTAAAGGCGTTTTCCTGAGACCTTTCACTCACAAATGTTCCAATGCACTATTCCCCTTTCACTTCTCAACTTTTGCCCTTAAAAAAAAATTCGGGAGTAATGATGCGCTTGAATTTGATTCTCTCAAATCCTGGTTTTGTTACAATGAGGAGACAAATAATATGAGATACTAAGAGAAGGAATAAATAAGTCCTTTACTTTGAAACCCTTGTGAGGAAGTTACATTTGAGAGAAATCACGTAGGAAAAATAATTGTTGTAGCTTGGGATTTTTATTTCCATCAGACTCTTCGAAATTTGCGAATATACATAATTACATATGTAGATATCTATAGGGTGAATGGAACTGCACATCAAATTTTATATTCTAGATTTTTCAAAAGGGGTAAAAGGTTTGCTGTTCTTATTTTTATTTCTTAAGTTTGTAGGTTTTTCAGTGCTCGACGATACTATATGCATATGGTACTTTTCATTTTTCTTTACATATGCAAATATACAAAGAAAATGGTGGGTGTGAGCTGCAACTGTCATTACAGAAATGACAGGAGTTGGGGTATGACACTTTGAGGGAAAGAAATCCCAGTTGATGGAAGCTCGAAAATAGATTTGTGTAATACTGAGACATAAAAGGAAAAAGGAAGCAGAAGGAAGATGTCAGCTGCTGTGACAGATGTGTCATAAAGTAAGAGGGCTGAAAGATACATCGGAGTCGGAAGTGATGCCCTTAGGTATGACTAGTATGCACACGGTATTACAGCAATCAGTCCGTCTTGAGGGAATTGTATTTGATGAAAAGACCCGTAGTTTCAGAGTCACAAGTCTCAGTTTCAGTGAATTCTCTCATTAGCATTTGAGAGAAGATTCTCACTAAATCCAATCACTGTTTGTACTGTTTCACGTCCATAGCCCCATTCTAATTCGAATTTATGGTGTTATATAGATATAGTCACTTGTAGCAGGTAACACTTCAATCTACTGTTTACTGTTTATTACTGTACAAGGATCTATATACTCCTACTCCATGTTTCCTGGAAATTTGAAATGAGACATCCGTAGAAATAAATGTTAGTTGTCAAGTGACCTCCAAAGGATGAAGTCTTGGTGAGTTATTACTAAAGTCTTTACTCACAGTGTCATGTGGCCACAGATTCCTAGCCGTAGATACTCCAAATTTTGATATTAATTTACAGAGAAGCTCCTCTGATGATGTTATAGGATTAGTCGTAAAATATTACACTTCATTAACATTCCCAGCGTAAATGTAGTGTCGTGGAGTGTCCTCGAAATGCACGTAAGTATCTGTGTACATAAAATATCCCAAACCTCTTTATGTATTCCCTGAACCTGAGGGGAAGTTCATCTTTGACTAACGCTCTGTATGGTTAAGTATGTATGTACATGTGAAGGAAGAGTCACTCCGTGATAATGCTATATGGACAGAATCTCGAAAGGATGCTTAATGCATCTCTAATTTGGTGAATTGTCTAGTGTCTGTATACCTAACTTGTAATTACTTTCAACCTCACATTTGCAAGCTCCCTTACGGATGAAAATTGATACTTGCATTGGGGTAGTAGTTGCAAGTTCGTATGCAGGGCTTTTGTGTTCAGGGATATTAATTCCGAATGGCAGAGATACCTAATGCCAATAAGGATGGGCCTCTGAAAGTAGAGACATATGCAGGCACACACACTTTGACAGCCTCGTTTTACAGTCTCTATCCAACGGGCGTGGGTTGCTTTGAAAATGTTGCATTCTGCCGGGTCACTTTAATGCAAGGAATTTATTCCCTAAGGGACCATCCATAATTGAAAACTATTTGAGAGTTGCAGTAAAGACCATAAAATATGATAGTAATGATCATAGAATGGGATCATCTCACTTCCCTTTCGTCTCGCATCATTCCGGTAAGGAAATAGCGAGCTTATTAAGAGCCTTGGCTCGAATGCAAAATCCCTTTAGCTGTAGTTCCCATCCCTTCCAATCCTTCTCCAAGTTCATACTCCTTAAACATAGGGCTCTATCCCCACCAAGAAGCTATACAGGAATTAAATGTTGCTCACATACAGTTCCTCTCGTCATCTATGTATGCATGTATGTATGTTCAAAAAATTTTTAGCTCATTAAAACTTCCAGCTCAACCTATAACATATGCTTCCCCTGCCTCTCTCCTACTATGTGTTCACTACGGTACACTAAATTGTAACCCAAGCTTTTTTTAACTGAAAGATCTTTGCCGGTTCTACGGCGACCGGGGACCAAAAAGTTAATGATCATTGAGCTTAGCGCCATTCAAGTTATTAAAGATGTTATTACTTGCATGAAAACTGTGCATGATTGGCATACTATAACCTTGCAAGAAAAAGTTTCAGGGATTCAAAACTTTAGGGGATGTCGTTAATATACTAGAAAGAGTCACTATTTACAGCAATGCACATCCATTCATATATGTCTATTATTCCCATCCATGCTAATTCATGTAATTAATTACGTGCTTTGAGAAATACCTTAAAGGCTCCAGTTCAAGAAAGGAAATCATTATCGGTTCATCCACATTTTATTTACCTAGTTCTTCTGTGACAGTCCTACTCAATCTGAAGAAAGAATTCATTTGAAAATCTATCCTTTTTTCAAAATCCACTAATTGTAAGTCAAGCTCAAGAATCTGAAATGGTTCCATTGGTTCTTGTATTATCTGAGCCTTATCAAAGTCCAAGAGTTGAACCAAAACTTTTGATATTAAAATTGTTGCTCTCTAAATCCAAAGGGCTCCACTGTGTCTTGTAAATTTTTTTTTACAGAGGTAGAAAGATTCATGGGTCGTATATTTTTTTATTGGCCACCATTGCTGGTTGGTTGATGTTGGTGCGATCGTCAATTCCGAGGCTGGGTGAAATTATGAAACATTTCCTTATAATTGAATGTAAATCTACGGGTCTTTCCATTAACATCATAATACATTTCTTCATTGATTCCCCAGTCTTTCTGTTGTAGTAGTTCTGTTGCTGGAAGGGAATGGGCCAACATTGTAATAGTTATTACAGTTTGCTCCAGGACATTTCCCAAAGAAATGGCCTAAGGTTTGGTATTCATTACAAGCCGGCAACGGTTATTTCCTGGACTGTATCACGAATTGGATCCAACCCATTTTATTTATAGACCATTTGTTTTCACAATACTCATAGGACTGAGGGACTTTGGAAGGAAGTTCGCACCGCCTTTCGGTATTATCAATTCTGTAGTTCATTTCTTGCTCTTTTGCACATAATACTTCCAGGGGGTTTCTTTCAAGAGAGAAAATAATACAACTAGAGCCCTTCCTTTTCCAAGGGCAGGGTTATGAGATTATTGAAATTATTGTCTTACAACTCTAACATGCAAGACTCCATGTTATTTTATGATTCCTTGATTCCGTGGAGTAATTTCTATGCATTCCAATTTTGTTTCATGGTTATTTCAAGAATTTTGTTGCATTGTCAACCTTGTGCACGTTCTTAAAATTTTGAGTGTAGCTACTTGCACAGTTGCAAATATTTAAATTATAAATCTCCCCTACACATTATCCGCTGTTTTTCTAAATTTCTGCTGGCATAAATTTTAGAACTGAAATTGAACTATAGAGTTATGGGACACGGATTTTCCTGCAGAAATTTATTCAATTTGCAACTGTCGTCACGTCTTATATGTTTATTATCTACTACAATAATAATTAGACTTCGGCGTGATACCGTTGTCGCACGCAAATTTATTATAATTTTCTTAGATTGAAACTACCGGAAAAACATAATGGGTAGCCAAATGAATAGCTTCGTTTTAATACAGAGTAATAAGGGTTATAATATGAAAAGCACGTTCACAAGTGAGGTCGAAATATTTCTCTTGTTGTTAGCCCGTCGTGGGTGCATAGTGCTTAGCTAATTGTAATAATTAGCATGTGTAAGAAAATGCAATATTGTAGTTAAGTCGGTGTCATCACGTAACTTACTCACGGATAATTATGTGTACAAACAACAAATTTCACAGATGGGAAGCACGTTTTGTTTTGCATGACGGGAAAAAGAAAGACAGTAACCCCTAGTGGGGTCTGAGTGCTGATGAAGACTTGAGGTAGTTACAGAACTAAGTTAGAACTGTAGAAACTTAATTACTCGCTTGACTGAATCCTTTGGATGAAAAAGTTGATTATAAAATGTTTTTTTTAAGTTAGGGGTTAATTAATTCAATTTGCAAGTTGAGTTGAAAAGATGTAGTTCCATCTTCCATCTCGAATTACTTGAGAAAAACTTTAATGCTTTGATATATGTATTTGGAGTTGGATAAGTTCTAATCCATTTTTGGAGTTTCAGAGCGTTCCCAGTTTCTCATCAGATGCCTTAGCTTTTATCTACCTTCGTCACACCTCAAGTACTGAAAGTCACTAGATCTATTTTTACCCTTGACCTATTAAATCAACTTTTTTGTAAAGGGAAGAACAACCATGAGACTCCGTGTAATAATTTTTAACCAAATTCATCTCAATAAGTTTTACTACGGAAGCACTAGTTGGAAGTACGTTGTCATCAAAAGCTGGAAGAAACATGACTTCGTGAGTCGATAGGGAAGCCTTACATGGAAATGTAAAAACTAATTTAAAATTGACTTGCGATACCTCAACGGACCGAGAAATTCAAGAAATAATTCGGCCTCCTATCAACTGAGAGTATCAAACCTGTGGAACACCAAGTTTGACAAATACATAGATACATGAGATGCAAATGTACTTACGCACATAATGTACATGTACATCCATAAGTTCAGCCGGATCACAATCAAACTCATTGGGAAAGTTCAAGACAGTGTAATTTATCACAAAGTGACATTCAGTACGATTTAAGACTCTGTCATGACAAAGTACCCGGGATTCCAGCAAGTTGGAGTTGAATCAATAACTATAACTTCATTAAATAATGATAGCTCTCAAATAAATTCCTCTGGTAACCAAAACTTTTTTGAGAAAAGTCAGATTATAAAAATGGTCTAGAATACCATTGAGCACGCCAGAGGAGTAACTGAGACCCATACTTCCCATCCTTATTTCCTTGGCTCTTGACTCTAAAGTCCCTGTACGCTTCAAACAAATTTGAGGTTACACATTTGGGATTCTCCTCCGTTCCACGCCCCTGAAAACCCGGAGAGATGTTCAGACGGCACTAGATTAGTGAGGGTACTCTGAAGGATCAGGTCTCAAGGAAATAGATAAGAATATTTACGTATGATACTCCTCCGTGTTTTTGTGAAGGAGCAAGTGGGAAAACATCTGTAGGTTATGGCGGTTGTCAAAGGTTGATAAATTTCTCCCGGAGCGAGCACCTTCGATGGCCTTCCTCGTACAATTTAAAGAATCCATGTCCTGAGTGATTTGTCACCGTGTCGGAATTTTGTCACACCTTCATTCGTAATAGGGACGGCCGGAATCCCCCTTATTTTTTAGGGGTAGGAAAATGTATCTACACTTCCTGATTTATTTTCGTCAAGCAAATTCGGATTCAGCCAGGGAGAAAGAAATAGATACTTCATTTTTCTGATGCCACACTTAGCTATGCATGTGACAGAACAGCCCAGCATTAGGTTATTGTTTCGGAGTGTTCATAATAGAGAAGTTTCAACTTATACGCACGTCATTGAGCCTCCGCATAAATGACTTCATTCAATTTATGCTTTTCAAAAATATTCCATATATTATAGAAATTCTACATGGGAATAAATGGCTACAAGTTATTCCATATGACCCATTTGTGTTTTTCAAAAATGTTCCATAAAAAGTTGGGAAAACAAAGTTTTGGGCGATAATGTTCTTGAAATGTGTCACTTCACAACGCATTACATTCCCTTGATATTTTTATGCACTACACGTCCCCGCTTTTCGGTTTCCATTTGGCTCCATCTTCCTTATATATTTTTATTGTTCCGACCTGAGGACCCCAAGGCACGCTTATATCAGAAAGAGGGACCTATCCAAAGTAGTAAAAAGAGTCATATTTAAAGAAGAAAACAGGAAGACATTTTTATTACCGGAAAATTTCATACTGTCTAAGCTATGCTAATAATCATTATTTGAAATTGCTGTAGCATTAAGAGCATGAATTTAGCTTCTCGGGCATTAACATGCCAGAAGTTGAATCGGGCTGAAGAATTAGAACGTTGGGTGAACTTATTTTATGAGGAACCTTCTAAATACAAATAGTGTACATCAGCATACGAAAAGGTAACTCCTGTATGTTCACAACGTGCTACTACTTGCACGGTGCTAGTCAATGTTCATCCAAAATTTCTCCTATGACTCTGACTCCTATTTCATGCTGTACGGAACGTCTATGTACTTCCCAGTATTTGGGTGTCTTTCATGGGAACTAAAGGGACCTGAAGTTGTGACGCGAGTCTATTATTAATATTAATGTCTACTCACGATGGCTTGCTTGCATTGAAATAATAGTTGGAACTTTTGCGCCGAGTAATACAAGAAGCAGTAATAAAACAATTTCGGAAAATATATTAAATCAAAATGTCAGTAGTAGTACTAAATACATGTTTTCCTTTCTTTCCAGAGCAGACGAGGACACCCGTGAGGAGTTTCGTCAATCGTAGTGTAGAGCCAGCTGATGTATCGGGAGGTCAAGGAATGGAAGACGGGGATTTGGTTTTTAGTTTTATTCTATCACGACCCAATAAATCCCAAACTTTTTAAACTATCAGTCAGACAACTTGTGGGAAGGGAAACGGTTTTCCTGGGTTCGGACTTTCCTCCCAGTTTTCTATCTACATTTAACACTCATCTGTCTCCTCAATTCGGCCGTCAGAAAAGTATGTGCTTCTGTCAAGGAGAAGTTTTTCCTGGATTTTAAATTCAAATCTAACTTGAACTCTTCTCCTCACTTGTCTTGATCCCTACAGTGCTACAAACTCTATGTATCTCATCAAGTTTACACTTTTTTTATTCCCACATCAAGTGAATTATTTATAAACACAATCCACTGATCAATCCCCTGTTTATAAATCCAGACTTTGTGTGAGACTAGTTTTTACATCACGATCAGGATAATGGAATAGTCTGGTGCAATGGTGTTGGTAGGAACAGGCTGGACCGTCACATGTGGACATAATCTGGCATGTAATTCTGGAAACATGAAGATACCAGCGAGGGAAAGACAAGTTAAAAGTTTTCAGGACTTGGTAAATGACACACGTCAAGATTTTCCCATCAAGTTTGGGACATTAGAAAAAGAAAATGTTGGTGCGACAGTGATGGCGCATTTCATAATTTTTTGATTGAGGTACAAAACAACATCCGGTTCACCCTACCCCGAAAATGAGTCGCCGAGCAAGTTACTCACTACCAAGTGTCGAAGGCAGTGAAGATTTGTGTTCCCTCTCGGAGAACTCAAGGACACTGGATTCCATGGGAGGGAGTAATATCCACATGAATTTTAGTGACTGCCTCGTGAATTCCACTGGCTGGAATAATGTCACTTCGGACGCTGGAGACATCTCATTGGATTGGACGGACTTTGCCCTGGTCTTTCTCTTCTGTTGTATCATCGCTGGAACTGTTGTAAGACTCGAGTTTCTCGTTATTCCCCTCTGCCCTCATCAGAAATAGGAATGTCGTTCATGATGCATACTAGGACATATTTCTAGTTCGCATAATGTTTGCAAACCTACAACATTTCCGTTTGTAATGATTTCAAATGCAGACTACCTGCATAATATTTTTATCTAAGGGAGGTTAGCATTATTGTTTTTTAAATTTTACATGCGAACGTACATACATACGTTGGTATACAAACTCTTATTGTTATTTTGCACGAAGTTATTATGTGTACTCTACTCCTTGTTAATGCCCGTTAATTGGTTCAGCCCGTACAGTCCAGATAGACTCATTCTTTTACATGGTGCTCGGGAATCCCCCCACGAGTATCTAATCTTTGTACAATCATATGTCACAAGGAAGTTGGCACGGTTTCATGAATAAAA
This sequence comes from Allacma fusca, assembly GCA_947179485.1. Taxonomy (NCBI): domain Eukaryota; kingdom Metazoa; phylum Arthropoda; class Collembola; order Symphypleona; family Sminthuridae; genus Allacma; species Allacma fusca. The sequence continues at coordinate 45,807,903 of OX359249.1, read as the reverse complement.
TTGTCCCTACTACATGTATACGTGCTTGTTTGTAGCACGCATGCCGAAATTAACACACGTGAGGGATGAATTCACTTTTCTCGTGTTCATGCCAGGAACAGCGTCAGTATAATAATTATTCTTTAACAGAATAAATGGTTTCTATGTGAGAATTTTTCATGGAGGAAATACAAACTGGGTCTAGACAGAGGATCCAGATAGAAATTACTTTAGGGGCAGATGATCTACAAGTGTGGAAGGTTGAATTTAATTTAATTAATTATGTAGATCGGGAACACACTTGTGATTGCTGCTGTGGCAACCACCAGGAGACTCCGAACGGTAACGAATTGCTTTGTTATGTCTTTGGCTGTGGCGGACTGGCTCGTAGGGATGTTTGTGATGCCTCCGAAAGTTGGCCTGCATCTTGTAGGTAAGTATTAAAAAAAAAATAAGGGCTGTTCCCAATATTTCCCAATTTTTTTTTTATGGGAAATGTTTTAAAAAATCAAATGAAAATATGGGATGGAACGGAAAGGGTGGATATGCCTAGAGAGCACGACTGCTCTTTCCAATTCAGGAAGAGGGCTGGAGGTCATATAAATGAATTTCACAGTGGAATTGTACCTTTCAGATAACAAGTGGCACCTCGGCAGAATCCTCTGCGAGTTGTGGATCTCTTTGGATATTCTTTTGTGCACAGCCTCAATCTTGAGTTTGTGTGCCATCAGTATTGATAGGTACCTGGCTATTACCAGACCGTTGGCTTACTCGAGAAAGAGAAGATCAAAACGATTGGCTTTGTCTATGATCTCATGTGTTTGGGTAGCTGCTGTTGTTATCACCAGTCCTCCAATCTTTGGCTGGTATGCTCCAATTTTTTTTTTCTCTCGCTCTTTTCATTTTTACACTTGACTCCCTCAAAAATTGCATTACCTACATCAAATAAACTACAGTCTTTGATGACCTGCATCTCATTGCTACTTGATACGGTTCTCTTTCCTCCGGCAAGTGTTCGAAGGAAGTGAAGCAACTTTAATAGCTGTAACATATCAAAGATATGTTACCACTAAAGATAAGACCAGTATGTATCCCCAATGGGTTTTTCCTTAACACATCAGATTCCACACTACAACTTGAGACGTACACTCCACGTGTCATGCATGGACAGGTACAAGATTTGGGAACTTCAGTACGGGGAAGATTTACTGAAGTAGATAAACGGTGAAAGGATTTCTGTGTATACTGTTGAGATAATTCTCATTCCTGCAACCGCCCTAGAATGCATCTCCATTAGATTTACGGATTTTTGTCATAAGGAAATTCAGTAAATTAAGGCTGGGCCTCGTCATCCCCATGGTTGGGGAAGGTACTCCGTTTAAGGAAATATTCCGAACACACAGCTTTACAAAACGAACTTTACGGAATATTATTTTTATTCATGAGCCAATTATCACGGGAATGTGAGCTCAGGCCGTATCTGAAAGTCCTGTTCAAGTTCAAATTATTGGATAATGGCGCGTGATAATAACTTGTGCTGCAGTTGAGAGATCCTGAATTCCTCAGTGTGCCAGCCCTGTTGCTATTATGCATCACTACAGCCCATCATCATTCACAGCTGTAGAGAGAGAGAGAGAGAGAGGAGTTTACATGGAAGGAATAAACGGCTTTGTAAAATTACCATGTTGGATCGCCCTATTTCGTACCTCTCCACACTTAAGTACATAGATATCTTTGTCAACTGAGAAGGGACCTGTATCGTCTGAGAGGTTACCTATGATAATAAAGTGGTGCTTCAAGTGCAGTGCTTGCTCCAGCGCATTCACACATTTAAAGAATGACGTACAGGTGGATACAGTTCACTGTTGCTACTTTTTTATGAGACCCCTGATGTGTGCACTTCTTCTATAGAGGTAAAAAAATAACGTTGGACACTTCCGTTTAATGCTCACTTTTCTCACTGCAGGAGTATGACTTGATACCATTCACATTGTTGTTATTTGTAGGTGTGCTCTTATAACGGGGATATGCTGTAGTTAAATCCGCATAGGTTTAATGGAGCATTGTATGTTCGTCAGTGTGCACGTGCATATGTACTTACTGTGGAATCTTTTCCTTTAAACTTTCTCTCAGTTCCCTCAAAAATTAAAACATTGCCAACATACAGGCAGGTAGTACTTCTGAGTACGCGTGCTATATTTTGTTATAAGGCTTTTTTATATCCAAATCAAAAGCTCACTGAAGCGTTTGTATGCAAGAGGATAATACTTGATGATATTGCTACTGATAGGTATACAAATGAATCACTGGGTTGCTTGTAGGTATTGCATTATCTGTGTGCAAGTATCTACTTTGAGACTACATACTATCCATTCTTTCCTGAACTCAGGTCAAAAATGCGTCCTTGTTCTTAGTAAGGAGTTATTTGGCTTGTATGTGAAGTGTGGTTTGAATCCCAAGCGTTTTTTTTCTTATATCTTCAATTGCAGAGTGAATTGTTTCCATTAGTCTTAATTAGCGCTGAGTACTTTCTCCTCACACACTCACGCTCGAGAAAGACATTGAAAGTAATGAAATTTAATAGTACATGTCTGTGCTCTTCACCTTACACTTCCTATCTCTCAAGCCGCAGCTTGCACTTCCATTAGGGAATCTTGCGGAGAAAAGCTTTCACTCAGTTTAAGTGAAGCTATGCCGAACTTGGTTACACTTCTCAGTGAAAGTCTTCTCCACTGAAATGTACCATACATAATACAATATCTACTGGATACTGCAAAGATTTTTCCAACATTAATTTGGTGAGCCCTGTGAGGTACTTTGGGCTGCACAAATTACTTGTCGTCATTACGTGTATTTATCAGTTGAGAGTGACCAAATGCGGTAGGAAGTTCATTCTTCACAATCCGATACTTTTAGCAGGAGAAATAAATTATTATTGCAAGTCAGTTCTACATTTGTACAAGTCTTACACACAACTGTCGTCCCGAGTATCAAAATTTACTTTTGTAATTATACATATATCCAATTTATTGACACGCCGTTCCATCAGTGCTCCTTCACAATTGGCTTGCATGATGTTGAGCAACTAGTCTCGGCCAAATTTAAATATCGTAATAATAAGTTAATTATTAAGTACAACCAAAATCGTAACAGCAGAAAAGAAATTATCCCTAAGTAAGTTCACGGTAAACTTGTGAGTATGTCCGAACTTAGTGGCTCATTATTTTCACACTGCTCTGGTAATACGAAAAAGATCCCAACAGCTCCATATCTGAGGCTAAAGGAGAAATGTTTAGCAAAAATTGATCTTTGGGGATGCCTTTACTAAGCTTTATTCCCTAAATTCCTTATTTAATGACTTTCTCTGTATTATCTCACAACTGCAATTATTATTAGTGATAGTCCCTTTAACAGTTTTACGACCCTGCGTAAAGTAATAAAAGGCAAGCAATATTATTCTCAGGAGGCTCCCTTAATTCGATCCTTAGTTACAATATAATCTTGAGCATAGTGTATAAAAACAGTTAAGCCTTCTCTAGCTCATATAAGTAAGCTCTTTTGATTTTTGGAGATAATTCTTTTTTGCAAAAATGCTAACATTTAGCTAGGGCAATTCAAAAGTTCCTATAAATGATCCAAAGTTCGTTTTTTACATATTTTATGTCTTGAAAATGTGACAGTGTACTAAACAGGTCGGGAGGTTTTTTAAATATTGTAATCCCTGTATATCTATTAATTACTTTTGAAATGGCAGAGAAAGAAAATGATTTTGGATAGGAACTCTGATTTTTTTCTTTCAAATCTGTCTAGCCAAGGAATGATACTTAATTCAGTTCACATTCTACCTCAAAAGAATGATCGGTGGTTCTACTTAACTCATCAAAGGACCGGAGAGACTTGTGCAATTTCATCATGCATAATTTGTAAGAACGTGCTTGGACTACGAAAGCTCTGCCTTTTACTCTGATCCTCACCTACATATATGTAGATCGTTAAAAATTTATAATATTCCCCTAAAGTAACTCCTTCATGAACTTGTCTCCAGACATTTGTGAATAGTCATACATTCTTGCACAAATGAATAATATTCAATGCACTGAAAAAGGGAAACGTTTTATTCTTGAACATTGGTCCCCGTCACAGTACAAAATATATGCAGTTCATTGATCTTTCGGTACTTTTCCCTCCGACTACTTATTTTCCAACGCTAACAAATTGTATCCTGAAAATATTTTGCATTTTTATCTTCATTCTAATTATCCCATATTTTTTCTCTGGGGGAAATAACACGGAACAGATTTTCCCATAAGAATTTCCAACTGTGCGAAAGTTTAGTTCCAGCAAAAGCATCCAATACAACTTAAAAGTAATTGACAACAGTCTGTATTTACTTATTTTGTTAACTTGATCACTTGGACTTCCTATCCCACTTTCAGTTATCATCCTCTCAATTTTCATCAGTTTACTAAACTTCCCTCCCTCACATATCTGAGTTGGTTTGTCAATTATACAATCGGGGAAAACATGCATACCCCATAGGATTTTCTTCTCCAAAAATAACCTCCCATCATTACGTAAATAGTGGTATCAATTTCTTTTTATATTTATTACCTGGAATCGTCGTCCCACCAGCGCACAAACCCAAATTGATTGGCTCCTGGTTGGTTTATAGGTGATGAAAGAGAATCCTTGCCAAAACAAATTTACTTCACCATTTATTTGCATGAAGGAAATAACAGTAACATCAATGTGTACTTGTGGCTTCCCGAAAATGCTCTCACATGCTCAGCCATGAAACCATATCCATCAATATCCATTATTCGGTGGAGGAGAAGGGAGAAAAGTTGAAGAAATGTGTTCGTAGCCTCATTATATGTACGGATGAAGATACATTGTTGAGCCTTATCAAGGAAAAGGGAGTGAAAGGAATAACATTTTTATGTATGAGTGAACCCAAATTGTGTAGAAATCCATATGTACTGGCTGAGTTAAATCCGGACGACGATATAGCAAAACATAACAATACGCTTCTCATGAACGGTCCTGCATCGCCTCCAGTCAAATTCTAAAAAAAGGGAAAATACTTTGTACACAACTTTCACCACTTTCCCCTACGCTACCTCATGAATATGAAAAATTGGTTTCTCCATCATTACTATTTGTCTTGAAGAAATTTCCTCGGGAATAAACGAACAACTCCATAGCTAGGGAAAACTGTTTTGTTGTTCCCTTTCTTCCATGTTAGTTGGCTAATACAGTATGGGAGACTGTACGAAGGGTGTATTAGGGTGGATAGACAACCCGAGTCTAATGTTAAGGACGGATGGGAGGTCGACGGAGAGGCTTGGTCGACTTGAATTTCTCAATAGGGTATAACATTGTCTAATAGCCCACCTCTTTCTTAAGCCAGGGGAGATGCTGAATGGAGGGAATATTAGAAAATATGAGTGGAATGAGGAGTAGTCTAAGTCTCTTTGTGCATTTTGACTGGGAAGTAAGAATGAGTTTATGGTGCTTTTTAATCATAAAGCCGATCAACGCCAATCTTGGCCAGCTAACTTAATCAGGTACACATCCAGATGCATATTTACCTCCGGAATAAAGGGTCCAGGAGGGATTGCTTCAATTTAGAAAGAATGATTATTACTCAAGAGAGGAGGGCACAAAGGAAAATGGCTTGCCGAAGATATTTTTTCAAAAACCAACATAAATCTTGACGTGCGCCCGTTCTACAGGGCCGTATCGTTTTGCTATAAGGTCGGGAGAGTGGGGCAAGTTCCCTTTTTTCTGTCTCCAGCACATCCAAGCTTTTATTCAATAAAGTCTTACTAATACTGTACACGGAGGGAGAACGACAAAATAACTTGATTGAAAGGATGAATCAAGGTTATCCAGGTTGGAGGAAAAGTATTAAGAATAATATTTCGTCGATTACTACATCCAGCCATGTACAACCTAACAATGCACCTGGACATCTACCTATGTATGTATGTAAGTACGAAGAATTAGACACAAGGGTGCATCTAGACCAACTGCATCATCCTTGTATTTATTTTTTGGGAAACCCTGCCCTCCCATGTTTAAATCCGTGTATTTGCTAGGAATGGACAGTCTAATGGGAAAAGTCCCTCTGTGCATTAATTTATATCGAAACACAGGATTTGGGGATATGTACAGGAACAATACGGAGTCGGAGTATTATTCCAACGTCTTTCCTCCGTCTTTTTCCAAATGTAATGGGTTTCATCAGTTGCATTCTTTACGTCATCTGAGATTACTTGCAGTAGTGCCGCTCCGCCAGGATGCTTTGAAAATCTAAGGCAGATCGATGTGTACATCTTCGGGTGAGTGCATTTGTCGGGTATTCTTATGTCGGTCATTCGGTCTCAGTATTTCCCAGTTGTATTTTTTATTCAATTTGATATCCATCTCTGATTTTGATACTGCACTTGAAAGTGTGCACAACAGCCCCCTCCATCTTTAAGACTTTCATGTAGGAATTGTGGACTTCAAATTGGAGGAGTGGAAGTTATTTCGTGAGCCAAGCACGTCCTGATGTGAGTCTATTTGCTCTTGTCACCTTAGTAGTTTTTCCCCCAAAACACGGATAGGCATTTGAAACATTACATTTCCATCAATGCATTTAAGTAAACAGAAAATCTAACATTTGTCCTCTGGGTCTTACCAATAATGAAAGCAATATTGGTATGAGTACAACTGAGACGTGCTTTCTGCTGCAATCTCAACACTCCTCCAGCAATGTTTACATTTGTCTCGGCCATCCTTCCTTTATGAATCCTTGTACAGTAGTAGGAAAGTTGTGAACGCTTTATCTCGGTTCATGGTCTATTTTAGTTTCTTACCTGGTCAAACAATATCGGACGGGAGGTTGAGTCTTTGAAATGTGCTAAAAGAGTAGATGTCACGATCGAAGGACTCAGACCACTTCAACACTATCATTGGCAGCTGACCTTCATAATCATTGAAAACAAAGTTGTGAATTCGTTTTAAGGTCAAGCGATTTATTGCAGCGGCAGTTTTCACAGATCTTCTGGAATTACCTAGAAGATATTTCCACCTTTAGGATTCCCACATCCCAAGTAGGTAACAGGGAACAGCTGTGAAATCACATTCTCACAACACACTCTTGAATAGTGTGCAAACAATGCAGCTTTTGATCCTCCATTTTCTCTCCGTTGATCAAACTACTACTCACTGCATCCCTTGACAGTTCCCAAGTAACAAATGTGAATCTTACTCAATCATCCTCAACCAGCTGTGTGTATTCCACAGAATATAATTTTCTATTTTGTTTCTCCTGGCCCCCATATCCTTAAATTACTCTTGCATACTAGTGTCTTGACATAAAATTTTGCTGAAAAAGTATAAAAATACATGGAGCCTAAGATACAGCATGACTAATCATTCACATATTTTTCAGGATTCATTTTTTCAATTATTTGACAAAAACAGTTTCAAAAACCGCCCACAGTTAACATTTTTCTCAGACAAACTAACCGGTTTTTCCGCTCACGTGTTTTCAAAAAGCTCTGAATTGTCATACATGGGCTTAGTGCTGTAATATTGTACTCGTTTAGTTTTGTACTTTTGTATTGTTTTTGTCTTTGGTACAAAACTAAACAAACAATATCCATTTTCGAGGTACAAAACTAAAACAAAAACAAAACAGGAATTGAAAAAAACAATACAATCCAAATTGTATTGTTTCAAAGTTCTAGAGACGCTAGAAATTTACTAAATTGATTGTTGCATACTTGCAGCCGTTCAGTTCATAAAGTGGTGAACTGAACTGAACTAGCCCTTATTTTCATTGTTTTTGAATGAACTTGAACGAACTAGTTGAATGCAAAATTGTGATTGAATGAATTTGAATTGAACTCAGCAGAACTTATTATGAATGTGAACGAACGTTCATCGTACGTTCAAGTAACACAAACTGAACTGAATTGAACTTAAAGAGTCCAGGTTTGAATATAAACTTTTATATTCGTGAAAGCAACAAGAATATCAACTATATATCTATAAATTGCATGACCATATATTTTATAGTTATAATTTCAAAAGCTAGCACGCTGGTTTTTGACTATTCATTTGAATGACATTAAATTATAAATCAAAAAATAGTTAGCTGGTTGCTTATATGTATATATGTAATAACGCATATTTGGCACATTTTGGGCGAAATCGTATGAATTAAAACGCGCAATAATTGTAAACATATTTACATGATTTATTAACCTGTTTACCAGAAAGCTCAAAATCAATACTGCTTTTAAAACTCCGGTGTTTTTAAAGCAGTTATTTAATCAGTCATTTAGCCAAAAATAGTTGTTTAGTAAAAGTTCAAAGTCAGTTATAAAAATCAAACTAAATGTCACTTAAATATATCATAAACGACTTTAACTAATTGGCTCGCAAATGACAGATAAAGCGAACTGAACTGAACGACCGAAAATTATATAATGAATTGAATTGAACTTTGGAAAAATACTGCAAGGGTGAACTGAACTGAACGTAACGACTGGAAAGTACGCAGTGAACTGAATTGAACTACGACAGGCTTTGGACAACGGGAACTGAACTTAACTGAACGGCACGACAAATTTGGGGATGTGAATGGAACTGAATTTGAACTTTGGAACAAAACTGCAAGTATGGATTGTTGTAATAGATTTCTAGAGCACATAGGAATTGATTTGTGTAATTGGAATCGTGAAAAAACACGTCAAAGCACAAAAACTGGGCATTGACTAATTATCAGTAGATTCGCTTACTATCGCCCATATAAAATATACTCTTACATTGAGTCTGACATTCTAGTGTCATGTGACCATTAATGCGCCAATAAAGTCAAACATAGGTGATTTACTACTAGTTACTCACCAAGTTTCATTATAGGTCATGCGCCCCTTAAAACCGTAATCTGTCATGAGACTATTGGTGACCCAATAAGGTCAATTTGAGGTCACATGACCTTACTGTGTCACTAATAATCACATGACCTCAGATTGACCTTACTGTGTCACTAATAGTCACATGACCTCAGATTGCCCTTACTGTGTCACTAATAGTCACATGACCTCAGATTGCCCTTACTGTGTCACTAATAGTCACATGACCTCAGATTGCCCTTACTGTGTCACTAATAGTCACATGACCTCAGATTGCCCTTACTGTGTCACTAATAGTCACATGACCTCAGATTGACCTAACTGTGTCACTAATAGTCACATGACCTCAGATTGACCTAACTGTGTCACTAATAGTCACATGACCTCAGATTGACCTAACTGTGTCACTAATAGTCACATGACCTCAGATTGACCTAACTGTGTCACTAATAGTCACATGACCTCAGATTGACCTAACTGTGTCACTAATAGTCACATGACCTCAGATTGACCTAACTGTGTCACTAATAGTCACATGACCTCAGATTGACAATACTGTGTCACTAATAGTCGCATGAATTTGACTGTCACCATATTGATTATTAAAGGTTGTAACGGCTGAGGCCACTATATCAACCAATAAAACCCTATTATTATTATTATTATGTTGATTTTTAGACGCCACCGATAAGATGTACTAGTTGTAGGTTACATTTAATGTGGATTAGTAAGGCGTCATGAAAAAGGTCATGAATTAAATCATCACTGGCTAATGACAATTCAATGGCATCAGATATGATACCAATGAATCGGTACTGATCAATAAAATTGGCTAACCGTATGGTTTAAATGTTGACCTGGATAAATCTAGTCTGTGTCTAACAAAGACAAAAGACCTAGTCTAACAAACGAACTATGCGATTTGTAAATGTAGTCCACGCATAGGGGACATTTCTACATCGATGAAATAGGTGGTAAAAGCCAACGGCTGAGCCAATTGAAAATATAGATATCAGAGCCCACGCGTCTACTCTATCCATTCTAATTTTAAGCAATGGTAGTGAATATTGTTTATGAAATTATGTTGTTCTGGAAATTACGATGTGGTTATTACAGGGATTATTTCTCAAATAGGTTGGTGCCAAAGAATTGCACCCTTCAAAATTCGACCGTCAACAGATTCAATGCATCTCATATGGCAGATTAGTCAATGACTGGTTTTTTGATCTTTCACGTAATTTTTAAACAACTAAAGTTGCACAAATCAATTCCTACGTGCTCTTGAACTCAGATACAACTATCACTTTAGCCAATTTCTAGCGTCTTTTAGAACCTTAGAACAATACAATACAGATTGTACAAAAACAAAAACAATCTGATAGAAGTACAAAACAAAAACAAAACTCGGAGTATACAACAATATCTTAGTTGTACTACTTTTGTACTTTTCGCCAAAGTACAATACAATACTAAAAGGACAAATTACAGCACTACATGGGCTATTCTAAAGCCATCATCGTGGTTCTAAATTCTTTTTCAAGATTTCCAATTTAATAGTTTTTAAGCAAAAGTATTTAAACCTGTGCGGAGACTTACTTGGGCCTGCACAGTAATTAAGTAAAGTGCTCAAGTATTTTTATTCCAAAGCATATCTTCCTATATGGCACATTTCCTTCCTGTGTGAGGATACTTATATCTCTATATGTATGTATTTCCTATATCTATGTATGTATCTATATATGTCATTGTAAATTTTTAGTGAAACAAATGAATTCTAGAGAGTTTATTACCCAAAGGGCTACATTCCTAATTGAAACCAGCTTGTGCGTTGTTATGTGTGATTAATTACAAGTATAAATCATGCTTATTCCAAAGAAAATGAAGCACATTGCAAGGCCCGGGGAAATGTTTAGTGTGTCGGGTATACTCATTGCTTCCCCGCTTGTGCTTGTGATTCAAGCCTATCCCCCTGTCATGCTAAGCTTATGGTCACGGATGTGTCGGTTATTTTACTGCAGAAAATCTTACAGAGTTACTACTCCAAGTAAATATCACGACAGATTCTTCTTGTGTAACGAGACACAATTTACGCGCTCCCAGTTCCGTTTCCTATTCTCTCAAGTATATCAAATTAAAAGAGAAATGTTGTACACAAACTACGTCTCGCTCTGTGTCTCTCAAGCATTGTTTTCTGTTCGTAGCCATGACTTTAGTATTGACTCACTCATACGACCCACTTATGCATGGATTCTAAGGAGTTTGTTTTTTATGTCTTGTACTGCATCTTAATCGGATTTCCATGTTCCTCTCACTCTACAAAAAGCAACCGAATGTTTCATCAAATGAATAAACCAAGAAAGGGAGAACTACAGAGAACAGAATGACATTATCTTCTGTCTCTAATGAAACCAGACGATTCTATTAGTCTCACCCTTGTTTACCAAATTCCCCTTTTTTGGGGAGGGCCGTGCTTTTGTTTGCTTTTCCACAGGAATACATGATTACGTAAAATGGTCTCTGTCGTTTATTAATTCCTTGCAAGTGCGTCCCGGTTACACGGAAGAAACTCCTTTCTTAGAAACTCCAAACTCCAAGTGCATGGTTCGGCTCCTGGAACGAGCTAATTTCCGAGATTCTTCAAGTTTGTCAGAGGAAAGGAAAAACTACCAGCCCGCTGGTACAGCTTGAGTGAGTAAATATTAACACAAAATGCATCGTCCTCTCAACATTAATTAATAGGCCCTGAGTTCCGTTGAATCTTCTTGATTCACCTTGAAAATTCTTCATGGGTACAGGAAGCTCAGAAAGTTTACTTCTCAAAATACAATATTTATGCAGAACTCAATCTGACAGTAAGAAATTTTCCCTGGCATCTTTCCATTCTATAATTAAGTAGTACACTAGCATGTATTGTGCATGTAGTATGTTATTGGATATTGACCTAAAGCAGAGCTAAACTAGCAGTATACATACTAATTGTGGAGGGATGATTATTGATATTACTGTTGGACAGCTCAAGGCACATTAATTAGGAGTAAACAATATACACAGAGCCACAACGATTCAATTTACTAATAAGCAAGCTTCTAGTTAGGAAATACGATTTCACATGTAGGCAAACAAAATTCATTGGCTTGTTTACAAAGTATGGGAGTCCTAGCAACTGGGTTTTGTTTATTTCAGACATAAATGCATACATACGTGCACATCAGGCTGATCGGGAATGTTCATGCCCTATTTATCGTCTCATAACTCTCTGCCTTGTTTTAAAAATGGAGCGGCATTTTAATTTGTGGGAAGATGTGAGAATTTGTTGTGCCTGAATGAATGAACTCCATGAACTGTGGCGATTGTATATTTAGATACTCCCTGAGCACAGCAGAGTTTACAATTTCCAAACTCCACTTATCTGAATAGAGTGAATTCTTGGTGGTTGTAAAATGTAAATGAAGCAATCTTCCAAACAAAAGTTGTGATGATCACAGGCCATATTTTATTTTAATATGTGCTTGAATACATGCACATGAGCATACATTACTTAAATATTTGTTGGGAGTCATTTAAATTTCTAGGAAAAATAGCTTGGGATGGTTTGATTGAAATGTCGGTTTCAACATTTTTATAATTTCAATAGAGCATTCACAGAAACATTTAAATTTCTCGCTCTATTTCTAATGCCTGCCTTCATAATGCATCCGAGTTATGATGATTAGAAAATCTGCTTGAATAAACCAAAGTTTGTATAAGAAATTCCACAAATTGAGAGACGGAACAGTCAGAATTATTACAGTAATATTCATTCATCTGGTGGGGTTGAGGCACGAAGTATGTACATACGGACAATCGTTCTGAAAGAGAGCACTGGGCTGGAGGAAAAATTCCTCAATGACATATTTAGGGATAGAGATAATGGGCAACTCAGTCTGTTCTTTTGTTCTATTCTTCCTCAATTTTTTTCTAATTGAAATGAGTATTTTGTGGGGTACATATATACTTAGTTACCTTTATATACGCGGGATTTGAACATCTGAGATTGTAGGGATCTCTCAATTCAACATAGTTTCTCTTGTAGGTACACAGGCTCAAGTTTTACTCATTTAAGTAATCCGGTGATGCTTTAGAATAGAGTTCCTATCCATACGTATTTCAGTAGTTACTTCACAAGCCCCCCTTTGATTTTCCTATAACGATAGTCAAGAAAATAAAAACAGGTTTCGTATCGTCTAATTTGTCAAGTCTAAATCAAATTAGCGAAACCAGAAAATGTTGTTAGGCTTTTGAGGAAGGGAAGGACGTCCTTTATTTCCAGATAATATTCCTTTGACGTGCTCCATCCTTTATTACTTTTTCATTTTGTGTGCCATCTCTCAAAAAACGGAAGCACAATGTAACTTCTTGCCAGAATTTTACCTTACTCAAATTGGAAATCAAAGGAGAGAAAAAAATTCCCGGTTAAGTACATGGACTTCAAAGTCGGACTTTCTCCTTGGGATGGTAAAAAAAATGAACGAAAATAAAATGTCATATTCAAATTGTTTGTAAATAACTTTGGCATCTCATACACATAACAGACGTAAGTATTACGAGCTTACACAATTCCAGGTAACTATGAAAAGGCTGATTTTTAGAAATCAGGGAACATCCCCATAACTCTATATTCATTGGGCTTCTTCTTATACTGTATTTGATGGAATCGGAAAAGTAATTGAAATATTTTGTCAAGGACAAGCTACATAAACCACTGCAGTCTGAGTCGATGCCTTTGTTCGAAACGGCCAAGATGAAATAATCATTAAATCTATGGACATTTGAAATGTCCCAAGCGTAGGAGGATGCAGTAAATTCTGGCATAACACACACAAATCACATTCGACTTGAAAAATATATGCATGATTTATGTCAGACGTTCAACTCTAAAAGCTATTTTATTATTGAAGCTACTAAAAATTCCAACAAGCATATGAGGGCTGAAATGTGTTTTCTTAAAAAACCCACGATTTTAAATTTGATACATATAAGCGTCCATCTATTCAACAATATTTTGTCAATTCTGATCACAGGAATCCTTCTCCTTGGAGGAGGGTAATGAGTGGAATATTCTAACTTTTAACATTTCTAGTTTAAATTTGGTTTATATATTTATTCTTTAATTCCTACAAAATTTAGACAAATACTTTCTTGAATTCGGGGAATAAATATTCATTTTCCATTTCATTGCCATTTCATGACCGAAAATAACTCCTTGGATAGAGTGAAAAATTTTCCCAGACAAAGTCACCATTTGACTTTGATGGCTTCTGCTGGGGGAAAAAATCCGATCAGATTCCATAAAATATATGGGTGAGGAGGAGCATTCTTGGAGGAGACAAGATGTGAAAGGAGTGTAAGGAAAAGAGTTAAAAATTTGATGGGATGGGAACGATTCTATGAAGAGATGTCGGCACGATGTTTTCCAACTCCTACGTCTAAGTAACAGCCGTAGATGACAAAAGGGTACTGTGTATAGCCTCTGTACTTACAATAGTGATAGAAGTCTGTATTCGAAGTGTGGTTTGCAATCAGATAATAACTATAAATATATAGTAGCTTGCCCTGGAAGCCGCAGACTACTCAGTCCATGAGGCAATAAAATAGCATAAATTCTGTCAGGCGTTTTCTTCCAGTTCTTCTCCGTTCCCTTGGGCCTCAATACACTGACGTGGAGGATGAAGCCGAAATATCTGTACATACACTACATGTTTTATATATACTGGGAGAGATAGACAGGACAAGAGGGAAAGCCAGGAGAGACGGGAATAACTTACAGCTGTGATGTATCTATGGATACAGTGAGAGTCGGTATTTTTTCCATCGCATGCCATCAGAATGCCCCAAATAGCACGTACATATAACTTGAGGCCCATTGTCAGTGCAATGAGTCCCGTAGTGGTTACACCGACGATACAAGACATACTCCGAGACGTTCGATTCAATACCCAAGTCCTCAAAGGAGTTTAATAAATTCCATGTCGATTGGTAGATTCCGTCTTCTTGCTACATGGCCAGACACTTTTTACATTATTGTGTGTGCACGTTCTATTCTTACTTAAATTTTACACCATGCAGCATCTCCCACCATATCCCATAGTCCACAAACCAAAAACATGTATTGTATTTTTTCAAAGGAAACAATAACATTGTCTTGGGTACTTGAAATCACTAAAGCCTCTTTCATATTCTGATACTTTTCACGATACAACCTCTCTCGTTTTCCCTCCAATCTCTTGTATCATTCCGAAAAAGTACCCTGTAGCATGTATCTGTACATTCCACTGTCGAATGTGAACTTTATAGCCCGGATTTCCGTCTCACTTCTCATACTCCCACATCCACACTTTTTAAATGACTGTTTTTCTCCATGCAAGTCCCACAACACCCCAGCAACTAATCATTCAAAACCATTCAAAAGCATCAACTGAACATCACAAGTATTTCGTACCATTTTGACTGATTTTGATTTATTCCCTAAGATCTTCAGTCTCCTTTATATAAGATTACAAAGGTCCCAAACATGTTTCAGTGTCTCAATTTTTTTTTCCAAGGTCAACGAACGAAATCAGTAAAGGTCTCATTGAAGTCAGCCAATAAAATTACTGCAGGGGGCTTCAGTTTTTTTTTTAAATTATGGTCGAATTCATGAGTTACTGGACACTAAACTCTGTAAAAATTGTAAACGCTGTTCATCGGGGTTTCATAGGTTCTTCGGAACACTGATTTTTTCAAGGACAAAAGCATCCCCAAAAAAAGTATCTTATGACTTTTGTCAAGTTTATTGATCAAAACGAATCAATATATTATTGTAAAATGAGTACAACGTGGAGTTTTTATTTTCGAAGACTATTGGACATACATAAGTTGTCCAAGCTCGGAATTTCGTCCAGCTTCAGTTAATTGCTCAAAACTGTAGAACGAGCAATGCATTTCCCAATTGAGTAATGCAAACCCATTAGAAGGAAATCCTACGTATTTTTATAAATCAAGTAATTAATTTAAAGGATTTGAAGTGAAAACATTGAAATAATTGTTTGTTTACATTTTTGTATATTTACATTCAGGAGTGATTTCATACCAGGAAACTGGAAGCAGGAAGGGAAGGGAAGGATGTAGAATTTCTTTGGTGAAAGTCCCTCGGGTCTGGAATATTGGTTCCTTAAGACTCTTTTAATTGCTTTTATTTTAATGAAACTCAGCATAATAGAAATATTTAGATTTCTTTACGTGTGCCTTAACAAAAGTTGATTTAATGCGGAGAGGAAAACACTAGAGGGGAATGGCTCTGCTATCATTCCCGCCTCTGTTGAAAGTTTGTACACTTGACTTGTGTTTAATGTCAGCATTCCCTTTCATTTGAGTTCCCTTTGAGAGACGAGGGTGTGGAGATAAAAGGAGGCCCAATTGATATTTAGTTGGGCGTTTCCAACTTGATAATTAAAAACCTGCTGATGCTTTGTAATTGTCTCAAAAGGGAGTGAGAGTGATTCCTTGGAAATGATTTACCTCCGTAAGTTTTACGTGAGGCCGGGGGATATTTTAATTTATTAAAAACACGGGGAAAACAGCGGGGCTTGATGTGTCAATGAGTTTTGTTGGGGAGTGTGATGTTACCATTGTAAACCATTCATTTCTAGTTTGCAACATGGCCGATTGTAGAAACCGTTACAAATTTTATTACTCCTCTTGATACGGACATACTCTATTGGTTTGACTTGATGTAATAAATGAAGAATCATCGGGAAAATAATATGAGAGATGAAATGAGGAGGAGCTAATCATGGCAGCAGTGACAGAGGTGAAAGTAGTGAAAGTTACAGCACATGCTAGTAATCGGAATTGATCAAGTCCCGTGCGTGAATTACGTTCCAGAGGTATGCAAATGGAGCTTAATATTTAATTATGAAAAGGAATACATGCTCCGGAATGGATGCATGATAATTTAATGGGTTTAGTAACAATCTCTTGAAGCACGTTTACTCTGGCTGACTGGGAGGGGGATTGTTGATAGTCATCGGAGCTGTAAACAGTGCCAGTGTTATTGATTCCACGCCTGATAAGGCACTTACTTCCTATTGATGAGTTCAGTGCCGAGGCTAATGAGTTCTAAATTTAGAAATTTCTTGACACTCGTGAGGAATGGGAAGGTGGATTTCTCATGAACGTTGTGCAAATAACTGGGTCTCAGTTATTGAAGTTTGTGGTGGAGGTCCGATGGTGTGCATACAGTAGGAGCTCCTGCTGCATACATGCTTCTTAAAAGCATAATGTCACGGCCCACTACACCATCATGCACTTTCTGTTGTAAGTTTTCCTCAAATTCTAGATGACAAAAGACTGGGACGAAAACGCTCCATTATTATTTGTTCAATCGAGACTTTGTTTTATTAAGAGAAAATCGAGTAAGTGAGGGTGAAAGAGGAAGGGCTGGGAGAGGGAGAAAGGAGAATAGAGAGAGAGAGAGAGAGAGCTGTATTTGCAAATTATTTAGATGAGAATGTAGGCATGAGCACTGTTGGTGGAAAGTTCGCATATCTTAAGCCTTCTCACCTTGGAATTTCATTAATTTTAAGTTATACTTGCTCATCCATCTGTACTGTTTGTTTCACTTTGAGACGTTTGTTGATTTTTCCGTATTTCCGCAATACTACCTGACTACCCCTGCTCAAGTCAAGTGTGGAAGTTCCTGTCACTATGTCATAGTGTAAATATTCCTTAATCGCTATTTAATTGAATTTTAGTCTTGACTTTGTGCTGCCCTCAATTGTTCCCCCAGTAACTTCCGTTTCTTGGATCTTATAAATGAGGCAGTCTCATAAGTTTAAGGAAATTCCATTGGGAAATTTCATTAAATTTTTAAATAGTTCATATTTAATGAACTGACATGAACAGTAATGGGGAAAATAGCTACATACTCAGTCTGATGGATTTCACACAATTCTATCCGAATAAGCTTGAAAATCCCTTGTAAAAGAGTGGAATGCTCTCCGGGTGAAACTTGAACAAGCTCTAGAAAAATAGTGTTGTAGTTTCACCAGGTGAACTTGAGTCAAGTTACTTGATTGATAAAAACTTGACGGTAGACTGGCTACAACATAGCTATAGGCTAGCTTGTGCTACCTTATTTGTGGAGGTAACTTATTTTACGGGAGGAAATAAGAGAAAATAATCCCATTGTCGGGGAAAAATTTCTGAGATCAGACTTAATCTTATATCAACATTCTTCATTGCCACATGTATGTAAGCATGTACATACATAGGTATGTATGCATGTACATAGGTATGTACATATGACTCATGTTCTTGATACAATCACAAGGTTATAAGTTCACTGGATGAAGATATGTACATGTTTGTAATTGTACACGGTTAGCCTTTGGCATTACCTGAAACCAGTGCCCTACAATCGAGAAAGAATCGATGGTAATTTCATTTAACGACAAATTGTTTCAGCCCATTTTTTCCCAATTTTTTTGTTTCGTATCCCCTAAACCCTCAAACGTTTTTCCATAAAATTACTTTGAAATTTCTCATGAACCTAGACCAAACTCACATATTATGTACAGCAACACTTGTTCAGTCCCTCCTGTTTTTTACCACTGAAAATATGATTTCCCTGATCCTGCGTCTGACTCTGATCACCCTCTAATTTTGGACAAATGTTTGGGAAACCAAAGAGAAGTGCGTGCTCCATGAATATTCTATTTTGGTTTGGGGTACACGCATTTTAGAATCCAGGAGGTCTACTTTTTACTGTCATGAACCTTACAACTTTCCATGTGTTCCGGTGCGTTTTATTTCTTTCCTGGACGGAACAGCTCCCTACTCCATGATGCATTATTGAGTAGACATTATTGACATGTAAAGAGTCAAATTATTATTGGCTCTGGCTTAGGTTACCAAGTTACACATGCCATGACTAGCAGAGAAACAATTTGTTCTACAGTTTTCCATTACAAGCTATGGCCTTGTTCAACATTGCATTACATCTAATACAGATCCTTATTAGGACTGCCTATCCTCTATGTAAATCCTTCAATGGCAGCACTTTCCGGGTTAAACCGCACGTCGAACCTCAATACTTTTCTGCGGAGCATTTTTTTATTTCCTCCTGAGGTAGTTTCCTATGTCTGTTGTATGGGTAGGCAATAAACCAGGACGTTGTTGATGGATGAGGGGAAAAAATGTCTGAGCCTGATTGAATAGCTGGTATTGCTATCGCATTATTACTGGAGGCTTAATTCTTGTGAGGACTGGGAAGGTACAAAAAAAATGGGAAGGTACAGTACAATAGGTACCCGCATTTATGTATGTACGACATTTATCTCTCACAAGTGAGTGCAAAGTGAAATACGACGAGAGTGGTGGTATTTTTCTTGTTAGGGGTATTGGGCAGAAACAAAAATGTATCTCTGCTCGAGTAACAATAAAAGCAGGAGTGAAAGGCTGAATTCCATGATGAAATCTGGTTAAAATCCATCTAGTCCAAAAACTGACGACCACCAAGAGAGATCTGGCTCCTGAGTCGTATGTGTATATAAATGGCTGTTACCTGTAGGGAATTACATCCACGTATCAGTAGTATTTCCCAAACCCCACCTATTGATAGATACACTCAAGATAGCTCTCATCTCCTTCTGGAGTATCTCCGTCTACTCGTGAACCATAAGTGTGTAGGATAGAGTACCAGTGACACAATGTCATGCACATAAGTATAAATTCCCTCCAGCAGGCAGGCCATCTTTAGATTTCGGATTACTTTATATCATTGATCTGACCTCAGTCAGTAGAAGAATTACGCTCATTCCATACCAAATAATATCTGGAGATAATAAAGTCATGTAATATTGCCAGGCTATGTGTGTAAGCAGGGGCTTTATCTTTTTAGTAGGTGATCACTCCAGCTGCCCCATTCATGACATCACAGGCTCCCTTTATTACATTACGGAACACCCCAGCGCCCATACATACCTTTAGGTACATACCACATGGATGACTTTCTCTGAAGATACGTACGATCTTGGGAGACTCACAAAATGATACACGCATTCACACTATCAGATGTATGTCTGTATGTATGTATGTACCTCTCAATATCCGAATTTCAGCTTTGAGTCAGAAGGAAAAGTGGATTGGGGAAAATGTTTTTGCCTAAGGTTTCAAAGGGAAATAACATTATGCTGAAGCGGTTGTACCATTATGCGTTAAAAAAGCTTTGAACATGTTCTACAATAGCATTCCCAAGGTTTACAAGCACAAGCGTATTTATTGCAACGACTATTGTTTTTCTCTCATCCTACTACTATTTTTTCTCTTTCTCTCTTCTTTCTATCATAAGAATTATGGAAAAATCTTATGCTTCAATAAAGTTTTCTGAGAATTCCTACTATTAGTACAAATTGTGAACTTGTTCAGGGACATCTTCAAGTGATATACTTGTCCTACTGTATTACAACCATATTTATTATTTTATTATAATAATTGGGACTTTATAACTACGAATGTGATTTTGAACCTTGAAATGAAACTTTGTTGCTTGGGTGGTTTCATCTCAATTAAATGATGAATATTTTTATGAATTTTCAGGTACGATTCAAACCGTAATATGGAGATGACTTGCGAGTACAATGAGAATACCGGCTACGTCGTTTACTCAGCATTAGGATCCTTTTTTCTTCCTCTTCTGGTCATGCTATATGTGTATGCTAGAATAGCATGCGTAATTTCCCAACGTCACAAAACTATAGAGAAGCTTCATCAAAATGCACAGAAGGTAAGCAATGACGTTATCATCGACAATAACATTTTTACAGATACAAGCTCTCGTAAGATTCCTTCAGGTTTCTCTGGTGAAAGGGGTGAAGAAAAATGCTCTCTCTTCAAATTCTAGATTTAACATTGTTATCTTGAGCATTGGGAATTTTTGTTTAGATATGGTTGTGTGAGTTCCGAAATGCTTTAATATCAATGCTTTTTAAATATGACCCCCTTGTCACGCTGTACATTTAAAACTTGAGTTAATCATCTCTATTCTGTCGAATGACTAGCTGCTCTCAGCCAACAAAGTTAAATCCCTGGGTAAACTTGGCCCTTCCTAATTTTCTGAATACAGTCCAAACATGAATTTTCAATGGATTCCACACATTTTTCATTCTACTTTTAGATACGAGCGACGCATCCGAAGATTTTTATTGAGGTAGTTTGACCACCAACCGTCCTTCTATGGAATAAACTAGATTGACGCAGGTGGTATTCTTGAATTCAAAGTACCATTTCCCCCAAGTCAATAGGAGAAATACGCCAAGCGTGAGGAAATATCCATATGGGAAACAAATTTGAATTTATATGAAGAGAATCTGGACTCTCGTCACTATTTTCGAACTTTAAAACTCGCCAAGTTTACTCCCTTTGGGTTTTTTTTCAAGACCAGTCAGGAAAGTTCCTCCAGCAACTCAGTTTTTATGTCTGTCTGGATTTTTGCTCTTATGCTGTACAACGTTTTTATGCCTCTAAAGAATGAACTATTTTTTCATATTATTGAATCCATTTTAATATTTTCCATGAGATACAGAGCCAGTGTATCATTTGAGTGTAATTACAACATATGCAGTGATGTTTATTTTTTTAATGAATACAAAAACATTTCTAGTTATAAGACTAATTAAATAAAATTCTGTGGAAACCCAGAATCACATTTGTATTAATTTCTAGAATCGTGTCCGGAAGTTCAAACGGTTCCCTACAATTTTCAACGAATGTCAATATAATATCAGGGCCTTGAGATAGGAGTAATAAAATAACTATTATCTCAGTTTGATCCAGTTCATACTATTATTTTAAAAGATGTTGGCTCATTAATCTACTGCTCCATATTCCACTGGAAAAGGACTAGTCTTGACTGTTTCTCATCTAATGATGGGATCCATAATGAATCCAGACTTCGTCGACTTACTGAACCATAAAATCTCCAAACTTCGGATGGAGTCACTTTCCGTCATGCATTGAACTTTGTCTGCTACAGTCCAATTCCTTTCTTTCAGATACTTGACAGTAACGAATGGAATTTCCTTATTCTTGTTATTTCATACTGAAGTCTCCTTTCTCATAGTAATAACGAAGGAGAAACTAGGACGGGTGTCTCTACAGGAGCTGTAGAGAATTGAGAATTGAGCTATTGTTTCTGCACTAAAATCCATCTCATACCACAAGGAACCTCTCACAAGGAAAATAGTCTTGAACCATTTTAACCCTGAAACGCATTCTGTTCCAAAGAGACAATTTTCATGAATTTATCCTCAAGAGTGCTTTCTTTGTAGATCCTTTGGTCCCACTGCTTTTATAATCTCATAAACTTTTAAAAATCTTTCAAGCTCAGGATCAAATCTTTCAAATTTATTGTGAAGCAGAGCGATATTAAACTACTGACAGGAAACTTCTTCATTGACTTGAACTTGTGAGTACTTCCTCTTAAAGAAGACAGGATGTTGAGTTGTAGTATTTGTATATAAAATCTTTATAAATTTACTCAGTAATTATGAAAAATGCACTACCCCTCATATTATGGTACCTCTGGTTATCTACTATTCTTGAAATGACATATTTACTACTGTCCACTTGAGGAAAACTGATTGATCGTATGTTATTGCTTTGTGAAAGGGATAATACCTTTGTACCTTGAGGGATACAGGATTTAGATTGTTTTGCTTGAGACTGCCATTTCCTCAATTGGAGCAAAAGGAGTATGTATCAAGGGCTGGATGGTTTTTTGTAGTTGGTTGTGAAATATAAGAGGAATGCGTAACCATGATATGAATTTTTGTCTCTTCCTCGAGCTTAGTGTAGTCGGGATAGAATTGTGTTTTTATGTAAGGAGGACGTTGGGAGCTCATTTAATAGGAGCTGGTTCCTCTTGTATGACACAATCCCTTCTTTTTCCCCAAAGATCATTTCACAATAGGAACTATTGCAGATTTTTATTGGAATTTCAATATTACACATTTCTTTTCCTTGGGTTGCAAATTGCCTGCCTATATTTTTGAATATCTATACCACAAGGTCAGAGGACATCAATAGCAAGTAAACAGGAGTATTATGCAGAGGAGTTTGTCCTCAATATTTGTATGCACATAGAGTACGAAGAGTTTATACATGCGTAAATTATGGAAGAAGTCTGAAGCATTTGCCAAGCAGGCTTAATGCTTGTCCAACGCGTGTAAACCTCCCCCCCCCAAAAAAAAAAAATTATTACATGACTCGCTCATTTCTAGGGCAACAATGAATATTAAATGAAACGATTTTAAGGGCCTTTAAAAAATGTAAGACTTTGAGTCATATTTATCTTCATTTACATATAAAGATATTATAGTTGGGCTCATTTCCCTGGTATTAAAGAAACTACTTTATTTTAAAAGGGGTCATGTGGACATAATTTATAACAGGGGTGGATTGTAATTTTATTCAAAAATTACACAACCACCAAATTGCCTGATTCTTATAATTGAATGGCTCGGGGGAGTAGAGTAATTCTTTGTACTACATAATTATTATTTACTTGTAAATGCAGAGATATACATAAAAAATTACACGTTAATAATAGTGACTGTAAACATTCCTCTATTGTTTTTTTTTTAAAAAAGAAATGCTGCGAGGACCACGAGGGAGGCCGGGAGGAAACAGCAACTCGTGTTTTGGATTCACTGGATGAACACAAAATAGAACGTTCTTCTTCCTCGTCCGCATCCCACACAATTGGCACGCCAAACTCACCCGCTGAAAGAGACATTAGCTTATGGAGCCGTCTTCACTGTACCTCTTCCAAAGGCACTGGTGACTCAACCAAATCTGAGAGGTTGATGCACATCGATAATTTCTTTTCCATACACTTTTGCACTTTGATTTGTAGCCTGCTTGTCCCGAGCGTATTGATGCTGGGTTTATATGTTGGAAATAACCCTAAGGAGACTACACTCTACTGTAGATATATTTTTTAATTAAAATGCAAATTTCCAATATCCTCCATCCATTGTCCTCATCCTAACTGTGACTTATGGCCAGTTCGAAAATAGCTCACACACTTCTTGCAGAGTAGTTTTTTCAATATTTTAGTTCATTCTCTGGAAATGGAGTAACAAACTGCCGGTCCATGAACGATACAATCTCCTTCAATGTAATGTAATGGTAGATACAATAATAATTGATTCTAAAGAAATTTCCCTAGTCCGTCTTGTATTCCTACTCCGGAGGAACTTCTTCCTCGTGCAACAACATTCGTTTCCGGAACTGATTTATCAAGTAATTACATGTAATTATCTATAAGGTACACATGGGATTGAGACTAGCTGAGTAGGTTTCATATGTACGTGGGTAGAATTCTTTTACCTGCTCCCTATCAACAAAATTACTGTTATGTGACCGACATGCAACCAAACCTCCTCACCCAAGCAGGAACCATCGTCCAATCTGAGGAGCACGCGACGATATTGCGACAGTATTGGAACAACTACTTCCATACTTTAGTAATCCCTTCCCAAATATTAGCCACTCAAACGTTATACGAAACTTAAATACAACTTATGTAACTGAAGGAAAACAACCTTTCACTACATGTATGATGAATGAATGAATGAATGAATGAATGATGAAATGAATATTTAATAATTCCAAAAGTTTTTTCTTTTGTGATTTGATGTGTAATGGTAACTTCATTCATCGAAATGTACATTCACATATGTACTTACAAATTTGGGACAGGAAACTATGAATTTCATTCCAGTAGCTCAACAAATTCATTATCGGTCAGAAATAGAGGCGAGTTTAAAATTAGCCAGATTTTTGTTTTGGAATTACTTGTTTTTTTTGCTAAATTTGATAAAATTGTGGGAGTTAGTTTTTAGTAATTAATTTAATAGTCACGACCGTTAAAAATTAACGGTAGTAAGAGCGTAGTCGGAGAGTCTTAGCCGATTCCTCAAGGGTCAGTTTTGGTTTCTCATTTCTGCCGAACGGTGGACTAACCTCTGTTACCCAATCAGACCAACTTTCAACCCTTTGGGACCTTCTACAGAAAACCGTCCTCTGACGGGCTTGCTCTTTTATTGCTGCTATGGTTTCACAAAGGCCGAGACCCTAAAATTGACTTCATCCCGTTATTTTGTAGATTTTTAAACGCAATATACGTAGTTAGCATGTTCAAACCAATAGTCGGCAATTTGAGAGAAATAGTACCAATTTGATGAACACTTTAGAAATTATTCTTGCCATTTTACAATTCCAAGAGTTTTTTTCCCTTCAGTATAGACATGCAAAGTTGTACTTCCTTTCACAAAAGTCACGGAGTGAAAGTTCACAGAATCCATGTACATTTCCAGAACTAAAACGCGTGCATGTTACACATGACGAAATTACATTCCACCAAGGTATTCATACTTTGGGGGATAGGGGAAAGCGTTTTGTAAATAAAATTGTAATAGGAATATAAAAAGTTCATGGATGTGTACATATCCTGGAGAAAATTGAATTGATACCTTCACAGGGTTCTTATTTTTTGTAAATCGATACTGATTTTACGACTGACACACGTTGCCACTCTAGAAAATTTGACTGCCACTTCATGATACATTCAGAATAATTGTGATGACAGACATCCGGACACCTGAACACGGAATATTATGAACAAATAATGGGTTTGCCATTTGTTTCCTCCTGCTAAAGATTTTAGCGGGAGAGGGCTGACATGGTCTGGAACATCTCTTTGTTTTATGAATGTCACTGTTTTATGTATTTGCCCGTTGAGACTATGTACATGGTTAGTCAGGAGCGGTCCTGGCATGCTAAAAACATCTGATGGATTTTCGGCCTTGGTTGTTAAAACCGCATGCATTTTTATGGAGTGGTGGTAACTGTGAAATTGCAAAAGTAAAAAAACGTCAGCTGACATTTTACTCCACACCTGTCGACACCAGAGGTTCCGGAAGATGAGATGCGAGGATTTTAATCTTTCCCAGCAGTCCTTATGGAGGATATGGTGGAAAGTAATATTGAGCTTTGATCCTGGGTCAAAGATTATTGATTCAGTTTTGCTCGACTCAAACTTCCTTCCTCAATGAAATGTCTTGCTTTCTCGTGAACTCATTCGAAGTTAAACCGCTTCTAAAGTGAAACTCAACTGGAATAACCACTTTAAATGGGAGTTTAATTGGGTGAGGTCTATTTCAAATTACTATCACATTTCATTCAGAAGCATTGAAGAGAAATGTATCAAAGTGAGACTCACTTATCGGATGATGAGGCTTTTTGATACACTTGATGCATCCCAATCACCTCAATTCCAAATCCGTGTACCTTTCATAAATTCCAACATTTTCATTAAAATTCGCGCTATTATACTACGATTTTGTTACGAATCCCCTGGGATTATTCTTTGTTAGGATTATTGACCATTATCCACGATTCTATGGAGGGTGCGAGCGGTTAATATTTTACAACTAGCTTTGCCATCTCCCAAGATCTGACGTTTGAATATGTTTCTTCAATTTCCCATTGAGCATTTTTTGTCGAAACAGGACAAATATCGGGGCTATGGGATACAAGATAAATTCTAGTCGTTTTTCTATAATTTAAAAGCTAATGAGTCCAATGGAAGGCCAGCACGTGGCACAGATCGTGCAACATCTGTTGAAAATATGTAATATTAGATTATACACAACTGTTTGCATGTTTATGGGCAAAATATCGAAAATTTAACGGGTAGAATCCAACCTCATCTTTCTGGAAAGAAGGAAGCAAAAGGAGATGTTTTGAACGACAACCTTGGAATTGAGTGTAAGTGCATGCTCGGAACAATAATAGGAATCTCTTTCCTAGGTATTATGGGGTAAATGATTTTTTGTATCTTCGTAGGATCAAAAAGTACATGCTGGGTTTCAAGGGTGGAGGCTTCATATTCAGTTAGTTTCACTTGGAGCGTGCATGTATGAAGTCCCATAAAACCTTTACCTCTCCCAGCTCATGCAAACGTAAAGAACAATGAAGCTAAATATTTGGTTCACCCATTTCTTAGGAAATTTGTTTCTAGAATTTTTAATTATTTTCCCTTCCACCTAGGTCGACAGTGACGGTCACAGGCTTTCAAAATGTAAATAAAAGAGTCCAGATTGTTTTAATCCATCAAAATTGGAAGAGCTGACGAAATAACCTTCACATTTTTCAACTTTCCCTCACCCTTTTGACCCTTGTGATAAGAAATATGACCTAGGTCAATCAATCAAATTTTGAAAAATTTGGCAAAAAAATTACCACAAAATAGGGAAATTGAATATTTGGTGTCATTAACCCTTAAACAGTATCTATACGAGGGCAGATCAGAGGTTTCGTGTGCATAGTTACAGTGCTTCAAGGGTTATTGCAAGATAGTAGTTAAACAATGTCAGGGAAAGGAAAAGGCTGCAAACACTCATTGCAATTGTGAAGAAATTATTGAAAGTTCTATCTACACATGGGAAAAGTTGCGTGTTTAGATTTCATGAGCTTACATTCAAGAAAGCATCGATTTCTGTAAATTCAGATACTAAATAGGGGATTTCGACGGAGAAAACTAAATCCTTGGAACAATCCATTTTTTTTACCACATAAACATAAAGAGCAAGGCTATTGTGGCGGAGTTTCTAGGAAATGACCGGGTTATCCAATCCAGTACGTGCGCCTACTAGTAACTACTCGTATGTGCATACATAAATATATAACATTTGCTCTTTCCTGTTTCGTTTCACACCCGACACGATTTCCGCGTCGATATGCTTCCAATTTCCTTTTCCACACTTCTTTGAACTAGTTCCCAGTAGTTGTTTCCTTCTCATTCACAAATACCGAATCGGAACGGATACAACTTCCAATAATGCTTAAATAGTAATAGTATCGGAACTGACTAGATCCTACAGTAAACCCTCGCTGTAAGAGCGTCCCTAAAAGTAGCTCAATTTGGCTTTTGCAATGAAATGCTCGTATAAAGAGGGAAATTAACAGCGCAATAAACAGAAATGTACCCAAATATTTTGCTTCTCTAGGGGAAATTCTATTTACACGGGTATCTTATATAGAGAGTGAGAGAACCCAGTATTTGATCTTGTGCCAAAAAAATCCTACCAGTTATTTTTCTGCCTTTTATATTTTGTTTTGACAATCCTCAAGTACTCGATATTACTCCCCAAATATTGAGCTTGACTAACCCCATAGGTTTCATGCAGATTTCCTGCTATATAATTTCCTATTGATGTTCATTTACATATTTATGTATACAGAGGGATTTCCATGAGGAAATCTCAAATTGAAGTATCATTGTTTCACCCTGTTTTTTATTCAGCGAACGTGTTACCATGAACTTTATTATGTTACGCAACATCGTCCTCCAGATTTCCTATGAGTGCAATGCTGCACTTCCACTCTCACTGCAATCACCTTACGCATGGGACGCATTTTTACGCATCCCAAGACAGAACTTATATGTGTACGTACATACCAAATGACTGACTCAACAATTAGGAAAGCTTGTATTTGTTTAATAGAGGTGTTGCTACGGGACTCCTCGCCACAGTGGGTTTACAAATAATGGAATAATTAAAATTCTCATTCCAAAATTGTCTGAATAAAAATATGCATATATAGGCTGACTCCAAAGATTTTTCATGACTAACAATTTTCTTAGCCGTTTAATCAAATTGAAAATCATGACGACTCATTTTTTTTGAACAAAATTCCTACAAATGGACTAGTTTTTCGTGAAACTCTGCAACTTTTTACTGAACGGCTGAACTGTCTCTGATTGCTTGATTCAATTTGTCCACAGAATTCTGCTGATTTCAGCGTTACAATGAAATCATATCCTGCTGTATTGACCATTTTGCTGTTCGTTTTGAGCTCGTTCAGCTGGCAACCCCTTTCATTCTACCTGAATGGATAATTTCCACTCGGTACATGTAAACATGTACGTACGAAATTATGGAAACAAATGCAATTTTGCTCTTCTTTCACTTGATTGCAATGCAGGATTTCTCCATGCTGATAGAAACTCCGGAGGTGTTGATTATGAGAGTAGTGCTAACCACGGTTGATGTTTTCAACAAAGTCTTTACCGGCTTGCTCCATTGAATTTAGCGGATTTGTAAGTGTGGGTGTAGTTAACTGCTGGAGGGAAATATTTCTTTGAGACAAATATCTCCGTCTACATGCATTTCCCTGTGTCAGCAGAATGTGACTATAAAACTCAAAAGTTACACTTACCTTAATGCTGACATTACTGGGTATTACTGTTTATGCTAACCGTGAAATGGCTCTGAAATAGCGTTATGTCTCACGCTTCCTGCTTCAAAAGCCTGGAGAATTTAACGCTGATTTCCCCTCAGAGGATGGATGGGCTGAATGGCTGGGGATGACGAAACGTTCCCAGGAACAAAGTACCCGACAGTATTTTGGGACTCAAGGGCTATGTTTTCAGTAATTATGGGTAATGGGTCGGATTTTGCATCTCACATGGAGTAGCTTTTGTACAGTTGGGATTCAAACCTGAGCTTTTAACTTCTAGTTGAAAACACGGGGGGAAGTTTTTCCATGGGATTAATTTATGCATTTGCTGCATACATTTCTCAGTAGAATGAAGGTAACTACTTGTAATTAAAAGCTGGGAATGTTTATTATCTAGCATGGCTTTTGCTTAATCTCTACTGTGAGGAGTACACGTGTGAGGGATCCAAGTGAGAGCAGATTGTCGGGTTGTCATTAAAGTAATTCTGAGCTTTCCATATGAATTAATGTAAAGACAGGGGGGTAAATTTGAGTCTGGTGTAATGATTACAGTCTCCTCAAACCCGTCTCAGATGGTCATAAAGTTGTAATACTTTTGAGCACACTACATACATTTTAGGGTTTACTACATCGCTTCACGGTAGCATTCTTTTGTACAATTGCGTCATAAAACCGCCTACCCCTTTGTATGCACTTTCTCATTTAAATTTCAATTCAATCTTTTTTTTTTCATTCATAAAAACACCACAAATAGAACAAACCATGCATTTATTTTTTTCGGAGGGTTCTAGAAATGAGCAAAAAGGATTTTTAATTTAAGGCTTCAACTTACTCCAATTAATTGCATGAAAGATTCATGAAGATGTTCAATCCTGAATGGTAATTCAGGGAGGGTGGAGCTAGTCGACGAGAGGGAACCACGTACAAAAAAGTTTCCACAATTAGTGACCAACATTGCTTCATATTGGAATGATGAGAGGAGCTTTATTTACTCGAGCTTCTTTAATTACGACGTTCCCCCGAAGAAATGCCGCAATGATCTTATGGATTCCCAGTTTCATTATTACATAGTTACGAGTCAATACAAAGGAAATTAAGGTAGTTTCCACTCAAGTAATAATCAAGCAAACGCTTCCGGCGGGCTGCTCTCTCCAACGATCATACATCAGTATTTGTGAGGCTAGAACCCAACTTGAAATTCACACCCATGCTTTCCTTCTGTATATTCATGGGATTCATACATACATATGTACATACAAGTGTATACACACAGCTCCCACACCATCCTATTCTGTAGGTGTCCGTTCTTTATTGAAAATTTTTCTGGCAACACACGTGAGCCTCTTGACTACCCCTGATTGTGAGCACATATAATATTTATGTTTGGATATGTATTATCTAGATATGTACATGTATATTTTATAAAGTTGTGCTGTCTTTATTGTGAGTCTGTTGAGGTCCGCAGAGGGTATGGGGACACATTGTTTGAGAGTAATAACAGGACGATTGTGTGGGAGAGAGGGAAAAGGGAAAGTTCACCTTTATTTGCTCGTCTTATTTTCTCTCACAAAGTTATACCTCACTTCTGTACATGTTCACCAAGTCTTGTATTTGCTGTGAGTCAGCTTCCCTGATTAGTTTGACATGCACTAGGAGAGTAGTAGTAACGACCTGGAATGAAACTGATTGTGGTGAAATTGATCATGTGAAAAGTTCATGGCTGAAGAAAATGCACAGGTATTAGATAATACTGTAACTTGTTGTGTTTTTTTTTCGTAGGGGATGCAAGCAAAAGCATAGTGAGAAACGGAAAGGAATGGTGCGGTCAAACACGGTGGTGAGGGAGCATTGTCGTCATGAAGGGGGAAGAATCAGAACCGGATCTCGTCTTTGCCATCACAGTATTTCCACTTTAAGCCCACAAAGAAGTATTCACCGTGCTAAATCCACTACCTCCACAGCAGTCATTTCTTTCTCGGGTAAGCTTTAAAAATTCCCTCAAGCAATCTTCAAACTCCGGTACACCATGAAGAATTTATAGCATTGGGGTATTCCCTTCGTTGCAACACCATTCCGTTCAGGAGAGTAAAGAGATTACCTCATTTTTTTTATTTCCATTCAGACCCGGATAAATGTATGTATGTATTGATTCTATAGTTAATTGTGTAGTTTCATGACAGACTGCATGATACGGTAACAAAAAGTCTGTATCCGAGTATACTCTTAAATATTTTTCCAGATGTACATACTGTATGGTTATAGAATATGTATGTACATTAGGGTTATGATACTAGTAATTATATATATATACAGGAAACATCTGAAACTGAGATTTAATGAAATTGTTCTGTTGCAGATGGAGATTTAAGTGTTGGGACTAACATGAGAAATGAAAGTTCACGCGTTTGGACAATTGAAGGAGCAGAGCATCCATCAGTGCAATCTCACAAGTTGAATGGACGGGTAAGAGGTTGCTCCGGCGAAGCGTCATCCTGTGATAACGGACGAATAATTGAGAGTTCCATGACAGAAATTCATTCCCGTATTTACCCCACACAAACGCATCATGCGAGTACATTACAACCACATTACATTCATCAGTCCGGACATTACAGTGGGAGTAGTGGAGGGAATAGTCTCCAGATTCACTCCATTCCAGTACAGAGACGGAGCATGAAATCCAATGTCAGTTTGCATGTCAGCACGGGATCCTCCGACCAGAATCAAAATTCTGCAGCAGTTGTTACTTCTAGGGAATTCACAAGTGGGCGGATGGCATCCTTCAAAAGAGAGACAAAGACAGCGCAAACATTAGCAGCAGTTGTGGGTGGCTTCATAATCTGTTGGCTACCTTTTTTTGTTGCTTATGTCATTGGACCATTCGTTCCGGAAGAAGATAAAATTCCTGTACCTCTTATGGATGCACTCATTTGGCTTGGTGAGTGGAACTTTGTGCATTAAACCATAACTAGAAATTTCACTTGAGTCACGTAACTTTCCTAAAATATTACTTCATTATTTAGTATTTATTTTCTAGGCTGAGGTTCTAAAATAATTATACACAAAATTCCACAGTAATAAAATGTTGTTGATTATTTCAGGATGGGGAAATTCAGCAATCAATCCATTTATTTATGCTTTCTACAGTCCGGACTTTCGATCGGCATTTTGGCGTCTAACATTCCATAAGTTTGAAGGGCTGCTGAGGGCTCGTCATGATGGGGATCGAAATAGTCCCCGAAGATATGATGATACCATCACTGGAGTGAGAACATCCAACTAATCAAATAAATAGGGGAATTTCTCTCCTATCAAATAATTATTATTATAATGTACAAGTTTTTGATCTGTCAGTAGAGTCTCCAGTGTGAACTCAATGTTCTGTAATTATCTACATGTAATACCTTATTGCTATATACTCTGTGGTTCTAAATGTGACTCATTTAATTTATTACTTAGCTAGTTAAGTTTTATGTTATCACAAAGGTTTTTTAATTATTATAATTAATAATATAATGAGTACATCCTGGTCATGCGGAAAATTGAATTTTCATATTTTCTGGAGCTAATATCATTTTACCTTCCCCTGACAATTCCAAAGATATTCATTTATAGTGTCAAAATACAAATAATTATTTACTCCAATAGTTCAAATGTGTACTTATAGTGTTAAAGTTTTTTATAATGCAAGGGCTCGTTCATATTTTTAATATTATTTTTATTTTTTTATTATTCTCATGATGTAACATGAACAATAATTTCCAGCGATGCAGAGATGTAAAATCTGTATTATTTTCCTACTTTGAAGCCAAACACCTCCTGTTTGTATGCTTTCGTTTTTTAAAAGGATTCAGTGTAAAAACATGTATGAATTAACTAGAGATATGTAACTGAGGTCATCTGTAGGAAATCAACAACTTCACCTCTGGACTTCAAAATGTTGTGATTCACTTGAAAGTAAACTTTCAGAATAACTAATTAAATTAATGTTTGACTCTTGAAATTGAAAACATACCATAATTGAAACTTGTAAATTGAGATAATGAAAACGGATATTTAATCTTTACATACTGTGAGGATCCTCACAATGTTTATGCAACACTGATGAAATGCAATCAAACTGCTAAACTTTATTTGATGGTGGCGAAATAACTGACTATATTTTCATATTGTTTTTGCAATTAAATGAGCAGACTTATTAACCAGCTAATTTGATAAATACCAACAGACTTCTAATATTACAAGGGCGCTGGTATTTTTACATATAACACAAATCGATCCATGAGGAGTCATCCAACATATGAGTCTGTTGTTGAAATGAAACCAGACATCACAATAATTATTATTACGGTTTGAAAATGTTATTGAATACATTGTATATATACATAAGTAATTAAATAATTTGGAAGAGATGAGTTTCCCAGAATGCTACTACAATTACTGCAGAATTATCTCACAATCAGTACGTACGTGCAACTTCAAGTAGCCCCTTTAATTCCTGCGGAACACTTTCATTACTAATATCAGCATTAATGCCACAAAATTACACACATTTAATTGTAAAAATTACGTCTAACTCTGAAATTTTTGGCAGTCGCAGTTATTGTTTTGCAGTTCCGGTGACTGAACCCCATGACCATGTTCTTATTTTGACCAAGCGCCGTCCAGCCTAATAGTAGAATAACTTGAATCAACCAGGTGGATAATTAATGTAATGAATATTATATTTTCCTGGGACTGTGAAGAAAATAAAAATGTATCATTCCCAAATCCCGGGACGGTTGTTACACGACTGAAAACTATAAAAAGTTAATTACAGTAAATGTAAAGGGTAGGGGTAGCCTGGAGAAGTAATTTGAAAGCTGTATAATTAATATAGTGCAGTATAATTATCGTGCAGTATTAACAAGTATCCGTAATACAGTGTTGTCCTATACTAGCTATTCTTATACTTTGGTCCATTTAGTCCATACAACTGTTGAAATATAAGTGTATTTCGTTCAGAAGGTTTCAATGTTGTGTAATTTAATTCCGAGGTTCCTTATTTAATTTAGAAGCTGTCAAAGGAATCTTAAACATATATTCTCTATGTGCATGCACACAAATGAATGTAGCTTGTCAGTAATTGTTGAAAGTGTTCCAATAAATATGTTTTCTAAAATACTTATTTATGGTTTCATTCCTTAATTTCACAAGCACACTGATTCATCTTCATTAGATACCTCCAGTTTTTGCTGTAAACATAATCTCCGTAAAACTTCCTCATCAACCTTTTATTCATAAATTCGTGAGGCTTTAATCCTTAAGCCCAAACTTGCAAATAATTTTTTTCCTTAGATCAAAGTACCTATGTATTTTACACATACGCGACAATTTGCTAGACTATCGAAGGAAAAAATTCTTCACACGACTTAATTAAGGAATGGAAAAACACTTGAAACAAGGACGATTTGTTATCATCGTATGGGTGTACATTCTATTGGAATTGAAGCACTAAAACTTCCCTTGTAAAAACTTATATCTTCAATAAGACTGAAACGTTTCATTCACCAAGCCCCTCTCCCATGGTCATTTCTATCACGAGCAGAGTAAAATCACAAAATCTTAAATACCGGCAAAAAAGTTAATTCCTATAGTTACGTAAATAAGATGCCTCAAAGACACGTAAACAGATATTCACTTTGATATCACGAAGGGTAGATAGGAAGTAAACAGAACTGGTTACATAAACGTTTGCGTAACTTCTCTGGAACTTCCAACGCTGTGAACGTTGACTCCGTCAAAGCCACGATTGACCCCCTCTGCGAGACTCCAGTCCTGTTTCTGGCACTGACGTTCAAAACTTCCTTGGGCTTTGACAGGTGACGCTGGGAACACAGAAGCTTCTTGTAATTCTGCAATCCATTGATACTCAAAGCTGTGGAACTACTACAGGAAACGTTCTATCCCTGACATTGATTTGGTCTAATGGTTTTTACCTACCTTATCAGAATAAAGCACTAATTTAATTATGCTCGTAGTTACGTTCCTTTAATTAATTAAATAATGTATTGGTAGTATACAGGGCTAGATACACAGGCACGTACATGTTTCCTTGACTTCCTTCTACTTCCCCTCCAAGTTGCTCTTGCGAGATTACACTAATTAAAAGTAAAGTGAAATTGAAGTTGGAGATCGGTGACAAGAGGTAATAGTAATGAAATTAATTGGTTTTTAATTGATTTCATTAGGGTTGATGTCCAAGACCCACAACCAGCGCTCAAAGGAGGGTACAATTATTGTTGACACTGGGACGGTACACTTGATGTAATTACATGTGATTTTGGGGACGGAAG
This sequence comes from Allacma fusca, assembly GCA_947179485.1. Lineage (NCBI taxonomy): Eukaryota > Metazoa > Arthropoda > Collembola > Symphypleona > Sminthuridae > Allacma > Allacma fusca. The sequence continues at coordinate 45,772,352 of OX359249.1, read as the reverse complement.
CCGAATAAAACAGAAAAAAAAAAGTCTCCCTTGGAGCTCACACCAGAGAAATCAGGTATGTTAGAGACTTAAATATGCAAGTATTTAAGCGGGCGGATGTAACTAAATGGGGGTAGAAGAAGATAAAAGCTTCGGAATACAAACTGTGAGCTGTCCTCCAAGTCATGAGTGACAGGTTACGTGAAATTTTGTTGCCAGCTTAGGAAGTAATTTATTCATGTCTGACGAACTTGTAATCATTATTTTCAAATTCAACTTCAAATTCAAGTCAGACATAAAAGGACATGCTTGTATGAGCCCTCACATAGTATTGCATCCATAGATCGCCACACGCGACAGGACGCGGATGCCTGTATACAATAATTATGTATGTATGTAGTGTGTGCCCCATAGCGGAAAGTAGTTTCAAGGAAGGCTGTTTTCAGGTGACCAATCATATGTCTATATGTACATAACAAATTCATGCATATTTACTAGAACTGGCTGGGGGATGTGAATTCGTTGAGATTTTATTACACTTATTTGCTCCTTTAGTAGATGGTTTATCATTTGAAATGAAACTGTATCTTCACCATTCCTAACTCCTCACTCTTGTTTCTGTCAAGTACATACTAAACAAGGTAGATTTTTAAAAACTATGGGCAATGATTCACCCTGGAAAGTCTGTCTTTTCATTTTGGGCGATTATCGTTCATCCATAAGAAAACCAGTTCAACTTGATATGACTATACATTTGCATAGTATTTACAACTCCAGATCAGCGTTGCAAAAGTTTGCTCTTCTTTTTCTTTAAAGTCGTCAACCATATTATCTCGACCTTTGCATACGTTTAAAAATTGATTATACAGTGTATAAAAATTATGGATGAAATGTAAAAACACAGGGGCATGCATACATACATGCATAAATTTACATGCAAATAGATCAAAACGGTCATGTATTGATAGTCAGTCACCACACTTGAATTTCTTTTAATTGCATGCAGGTGTGTGAGAGACTCGAGGAAGGAAAAAATTTGCCGCTAACAATAAGACGGACATTCTCCTTCAGGAGCAGGAGTAATGTAACAATATATCTTCATGTTAAGTCATATAAGAGTGATAGCGTATAATATCTAGGTGTGGGATATGTAGTTAAGACTAACACAAAAGCTGTTGCACCGCTACAACAAATTACAGGAGTCTCTCAACTTTTTTTTACGCCTTATAAATGAATTTCGTGTTTTTCTAGTGCATAATGCACGTAGTAGTAGTATCTATACACATAATTAACGATGCCATACACTTTCACATAGAGTAAGCTAGCTCAAGCCCAGCGAAACATTTAAATCCCAAAGGCCATTACCAACACCAACTGTAAGTTAGTGTAACAGGCATTTGGTGTGTTTCCGTCAGGAGTTTTCCACCCATGCTCTCATATCCACAGGACTACTTTTAGCAGACATACATACATAAGGAGACACACACACACACACACACATGCAGGCATATGTACACACTCGAGGATTAACCCTCGAAACAACATTTAGACACTCCTTTCCTGCCACTAAAGAGTTCATAAAAATTCTGCAGTAAATAAGCACACCAAATTCTTGATAATAGACTCACAAACTACTGTATACCGTAATTACTTCGACAACATACGCCAACTACAGGTTGCTGAAGATAGTTATCGAGGATTTAAATCGCATTGTCAAACACACACACATTGTGTGACAGAGTAGTGAGTAGCTTGTAGCACATGTCTGACTATATGACTATATACCTTCGGGTAATTACACATACAAACATGTGGAGATGCAGACACAGTCTGTCTGTATCACTCAGGATGAGACTCTTGTACGACCGCCATAACCATCAGTACTGCACACAGAGACACTGCACACTCTCAATAAAAGAATCCAGTGACATAAGCGTGCATACAGCTGTAAGTCTTAGTTACTGTGAATGGCGCAACCGTTTTTGTTCAGCTTGCCCATCATCCTTACAGTGAGATCCTCTTTACCAACGCAAATGCAGGAGAGAGGGGGGATTAGGAGAGAGAGAGAGAGCCATCATAATTCTAATGGGCTTGTATTAATAACACTAGAAATATACACGAAAGCAAGAACCTCTAAGAATTTTTTATACCCATAACGATTATAACATACGGGAGGAAGGATAAGAGGATGGAAATTTGAAGAGCGATGTTGTCTGAAACATAATCTGTAGGTAGGCAGTTGTTGCCCCGCTACGAATGTGCTCATTCTTACTTTTTTGGTTACCTTACCTATTGCATTCCCTTGAGTTGCTTCAATCCATCTCTCTTTACCTCTCTCTCTCTCTCTCTCTCTCTCTCTCTCTCTCTCTCTCTCTCTCTCTCTCTCTCTCTCTCTCTCCTGCTCGTTTCCCTCTCCTGCGTCTCTCTGATCTGGTCAGTCAGACAAAGAAAGGAAAAGACTTGAAAGAGTCAGAAAAAAAAGTTGGGATGATGAGAATGCTGCTGCTGCTTTTGGCTCTGGGTTTTAGAACCTCTCACTGTCTGGGACTGCACGTATTATACCCAGACTTTACTCAAGGTAGATGATATATTTGTAGTGAAATCTTCCATATCTGGTATACACAGTCCTACACAATACACAATACCCAGACTTATTACGTGCATTATACCTTATTGTTAAATCAAGCTGACTCATGGATGTGAACGTGAAGTTGGGGGATACATACGTGTAACAAAGCCACGTATAAGTACAGAGAGTCTTATTGGACGCGTATCTATATCCGTGCATCTGTATATGCACGTAATAACTCTTCCTCCTACTAATAGCATATGAGATTCTCTTAGCATTCTTGAACTGCGGTGCTAAACTCCTGCTACCCTTTCCCTGTGTGTAATAGCCCGTCCAATTTTAACATATTGCCTCATCCTTTTGGGCCACGAACTATTACTACAAGTGTGATAAGTAATGAAAACTGTAAGTTGGGTTGATGTGCGTGCACTCACAATCAGACTTGTGGTAATAACGTAATAAGTAGTAAGGATCCGTAAGGAAGACAGACGGGAAAACGTGAAGCCTGAGTCTGACTTCTTTTCTAGTACTTCTTCTTCTGACACCCTTGGCCGTAAATATACTTATGGACATTTGGGCTCGGACGTGCGGAGCAGAAAGAGAGAGGGTATCTCTTGCGTATTTATGTATTTTATCATGAGAGCGTTCATGCTTTTACAGTTTGTGTATTTCAAGTAAGGATAAATAGGTATTTCTCAATGTCCAAAGTTCTGAGCGAGGACAGCTCCTCTCCTCTGCCTTGTATGTACACATTTTTTGGGACGCTACAGATGCTCCAACTCCCGACTCTCCACTGATTGTGAGTGCCACATACGTAATGTAAAGAATGCATTCATGGAAGAAGAAGGAGAAGTAGCCATAGCTCCGTACGACTCAAGAAAGCCATATGTAATTTAAGCTACATATAATATCAACTACCACACCACAACCTATTCAGCCAGGTCTGCACCAGCTCCTCTTGTTTCTTCTTTTAAGTTATATATACAGTAACCGTAGGTAGTTGGGTTAGTATATAAAATATAAAGTTCTTTAGTTGTTGAAAAAGTCGACTGACTTTTGTACTGCTGACTTTTTCATGAAGGGAGTCGACAAAACCAAGAGAGAGAGGAGAGAGAGAGAGAGAGAGAAGTTTGAGTTTGTTCGAACCTCTAAAGCGATGTTCTTCTTCCTCTCCTCCTTCTCTTGGTGGAACACAAAACATACTGATGAACGGGGCGAACAAGCAGGTTTGTACAGTCGGCTGCCTAAACACAGACCGGAGTACAGTCAGTTTACGAAGGTCGACCAAACTACTTCTCCCTGCTCTTATACTAAACTTCGTTCGAATCCCAACAAGAAAGATAACCAACTGTGCACAGACCTCTCGTATGTATGCTTCGTTACATGTTTTAGGGCATAGATACTAAATGTGCATCCTTATAACCTTTTGAGAAATATTGTGTAAAAAAGACCTGGAATTGCTCTGCTCCAAAGTAGTGTACTTATGTGCTGTGCTGAGGAGAGATAGCGTCCATGTAGCAGGCAATATGGCTTATAACTCCAAAGGTATAAGGGAACGTGTACAAATTACGTTATGACTATTCCCCTGTGTTTGGCACCCACTCACTCTATTGTCATAGCATGTCATATCTTTGACATTGGACTGACCCACCATGGCTGGTGGCATCATTGCATTGAGCGCTCGTCGTAAGGTCTATTAATCAGCGCCAAGTGCTCAAACTGAAGTTTCGTCTTGCGCAACCCAATAGACAAAACAGACCCGAGCTGAATTTTACTTCTGCGCCAGATTTCACCTACCACCCATCTACCACCCCAAAAAGGTACATAGTGGTACATATGTTTTTGCCACCCATTTCCCATCTACCCCCTGAATATCTATCACCTAAATATCTACCACCCAAATATGTACCTACCAAATATCTACCAACCAAATATCTACCACCCAAATATCTACCAACCAAATATCTACCACCCAAATATCTACCACCCAATAAGAATTATGAATTTTTGGATATAATCCGTAATTCCGAGTTTTACTTCGTGCCAAGCATCAAACCTAACCAACCAAAAGAAGGAAAACCTGCAAATGGTATAGTCATTAAAGAGCGCCATGGAAAACTATGTGACCCCAACCTTCAACCTCACATATCTCGGATCGCTAAATATGTCCTCTTTAACTTATAAATGTACCATTATAAGTTAAAATTTATTAAGAATTTGAATTTGATATTTGGGTGGTAGACCGGTGGTAAATGAGTGGGTGGTCGACATATGTATTTCCTTAATTTAATTATTCTAATGGGTATGTCAAAAAGACACCAGCAATGTTTATATACAGTATATAAACTTCTTGGTTGATTTGTAGCCTCAACCAACGGGAACTCTACGTGAATACTTTGATTTTTTGAAAAATCCAGAGATGTCAAATATTGCTCCATGAACGATGTGGAAGCTGGTTGAGTAGTATGTAAAAACCGAAATGACATATTTACTAGTCATAGACCGGACGGTTGGACTCACTCACCCTGTCATTCCATCTCACACAGAGTACAGCTGGGATACACTGACTACAGGGATGAGAATTTGTACACGTTCCCTAAATACAGAGAGCGTGTGTTTATGTACCCTCATAGGGAGGATATATAGGGGAGTTTTATTCGAAAACGGTTAGGCATATATAAACACGCATATGAGAGGCGAGAGGGAGATAATATGTGCATTTATACAAAATACACACACACATATCACAGTAAGCTTTTATGGCTACCATAGGTTGCTCTTCTACATGGATTAGAAAAACTATGTTTATGAAGGGAGGCAAAAACTTTATCTTGGGTAGGTACATATGTAGTATATGTACGTGCTCCTCCATCCAACATATGATTACATTTTGTTCTAGCGTCAAGTTTGCCTCTACTTATACCATATCTTGTGTAAACTACTAAAAAAACGTTCACGTTGTTGTACACAGTACACACACACACACACACACACACACGCTCTCACACTCACATATGTACATAGGCACACACACACAAATAGACACATGCACAGGCACAGTGTACACCCCAGTGCAGTGAGCTAGGGCATATATATGTACCTTTCAGTAATGTACACTTGAGCTTTCTTTCCATCCAACTCCCTGCCACAGTTATAGCGCAACGGAGCGATAAGTAGATTTTAGGTATGGTGCAGTAGTAATAGATGTGGTGGTGTTTTATAACAGCATGGGTAACGACTTGCATGTATTTCCCTTCACATGACAGCATGGATACGGATTCCTAGTCAGTCGTCGAGAGGAAGAAGGAATCATATTTTCCATACACCAATCCCACAAAGCCTGCATATTTAGTTCGCAGAGTGAAATTGTAATTTTCTGTTCGCAGTAACAAAACCAGGGTATATACGTACTTGATAATCCTGCTTGTTTCTCAAAGGAGGATGATGATAGTCTTTCTCTTTCTTGTCTCTCTCTCTCTCTCTCTCTCTCCCTCTGGTTCTGGTACTCTAGTGGTAGTAGCTCTAGCTCTCCACACTCTGAACACTTACACACTTAAGGAGACTTTACAATACAATAATAGTTGTTGCATATTGCATCCGCATATACAAAGTTATGTGCAGATGAGTTGCAAGGGGAGAATGAATATCTCAAGTGACGTTGCTTGGGAGAAGAAGGAAAATACTTAAATACGAAATGCTACAAATGCAGTAGCTGCGGTGGTCTCTCGAAAATCCAGTTTTACATATTATCTGATTCTCTTTGTGTTTCTATTCTTCTCTGAGTCCTCCTCCTTTTACTAGCACACTTCTTTTCCAATTACTACTTGTTTTAGGGAAACGCATTTCATATTCAGGACGCTTCTAGTCCACACTTGGAAACTAAACAGGGAGAAGGGAGATACAGACGTAATTATGTATATAGAGATATGGACGGTCTAGAGTAGTGGAGAGAGGAAGCCCACTGAGAGAGATTCAAACCATTTTATCGACTTTACTCCCAGGCAACATTTGAAATGTAAATGCCGTAATCGCATTTCAGAGTATATTTCCTACTGAAGGCAGGAGTTTATCTAGCAATTAATGTAATACAGTTCTATGTCAACAGCAATTATATTAGACAAGACTTACACTTTTCTCTTTCAGTCAATTTGACTCCATGAATTTTATTTGCCTTCACTTTATTATTCCCAAGGAGAATCCGTCACAAGTTTTGAGCAACTTTGTGCTTCTTCAGACACAGGGATAAGGACCAACTTCATGATAAGCCCTGGAATCATTCTCCTGTGCTATTGTTTTAACTTTCCGGGGGAAGTGGCCATCTGTCAGATTAGAGAATGAGAAAGGTTTAGGGATAAATTAACCTGGCTCTTCTGATGAGTGTAGTTTCTACATTTGACTCCAGCAGCCTCTCCAAAACCTCCTCCTGATATTGATAATCCGCTATTTTCTAAAGGACATTAATTTTTAAGTTATGTCTCCCCCCAGAACAGCAATGTCTTGAGTGAGTTTCATTTTCACAAGTTTGTCTGCGGTTGAGGGTACTCAAGTACAAGGGGAAAGCATTTTCAGTTCCACTCCCTGATAATCCTAGACAAAGTTGTATTTCGTGTGCAAAAAGGTATATGCATGACTTTGCGACAGGATAACTGTAATGGGATTCTGGTCGCCCGAATGTATCACGCATCAAACGCTGACTAAATACACATTTGTAGTGGAGTGATAAAGGAAGAGTACGCTGTAATGTGGGTTACAACTATGCACTTGTAATGTTTTACGCCTGCATTCTGCACTTTCATGTCGGGCATACATAGACAATGACAGTATTTGATGAGGAATGAAGCCTATGGAATAATGAATGCACATGAATACCAGGCTTTAAGGTGGGGCTACAGAAGGCACTATTCCTTTTCATGTTAACATTCAGAGAGAATCCTTGATATTCGTAGGGAGGCATTCTTGGTTTGTTTATCGGAACATTTTTATATACTGAATGTGACACACAGTAGCAAGTCGTACTAATATTTGTACTTCACGCAGAGAGAAGTTGCCATCAGCGTGGAGTAGACTTATGTATGGAGAGCCTCTATACTCTGGCACTCCGTTTGCATAATTCTGTAACCATCGATAGAAGTTTGGTTCCATGCGCTGCAGTTACTCCGGCAATACATAAGGGTGGGGGATTGTCACGAGTTAGGTGAATAGATGCTATTTTCGTGATAATGTTATCTCCTCGTTGATATACATATATGCGTCTAGCCCTAGTTATGAATTGCATGCAAGTGTTATAGGTGAAGTTCCCATTAATGCTTAGTGGATTGTAACAGACTACTACTACACGACAGAAGTAGGCACATCCAAAGTTATATGCTCTCCTGATGCAGTCATTTGTAAAGCTGAAATGTAAAGTCATTATTTTCAGACGCATATTTCCCTGTTTTACTTTCCCCCCCAATAAGAATGCATTTCGGCCTGCATAATATATTGCTCTCGTCCCAAAGACGAGATGAACAAGTTGTTCAGGACCACCAGAAGGAACACCCTGACTTGCATTTGTGTTCAATGATCCTCAATCGAATACATTTCCCTCAGCTAATTGTAATAGCTGTAATCAAGTGAGACTTCCCTTGGGATTGCGTTCTTGCAATTATGCACAACCACATATTTATTGTGTGTGAATCCTTGAGAAAATTAAACTGGTATGCGTTTTTTTGTAAAACATGTGCGATAATATTTTGCTTGAGTAATATGCGAAACTGAATTTGACTTTGAGCTTGAGTTTATCGCTTGTGTGTATCTCAAAACTTACGTATCAGCAGGGCTTGTAAAGTTTCTTTTATTCCCATGCACACAAGGAACTAGTGTTTAGAGTACATATCAAGGGTGAAGCGATGCATTGAGTTGGAGTTACTCACGTATGCTACAAAAGCTCTGCGTATGACATTGAATTAAAAGCTCCTAAAATATTTTTCCTTGGTAAGGATTATTTTCCAATGTGTGAAATATATGCTTTACTTTCACTACAGCACTTCCAACCTTCTATAAAGATGCTAAAAGACCGTAAATACTTTGAAAAATTGGCAAGGGACGGAGAGCGTCTGGTGATAAGCAAACATTGAACTGTCCGTGTAAGTCGTTTACCTAGTTTACAGTACTCTTTTACTTCACTGGCATCACCACACAGAAAAACTTGGGTTGGAGTTAAATGTGACACGATCTTCTGTCTGTATACTGTACACATGGAGTACGTCCTGTGACAAATGACTGCATGTTTTTTCACAGCTGACAAATGATTGTAGAAAGAAAATCAGTAGAAACTGAATCTACGTCGTGGATGGTGAGTGTCTTGGATATCTAAACACTATCTCTGGATCTTTTATTTTTCTATGGTGGAGTTCCAGTGGATGTGCATAGATATATGATACTTCACTTACCTTACTCATGTCTCCAAAGCCTTAATTCCCGGCTCAAGTTGAACATCATTTTCTTTGGAGTAGGTACCCAAATTTAATAGAACCAGATTATACCTATTTTTAGACTCCCAATTAGTGAAAGTAATAGTAGCTATTTGTTACAACAAAGCAATTTTAATAGAAGTCATTTCAATAGCTGACCAGGACAACACGATCAAGTCGTGTAACCTTAGCCTCAATTTAAGTACAATGCAAATTTTAATAATGCGCATCTTTCCCCCTTAATTTGCGTACGTATGTATTTACCATATTGTGAAGGAAGGTGTGGGAATGGGCGTACATGGGAAAACATGTATGGCTATTCCATGCATGGACAGGCTTGTAGAATTCTGTCAAATTACAGACGCTACGACATGTTCAAATCAATCAGTATCAGCTATCGCCCAAAGGCAATAGAGTTTGCACGAAATTATGTAGGAATTCCCTGAGCAAATTCCGATCGCAAATGATTCTAATGCGATTAAAAATGCTATTGTTAAGGTCATTGCAATTCTAAGCTATGAAATAATTACTATAATCCTGTTCATTGACGAACAATATAACATGGGTGAGGTAGTAGTTCCCAGTACGCACACTTTTTTCCATGCGTAGGTGCAGCTGTCTTTGTCTAATAACTCACCTTGATTTCCACTCACTTGGCTTTACAATAAAAAAAAAGCGTTTCCTCTGAACTCACATGACAGTGGGAAATTATACTAGTACTAACTAACATAAGTAAGGCTCACGATCATTACACAATTCTTTACTCAGCGAGCAGCTCTTGAGAAGTTGAGGACTGACGCCTGTCACTAGCGGCATTGAAGTTAATTATATTATTAGTTAGAAAATAATGGATCTCATATTAAAGGGATACTATTTTTTTCCTTATTCAAATACTGACTCAGGACAGCAATCAAGAAATGTCTCCAAAAATACTACACAAAATAAAATTGCATCATCAGAAAAGCTCATCGGCAAACTTCTGTATCCCAAGGATGATTATTTTGTCATTAGAACCATTATTGGTTTACACAGTTATACAACCCAGAGTTTACACTCTAGCATTTGGAGCGACTTGATGGGGTAAATGTAAATGACAAAAAAAAATGAAATTCTTCAAGAACACAAACAATTTAATCTTTCTGGCGTCAACGCGACTGAATTTCTTGGCTCTCAAGGGTGTGTAATAGCGACTCTTATGAAAATTACAAAAATTAAAAACCATGAGGACTCATAAATATAACATCACATACATGGGCCTGTGTGAAAAAGTAAAGAACGCAGTTGCCTGTCTTAAGTCAAGAAAGAGATATATCTAAATATGGCTGGGTTGTGACAGCTCTTAACTGATAATGTAATTTACAATAACAACAGTAAAGAGTTGTTTTCCTTTAAAAATGCTCCCAGAAAGAAAAAAAAAAGAAGTGAGGAAAAAATGTTGCGATTACTATACCGAGAAGTTGAGCCACTAGATATGTTTTATATAATTATAACTATGTATCCATTTCTCTTCCCGACGTATAGATATATTTAAATGCACAAAAGGACAGTCCTCCTATCGCTTGCCATCTTCCCCTTGCTGAGACGAGCAGAACAGTAGAAACGGTTACTCAGCATAATACGAAGGAACTTGTTATTAACATAAATAATTATTTGTGTGTACGTATGTGAGGAAATCACTACTCAATGGCATTCTTTTGGAAGCTGTCAAGTCAAGTGCATCCCTGACAAGAGATTCTTGAAGTTGTGAAAGAAACTCAGAAAAAATAAACTAAAGTTGATACCTTATATCCCACAAACTGCAACCCCACCACTCCTGTCAACACAAGAATCGAAGTCATTTATTTGATGGAGAGAGCTACATTCATTTTATACGCTCATATTTAAATCCTACAAACAAATGTGCACCTTATACAGAGAAGGAGCACGTTCATGAGACACTGAGGGAATAGAAATACATGAGAGACCAACAGGGAAAAAGGGGAAAACAGGCTCACTTTTGATGTTCGCATAGACTTTATGCACGGAGAGGGTGTTTACAATAATGATATGTAGCTATTAAACTCTTGGAAGTGTGGACTTGTGGAGGGTATATGTGTACACTCATTTTCACAAGATACATCAATGTAGTTCACAATTTTAGGGAGACAGACTATATGCTGTAAATAGTAAGCCAAAGGAAGGAGAGCAGAGCAAAATACACGTACGAAAGTAATTCTGCGATGACTTATATTTGATTTGAAACACACTCTTCTACTTGCATACATGCTTTTACTCACATACTCCCTTGCCTCTTGCCTCTGTGTATATTATACTTCACTGCAGAGAGCAAAAACGATGGTAGGAGTGTAGGAGCAAGAGAGAGAGAGAGAGAGAGAGAGAGAGAGAGAACGAGAGAGAACGAGGGAGAAAGAAAAAAAAACTTGTACGACTACTTCAACCCAACTTGGGTAAGTACAGGCGGACTCTAGACCGAGCATGTAACTTTACGTTTAGACATTTTATTTGGGTATGTTCACCATTACATCTTTCTCTCTCTCAACTCGTTATAGGAGAGCAATATTATATTATCATATATAGGCACTCAACAAAGCCTGAGAGAGAGAGAGAGAGAGAGAGAGAGAGAGAGAGCGAGAGGGGGGTAGCTGGTAAAAGATAGCCATGGCAATCCAGCAAGATCCACTACGATTCATATGCCTCCACGAACCCTACGTACATACTCAGTAAGTACCTCTGCCACCGTCCTAGTAGTGCAGTGCTTTTACACACAACAGAAAGTTTCTATTGCAGGGTTACATAGCCGTCCCAAAGTTTAAAGTAAATACTTATAAGTGGAAAGAAGCTGCTTACTACAGCATATTCCCAACATTGTTACATCAATACGCGGTATTTATACGCGGTGACTCAGTCCCAGAACTTCCACACATCTCGTATGCAGGCAGGAACATTCTCTCCTTTTTCCTTCTTTTTTACTCCATATTAACGTAGATACTTATTGTTGCTGAAAGTAAAGAAATATTCCTATCGTGTGTGTGTGTATGTGTGTATGTGTGTATGTGTGTATATGTGAGTGTGTGTGGCTCTATAAGTGCAGCTACTTTCTGCCTCCTGGTTATGTATTAAATTCTATATGCAACCTCTCCGAGTCACCCGTCTCTGCTCTTCAAATGTGCAGAGTTTTATAGAGCCTTTTCAAGTCAACCTAAATATGCACTGTGACAAGGTTCCAGAGAATATATGACTCTGGGAGGATAAACGAAAATAGCACAAACGTAAATATTTTACTGGATTTAGTTGTAGTAGGATAAAAAAAACTCGAGTCTTCCAGCAACGACGCAGATTACAAAAGTATATATGTATCCATGTAGAATGTGTGACTCATAATTTTCTCTACTTTATCATCTCAAGTTTACAAAGGTTTTCCAATTATTTACTCACATGATTCCATTACTTTCTCATACCTGCCTTCGTCTCACTTGAATGGCTTTACTGCGTGTCAAACCGTCATGATCAACAGTGTACTTCCTCTGTAGTCGATGATAGGGAATGATGCAATCCGATGAAACCATTCCTTTTAACTCTGTCAATACTACTCAATGGGATGATTTTAAAAGGATGAGTTCCACGGTCAGAAATTGACGATAATCATCCCTAATAAAGCACGATACATCAATTATGTCTAACTTGAGGAAATTATTAAACGGATTATAAAGTATCTACATAAACTTGTTAACGATATGCTGAGTGGGAGTAAATTACCTCCTGAAATATTCATGAGTGTGCATATGTACACATGTCAGTTGCAGGAAAACATGAGGCTCAGAGTTGTAATTATCGACTTAAACCTACTAATTACTCCTACTCAACTCCCATTTAGAATAATTATTCAAAGTGGAGGAAGGAACAACCATCATGAAGTCGATTCCTTCCGTACGGATCCTTTCAGTACCAGAGTATTCCATTCAAGTATCAAAGCATATTTCTCGCTTCCCATTTTATTTTCAAACTTTCGTGATGACCTCACAGCTTCAATAGTGACTCCAGTTTTTAAAAAAATAGAGTATTGTTCATCAATCATTGATTTGTTTACCAGCAAATTCCTACATGGAATAGCTTCTACAACTAACAACAAACGAAAAGTGAAGTAATGCAGTGGAAAAATCGAGAGCTGGTGAACAGAAATATATTAATTTCCGCAGAAGCCACATGTGTCAGAGGAACTAAAAGTATTTATGTTTGATGTTTACGACTAAAATCCTTTTAAGTTAACAGTGGGTTGTTTGTGAACATGCCCCCCCCTACACGTAATCATATCTGTAGGATGTTAGTTGCTCCACTAATTTGAAATTAATTCATTTGAAAGTAGAAATGAATCCTCAACAATAGTACTTCTGTAAAACTATCAATTGTAGTGTTATTTCTGTCCATTAAAGGCACACATAATCCTTAATGCTCTATCGCAATGAACCAATACGTGCGTGGTACACAGTGCACTGCAAAAAATAAAACAAGTCTGAGAAAAAGGTAAAAGCTCCATTACTGAACGTACGTTATGTTCCATATTGCAACACACTCCACACTCCAGTGGAACCCCGTTTTAATAGGAATTCTTCCTGCCCTGATACATAGGGAACCAAAGGAGAGACACATTCATCAAGATTGAGTAGTCTGTTGGTGTAGTATGGGAAAAGAAAACAACCCTGCAAGGAAGAAATGTGTAGACAAGAAGTGTGAGATACGGAAGATACATTGAACTTGTACATAAGCAAAGAGCTTATCGTCAGTTGATGGTTCTCACACATACTACGCGCACACGGAAGTTTCAGTGTGAACGAGTGATAGGTCTCTCGTACATCGTTTTATGGCATTGGGGAAAGGAAAAAGCTACATATTTGGTACATGCTGAGCCGTATGTATGCTCATGAGAAACAAGTTAAATTACTTTTTGTATGCCCACACTATGTTTTCAGCTCGAGATGACTTTATGTGTAGCAGAAAATAGAGGATACCGTTTGTATGGGTGAGAAGAGACCCTCCACCATTTAAGGCTCCAAAAGATGTTATGATTCTGATACCATCACAATACACTACACAAACTTTATATGTAGATACAAGGATTCATGAAATACAGTTCAGTTCAGCTAGGCATGAAAAAGCCTTATGCGTGTAAGTAAGGTTTGGAGGCCCCTACAGATTTTACAAACTGTACTGGGCTCTACATTCACAGGAGTAATATAGATACATACATACATGTAGTGCTGTAATTTGTCCTTTTAGTATTGTATTGTACTTTGGCGAAAAGTACAAAAGTAGTACAACTAAGATATTGTTTTGTACTCCGAGTTTTGTTTTTGTTTTGTACTTCTATCAGATTGTTTTTGTTTTTGTACAATCTGTATTGTATTGTTCTAAGGTTCTAGAAGACGCTATAAATTTGCTAAAGTGATAGTTGTATCTGAGTTCAAGAGCACGTAGGAATTGATTTGTCCAACTTTTGTTGTTTAAAAATTACGTGAAAGAACAAAAAACCAGTCATTGACTAATCTCCCATAAGAGATGCATTGAATCTGTTGACGGTCGAATTTTGAAGGGTGCAATTCTGTGGCACCAACCCATTTGTGAATAATCCCTGTAATAACCACATCGTAATTTCCAGAACAACATAATTTAATAAACAATATTCACTACCATTGCTTAAAATTAGGATGGATAGAGTAGACGCTTGGGCTCTGATATCTATATTTTCAATTTGCTCAGCCGTTGGCTTTTACCACCTATTTCATCGATGTAGAAATGTCCCCTATGCGTGGACTACATTTACAAATCGCATAGCTCGTTTGTTAGACTAGGTCTTTTGTCTTTGTTAGACACAGACTAGATTTATCCAGGTCAACATTTAAACCATACGGTTAGCCAATTTTATTGATCAGTACCGATTCATTGGTATCATATCTGATGCCATTGAATTGTCATTAGCCAGTGTTGATTTAATTCGTGACCTTTTTCATGACGTCTTACTAATCCACATTACATGTAACCTACAACTAGTACATCTTATCGGTGGCGTCTAATAATCAATATAATAATAATAATAATAATAATAATAATAATAATAGGGTTTTATTGGTTGATATAGTGGCCTCAGCCGTTACAACATTCAATAATCAATATGGTAACAGTCAAAGTCATGCAACTATTAGTGACACAGTAAGGTCAATCTGAGGTCATGTGACTACTAGTGACACAGTAAGGTCAATCTGAGGTCATGCAACTATTAGTGACACAGTAAGGTCAATCTGAGGTCATGTGACTACTAGTGACACAGTAAGGTCAATCTGAGGTCATGTGACTACTAGTGACACAGTAAGGTCAATCTGAGGTCATGTGACTACTAGTGACACAGTAAGGTCAATCTGAGGTCATGTGACTACTAGTGACACAGTAGGTCAATCTGAGGTCATGTGACTACTAGTGACACAGTAGGTCAATCTGAGGTCATGTGACTACTAGTGACACAGTAGGTCAATCTGAGGTCATGTGACTACTAGTGACACAGTAGGTCAATCTGAGGTCATGTGACTACTAGTGACACAGTAGGTCAATCTGAGGTCATGTGACTACTAGTGACACAGTAGGTCAATCTGAGGTCATGTGACTACTAGTGACACAGTAGGTCAATCTGAGGTCATGTGACTACTAGTGACACAGTAGGTCAATCTGAGGTCATGTGACTACTAGTGACACAGTAGGTCAATCTGAGGTCATGTGACTACTAGTGACACAGTAGGTCAATCTGAGGTCATGTGACTACTAGTGACACAGTAGGTCAATCTGAGGTCATGTGACTACTAGTGACACAGTAGGTCAATCTGAGGTCATGTGACTACTAGTGACACAGTAGGTCAATCTGAGGTCATGTGACTACTAGTGACACAGTAGGTCAATCTAAGGTCATGTGACTACTAGTGACACAGTAGGTCAATCTGAGGTCATGTGACTACTAGTGACACAGTAGGTCAATCTGAGCTCATGTGACTACTAGTGACACAGTAGGTCAATCTGAGGTCATGTGACTACTAGTGACACAGTAGGTCAATCTGAGGTCATGTGACTACTAGTGACACAGTAGGTCAATCTGAGGTCATGTGACTACTAGTGACACAGTAGGTCAATCTGAGGTCATGTGACTACTAGTGACACAGTAGGTCAATCTGAGGTCATGTGACTACTAGTGACACAGTAGGTCAATCTGAGGTCATGTGACTACTAGTGACACAGTAGGTCAATCTGAGGTCATGTGACTACTAGTGACACAGTAAGGTCTTGCGACCTCAAATTGACCTTATTGGGTCACCAATAGTCTCATGACAGATTACGGTTTTAAGGGGCGCATGACCTATACTGAAACTTGGTGAGTAACTAGTAGTAAATCACCTATGATTGACTTTATTTGCGCATTAATGGTCACATGACACTAGAATGACATACTCAATGTAAGTGTATATTTTATATGGGCGATAGTAGGCGAATCTACCAATAATTAGTCAATGCCCAGTTTTTGTGCTTTGACGTGTTTTTCACGATTCCAATTACACAAATCAATTCCTATGTGCTCTAGAAATCTATTACAACAATCACTTTAGTAAATTTCTAGCGTCTCTAGAACCTTGGAACAATACAATTTGGATTGTATTGTTTTTTTCAATTCCTGTTTTGTTTTTGTTTTAGTTTTGTATCTTGAAAATGGATATTGTTTGTTTAGTTTTGTACCAAAGACAAAAACAATACAAAAGTACAAAACTAAACGAGTACAATATTACAGCACTACATACATGCGCAGATCCAAGGGGAGACAAATAAATACCACGAACACCGCTCACTTACAAATGCAGTCTGGGAAATATATTGAGCTTTTGTAGGCCCCAGCATTATAGTACAGAGCGTTGTTTGTTTGTAAAATGGTTGTGCAAGACTTTGTGCATACATGACAGTCGAACTAAGTATACGGAGGTAATGGTGTGTCGAGTGTATCCGCCCGCACCTTTTACTTGCATGTAATTTAGCGCATATTATATATTATGCAAGTAGTTGGGATGTACACATACAGGAGGGACTACAAGCAGAGTAAAGTGATCCAAGAGTACACACATTATACATACATATAATACGGACGGACTGCACTGTTAAAATATGCATTTGTCTTACATGTACGAAACTGAGGGGAAACTATGGAAAGTAGAGTTAGATAACTGGAAAGTCGAGCGAGAGCTTACGTCTCTCTTTACTCTAAACAAGTAACACTTGTGAGTAGCGTATACATACTCAGAGACTACCCATTGCATTGCATAAATGCGTTATTCAAGGCAGGAGTTTCGTAGATATTCGATAGTGATAAAAGAGTGTGCGAGTGCGGTACTTAAGGTGGAGACGTAATTTGGGTTCACATTTCACAAGCACATAGTTCGTCCGCATGCACCAGTAAAAAAAAACTCTTTTTGTAGTTCAAAGTTTGTCTGCAGAGGCCTACGACAATACGAATTCACACATTTATACAGTATGTCGTGCTCAACCTGTATTATATGCGTCTGCCTCAACTGGATGAACATCGTGCTCTATATACATACACATAACTTTTCCCTACGTTCCGCGCTCCCACATTGTAAACATTGAGAATACATAGTCCCAAGTTTGAAAAAGCGTGTGCATGCGCTCGATAAAATCTAAATGTTCAAAATACTTCAAGTATACCTAAAAGGTCCAACAGACCTACAAGCAAAACTTTACAAGTTGAGGAAAAGTTTTCCTACAAATCTCTTTTCGTTCACAGGTTTTCATACCTAATATTTTTTAGCCCAGCAGAAAATGCATTCTGCAATAGTTTTTTCTCCATTCATATACATGGCTGGGCGAGATCTCCGGTTCCTAATCCGATCTGCACGGATTTCCTTTGCAAAAATGATTGCAATTTTTAATTAATTCCATCCAAATTACTGGATTTATTCCTTTCAAGTCAAATAACTGGGGGCTGGTCGGAACGCATGTGAATGTAAAATACTTGCGTTGAATTTAAATGTCCTTTGTGCATATTAGTAAACTTGATTTCTTAACTCAATGCTAATATGATTTGTATGGTGTATGTACGTACATTGTCATCCAATTCCTCCGGATTCCACTTGAGAAGGGCACCGCCAAACTTTTTTTTCACAAAGATAGTGAGTCTTGGGAAATGACTAAAATGATTAGCACAAATTCCAGAACATTAGCACCAAGAGTTGTAATGAGTGTTATTCATAGAACTTGTGGTATGAGACGTCAACCCAACTCCACTATCAGTAAAGTTGATACCAATAAACCTAGCTGCAGGACCTTCTTGGGAACTCGACTCATTCGAAAGTTTTAAATAGTTTGCAGGCTACACCGGAAATAACGTACATATCTGCATGCATCTTACATATTTTGTTTACGACTTGTCTCCCCAGTCCCCATCAAATAAAGTTTTGACAATTTGTAACCAGAGTTTTCACTACGTGGATATACCGCTCAAAGTTACTTTTTAAAGTCACAACCATCTCAATTCACCGATTGAGGAACAGAGTAACCAATTATAACTTTCACAAGTACGTACATATACTTTGAGTATTAGCAAAAAGTTATTAATGGTCAAGGGAAAAACAAATGGGACGGAGAATTTGAGCATACATACGTACACTCGGATAAGTTGACATTCGTTTGGATACTGTAGATTAGATTGCTACATTCATCAAAGGTGTTAACTACAGTGGCGGCGTCAGAGTAAAATAAATTTAACTTTATGAGTAAAAGAACAAAGGAAGTCCAGTCAATTATTCTCAACACCCTAGCCGTCGTTGTGGGTAAAATAAGGCATGAATTTCGTGGAAGGATTGTTTTGTTTTTGTACTTCCAACGATTACGCACTTCCATGCCCCATTTTAACCTTGTTTCTAATGAACAGCACTTGGAAGTGCACTTTTCAACCCAATATACCACATTGTCAAGAACAGTTTCATTTTAAGTTCTCAACGACCTTTGTAAAAGTACTCCATAAAAGTTTATATCAACCAAGTGTAACTCAGTAATTCAGTTGCCTTTGCAGACAACTTTCCATGTGAAGGTTCTCATGACATTTAAAGAACTTTGTTCTTTTTGCTCTTAAAAGTACTGTCAGTTCAGTCAATTGAACGGCTCATAGTAACATTACCAGACGCTTCATTATCAAGGCTCAAAAACCTTGGGTGCACTTATACAAAAATGCACAGTCAGTATGGTCCTGTAAATTCAGGGTATGGAAATTATTTTAATTAGCAAGTCTCAAAATATATTTTCACAATGACCCGATGAAATATGATATTTTCACACTGGCATAACATGTTGTTGTACACGTATAAGACTCGAAACTGTATATATATGCTAATGGAGTGGTTGTGGAGAGAAGGCTTAATTATGAATATAAACATTTGGCTCACCAAAAAGCTTCTCAGACATTTATGTAGAAAACGTGCTGAAAAAATTATGACGAATTTGGTAGATTACTCAGCAAATAGGGACAGCCTTTGGCGAATTGTGCATTTAATTCAATTCATTGAACTATTTAGTTTGCATCTTGTAGTTGAAACAAGGAGTGAGGAGTGTCATGAGTTCACAGCATAAATTAAATAAATGGGTATTTGCATTTTGCAAACGTGCTAAAGTGTTGATTACATAAGCCGGAATAGCACCAACCTCGAGACTCGGGGGGATACATAGTAATTACCTCACAAAATATATAAGAGGTGGGCGACTGTACTTGTCCACGTAAACGGAAGGCTTTATCAGGTTAAACTTAGTACATGCCAAAATGAATATCAGGTGTTGTCAGTGTTCCCCTTGATTGTTCTTGAAAAAAGTGATTGCAAAAGTTATAATGAGTCTAGCATGCTTTAAATACGTGTTGTACTTGTGTACTGACCTTAGCATTAAAATCAGAGTTTTCTAATTTAGCTCAATCAGCAATTCAGCAGACTGTAAAATGTAAACGGAATATAAATATAACCATAACGAAGTACAGTACTTCTAGCAATCACTCGGCTCCTACTGCAGGATTGACTTTTGGAAGCAATTTAGAATTAGTATCTGACAAGCAGTATCTCTGCTGGTAGTGCTAACCAAAAACAGTATGTAGACTACGGCATGCAAGCACGAAGCTGTAGTCGGCAGAAAACATTTGTGAGATTAGGTCTGAACAGGGTAGAAGGATATTATATAAAAATGTTATTGTAGCTTTAGCTAAGAGAAATGCACATGTGGAATTGCATGCATTTACACATGGAAACAACAGACAGGGTGCCCTTTCATATGTAATGTGTTATTTCTGAAGCATAAAAACTGAATTATTGTTCTCGCTTGGTTTCAAATATAATATTTACAACCATTGTTCAGTGATAATTGAGAGGCATCATCTAATGGTATGAAGTGTAGTGGTGATGGTGTGTGTTTAGAGTTTAGAGACATACCTATCTACATATCTGTGTTATTATCTTTCCTTGCGCTTGCGAATGGACTAGGATAAGAAGGACTAATATAAATTGCATAACAGGATGTGTTCTGCCATGCCATGGGTTCCAAATGTCCGAGGATTAGTTTCAAGAGGCTTGACGTTCATTCAATCTGAATACATCGAATTCAAGTGGCGAAGCAGCAAATGCTTACGATTGTACTTTAGGGGTCACGAAAGTGCATTGCATTGTAAGTCTGTGAGGAGAAAAGATTCACTCATGTACGCATGTAGTAAGTACGTATAGCAGGAGATATTTGTAATGATAATAAAAGCAATAATTTCATTTCATGAAATAGTTTCCAAATAATGACTTTCGAATGCCAACAACTTTTTAAGCATAATACAAGAGTCAACATGAGTGCCTAGCCGTCACAACTTGAACTTACCGCCCACTGTAAAGTGACTGAGGAATTAATTGTATGCACGTAATCCTCGAGTAGTATAAATGCAAGTACAAACATTTAACCTTTGCTTATATCTATGCTCAGAATATAATTTTAAGAAAAGTAGCACAATGAAAACATCATACAGGAATGAAAAATGTAAGTGGAAGATGATGGACACTGTGTACTCTCGAAAACATGGACGTTACCTTTAGTGAGAAAGGTATAAGAATCTCCTGATGACTCAAAACCTTGAAGCGTGTATAGGAACGTTTACAAAAGTCTCTTTTTTGACTGATTGCAAATGCACAGCCAAAATCAACTTCCACTCAACTGACAGCCATGTCATTTGGCATTTTTCTAAATTCGCATTACTAGTCTAACTTGTTGGTTATGCTGATAACGTTAAAATGCGGCTATGAATGACGACGATGAGTCAAATGATGAATAATCGTGTGAATGCAAATGCAGTAAACATTTCATGCATGAATAATAACCCCAAGTTTATTCCAACCTGTGCGAATGCTGAAAGAACGGATGAATTGCAATGCAAACTACTAAAAACCCAATTCATACCCACAAATTTTATGCCGAGACAAGTTGTTAATTTAAAATCTTCTCTAGCTTGATGTGTAAATGCGAAAAAAAAAAACTATTGGAAAATATTCCCTGTAGCATAATGAGCCAGTACACACAGCACACATATTTACTCCCTACTTCTGTATGCGCTACCCCCATCCTACATAACCGTGGTTTTTCCGACGCACACATTTCCACAAATGAGACTTCATGACCTTTTGTAATGTCGCACTCAACTTGAGCGCTACAGTCCACACTACAGAGCTGATATACTCTAAAACTGTGTGGAGCATACACAATCCAAGAAAAAAAAATCCTTGACAGCCTTTGCTGGTGTTCTGAAACGACAAAAACAATGATCTTGTCGCAATTAAGTGATAAAAACCTCACATAACAAGGCATGTTCATATATTTGCTCCAAGTTTTACATTTCCACTCTGCCAGGAAAAAATACATAACAGTTCTGTAGAGCATACACAAACATCATATGTACCTACCCCAATTTTCTAATATTCATTATTGAATCCAACGGGTCACAATCCATGCACATCACATTCTCGATAAAAAGGACACCTAAAGATAAGCAACTCATATGCACTCCAAAACACCCCACTATACCCTGTCTCTCCCAGTCATAAAACTTGAGTTCCTTTATTCAAGTATTGTGTTACCACAAAAACTTAACCATTCGAACTTGACGACTCTTTTTGATGACCAAAAATCCATATAAAAATATCTACATACACCCTCTCCTCCATACACCACTAACCAATCAGACAATCCTCCAATACTCACACAACCTCTCTCTCTCTCTCTCTCTCCGGCCCAGCCTGCAGTTAATACCTACTTAAATGGCGAGACACAAAAAATACTCTCAAAAGCCTTTCAACAGATAATGATAACATGTGCACATTCATGACAATCACACATGACTTCTCCCTACATATATATATCCCCCCCTATACACATAAATCCACGCACAAATCATACCCAAGTGACAAAATGGCTCAGAAAAATCTGATAACTTTCGATTAGTGAAAAATTGTTAGGAGCTCCTATAATTTACGTACAATAAATCATCCCATCTTGATGAACCCAGTCTCCTCAGACTGTAGCTTCCCATCAAACTATACACAACAACCAACCCACAACTATACACACAACCAACAACTTCAATCCCACAACCAACATCTATACCCAGATAAATAAATACGCGCTATTCCCTCGTCAAGGAGGGACATATACAGGTTTCAACGGAGTTCTCATTTTTAATGAGCGAGCCTCCAACATTTTTTTCCTCTATAAATTCTTTATCCCTTCTGTACATACAACCATGCAAATACTACAAGTATATTCTTTTTACACTGAGTCTTCCGTCCGCCCTATATATAGTCCCTCAAAATGTTAATTTATTTCCTGGAAATATTTCACCCTCTCATAAATTCTATTATTTAAAAAAAAAAAAAACAGCCCACAGTAGTGAAATGACCAAGGGGTTTTTAGGAGACAGTAGACATGAGACGCTTATGATAATGTACAGTAGGTAACCCTGCATATACCTATACACATCCCTACAGAACTGGAACACGTACTGATTGTCAGTGCACTGGAAGGGATGAGCCGTGAACAGTCATTGAGTGAGCCATGAGCCATGTATGTTGAAAAAGTATTAAAGATGGGTGCAACGTGTTCGTGTATGTATCATAATTATAAGTTGTGTGTGAGTATACACTCCGACATTTTTGGTAGGTTTAAACAGCATATATAAGTTTATCTTTTAAAGGATATAAGTACATTTGAACACGATGTTGTTGCTGGTTCCTTTGTTCGTAAACGGTGACGGACGGAGGGAGAGAGGAGTGAGAGAGAGAGAGAGAGAGAGAGAGAGGGAGAGAGAGAGAGAGAGAGACAGAGAGAGAAAAGTTGAGGAAAACAAAAAATTCCGATAAAGAGGCGAAGACTGCCTGTACTTGAGTTTAGGTACAGGCAGCCAGTAGAGGCGGTAGGTTTTAGGTGAGATCTGCCCAAGCTTCTCTTTGGTTTGCCTGATCCCCAGTTCTGCTGACTTGGACGCGAGAAGACGCGGAGTTAACAACGCAACACTGTTGCTCGTCGAATGTTCTGCTCCTTTGCCTCGTAATATTTTTTTTTAAATAAAAAAAAGTTTTCCCTCAGATTTTCAGCTCTTGTGGGGGATCAGGAATATTATAGATTTTGAAAAGTCTAAGTGTTGTGCTCATCCTGGAGTGTGTGTGGAAAGGTTGGGAGTGAGACAGGAATAATTTCTGTACTAAAAGGGAAGTGTGAATTGAGGACGGAGGAAATTGTTGGAGGGAGGACTTGTGGGATTGAAAAGGACTGTGGATTTATCCCTGGATTTATTTGATAAATATAATTTAGCAGAATGATGCAAAATAAGAGGCCGCGTGTGGACGGCGGTCGTGGTGCACTCAATAATGGGCCGATGCATGCACGACCATTAGTGGCGTTATTGGACGGGCGAGATTGTTCTATCGAGATGCCAATACTGAAGGACGTGGCTACGGTTGCATTTTGTGATGCACAGTCCACGGCGGAAATTCATGAGAAAGTTCTAAATGAAGCAGTTGGTGCGCTAATGTGGCATACAATCACCCTCACCAAAGAAGATCTTGAGAAGTTTAAGGCACTTCGAATAATTGTTCGGATCGGTTCCGGTGTTGACAACATTGATGTTAAAGTGAGTGTTCTTCTTTCTACTGTATGGTTTGTAGGAGAGTGTGATCTGTAATGGAGTCAGGCTCATGTAAAAGAAATTGAAGGCTGTTGAGTGTATAGGATGGAGTCAGGATATGTATAGGAACTGGCTGTTATGATGTTATGGCTCTCTTGACTCAGTGAAGATAGGATGTAGGATTCTCCAGGAGTCTCATCTCATCTCTCTCTGTCTCTCTCTCTCTCTGTCTCTCTCTCCCTCTCTCTGAATCAAGGATACTTGAGGAGGGTGAGTGTGCTTCGGATATGAACAGTGGTTAAATGTTCAGAACCGAGGAGGTAGTAGAGACAGCAAGTACCACGCCATTTATGGATGACGACTACGGACACAGAGGGGTTGTGGATGTGGTTGTATAATAATTTCAGTTGTTTGTGGCTGGGTTTTTTAAATCTGGGATGTACATGAGTTCTCCTGGTGGGTATGAACGTATGTATAGAGGGCTATTGAGAGGAGCTGTTGCATTCAGGATGGAAATTGATGCATTAAAAAAAATTGACTTGTTTACTTACTTGAGATGGGAGCGTGGAGTGGTATCTGTCTTTTGTTGAGATATTATGTAGAACAGGAGTCGTGGGACTCACTGTATGGGGGGAAGTGTGTATGGTGAGAGATGCGTTTAGAGAAATGAGTCCGGTGGGACGGGTGTTATGATGATCGTTTACAAGTTATTGTACAATGTAAAAGTTTTTTGAGGGAGTAATTTTTGTGATCTGAATACAGGCAGCGGGAGAGTTGGGTATAGCGGTATGCAACGTTCCGGGTTATGGCGTGGAGGAAGTGGCAGATACTACAATGTGTTTGATTCTAAATCTGTACCGGCGTACGTATTGGCTTGCCAATATGGTCCGCGATGGGAAAAAGTTCACGGGACCGGAGCAAGTGAGGATGAAACAAGTTTCTTTGATTTGATTTCTTTTCTGACTAGTTGATGCTGTTTGGTTTTGATTGTGTTGTGACTTGAGTAATTTCTTCGTAGTTGGAACTTTACCTGCTTTTGTCTGTCCCAAGTTTATATGGTTGTTTACCGCTTTGCGGGAGGAAAAATTTTCTTTTTATCTTTGGAGCAGGTTCGGGAGGCCGCACAGGGATGCGCCCGGATCCGGGGTGATACCCTCGGCATCGTGGGACTGGGTCGAATAGGCTCCGCTGTGGCTTTACGTGCCAAAGCTTTTGGATTCAATGTGATCTTTTATGACCCCTATTTACCCGATGGAATTGAAAAGAGTTTAGGTGTTACAAGAGTATACACTCTTCAAGATCTTCTCTTTCAGTCGGACTGTGTTTCTCTTCACTGTACTCTTAATGAACACAATCATCATCTCATCAATGAGTACACGCTCAAGCAAATGAGACCAGGTGGGCAGTTTAAAGTCTAACTTGAGAGAAGTTAATTGGAAGTCCCGTTTATGAAAGTCGGGATACTGAAGAAGTAGCTTCCGAGTGCTACCTGATTTGCATTGATGAATGCGAACTAATTTGCAATATTTGCTATTTGGTTTTTACAGGAGCATTCTTGGTCAACACAGCTCGGGGTGGTTTAGTTGATGAAGCTGCATTAGCAGCGGCACTTCGAGAAGGACGTATTCGATCTGCAGCCCTGGATGTTCATGAAAATGAACCATTCAATGTGTTTCAGGGGCCACTGAAAGACGCTCCGAACTTGATATGCACTCCCCATGCCGCATTTTACTCAGATGCTTCGTGCACAGAACTCAGGTAAATTATATACAGTTAGTGTCAACTATATTATGGCGTTCTCATTATTTCCTTAGGAAGCTTAGGTTTTCATTTTGGTGTAGTACACGCAAGTATACTTTAATAAACTTATTTGCAAGCTATTGATATAAAACAGGGGTTATATTGGGGTTGAATGATCGTAGTTCTGTATATATTTTGGAATAAGTTCTCTTACAGTTAAGCAGACTATTGTAACTTTTACCGGTTCTCAATCTTGTTGTTGTTCTTTAATAGGGAAATGGCAGCATCAGAAATTAGACGGGCCATTGTGGGTCGGATACCAGACTCTTTAAGAAATTGTGTCAACAAAGAATATTTTATGGGAGGCTCCTCGGGTTCTGGAGGAGCTGGATTTCCCGAAGGCCTGAATGGAAGTTACTATGCCGCAGCAGCAGCAGCCGCTGCTGCTGCTGGTGGAGCTGGAGCTGCTCTTCAGGCGGCTCATTCTACAACTGACAGACTTACTACCAGTGAGTCAGGAAACCAACCGCCACCTCTTCCTCATGCACGGTCAGCAGTGTGAGGAAATTATCAGTAATGCATTTTCTCGTGGCTTATTAATAATATATACTGTTTGCTTACGTATATATCATGATGAATCTACAATATGTACGTACTTATCACAATATATGTTATTAATACATATTTTCAAAAATTTTGTGATCTCGGTTAAAATTAAAAATTTATTTTGAATGGGATCAGGTCATTGTAAGACAGAGCCTGGCTAAAACTTTTAACTTGAATAACTTGAATAAAGCTAGCAAGGTAGGGAAAGTACTCGTGGTTGTTTATTTTAAAATTCTTGTTAAATAATATCAAAGACTCTTTCATGGGGGACAGGTTTTGGTCGATTTGACTTCTTGACAATTTTCAAACCCACCAAACTGGGTCTGGGGCACTATTTTAAGACTACAGAGCAAACAGCCCTACTCTATAATGATACAAAAAGTTATAATTTTAAGAAAACTCAGCCGTCGAATTTATTACAACTTAATGAAACATCCCTTTAACCCCAATTGTAGAAGTTGGTTCTTACTTAAGCCGTAATTATCTACAAATTGTTTATAGATTAATTATTATTATTGTATTAATGAACTTTTTATTATGAAGTGTACCACTGAATTATATGCTGTCATTATTGTAATAATAATTATTGTAAATTATTAGAATGCCTACAAGCAATCAATCATTTGTGTATATCAATCTTGATGCATATCAAACTTGTTCTTTTCTAATAATAATTTGTTTACTCATTTTTGTGTTGCTGTTATAATACCTGTTTCTCTACTCGAATATTTTTTCTCGGTGTATTTACTTAACATGAGCAGGTGATCTGGGTAAATAATACATTCATATAAACTAATTTGTGCATGACGCGAGCAAATTCTGTGTGGAAATTAAGGCCGGGACGAAGTTTTTGTTCCTCAATAATGCAATGACTATATTGCACCAACTTCCTGTTACGCATGCATATAAAGTATGTATTTTGCATAATAGTTGACAGTTGATTTGGTACGGATACTGATGGAATTGATGGAGAAAACAATGAATTTCAACTTCAGCTGAGTAATTCATGCCACCACACATTACTAGTAACAGATTATCTGCACCTGCTACATCTATTTTTACGCCTGCTGATGCAAATAACAGATAGTCATTATATCAGTGTACTGGTGTGGAATGCTTGACTGTGAAAGATCACCATGTATTTATTAGCTGATTGTAAGTTTGATATTGATAAGTAATTCTGTCGATTCTGCCAATACGTTGAGCATATATTTAGTTCATTTGAAAATAAAGTAACATAAACCTACTGAAGAGCAGCTATATTTTTTAGCTTCGGTTGTAATAAGTAATTACCTTTCATAAAATGTCTTGCACCTGTTAGGGAAGTGCTGTAAATCATGATCCGAGCTCTTCCCACTGATGATAACTCGAAATTCCAGTCTGCCATAACTACATTGAAAGTCTGGAATTCCAACTGTGACATGGAATTTATCTAGCCGAGGATTAATATTTTGGAATACATTCGTAATGAAGGTAGTGAATCGAATTAATGCTGTAATTCTTATCGGTTAAAAATAATCATTTTTGTTGTTCATATATAAAGAATTGGAGGGATTTCTTACACGCACATACAACCTCAGTAAAACATCCACTATTACAAAGACACTGAAAATATTTTTTAAATGTGTGTTGGAATCAGTAGTTATGAGATTTGGCAATATCCGCATGGTAAGGTTGG
The DNA here is from genome assembly GCA_947179485.1 of Allacma fusca. Taxonomy (NCBI): domain Eukaryota; kingdom Metazoa; phylum Arthropoda; class Collembola; order Symphypleona; family Sminthuridae; genus Allacma; species Allacma fusca. The sequence continues at coordinate 45,744,102 of OX359249.1, read as the reverse complement.
GAAATCCATTACACATTCGGTGAAAGCAGAAAGCGTAAGGCTTGTTGCACTCTAACCGAAAGAATTTCATACGTGCGAAATATTTTTATTTACCATTTTTTAAATGCAGAGTAATTAAGATATGCTAAATGCAATATATTTCCTAGCTAAATGAATAAGCTGATGGTCAGTACAACGCTGGCATTATATCGTCGTTTTCATGCACTTATGTATGTACAAGAAACAGGATAAATGCATGTGAAATGCAACGTGGCTGTATCAATTTTGTCGTCTAAGCAATAACAAAGGTTGAGCACTGCTTCGACCCTGTGAAGTAATTTTTTCAAGTATAAAAAGGCAAAGTCCTGTTCTCCCCCATCCATGTACATACATACTTTACTAATCTAGGAAAAAGTTACCTCTGGTGAAAAAAAAATTCAGTCCACTACTGTGTGCAAGTAATGCACTTTTTTCGAGTACTTAAACTCATCATGCCAGTTACAGCAGTCAAATGTGCAACTTCATAATATTTCTGCAACACTGCAATTCGTGCTACATAATCCCGTTTGCTTGATCAGCGAATTATTAACAGAAACTGATGAGGTCAGCATTTCTGAAAAGTTTTCAAGAGTATGCCGAAATCAATTTATAATAATAAGTACTTTTGTACTAGAAGTTTTCGTAATAACATTTCAATTCTGCAGCAACTACTTTCCAATCCAAGGTGACATGACGTTGCATCGATCTAAAGCAATGAAGGTTCTACGCAATAAATATTTTTTGAAGCATTGACCCTACGCAATTACAGAATATTTTATCATTTTTATCCTATGAACACCATTTCTAGATTTGTACAAATGTTTGTTTACGGGAATGCCACAATAATTCCTTGGAAATGGAACGGTGTTTTGAGCCCGGAGAAACAAATGTATGATGGACGGATATTTGAACGGTGCCAATGACAGGTGAACGGAATGAAAATATACTTCGGATCGGATACACGTATAATTTTAAAATTTTCTAGAAAAAATATTTACTTATTCTTATATATATATATATACGTTGACAAGCCCCATTAAACAAGGTATAATATATAGTATAATACACTACACATTGTTTCTGTTCCATCTCTGTGAGTCCCCTACTTACATTAATTTATCATTCTTATCGATAGCAATACATTACTTGAGTGTGATTATTGTGAGTGTTACCGTCAATGCCAATGATTGTGATGCTGGTTCGCATGTTGGTAATGATGAGTGTACTTATACTTCACTGTACCGATTATAGTGAAAAGTAAAATATTTTCTAACATTGCAAAATATATGACGTTTTTATCATGTATAGTATAGTAATCTTGTATAAACTAATCACTCTCGTGTAAAGAGTTCTTACTAAATGGATGTCCTTGTACTTGTGTCAAATTAAATCGAAAAGTCTGTGGTGGATGCTACGTTTTATTCTCTTTTACTCCTGTTTATGATCAGTTCAGGTTCACTTTGTCCTTAAAATTGAATAAAATCTGTAACAGTCGTATTTTTAAAAATCTATAAACGTTAGGACTACACGGAAGTTTATGTTTTACTAATTTCCAAACATTATTTGCTAATGACTCCGTTTTGATTTTTTGCAGCTAGTAGCTACTAGCAGTAGTTACGTACATTGAATTTCAGAATTGTTATTATTGTTCCTAGTTCCTGTGTTACATAACGTTGCTATATACAGTTGTTGCTACACTATGTTGTTTACATTCTGATTGGAATACAGGACACATATTTTATGTATGTAAATTATTATTTTCGTGACTTTCAGGACTTAACTGAATATAGCTGCGCTTAATTTTCCAAAGAGATGCCACAGCAATAATATAATTACTTATCTTTCCAATGTACATTATTGTTTCATTACCGGCATGTATTGCATTGATGCATAGTATTTTCAGTTAACATTCTAATGGAGATGGTTAATCACTCTTCTTATCTGCACGGGTTCGCTCCAACCTATGCTCACATTTAGAGTTGACAATAAGCTGCCATGAAAATATTTACTTTAGCTAACAAATATACTAGATATACCTTTTTAATAATAAATAGTCCAACATCAATAGAAAAACGGAAGAGATTTCATTGATTGTTGCTGAGGTTAACAAGAGTGTACTAAATAAAATAGAAGTTACCACAAATATTGTACTTGGTAATGAAATTTCGGATCGAAATAATCATTGGGTGTCTGCTTGCAGTATGCATGAATATTTGATCCTTAACGAATAACCGAGCTAATCTGATGGGGTTCTAAAGTCAGATTCAAACTGCTCTTAATTCACTAGATTATACTTGACAGTTAGAACAGCGTATTTTTTCTTATGTTTTAACAATAATAATTTCTAGTCATTCAAAAAGGTAAAAAAATGTGATCATTTAGACATACTAATAAATAAATAAAAACCGGGATGGTAACGACGAAATCTTATTAATAAATAATTATTAGTCTTTACTATATCTTCACTGTCATGTTCATAAAAAGATACAAGTTAACTATCACACTACATTTAGCGAAAAGGAAGCTTTATTTAGTAACAACGTAGGTAGACAAGGTCATAACAAGACATAACTTCAGGGCTGCTATGTCTATCAACTCTTTGACGCTTATGGTACAGTTCATAAATGAATTTCACTACAATATCATTTAAATTGCATTTATAAGGATTGCATTGAAATGTAAAATCGCTGCCTAACTCTGTCTGCTGTAGCATCTATGTTAATCCAAAAGATTACAGCAATTGGTTGAATAAATCCTGGAGAATGTTACACAACTTAAACACGTAAATTATAACAAACTGCTTCACGATCTGTGAAATTCAACACAATTGGTCACGTTGAGCTAGCAATCAGTCCAAATTGAATTAATAAAGATTATAAAATAAATATGACTTAAAATACGCGTGTAATATACGAAATGCGTCAACCGTAATAAAACTGTTTAAAATGTCCACTTACACGGCTTGTACCCAGTACAGAATCAAAATCAGCTGTTAGTTCTATAGATTTCGAAAAAAATGCATGAAACAATCGGTCTGCATGTTTAAAAAATTAATCTTAATAATTACCCTTAGTGTATACAAATTTCCGTCGAGCATACGTGAAAGAGAAAACACAACAGTACAAAGTTATACACCCCTCATAAATTAAAATCGTATAATTCGTTTTTTTCTGAATATGATACTTCAGTGGCATGTCTTGGATTATGTGGTTTAATAATGATACATATGATTCTAAAAATTATACATCAATAACATGAGTAAGTAATTCATTTATAAATTAACGACTGGTCAGTAATAATAACAAGATCAATTGGAGAGAGATATAGTTTTAGAGGGAAGAATAAAATCTTGACGAAATATCGAAGACGTCTGAGTTCAGATAAACTTCACTTGTTTTTCCCATTTTAAAGATCGAGAGACTAAAAATGACAAGATGATCACTTAAGTGATCTGTTGCTCTAGTTTGGCTGCGTGAATTTTGGCGGTGAGAGTGCCGCTTTTAGGAGGAACTGAAGGTTTATTCGGTGGCACTGGAGGTGGCACACCCCGACCTAAACTATACTTTTTCGGAGCTACAAGCGACCCTCCGCCGATTCCGCTGTTTTTCTCACCGCTCGGCGGTTTTGCCTGTATTAAAATGTCTTCCATCAAAACACACTCACACGAAATCTATCTCGTCATATCACATCTCATTAAAAGAATGACATTTTTCTTATCTTTGATACTTCAAACTTAACTATATTTACATACTTTTACTACTTAGAATTAGCAAAAGAAAAATTCGTGTTTATTACGAAAAGAACGTGCCCAACTTTACGTGACAAAGGCAGGCCAAAATTAGAATGCGAGCGAGTAAAAGAAAAGAATAATAATAGTTTAATGGCAAATCGGATTCAGTGCAGTGTAATAAATTGAGTATAAAGTTTAGCATGAGTAACCATGCAACCACAATAAAATTACAAAACAAATAACCATCTAAATAATCAAACCAGATAGAATTAAACTACATCTGAGCCTGAAATCTTTCGGAAACGTAGAAATATAAATGCATCTTTTCATAAATATTAAACTAAGCGTATTTGTACAAAAACACTCCTTCTTTGTACCAACTCATTGCGGTAAAGATTAAAAGCTTTGTTATTACATTTTAAAAAGTAAAACTCACGAAATTCTCGCAACGACAATTTTGCTCAAATGAAAAGTGCAAATTAACCTTTTAAAAGAAATCAGCCAATATCTTGCTGAAACGTTTTCAACATCAAGATTATTGATGTGTAAAGAAAGTAATAAGATTAAGAATATTACAACTGTAATTTTGTAATACATATCTCAATAAGGTACATGGAGCATAATTTATCAAGGCCATTTTAACAACTTAAACGAGCCTCTCGTTTAATCAAGGTCAAATCCTACTATGTAGCTATATTCAATGAAGTAATCAGTCAAAAAGTAAAAATACTGCTGTGTTAGCTATCACTGTACCTATTTGAATTTAACATAAAGGCAAAAATAAAATGGCTTAAAATTAAACCTAAACTTATCCACACATACAGAAAATGAAACTAATTATAAGGAGCAAATATCACGATAGTTAAAACAGAAAGCCGAAGCAGAGAGTTACCCACCCATTTCTTTTTAGCTAGAGTATAATAATGTGAATATTATTATAAAATAATATTTTATGGCACAACCAGTTTACTTACAGGTGAGAAAAGGTAAAACCGAAAGAGATTTAAAGTAAAAACAAGATACTAAAGTAAGTAGTAACAAACATTCTTAACACAGTAAAATCTAACAGTAAATAAAATACATAAAATGCTATATTGTGACGAAGAAATCGAAAAATTTAGTGTAGAAACGAAATCAAATTATTGCCATAAGTCTGAATACAAGTACCTGAAGAACAGAATTAGAAACTGTAGCATTGGGAGACACAGGTGCAGGCTGAACGGGTGAAACAGATTTCGCTATACCGGTAGCTGAAAAATCAGAACAAAGTTTTCACAATAAAATAAACTGAGCAACGTATGTATTTCAGAAGTTTTTGTTATGTTTCTAAAGTGACTACTTGGTTGAGGAACGGGCACAGAGGTAACGGTAGCGGTTGGTCGAACTACGTTGGACTGTAATGGGTTTTTCTTTACAACGGTATTACTTGAATTGTTAAGGGAAGCTTGGAACATGGCAACAGAATGAGCTTCTGCTAATTGTTTTCTTAGTGATTCCACCTAAGACACGTAGATTAAAGCCAATTAAACACAAGCTTAGTTACATCATTATAAAACTCATTGACAGTGAGATTATTCAACGAAGCAGTAAACACTACTTAGCTATTTCAAATACGATACTGACCTCTACGCGGAGGGATTTCAATTGGGATTCAGTGTCTAATCTACGTTCTTCTTCTACTGCAACCATAGATTCTAATCGATCTCGTTCAGCTCGAAACGAACTTGCTTGTCTTTCCAGTTCTGCTTCCATTCGGAGAGCCTAGAACACAATCCATCAGGTAATGAAATCATTTTTGCTTCAAAGAAAATCCGACAGCTATAATGGCGCAGAAACTTAATAGTAAAAATGTTAACTTATCTATCCAGAGTAACTAGTACCTTTTGCGATTCTTCTTCAAGCCCTTCTGCCATGCCTAACGCCTGCCGTTTCTCATCATCAAGCATTGCAGATAAGTCAGCGGATCGTTTTCTTTCTTCAATAAACTGTCGTAAAATTCTTTTCCTTTCGGTAAGTAATAGAAGCACTATGTTTTTATGTCGACTCTTTTCTTCCTCCTGAGCATCTTGCGTCTCTTTCAGTTCCGACTCCAGTCTTGCTCTCAGCTGCTTTTCTACTTCCAATTCTTCTTTTAATTTAGCCCCGTCTGAAATACCAACACAAGTTCAGCAGTCATTCTTCCCGAGCAAAAAAGTCGGTAAAACACTCAGATACGTTAATTAAATCCCAGATACGCGGAGAATACATGTAATGGGCAACACAATATATCATCACTTAAGGATGGTTGTTGAAACATCCGAAAACGTTAAGCACTTCAGTCACCATAACATTGCAACATTCACATTAGAAACAAAATGTTACTAGAAGACATTCAAACTTCGAAAAGAATTGATACCTTTACTTATAACATTTTTAGCCTTTTCGTCTTCTAATTCGTTGGCCATTACCCGATGAATTGCTTCCGCGTCGGCTAGAATTTTGTTCATGTGCTTCATTGCTTGCCGTTGACGTCTCACAAGATTTTCTAACGATAATATCTGATTTTCCCAGAGTCTTACAAGCTCAACATCTTCCTGAAGTTTACGAAAATAAATTAAATGAGATTACAATTGACAGATGAGACAGAAATTCATCTAACATAGGTACACTGTCCTCATGATGCAACAATACTGCAGATGCATAATATTTCCTCAAGAACCGAAGCCCAACTCGAAATTAATTGAGGATAAGAAATGTCATTTTCATCATACTTGGATGATATTTCCAGGAGAAGGATTTATATGTATGTATATATGTACGTTATCTCCAATACTAATATTTAATAGATAATTATACGCGCAGTTACGCCTCAACTCCTTTGAATTTATCCAAAATGTAAAGGAGGTTATGTATATACTGTAATCCAGTAACGCACAACGTTTACAGACCCCAGAGGTACACGACAGCGGAAAACGTACAACAAAAATTCTGACTAACTGGATTTTTCTTCAATATATCTGTAGTTTCTATACCATCTTATTGTTAGTTTTCTTACTTTGGAATCGGATGAATTAACAAAGGTGGCAAAACTGTCCCGTTTCAGTGCAGAGAATGGGTCACTAGTTAAGGTGTACTTATTGTCAGCCAACAGCCTTTTAACTCGTTCACATTTTAAAGTTGCTATTACAACATCGCGAGCCTGTACTTCACCTTCAAGGTACGACAAAATCTTTAGCAAATCACCTTTGCTCAGCTCACTCGAAGGAGTCGGTTTCTCCTGTAATAAACAAAAGCGATTGTATCAGTAAGTACCAATATGCATTCAGGTTCATCTTTTCCTACCTAGTGAAAACATACAGTTGAATTAGTTACTAGTTCAATAAAAGCAAGTTTCGAATAAATGGAGTCATGGGAAGCACAAAACTTTTCATTGGAAAAGTCCTCTACTTATATAGTCCCCAATTTAACAAAACTATAATTTTATTGCAATAGGCACTGGGGTTTGGCGTTCTCGTAAGGAAGGGGTAACGGACAAAAGTATACTTGCTTTGAACAGATAGATACTTTATCATTACCTTCTTCCATTTCTTTTTGAGTAGAGATCTCAGTTACGTGACTTGTAACGAAGTATCTATATGTACCTGAAGCAAGTACAAACATTGACTCGCAACATACCCCACATAACAACTTCACAAATTACAGAGGCACAGTAAAAAGCAGAATGAACCAAATATAGAATTTCTTCCCACGTATAGTACTCTTCATAACTTGGAATTGTTACATGCTCCTCAAAGTAAATAATATTCTAAAGTTTATATCCGTATATAATTAGTCAATGTCTGTAAGTAATATAAATACTATTAAACTTCCAGAAATATAAACTGCTATTGAAGTACGTAGCTACCTTCATCGGCTGTAAGCAGCACAATAATTAACTCAATGTTACAACGAAACATATTTTAACCAGCTGTATACAAGTCATCTAGTAGATTTGGGGTGTACGTTCCACTAGATTTCGATTAGTTTCCAGCAGTTTAAAGACGTCTTGACCGATTAATCGTACTAACAAAACTGTCGGCATCCCTTTTAATTTGATCGCCAAAAACACATAAATCTGACTTATACTTACATGGTAGTATTTTTCATATCGTAATAAAAAATAGTGTATACGCATCCCAGCGAATAAAAGTTTTTACTCACATATCGTGAACTTTTTCATCACAAACAATTTCCTTCTAACGAAAAAGTACTGAAAGTTTTGTCGAAGCCACCTGAGAGCAATAAATTAAAGCAAGACAGCCTTTCTCTTAAATGCATTTTCAAATAAAATATGTTACTCAACAGCACAGAGACTCGCGACTATACGTGAGTCATAACAATGTCTGTTAACTGATCAAACATATTCGAGATTAAAAATAACCGGTAAGTGCTCCCAATCAGCTATATTAATTAATAAGATTGAATCTAAGATCCAGTGAATTCCTCATATTAAATGAATTGCAAGGATCAAAGTAGGAATAAATTTTACCGACCAAGCAGGATAGCTGATTTATCAGGATGAACTTACTAGTTTTAGCAGTAGTACATGAATATGCAATTAGTTGACATGTAATTAAAATTGTAAACTAATAAATTATTATAGTCTCACCCTACCTGCCTACCTACACGCCCTCATAAATATCGTTTCTATCTCAAAGTAAATACATAGTACAAATCTTATAAACTCCCGAAACTCATAATCATAAACACCTTCATCAATTTCACACAAGAAATCTACAATTTATTTTGTCCCGAATACTCTTTCAAAAACTACCCATCGAAAACTTTCCACCTTAAAAGCCTAGTATTTCTAGAACCTATCTTGAGTCAAAATGGATTAATATATTGAAATTAATCCTTTTCAAATGACCTATGAGCATTCCTTAATGCAAGGTTCTATTCATACCATAACACCAGACCTTACTTTTCAAAACACAATGTAAAATTAAAACTATTGCGAGACTTGCCCAAGAACTACAGTAAACTATACACACACGCGTCAATATCTGCAGATATGCAAAACTACCTAACTCCAATCCCACTCCCGTCTTCGACAAGGTACAACAACAATCATTTAATTTAATTGTGAAAGTGTTCAGCAATCAGCAAGTCAGAAGCTCATCCCTTTTTGACACATTCCCAAAAATCTCCGTTCACACTAAATCCTCTCAGCAATTACATGCTTAAAAAGGAAATAAGTGATAAAATACTTGTCTCAAACCTCAAGTTTCTCTCCGTCAACATCTTTAAAACTAAAAAAAAAAACCACTGAGTGCTAACCATACGAGAAAGTTATGCAAACGAAATTATCTCTAATGACCCAACATCCATATACAAAATAACACTAATAGGGACATTCAAATGAAACTTCCCACATCAAATACAAGCCTACAAATTACTTATTCAGAAACAATTAAAAGAATAAAACCCTCATAAATACCCCTGTCACAAGTTCCATACTAACTCCCATTATCATACAAATCCTCTATTTATCCAATTACTATCACCCGTCGTTCAACAAAAAAAAACAACTCTAATAATAAAACTAACACAACAAATTTAAATCAAAAAATTTAAATCAAAATCTTCTCAAAACTTTCTACACGGTAAGTCTCCATTCATTCAAACACCGAACTCCATCTTCAATCCCTTCATCCCAAAAGTACAAGAAATCCTTCCCCTCCTCCGACTTGACAGGGTCAGGCATTACTAAACAAATGTCATGTCTCAAGTGTCATTTTTAATTTTAACCCTGACTTTGACTCATCATCCTGAAAGCATGACTCCAGAACACTTGCAAAATCAAACTGATGTGGAGGATTAATATTTGGACAAGTCTATGACGGAAGTCGTCAGTCCGTGAGGAGAGCATCAAGCTGTGGGGGGGGGGGGGGAAGAGCTCCAAAGGTGCTTAAATATAAATTACAATTAAGGACATAAACCAGGTTGAAATATTACTGGAAAATAATAATAATAATAATAATTTAACTAAAAAATCCCAAGGCAGACGCCTCGACCCCAGACAAAGTCTCCTAACTAAGGCGGTATGAGAGGCGGAGACCCCTCCTGCCATCACTCCGCTCAGGACAAGGATTGGATGGGAATTGTATGGAGTGAAGCGAAGGGGGCGTCTACTGAGGAGGACCTTCCGTTGACGACAACAATATTCCTTGACGTGAGTGACTGTACTTGTGAAGAGACCTAAGAGTGAACTGTACAAGAGACGAAATCTGATTCAAGAGATGAATTTCAACTTGAGAAATTGATCTTACCTTGATTGTATTGGAATTAACAGTTTTGTCAAAATATGAAGTTAGCACTTTGTCCATATCGTCACTCTCCGCCGTGGACATGTCCCAAGAGTTTTTAAAATAATGGTAAAGGAAAAAAATAAATTAGAAATTTTTATATAGTTGACTGTTTCACAGGTTCCCCTTTTTGTACAATCAGTCTTCTGAGTTTAGTCCTATGTATGAGAGTTTTGAGTGTGTGTGTGTTTTCTGCGAGAGCTGGAGAGCCTCTTCTTAGCACTGCCTGCCCAACTTTACTCTTCTGCTGAATGTTTCGCCATTCCTTTCTCGCCTGCCGAGGAACATGTGACGAGATGGAGCGCCTACCTCAAAATCAAAATAACCCAGTTTTTCCTATATGTATCCTAATCCTTCATATGTAGCCCAGAGGAGGACTCACTCCTGTATTTTGTCTCGGACTAGGAGGAACACATCAACATTTATATAGAGGTAAAATATAAGTATCCACAAAACTTGAGCAAGAGCATCGCAAACTGTCTTCGCACTTTTTGCAGGTCTCTATCTACTACTCTGTTAGCGTGTGTGTGTGTGTGTGTGTGCCGTGCCGTGTGCGATAGAGTATATAGTGTTGAGTAAAAATGTCCTGAGTCTTCTTCTCTTTCTCTTCGGTCTTATAATCCTTGTATACTGATTCAATCCGTGGTTTTCCTCCGTAGGAACCTGATATTCGGGGAATTTCAAGAGTCGATGCCAATGGCGCATCTGAATTTTCGTCTCCTCGCTCCCGTCGACGTGGGCCAGAAGAACACGGAGAATCAAACTTGTGCATACAGATAATCCAGTGAATCAAATCCAGTCTTTGGGAAACTTTCCTCCTGGAAGTTACTGTAATGGACTATGGACCTCGTCGTCAGTCAACTTTGAGAAGACTTGTTACTGCTCCTTAGCTGTACACCCTATTATACATCTTTTTTTTTTTACTGGAGTTTTCAAATTTGATCTTGACAGTTTTGTAAATTATTCTGGGATTTTTTAAATTACTGCGGAAGTTTTGTAATAATTATTATTAGTGTTGGAGTTTTGTAAAAACAAAAAATCAAATCAAATCATTTGTTCCCGGCTTTGTATTTTTGGTCGAGGGTTGCTATTTTTGGGGTCGGTTAGTCCGTCGATGTTGTTATGTAATTACTTGTTTTGGAGTTTGTAATTAATTTTCCCAGTGACTTCTTCAAAAGGGATTTGCTGTTGTGACTACTCCAAGTATGCACACCCGTCCAGCTACGTCCTTCGGTAATGCCGAGAAGTGATAGTTTTTGTGTCAAGTTGGAATTGACTTGCTTAGTTGGTAATTGTCAAGTATCGATTGATTCGGAACCGCAGAATTAGCAAAAGGAAAGGACAGAGGAAGGAAGGACGTTTGCGTTCAAAATACGCATTGTGACTTAAACAGTAACAAAAACAAGTACAGTATACTTTTGTGTGGTTAGAAGTACTTTTGTATGTAGAGCCTGGAACTGTCATGTTCTCTTACGTCATTTTCATTCCGAGGTGTTGTAGGGACAGTTGCTATTTTGATTGTTTATATGTGAAGAGACGGTAGGAAGTCATGTGTGAGTTATAAGTGTGCTCGAGTTTTCAGTTAGTTCCTTCCTGTCTGTCACCGTATTTTGAGTCCTTGGTACACTTATTGTAGACTTGGGAGAGTAAGAAATGAAAATCTGTGTGATTGTTGGGAAACTCTTGTGTCAGTGTGGGTTTGTTTTACCTGGTACATTCGTGTAAAATAGGACGGAACTCCAAGCCCTGAATTTGTCCGGTAGATACTGTTCTGTCATCATGTCATCGGATCCTGTTAGTATTCCAACGAATAAAGCAACTCCGAAAACTAGTATTTCACATTCACCTCCTGAATACTCCTCGTTATTGGTAGCTGTTGCAAAAACTCCGTGTGCTACTAATTATCCTGTGACAGCCAGTGCAAGTAGTACAAGTGTCAGTGTGATTGCCACCCCTTCTTCAACGACCGTGTCAACCGTGAGAAACTCAGGTCTCATTTATGAAACAATTCAATTCTTTCGGTTTCTTTTACTGCTGTCGTAATATGGCCAAGTAGTCAAGACAAATCTTTAAATCTCCTATTACGTATAGTTGTCTTCTTTGTCCAGCCATATACTTTTTGCATTCGAACATATATTACTTATATATATACTTGAGTATGATTTGAATTTGCCTAATACTTACCGTTGATTACATATTGATGCTTCTTCTGCATAATATCGGCATTCCTAAGTATTCTTTCTGTTTATGTACCTACTCAATATATAAGATTGTTACTTAATTATAGTGCTTTTGTGCTTCATTTCGTCGTCTTCTATTATATTCTTCCAGTACTTAAAGTCATCGTATTCTAATGCTGTAACGCTAAACAATTGATTATTGATTTCATCATTTTTATTCCTCTACTTATTTGATTATGTATTCCAAATACGAGTGTGTCCAACTTTAAATTCCACATACTTACTAGTATTTATAGCCTGAGTACATTTCCCCCTATTACATATTAACTGTCAATACTGCAACTCATACATAGCTTCCTTCCGTTCGCTTGACATGTGGGACTGCTGCGGTGTTTCTCAATATAACTGCAAAGGTATTTTTTGTATGGTAATGGTAATAATTATATAACCAATGCCTATTTATTAAATTCGTGGTCATGTCATTCTCCTTCCACGTACTATTATGCATCTCTATACCGTAATTGCATAAATTGCACCTTGTATTTATCTAAGGAACTATATACATTTACCTTCCAATACAGAAACTCAGTTTTTTTCAGCACTACTAACACAGCGTTACATAAATCGGTTTCTCTGCTTATGACTACTAGTTTATTTATCATTTGCTGCAGTCAGATGTAGATATAATAACTTAAATTTTTGACGTTTCTGTAGTGTCCCTTTGTATTAAATAAGGTCTTATCTTGTAGTTTTCAGGTTTCCCTACTTTTTTTTGATCTACGTATATCTCTAAAGTAAATTCATTTTTGTATCTAAAGTGAGGACGTTGTCACTTATGGGTAGGAGCAACCTTTTAGTTATACGGTAGAAGGTACAGGAAGATGAAATTCTGGTTTTCTTGTAAAACATCATATATTTATTATCTTAATGCTTTTTAAGCCAATCAAACTCAGAAGGCTGTACTGGCGTAAATGTTAACTGCAAGTTATCACACATGCTCCTTTATTTTTATTACATAAAATTTGCGAGGATTAGATTGCAAGAAAATAGGTTAGGTTGATATTTTGGAAAATAGCGTGCAGTAATTGATATTTTTGTAGTTTTTGTTATGTAGTACATTTATGAAGTTGTTCACATGCAGGATTTGGGAAGTGCACTCGCGTAAAGCATTAAATGATTAAATTGATGGTCTCCCTGTTAAATATTCGTAACTTGTAGTGTAGTCTAATAGGGTGTAACGGGGATCTTTGTCGTTGTCTCAACTCTCAACTAATCTGGACCAAATTGATATTATCTATATGCAGATAGAACTGGCCGACAATTTTTAAATGTTTGATTCAATTGCTAAGTCAGTTAATTTTAATCAAGTGACTCGTTTATGAAGTATTCCCCCCTGACAGACATCCGCATGCTTTGATTCATAAACGCTATGATTATTGCTTTGGCAGAATTGAAGCGGAAACCGAGCCTGAACGTGGTGCTCCCTAAATTTGGAAGTCAAATCCACAATGGATCATCAGATTCTCTCAACAAAAGCCCTCACTCACCCGGTATGAAACTAGCACTTCTTTAATTTAATACTTCGGTACCATTATTTACTGGTCCATTAAAATTATTTTTGAGATTGTATATGTTATCATTTAATTGCCGCACTGTTTACTTTGTCATTAAGTTCTTTTCAAGATAACAAGAAAAGCTGTTTACTTCGTTGATATTGCTTAATTTTTGAGGACAATGCTTTTGCTTTTATATGAGTACAAGTTGCTTGCTGTATTGAATACAGAATTATGGTGTTGTTGACTGGGGTTCATGTAGCAGTAAATATTAGCGTAAGCGGAGCTTCTAAATAATGCTTCTATCCTGATACACTCATCACTTTTCGATATTTCGACAGAATGTTTTTAGATACTTTTATAGTTTTTCTTTTGTTGCATAACCTTATGAGCTTGACGTATGACGAAAGAATGCTAAACAGTGCATTGTCAGAACAAGCACGTTGTGCTTAAGCAAGCTTATCGCCTGCTAGGGATTTACTATGAGGGATGTCAGGGCAGAGGAAAATTACGTACCAAGTTTTGAATGCAAATGAATATCCTAGCTTATTTCGTGTTAAAATGGAGAAAGAACTGAAGCTTTTGTAGCTTTCGGCTAGACAGACTTTATGAGCTACCAACGTCCTTTGCAGGTCTTTATTACGTTTTCATACTGTCGATTCAGTTTATGTTGATAAGAGCAACATATTTTCTGCTCAGCTGCTGCGAGTATATGAAGCATAGTTTTGGTTGCTTAAATGTCACGACACAAATCATGTACAGGAGAAATAACATAAAGGGTATATCTATACAAAAACGGAGGTTATACACACAAACAAATTGTACAAGACATGGGGCTATTTTAACTTCTGAAAATCCTTTCTGATATTTTTGAGCTCTGCCCGTAGCGAAATGCGTAAGAGTCATGAGCATGTTTTTCTGAAATAGCAGTATCCTTAACGGAGAACTGTAGTTGGGAATAAAATTTCTCAATAGTTTAACTCAACCAATTAGTATTCCTCAATGTCTTTGTTACTTCGGTGCATTACTACACTGCCATGACCTTTGACCTCAGCGCAATTCTGTTTTCGTGTATCTCCAAAGATTAAAAGAAGCATCTAGCAATGTTAGTCAATAATGTCAATATTGTTTTCTTATTGGTTTCCCAATTCCTCGTGTCGTGAGTCATGACAATTAAGAATGGTATGGAATCCCTCATTAATGCATGAAATACTTCGCGCGTCATCCAGCACAGGAAACTTTTTCCCACATTACTGATTGAAGTTAATGAGCTGAATTTTAAAATTGTGAGAACTGATTCTTTCACAGGCTGTTTCGACATTTTGAAATGACAGTCAGAATTCATTCATAGTAGCTCTAAACCTTAAATATTTATTATTTTGCACAGCTGTTTCTCTCGCTAATTTTAAGTAAAATAGCATTTATTACATTGCTTGTAAACATAAGATTGAACTAAACTCATTTTAAGGATTGTACATAAATTTGGAGGGAACTTGAGTTACAGATACATTATTTAGGTTTTAGTTAATTATTTACACCTGGTAGTTAAAACGAAACTAAGAGTTCGCTTGGAAACTGTTACTAATTAAATGCGTGTATTGAATTTTAAATTGGCGAAGATGCTGATTGTAATTATTTATTTATTTATATTACGGACGTTGAGCTAACAGCTCTTCATCACATCCTAAGTATTTTACATTGATTACTTACTGGTTAGATATTTCCTCACTACATAGTACTCTTTCTTTCAAATTGCATTATACTTTCACTCAGTTTCCCATCAGTTTTTAAAATATCTCAGTAATTAAATACTCTCAAGGCAAAAACGTTTGTCTCAACATACAATGAAATTTAGATTTTATTTTTTGCGGAGGCTTCGTCGCATTCCTATTCACATTTTCACATTAAAGAATTCATTGCATTCTGTGTCGTAGTTTCCTGCTAATATTTTGTAGTACGCAGTAATATCGATGAATATATTAATGCTGTATTAATCGTCTGTATATAGTTCTACAGTTTTACTACATGAAGTACACAGTAAAAAAAATTTAACGGCTTAATAATTTTTTGTCAATATTTAAAGCACATGATTTTATAAAAAGTTGGATTTTAGTTTCTTCACTGCATAATTCGAATACGACGCATTCAACGTTTGTTTTCATAGTTTATGTAACAGCCTGGGGAAGAGCTAAGATCGAAATCGAAATATTGCTGTCAATGAATGTCTTTCTTTTGTTTGATTTTAAAGTGATATACTATCCTTATGTAATGCATATTAACGCTTATTTTTAGAGTATCTCTAGCTTAACATAATTGTGAGTAGTGACTCTGTAAACGATTCAACAGTTTTTGACTTAGATAACGGAAGCTGCGAGCTGTTAACGGTTATTATATTAGTAGTAGTATCCTTCCAGTTTGATTTTTAGGAGGAAAAATAATTGCGGAAGTGCCTTGAAAAATGAGTGCACCCGGTGAATCTAATATTGTATAAAATTATGTTATTATTGCATTGGATGTGAGTATGTAAGTATGTACGGCTGTAACGTTAAATATGGCATGCTGAATCATTTTATATACGCTTCTGCATGTGTGTGTTTGACGATCGTACTGCAGCAATGCGTGCTGAGAGATATTTTATTGATATGCATTGACCACGTAATGATGTAGATTCGCTTTCATGCTCCAATATTTCACTGAAACAATAAGTGCTTACTGAGTTGTACATTTCACATTCAGTAGAAGTAACATTGTACGTGTTTTGCGTCAGCAGGAAGCCATGGGCTAGGTCTCGCGATCTCCAACAGAAGCAGTCACAGCCAGGGGCTTATCATAATTCATTTTACTACACTTTGGGGAAATTTCGCAGCTTTTTTTTTTATTAATTTGCATGTTTCCGTTTCCTTAAAATTTTACAATGGATCGTATAAAGTATAGGTAAATAAGAAAAAACGTCGACAAGAATTTGTAAAACTGTTCATACTTACTGTTACGGGACAGTAAATCAGCAACTTGAGGTCTGCAGATCTTACCAAGTCTGGATGGGCGGGGACACAAAGTCCCAAAATATGTTTCAAGAAGTACTCTAGATCTCCGACATGTATGAACCAAATTTGATGAATTTCTTGTTGTAGACTCTCAAAAGGATTTCACCTAGCGCCATTTTCAGGATTTTACAAAATTTTGAAATCTACGCTGGAAAAAAAATTAAATCTGGTTTTTGTAGGAGTTCATAGCGGAGGGCAAATATTGTGCATTTTAGGATTTTGACATTTCAACTTTAAAAAACAGCTATGATGAACAGTTGTAGCCAGTTCCTTTACCGTCATTTTGAGCCGAACATTTTCAAAATCGAACTTACCTGTCCTATGCCAGAAAACTGCAGTAATACTTCATACGTTTGGCTCATGGAGGAAATATCAAAGGCTTCAAATTTTGTTCAGAGACCCAAGCATTTGATTTCTCCTACAGAAATTAGGAACAATTTTACAAATACTTGTCGACTTTTTTCCTATTTACCCATACTTTATAATATGTGAGCGTACGAATAGTACATATTATGTAATCCAATTTTATTTGATAAGCCACAAATTATCTTAAATTTTCATATGTTCTTCACTTTTGTGAAACCTTTGTATTTTACTACAATCCCGCCTTTTTGCGTTCCACTATAAACTCGTATGCATTTTCGCGAAATTGATGTTTAGCATACTGAATGTACTTTCAGGCCGAGTCATAACTATGTGTGTATATTTTGCACTTGGTAGACTTAGTAAAATTGTGTATATATATTTGGAGTATCCGAGAGATAAATTCTTTCGCGTTCACTTTTATTGCAGAAGTCAAATGACGATATTATAATACTAGACATATTGCTTTTTTCATATTTGACTTCGCCTCATAAGCTTTCTCCCTCTCCGCATGATGTTGTGATGTTTCAAGTTACGATTTGTAATACTTTTAAACAGGTGATATTTTAGTACGAAATCGTTCATCCGTGCACTACCAAGGGTGTGGTAGTTTCCTTAAAGTAGGTAAAAATGTTATGCGGATGAAGAACGTTAGCCAAATTTCGTCTGCATTATCTGCATTTATTACTTTTCTTTACTTGAGGCGATGCGATCCTGCTGCTACTGCAGTACTTTTGTTGATTTTCCAACAGCATTACTTTGTGCTAATTGACTAAACGCATCGTTTTGTGCTCTGTCGTGCCCTTGATTTGATACTTACGCAGTGTATGATAAATTAAATATGTGAAAACATTACAATGTTTTACTTGTTATTCTCCTTAACTATAAGAAGGACCGATAAGTAGTTTGTACAGCTAATGATGTATGTAATAATGTTGAGACAGTTCTTGGAAAACTAAAATATTTGAATGATTTATGTAATTCAGGATCGAATCTGGGTGACGAGCCAACAGAGGAGAAAGTAAGTTTAAAAGTATTTTTCAAAGTTTCTGAACTTCACTACTACTCAAGCACGTACATACATAGATACATACCTAGACATATGTGAGGTCTTAAAATTTAGAGCATTGCGCATTTTAGTTCAAGTTTCTCATTCGCTTCTGCTCTTTTTATTTAAAATCGTTTTAAGATGTCATACAGGATTCTTTAAGTATTGCGTGTTAGGGTGAAAAAATGGATTCTTATTTGAATATTGAAAATTAGCGCATGAATTACAATGTGTAAAGGTAGTAACTTTCACCGTTACAAATTCTTGAGTTAAATTCTCGCAAACCTTCGTTTAATTAAGAGGTAGAAGACTAGAAACAAGCAGACTTCCCATTGTCAAAGTCTAAATAGCTGGGTTGTTCTAGTCTCATTGTCAGTCACACGGAAATGGTTGGAAGCTTTCAGGATACTCCTGGTTTTGAGTTCCTTTTTGTTGAAAAGTAATTACGCCCTTTTGTTGAGGTTGATGATCGTTGACATTAATAATGATCCCTTATCCGTAGATTGAAAGCAATTAAAATTAGCAAATGAGTTCAAGACTACCGCAAATGATGCACAAATGGATTGTAAATGGTTATTCTGATATAGATGAAAGTATCAAAAAGGGAGTAGTGGGGGAGTTTCCCTTCGTCGTTATTGATTCAGAGATTACTTTGAAATTCTTTGGATTTCTGGGTTAGGTGGTAGTTGACTACTGCATACATGCTTTGATAGGTGCATACACGGTAGTGTAAGAAGATTACGTAAGCCAGTCTAAAGTCTTCCTCTTGATATATTATTAGTACCACTGATCGTATCCACACGCCTGGATCTGCAGGAAGGAAGTCCTTACTTTTTAAATTGAAAGACTCTCAAATCCATTCCTATAAATTTCAGAAATCAGCCCTGCTTGCCTTGACGCAGAATAATTATGGTACTCGGGATTGAAGGCACTCAGAAACTCAGAATCAGTGCATTGATGTGATCCCCTTTTAGGCTCGTTAGAATGGACTGGCAAATAAGTGGCTATCTATTGAGCTCGATAGTGCGGTATTATGGAGTTCGGAATTCTACGTGAGTATTTTGTAAGGGCAAGGGTTAACCTGACAATAGACTAATAATAGTAGAAATTACGTCAGGGAGGAAACCACCAGGAGATGTGCTATGTATAATTTACATTGTGAAATGGATTTCCCTTTTCCCGTCTTGCCACAGATTATAAAAACTTCAATTAACCAGAAAAGGAACTACGGGCATAGCTCTCAGCGGGTTCCAGAACATTGAGACAGCATGTTTTTTCACTCGTCCTACCTTTATATGAACCGATCCAGTAGCGTAGTGGCGAACGTGCATTTCCAATTAAGTAGGGTTGTCAGAATTCCTAAGATTCATTTTATAGATTTTTGAAGGTAATCTGGGGATGGGAACCTTTGTGAATTTGTTGAAATTTCTGGAGTAAATTATAATGTCAGGCCGTATGAATAATTCTCTTAAAAAAGGGAAATTTACCAAAAATTCTGACTTTCTAGGTAAAGGTTTACTCCCACCGCACGTGGAAAACTCAATCCGAAAAGAACTTTCAGAATTGGAATCCCGTCTGAGGAAATAAGATTGCAAAGTATCCGTGCATTTAGATGGGAAAATATGAATTTCTGGAGAAGTTTGAGTGCTTAGTTGATGAGGTTAAAAAATGTGACTTCATATAGATAGTTGAATAGTGGTTCTCCTTCGTCAGCATCGAAAATACGGATCTCTTGACCGTAGTGGGTTAGGAAAGTCAAGGAATAGTAGGTAGTCGGTAGATATGTTGAGAAATGTAATATGATTCTAGCTAAAGTAATTCAACTGACTTGAAATGATGTCTTGCTTTGGAATATTCTCTTGATTTTGTATGAATGCAGTCACTTGTTAAAATTCTCAGCATTCATGAAACGTAAGCAATTCTGACTTCAGCAGACTTTTCCACAAGTTATAGTGGGGCTTCATGTTTGAATAAACTTCAATAGAATGTAGAATAGCAGGGTTAGTTGCATATTTTCGCTACAATTAAATTCTATTTTGGATATGGTCAAAGACAGGGGGTAATCGCTATACGGATGTAGTTCATACTATATACATACCGGAATATTATAGTAGTTGTGGTGGATTCAATTTATTCATTGACCTCTTACTGTATAAAACAAGGCGTACAAATCACACGGTAGCGTACATATGAAACCCCAGCTAAGCCGATTTTCGGATCGAATTCCTGCGTCGTATTTCAAAACTGTGGGTCCAGCAGTGGTACTAGATAGACAGAACGAGGAGTTAAAGTTGAGCTTTGGACAGTATTTTCAGGAGCTGTCAAGCATCTTGTGACCATTTCAGCATGAATGGTGATGAAATGAGGTTTCCATATCTTTGAGCCGAGAGCTCCACATTGAATTTTTCCCAATTGAATATGTTTGGAGTAAAATTGTTTCATTCATATGCTATATTCCTACTTACTAACTTTCGGAAATACTGAAACTAGGGATTTTCTCGATGTTGAGCTGAACTTTCTCGAGGCAGTTTGGAAGGACTAGCACTAGAGTAAGTTGTGGTAGACAGGTTGTGCAGACTCGAACTAAACTTAGTTCTACATCAAGATTGCAGTGGGTTGTTGTTGTATCCGCGCGGTTATACGTATGAGGGCTACTTCATTCACAATACCTAAAGCATATGAAATTATGGCTTGCAGATATAGAATTTTTTTTTTAAATCGAGCAAGTAGATGGGATGTACATATATGTACTGGAGGAGTCATACGTAGGATGGTAAGTACATAGGCATTTATGCGGATACCCACCGGCGAGACCAGGTGAAAGTATCATTTGGTTATGAATTTCAAGAGAGACAATTTATTTTACTGTGAAGATAAGACGGCTTTAGGAAAGGAATTCGGTGTTCTTACAATCAGCATTGTACTTGTACCTAAGAAACTTGTTGGAAATGTTGACGCTGTTTTATTACAAGGTAGTACATTTTGGGTTGAGCAGGGTAGGAAATCTCGGCATGTTAAGCGCATTAAGTTTAATTTGCATCTGTAAAAGTTTCCGTGACCTGAAAGTCGAAAAGGCCAGAACTTTTTGCTATGATAACTGTGAGAACGTATGTTCCTTAAAATAAATTACTTTACTCTCCGAAGTATCTCTACTGCAGTCTAAAGTATTTCATTTGAACTTTTGCTGGCATTTAAGGGTGATTCTCGATTGCTGCAATCCCTTAGTACCGTTACTTATGGTGGGATTACTGTGGTGTATTTTTTATGACATGGGGAGGGTATTATTAGGGGTAGCCAGCATTCACAAAATTCACCATCCTCCGATACGTCCTTAATAAATGAAAATTCAATTCAGTTTTTGCTTCGTAAGCGGAACCTTCAAACTCGGTTGTCGGTAATCGCAGGGTCCTATAATAATAAATTATGAATGTGTTGTCGATATTAATTAATGCGTTATCCGTACCCACGCTGTGTAGAACGAATCATTTTAAGTGAAGGAATTTGTTCGCAGGACGATTTGTACTGTAATGCTGTAAATTTTTTTAAAACACTGAAGTTCGGGGGTAATGCAAAACTTTAATAAGGACAGGTTATTGTGGGGATTGCACTTTCATTCGAGATATTAATAGATTTTTATTGCTACTCTCTTTAAAAGCTAACTGCGAAAGAGAGTTTTCTCGTAATTACAATGACATTATAAAAACAATAAATATGTATTCAAGTATATTTTTGAGCGGAAACGTGTTTCTACCTTGTACAGAAGTTGAGGCAAAATGCTAGTGGTAGTGTACCACTATGTACACGATTTGTTCTTTATGTTTCCTGAAAATGCCTAGAAATGTGAGGATGCGAGGTTTCGGTTTCGTTTCAGGTTTCGTTCGAGGTTTTGGTTTTCGTGGAATGGGTAAATCATTCACATGAACTTTCTCCTGTGTCTATCCAAGATAAAATCGTTTGGTCTCCGCATTTGCCATACGAGCGTTATTTGTATAAAATTCCTTACATATCTCCATTTTCCTAATTACATAATTCAGTGAATATGAAAGAAAAGCATGTACACAGATATGTATATATTGGCATCTAATGGAGTAAGAAATTAGGTTGAGCACCCATCTCGTAAATTGACCGGATGTGCTTATTACAGAAATTCAGATGCAAAGGGGATAGTCGGTTTGACGATGTTGTGATCTCTTCTACCAAATAGTTTGTAATGAAAATTGAATTATTTTGCAGGAACTTTCGTATAAAGTGCAGCGTAAAAACTACCGAAAAGAAAAGCAGCGAGTGGCTCAAGAGTTGACGACTGCACTCAAAGACCCTTCCATAATTATATTGACGGGCTCGCTTAAAGTTCGTGGAAAGCTCAAAGGATGGACTAAATTATGGGCTGTCCTCAAACCTGGGTTACTCCTTTTGTACAAAAGCAACAAACTCAAAGTAAGATCTGTGAGAAATACTGCATATGGTGTGATATGGTACGGTACCGTCATCATAATTTATACATTGGAACTGCTAGAATCTCTGAAGGACATTTTTCGTAACTCAGGTTCAAAGAAAGTCCTCAGAAAGTAAAGCTTAAAATCTGTGAAAAGCAAGAAATGTGTTCCAGATGCCACTTGAATACATATATATCATACATTATGTGTACGTGGATACACATTTTTTGAAGATAAAACAATTTGTATTTGCTATGCACTTATCCACTCATAACTTTCTTTTGGTTTTTATAGTCTATAAAGTAAATTTTCTCCTGAGCCTTTCAAAAAATCACGAATGTTTTGTTTGTATGGTTTCTTGTTATTGATATCGGATTAAAATTGATTTGAGTAGCAGTATGGAATCTGTCAGATATAGAACGCATCAATAGATTCTGATGTGTGTGTATATAATAATGTGCTAAAGTAAAAGTATGTGCAAATATATATTCTTTAAATTTTGCTTTACAGAGTAGTCATTGGGTTGCCACTGTTCTTCTTAACTGCTGCAAAGTGATAGAACGTCCATCAAAGAAGGATGGATTCTGCTTCAAAGTTTTTCACCCTTTGGAACAATCAATCTGGGCTGCAAAAGGACCCGAGGGGGAGGCCATTGGGGCCGTAGTACAACCTTTACCTACAACATACCTGATTTGTAGAGCGCCGTCTGCTGACCAAGGGAAATGTTGGATGGATGGACTGGAACTGGCCTTAACGTAAGCATTTACCTTTTGTTCGGAAACTTTTTAGGTCGTATTTATTTGTAATCGGGGAAACTTTGGGTGTGTAAGTTTACAGGATAGTCGATAAATCTCGTTTTATGATATTATTACTATTTGTATTTATACGACAAAGCAATTCTTCTGCAGCCTGCACATTCTGTTTCATGTCTCGAAGGGAAACCTTATATGCTTTTATAATTGGGAGCGCCACAACGCGAACTTGTCGGGAAAACATAATTTTCTCATGTGGATTCTTTCAATCATTTGGGATTGAATTCGTTAGAACTTTTAATTCTCCTGGTTGGGTATTGAATACTTGATAACTGGTTTCTATTTTTCGGATGAATCGTTATTGTTATTGTATATACTTATACAGTAGTAGAGCATTGAACATGTTCGTATGCAATCGTGCTGCTGTTCAAGCTGAATACTCCCAATGCACGCAAGTTATGGAATGTTCTGAAACCGTTATGTTAATTCTATTGTGCAAACAAAACTTGGGTATGTGCTCGAATATGTCAGAACTTAACAAAGCTGAAATCAATTTACTGCTAATTTGGCATTCAGATTAGTTCCTATTTTTTTTGCTGATTTTTATACTGATACATTGACTTACAAAGCGGCCTGCTTGTGAAAGTTTCTGAACTAATATATGAACCAATTAAATTACCAGGGGATAGTTACATGGAGCGTTTATTTTCCAGCCCGTAATGCTATACAGGGGACATCTCTGTCCTTGGCAGTGATCGGTTGAGTATGGTATCTTCTTTCCGGATTAATGGAATCGCAGCTATAATGTTGTCGTCTTTGTAAATGGTTTCCCTTTGCTAGAAAACTAGGGTTTTGAGCCCACATGCATGTTTCGTACTACTTTCGCAAACAGTTGGGTTCTTGGGTAAAAGAGAAACATGCGATTTAGAGTAAGAAATTGCAATGCCCCTTGAATCTACACCACAGTTTACGGGGCTAGTTTTTGTAGGTGAACAGTTGTATTCATTCCTTAGTGACTTTTCTATTAGCATTTCATTCCGACTCAAAGAAGCCTTTTCGTGCTTCAGTCATTCAGCTGGCATTACTCATTTAAGGAATTTTAATGTTTATTGTTACCCTGCCTTGGAAATTCGTTGATAAGTGTATCTAACTGTCAACTGTGACGTAGGTGGAATCTTTGAAATTCAGCAGTCGTATTTATTGTGTATAAGGCACAACTTTGTTACAAGATAAACATTAGAAGTTTTTCCTAGCTTGCAGTGCCTTTGCCAATGTCTTGACGATTGAATATTTCTCATAAAGTTTTCAGTTATAAGCTTCCACTAGATAATTGAAAGGATCATTCTTAGTTGATTACACATAAAATTCAGGGTTACATTTTTTGGAGGTCTAGGTACCATGGATAAGACGCCATTACAGTAGTAGTTTCCGTTTCTCAGTTTATAGCCTCGTATGTAGTAATTACATATTTGGACCAGAGGTAGTCGCGGGACGTACACTATTCTAGCACCTGTCAGCTGATGTTGGTCTTGTAATGTACAATTTACTAACCAGGAGTAGCTTAAATTTAGAACCGCTATGGAAGGGATTTTAAAACGATACTTATATGTTTCGAGAAACATGTACATAATGGATGAGAAAAATGTAGGAAAGGAGACCTAAAATAAGTTACCAACTGTTACCGAACCCAGGCAACAAATTTATGTATGTATGGTGGCTGAGCTGAAAGTCGTTCGATAGCAGTTTTGCAAAGGTTTGGCACATAACGTCTTTATTGCGTCGACTAGTTATTGATTGTATATGTATTGATTATGTATTTGTATTGGTAGAAACTGTAACATTTCGTGTCTGTGCATATGCTGGAGCATCAAAAATGGAGGACAAAGTATAGCATATTGATTTGGGTTACCGTTTTGTCAACATAACGATCAGGGAACAACGTCGTGTGAGTAGAAATGGCACGAATTGACAAAGTTTGCATTGTTAGTGGCACATTTGATGCATTTTTAATCATCTCTATCAATTGGAAGTCTACAAGGCAACATATCATGTCAAAATTATTGATATTCTAAGTCCAAAGCAGAAAATGTAAGGACACTTAGATTGGTATCTTCTGACGATTTGTTCTTAACTATTCAGCTCTCATTTTCTCTTTCTGAACTGCCTTGTTTCTGGGGGATATTTATTTTGAATGAATATTCTAGGTTGATGTGAATAGCGAACATTTACATTATAAATGTTCACTATGTAACAACACCAATCGGTTGGTTGACTGATAGGTATTTTTATTTGTTTTGTCATAATCATTACTTGTGACTAAGGAAGAGCTGAACGCTTTTCCTACATTTTCCTGTTCTGTAAATTAACTAACAATAAGTTTGACAATGCCCACTTAGGAAACTTATTTCACCACGTTTATATAATGGGGTGGGATTGTTAATTAGCTAGATCGTCCTTGGTTAGGGTGGGGGAATGGATATGCATGTGTTTAAAATATTCAGTACATTGTAAAAGCCAACAATATGTAAAAGTAACGATTAAAGGGACTACTTACAATTAGAGAACTAATGCAAGTATTGGAGGTTCATACCTTGTTTGTAATTATTATTCATGCTTGATTGTGGACAATGGATGGCATGTATGCATTTATTATTGTTGCGGTAACCGTGACGTACGTACTTATTCTCCTTTTCGTGCGCTCAAGAGAATTTATAACATGTATCAATGTACATACGTACATATTCACTTACAAGGTGAAAGTAAATGTGAGTAAGACTGATATACTTATGTTTCACATAACTGAGCTAATAACAATAAATTGTCTACTTGGCTTGTAGTACCTGAGCCATGCAGTAAAGCCAGGATATAGTTATTCTGCTAGGATCTCGACATTTAGGACTGGCTGTCAGTTTTGTCATATTGGCCACGTGTACAGGGTCCTGCAAAAAAATCCCGTCCCAGCTACCTCACTCCAGCAAATATGCTAACTAATATAGGATTCTCAATTTTACGGTAAATTGTCTTACAAATGATCTAAAAATGACTCCCGTGAATTTGGTCACGATTTTTGACTTGAGCGTCCCAGTCAGCGAGGCAAAGTCAGGAATATTGCCGGAAAAATTGAAGTGAATTGAAGTGAATTTTTTATTTGAAGTCTATCCCCCCCACCCCGAGTAAATTTTTATATTTTTACAGATTTAAATTTTATAATTTGCAAATGAGCCTGTCATCATGTTATGCTGTCAAGAGCTGTAAACAAGACAATAACAAACATGAAGAAAGGATGGGTTGGAGAAAATTGACAATATGAGAGAAAGTTAGAAAGTTCGTGAGGTCCAAGAGTTTGCTTTGCTGTATAAAGTATCACCCCAGTGAGGAACTTTGAATGGGTGTAGATTGTAGCATGTTTTAAGCTGATTTTCACAATCATGTTAATACACAAGATTGTGTGTCGAGATTTGTGGCTTACAGAGTTCGGAAATGACAAACGAAGTTTAACCATTTATTTCTCTCTTATGAAAATTCTTGGAGGAATTATATCTACTTTAATTAACTATAAAATGGGGAGATCATATATTTTGGATACATGCGTGGATATGGTTTGGAACCCTGTACTTACGCCAGCCGTGCGCTAATCATAGCTTTTATAATATTTAACCAATGTATGACCGAAACCTTTAACGTTCCTTTCAGTTCCTGCGTGAAACTAGCCCGAGTTTTGAAGTTCCTCCTAGTTAATAAATTATGCCTAAATGATTGATTGAGTTTCAATGAAACTCTAACACTGTTGGCTGTTAGCCTAGAAAACGAAACAGTTAATACAGAAGCAAGTGCGGAACTCTTCTTTGCTCCTTGTCAGTATGGTTGTTGGACCAATGCGAAAAATGTATAAAGCGGTAGGCTGGAGCGATTTTTCCTTTATATCGTATCTAGTTTACTCGGTTCAAATAGGTAACTTTATGAGTCTTGGAATTCTATAGACTATTAAAACTTTCCAGTATTTGTAGAGATATTTTTCGATCGATTATTTCTAAATCTTGAGATTGTAGGGTTCTTGTAGTGTTTCAAGTGTGATGCTCTTCTTTAATATTTCTTTAATAGATATTACATTCAATCGGTGAGTTTGTTTTGCTCTTCGTACATTTTCTTAAAACCTCATTATAGTCAGAAAGTTTCAAGTATGGTCAATATAATAGTCTGGACTTCGAAGTTTTCATAGCGAGAAAAAAAATTTATTATCGCCAATAAGTGTTTACTCAAGTAGTTCTTTCATAATGTTGTTCGAATACCGTATGGACTCGCATTCAGTGTTGTTCATGTGAATAATGAACTTAGTCAATAGACTGTAATATTGTTCCCGAAGGTCTTTCACCATAGTGTGCATTAGCTAAGGAGAGGAATTATTGACTATCTGGACATTAATACACACTTTTGGTTCTGCTGTCGATTGACCTAAAACGCGTAATCGTCGTACAGTTGCTGTTTCTCCCTTTTTGCGAGGAGGACGATCGTGTGCAAAGTATGCATCACCACTAGAAGTTTAGAGACAGAGAGCTAAACTTTGTAAAACTTCTTGTGGGCAAGGAACGATTCAATTCCATGACGAAATTATTTTATTTTTAAGTGTGCAATATTAACTGGTATTCAGTTATTCGGTAATCATGAATGTGCTAGTTTGTGACGAAGAAGGAAGGTAATAATTGTGTCAATAATGTGATCAGTGTCATCTGCGTTGTGGTATCTGTTGTTTTAAAAATATTATTGGGAATTAATGAGCCTGTGAACGCATGTTTCTTTTATGTATAAAAGTACGACGGACCTATTTGCTGAGTTCCACAGGTACCTCTTTGAGAGACAAGTGCAGTGTTTTATGATTACATCTGACGTTTATTCTTCCAGGTGTTCATCTCTACTCGTTAGATCACCCCGATCTGATTGCATCATGGATGATAAGGCATCAAACGAAACTGAGAATGAAACAGGTATTACTGAATGTATGTATGTACCTAACGTGTACTTTTTTTACTTTGTAATATTATTTTAATTAGCGATGGCTTATGTTTTTATGCGTTGTTGTCACCCGGAAATGAACTTATTTGTGGTAACTAAGGTGTAAGTTTTTACCCATATTGCATTTTTTCGTATTATATATTGCATAAATTAATTGCATTTTCAAGTCGATGGCTCATCTTAAACTTCTCTTAGGTCTTTAGGTCTCACCTAGTAAATGTAACATTTTCATGCATTTGTTAAATTTTCCACGGTTTTTAAGAGATTCTGGAAAGTGTTTCTTGGCTAGAGGTAATCCCTGAATTATTTGAAGTTTTCAAATTTAATTCAAGTACATTTGTTCCATTCGCCATTTTTCAACTTAAATATTTTGGACTATGCAAGAAGTAACCAGCCAATGAGCCAAGGTAGCCGGAATGAAACTCGTATGGAAACATTTGCAAGAACTACTTGAACTAACTTGGAAACTAATGACTTTGGATTTTCTTTTCGCATTTGTTAGTTATCTGTATTATTTTTATGTGGGGAAATAGGCTAAAATTTTTATAATGGCTTATGTTATAAAATAACCCCTGATGCCAATTTTTTATTAGCTGGTGGTTGGCACAGGAACTGATCAATGATCAGATCGCGTTGTTAATGTGCAAGGTAATCCTGCCTTAGAAAATGAAATTATCTGACTGCTCGAAATTTTCATTTCTTCTCAAAATCAGACAAAGAAAAAGAATATTATGTCGTATAGAAACGTTAAAAAATAGAATTTAAATTAATTAATTAATAATTATTGTAGTTATTATTAATTAGTTTATCCTAAAAGTGGATGAGGGAATTGGGTGATTACTTACACTTAAAAGCACTTGCTTTGTTACAATTTAAAATGTACCTCGGCCATGTGAAAGTACGACAGTACCCAAATGTTATTGCCAAGTTCGACAATCGGACAACTTGCCAGAAGTTTACTGAGCTATGTTAAACCTGTTTCGTTGGCAGTGGTTAGGTTAGTAAAGTATCTTCAAACAAACAAGTTCACCGTATTGATAGCGACGTGTGCATATGACTCCGTATGATTTATCTCAAAACTGTTTGACAGATTTTGGTACTATGTTTTGGGAGACGTTTTTTGGTAATGAAACACGTTCAGTATTATACAAAATTTCAAAATCAGAACATTTTGCGTTTTCCCAACAGGAGAAGTCAGGTGGCAAGAGAATAGGCAGTGCAAGAAAGTTACGACGTTCAGTGTACTAACAGTCTCGTAAAGTTATTTTTACTCACTGTTTGATTAAATAACGTATTATATACGATTTTCATTTAAAATTGTTCAAAGTAGAACGGATCTGCTGGTCATCAATCAAAAATAACAAATGTGGGTTGCCAAATTTAATCAGTTTCTATCCTTTCGTCAATTAAGGTGCTGTAAATGAATTTATTTCATTACATGCATATTTGTTACTAGTTGCGTATAACAATGTCTGGGCTTACGTACTTACATTGTTACAGTATAACATATGAAAGGCTTACAGTCAGTATCCCGTATTATGAGTATTACAATGAATTTGTTCAAGAAACTCTGCCATATTTTGCACTACACATAAACACTGCTCCGGTTCTGCTGGCAGCCATTCCTTAATTTGTTACACATGATGCTTGTAGATAGAATGTTAGGTTAATCTACTGTGGCAGTTAAATATGCAATTCTTCATAGAAAAACTTGTTTAATTTTTTATTTCTAGATTTACTTATGCAGGAATGGTCCCCTTATGATGGAGATGGGGAAGGGGAAACGGAGGCGAACCGAAGCAATTCTGAAGACACGGATACGTCTCATGTGGAAGAACATCCAGATCATAGCCATGAATCTGATTTCGATCCTGATCATGACGGTGATGGAAATAGAAACAGTTTGGATGAAAATGGCGACGAGGATGTACGCGAATTGCTCGGGCAAATCCACGGTGATCGGGCGAACGCTGATACACGTATCACTGAAATACAGATCCCTTCCCAGAGTAACTACAATATCAGAACTGAGGAAGTTTTTTCCAGTGTAAGCTAAAAATTCAATTTGACCTCATGTTTGGTTCTAGGAATAAAATAATCTTAGCTATATTGTTTCTAAAATTGTTTCCAGGCTCGGGGCGAGCATACTGAGGTGCTCGGTGATGAGAATAAGTCCTTACTTTGGTTCTTGGTGAAACAAGTGAGACCTGGAATGGACCTTTCCCGAGTTGTGCTACCTACATTCATTTTGGAACCTCGTTCGTTCCTGGATAAACTCACAGACTACTACTACCATGCAAATATTCTGTCCCAGTAATGCCAGACATTTGCATTGTATAACTTTGAAAAATCCCGAATTGAGACATTTATGAGGCAATTATTATTTGTAGGGCTGTTATCGAGGATGATGCCTTCACGAGAATGAAATCAATTGTTCGATGGTATCTATCGGGATTTTATAAAAAACCAAAGGGATTGAAGAAACCTTACAATCCAGTTTTAGGGGAGACATTCCGTTGTATGTGGGAACATCCCAACAAGTCTAAGACGTTCTATTTGGCTGAGCAAGTTTCTCATCATCCACCTGTATCTGCTTTGTATGTTTCTAATAAGAAAGACGGTTTTGTAATTTCTGCAGCAATTTTAGCCAAGTCTAAATTTTACGGTATGTATTTTAAAATTATTTTTCTTAGCAACTAATAGAATGGTTAAAATATAATCAGTTTAATATTGTTAATCATATGGGTGATATTTTATTATTAGGTAATTCTACATCCGCGATATTAGAAGGACAGGCAACATTGACATTATTACCCCGAGGAGAAATTTATACTATTACAATGCCATTTGCTCACTGCAAAGGTATTCTTGTTGGAACTTTGTCAATGGAGCTGGGAGGCACAGTTAACATTGTCTGCGACAAAACTGGCTACTCTACGGAGATCGAGTTCAAACTGAAGGTATGGAATAAGACTTAAAGCTCATACAAGATACAATTTTATTATTGTTCTTGAGTAAGTATCTAAATGGTTTGTAGCCATTAAAAAAGCTGTTTCAGGCTGTAGTAACTCAACGCAAGCGTTTATACTATTTGACGTGGAACCACCGAAGCTGTAACATTTTATCTGTAGTGCAATGTACTGACGCATTCATATATATGTAATGCAATTTAACTTTAGAGTTTCCTTGGACGTGCCGACACCATTAATGCTATTTCTGGAAAAATCAAATTGGGCCGAGAAACGTTAGCCACTTTTGACGGACACTGGGATAATAAAATTACTTTGAAAGATAAACGCACTTCAGTAAGTAATGAATTCAGTGAGAAATGACCTCGGGTTTTCGTGATGTGTGTATCGGCAGATAAATAATGATTGTACAATGTACATATTTGTCCTGTTCAAGGAGGAAACGGTTCTTTGGGAAGTGACAGATTCCGTTAAAACTAATCGTTTAAAACGGTTCACAATTCCGTTATCTGAGCAATCAGAGTTTGAGTCTGAAAATTTATGGATTAAAGTATCAGAGGCGATATTAAAGGAAGATCAGGAAGCAGCTACAGTGGAGAAGACGAAATTGGAGGAACGTCAACGTATGGAGGTTAAAGTTCGGAGGGAAATGAACGAGGATTGGGTCCCCAAATATTTTGCCTATGTAAGATATTTTGTATTGCTAACTAACCACGCCAAATTTGTACCTTAGTTTATGTCTATTCCGATGTTTATTTCGTAGGATGGAGCAACTTGGCGATATAAACACGAAGATCTGCGACCTTGGGATGATAGAAATGATGTTATGGAATTCGAAGATCGATATGTCATTCAAACCTTAAGACGATTAAATGCGTCGGTTGGAAGAAATTCTCTGATATCCATGGACACCAAAGTAAAAGACCGCGTTTATGGAGTTTTATTTCCTACTCTGTCTATTCCTTCAGCGTCCGTAACTTCTAAAAGTTGTAAAAAGCCTAGCCGGTCCCTCCGAATGCTCGCTTTATTCTGTCCTTGTTGCGTTTCAGTTACTTCTCCTCCTAATGCCAATGTGATGAAAACTAGTACATATGAATCTATTCCTGTAGAGTAAACCTGTATACATAACCTTTTGTTTTCAGCAGTGATATTCGTATTAGCACATAATTTAAAACTCGACGTTTTTGCCGAGTTATTTCAGAAGCAAAAGAAATAAACCGAAAAAATAGTTGTTCATTGTCATTTCTATTATGAAATTGTGTGTTCTTTCAGCACACCCACCTTGCTTATGCTTACTATATTGTAGCTTTTTAGTCTTCACCGAATTTCTCGCTTCAGTGGTATAACTTTGCTTTCATTTATAGTCTACTATTTCTTCAGCGTTTTAAGTGTAATTTCTGCTCTCTGTATTCATTACTAACACAAATTTTGGTTTGCAGCGTGAACTCCGAAGATCAGATGTTCATGTGCCGAAGGACCAAGTCGTTCCTGCTTTTAATCAACGGTAAGCTTGTTTAATTGTTTCAATGAATTTTTTCTCTGAATCTCAATGAATATTTGAAGCTGAAGTTTGTTTGACATCTATCATGTTGGTATCAAAAATCATGTTCGCCTCTTTTATTCACAGAGAAAGCAACCGTCAATTAATTGATTTACTTCGCCAGCTTCTTGCTCGGCAGCTGGAACAGTCAGAGCAGATAGCACAGTTGAAATCTACCGTAGCCAGTATTCAAGCGAAATTGTCGAGACCAAAACCACCAAAAGAACCTTTTCCTATTACCAATGCAGTTCTCGGAGTTGTGTTTGCAGTGGCGATGCAAATTCTGATGGTAATTTATTGGTTCGGAGATGGGAAATTGTTCCCCGATATAACTCGCAAAAAGTCCTAAACTTTCGTTCGTGTATATTTTTATTCCCACTCTATTGTTTCCCAAAAGTCATTGCCAGCCTTATCTAAGTGTATATTCGATTGCCTCATTTCGAAATGGCCTTGGTGGTTATTTCTATTAAACTACAACCATACTTATTTTATAGCTAGACTTGGAAACGTTTTAATTATTATTCTCAGATCATTTTAAGGTTGCAGTTATTAAGACCGTTGTGCTTAGACCATTTCCTGATTATTTTCTTCATCACTTCGAACTCCGAGATTTATAATTATTATCAATGTTCATTTTAAATTTTGAATGCTTGTTTGCAACGATCTGAACATATTTAAAATATTTCGTATTTGTTAGCTTATTTGGGATAGATTCAGCAGGGTGATAAAGTTATTAAGATATATTTTCATGACCTTTTTGTTTTGGTGGAGAGACAAATTATCCTGTGTAATAACTGTGACAGGTTTCTTACAAGTTTGCATGTCCTCGGAATGAAAATATAGTTAGTATTTCATAAAAATTCTAACCAGTGAAACTATTTATTTAACGTGACAGTTGAAGTATAATTTTTCTAATCAACTCTATTAATCCTGTTGTTTTAACTAGTAAAATATTTGTCATGAATACGCTCGGGAAGTGAGGACGGAATGCCGTCCTAGAATGTATTCGCTAATTCTTATCAAGTTACCTTTTACCAATGATAACTTTACAGTGTTAATTCTAATGTTCAATATTTTAAATGTATAAATAACTTGATCAAGAGCCTACCTCAGACTTGAACTAGTAAATCTCGAAATGTCGAAAAGTTCCTCAACTGTCGTAAGGAGTTGTCCTGTCTCAGCAATAGGAGCTGCAACTAGGTGACTGGAAACCAGAAATCGGAGTTAGATTACCGTCACTAGTAATTACGTAATTATATAAAAATCGTCAAAATGCCGACAGGGGTCCGAAAATCAAATTGTATTTAAAAAGCCAAATTGTAAGTCTCTGTGGGGAGCACTTCTTACTATGTAATTTAAAGGATACATGTGTTTTTCGCCTTATTAGAATGCTTGCATAAAAATTTTAATATGAAGTTGGAGTTACTTGCAGGGCACAAATGTTAGAAACATGTAGGTATTCAAAACTAGTTTAGTTTTTTTCAAGTGTTACTTGCAAGTTTACGTAGCTTACAAAATCTTGGGCGTAACAACTAGTCAGTACGTTAAATTTAAGTACGATATATATGAATTTGGAATTTTATTCAATATGGCAATTCAAGGCTCAAAATTATATTTATTTTACAGTTTATCAGAGCTGCCAGTTTTCTGAAACTTTATACAT
The DNA here is from genome assembly GCA_947179485.1 of Allacma fusca. NCBI lineage: Eukaryota > Metazoa > Arthropoda > Collembola > Symphypleona > Sminthuridae > Allacma > Allacma fusca. Next base: position 45,709,470 of record OX359249.1, on the reverse strand, counting down.
ACATTGAATCCGACTACATAAAATATTATAGGAGGTATGTCAGTCTACAAATGCTTCTTTGATTGTTACCATTTCAATAATTACTTGCTGTTGTACTTCAATTTCATCTTAAGCTACCTGCTGGGCTACAGTTGATGGCATCCAAGACAAAATTTAGTAGTTTTTGTTCAGTGTAAACATCTTATTGTTACTATATTACTAAGATATATCCACTCTACCTTAAAAAGAAAAAGTAGCTCAATTTTTGTCCTCACAAAATATTGTATTAATAATTAAGGTGTAATATAAAATTTTGAACGCATTTTAATCAGTCTAATCAGTCCCTGGGTGCACGGCTATGACAAATGCAAATAGACATGAATCTCTACATACCTCATTATAACAGTGGGATGTCATTTGCTCATATGATACACAATATTCTGTATAGAAGCGCTTAGTTGTGTAGTATAAGTTGAAATGAAATAACTTGGGAATTTGTAAGATTTTAAATTAACGTCATAGTTTACAAATATGTGCAATGCGAATCTAACATATTCACAATAGGGTTTCGCATGAGTATGCATGCATTGAGCTTGTTTGTGTGGCAATTTTTCGTTTCCATCATGGAAATTCCATAGAACGATGGAATAGAACGCAAAACAACATTTTAGTGTAATATATGCAGGAATATCTTGAGTGTGCCATGCATTCCTCCTTACGGGTCTTAAGTTTCTTGCTTTCGCTTCTAGGTAAATCATTTTTGTTAACCCATGCACGCTATTTGGTTAACCTGATTAGAATGATTATTTATTGATAAGTTGTTTGCTTAAAAGTTATACATTGATGTTATGATTTCATAAACTTCATGATTGTGGTATTAATGGATTTTAAGTTCTGAATATAAAGTAATCTTGCATTCCAGTAACCTTTATAGCCTGTTTAGAAATTAAGAGTGGGTTCGAATCAAAGCGAAAGCAGTAAAACTACGAAGGTTATGTTTATTTTAATCAGTTATTTACGTGTTGGTGTAATATTGGACAGTTTTGTAACTTAATTATTTTGTTTTTGAGTATAAAATTTTATCGAGTGTAGTAGAACTACCGTAAAAAAAAGTCAAGTCAACGGACAGGCACTTTTTATACGCTGAAAGACAGAAATTATTGAAACAGTTATTTAACAGTTTGACTGTGTTTGCTGATATGAGGAGAAGGAAGATATTGTTCCATGACATTTTCATAGAACGTAATCAAACTGGAGCTATGCTAATAATTGCACAGATCATGTTGTTTATTATTTGTTAAATGTTATAGCTAGATACGTGAATTCAGAATGGACAAGCAGTTAACTAATAATTTAAAGCTTCAACTTATGGTGATATTATTAATGTTTGCGATATAGTAAGAAATTGAACGTTAGATGAATTTTATCTATATACATTTGCATGACGCATGAGACTGCTTTCGGGGTTTAATTCGTATAATTTTTGTCAAAGCGAGGACTACCTGGTTTACCAGGGTTAAAAAGTATGGTCTCTACTCGACTGCTCAGTTGTTATTTGGGGAAAGCGACACAGACACGATATGTGGTAGGATGAATGACTGGTCTACGGACAGAACGAGAAACTGTTGATTCGGAATCCACCTTTGCATAGACAACTACTTTTTATTCAGTTTTCTTGAATGAAAACTCGGAATTGAATCTCATGTTGTGTAATAATTTTCAATATTTTAATGTTTTTGCGTGATGTTGACATTGCAAAAGTCTCGAATGAGGATTGATTGACAAAATTTCCTATAATATATTTTTGTACCTCTTTGCACAGTTTTTTCATTTGAGAAAACGAAATGAGTTACTGAATTTCCACACGCTGTACATTAAGTTTTCTAATTCAGGTTTCCTTCTGTCCCGTTTGAGCGTGTGTAATTTGTAAGGTATGAAGCTACTTTTTAGCTGGTTGTTTCATAATCATTTTGACTTGCACACTGCATGCTAACATTAGTCGTTTTGTGATTCTTGGGTGCTGAATGGCGACTAATTAATTTAATGGGGTAAATAATTATAGCCAACGTAGTCTAAATTAGACTCATTGTTTTAATGTTGACTGTAAGCTATATTTGAAATTAGACGTATCTATTTGTATCCTATATAGTTCAAAGCTGGAGCCTTGTTTGTGTCATGGTATGTTGAATTTATTATTACACGTACTACACGCTAGCCTTTCATGTACACTCTCTTAACAAATAAGCCACCAATGTAGAGGAAAGTCAATTTTACACGTAATTATATCCGTCTTTATACTCTATTGAACTTTCTAAGCACTTGTGATACACAGTTACATAAAGGATAAAAATTAATTTTTCTCAAAATGTCAACCAAATGTCTACGATTTCATTTTATAAAATTGAATAATGACCTTCCTTTCTCTGTCCGCGCGAATACTATACAAATGTTTTAATGTTCTGCCCAACAACCTTAGGGTAATATTAGTGGTAAGGGGAATTTAAATCCATGATAAGCTTTTTAGCAACTACCTCTTTTATAAACATGTAGTGCTAATTTTTGCGATTCTTGTCAACGTCGATGTTCTATAAATTCCATAATAATACTGTGGACATTGTATCTTCCAGCAAAAATGATACATACTTCGTCCCTGAGACTTAATAATCAAAATTAACTCTTTGAAAAACATTTTGCGGAAGTTCACAATCCCGAATCACGAACGAAAACCAGGTATTGTTGGCAGAAAAATTCAATTTTTCAAAGAATTTCTAATCTTTCGAATGATTTCTTTCTTAGTTTTACTTGTACTTATGATTCTTGACTCTTGACAATTAATTGAAAATTTTATGCTTGGAATCAAACTTTTACTAAATTAAAACTAATAATAAATTGCATGTACAGTCATACATGTATTGAAAATATTTACACTTTTATTTATAAGGAGAAGTCTAGGTTTCGAAAGCGAAACAACACATGTCACAAAATTTCACTTGTTGCTAAAATCATACAAAGAGACAGAAATCTTGTGTAATGTTCGTAAACTTGTCTGGAAGCTATTTTATTGTAGATTGTGTATTTTAGAATTTGTGAATGTTTTCCAATTGTAAGAATTATTCTGGCGTGGAAATCGTTGTGTATATTTATGTTCTTCCTTGCCATCCCGTATTCATAATTTCATGAGAGCTTTTTTAGATATTGTAAAATTTCGTCCCCAAAGCGTTGGGGTGATGGGCTAACATGTTCCCTGGGGGTTCAATTATTGGGAGTAACATTTACACCTGATTTTCATTAGCCACTTGTTATCGCTGTCACTGTGAGGTGAACAAATGTTATATTGTTTTGGTAATTACACTTTTTGAAATTAACTCATCGCAGAAATAGCGGCCATAGGCTTAAATTTCCTACGATTTATTTGTATTAACAAATTTGCAACTTAGGTAATGGACTTCAGTAACGTGCTTGTACAATTTAAATGGGAGCTCATTGAGAGAGCGAACAATTTCGAGCGTGGGTCAGTGCAAGACCATTGTATTTAAATAATATCTAAGACATGTAATAATTATTTTGACAGTTATTATGTTGTAAGGACCTTGTTTAAAATTCTGAGCAATAATCTTACATAAACTATTTGTAATTCAGACTGTCAGATGAAGTCGACATTTTGTTGTCTTACACTAAAAGCTCCCTTTGTGAATCCCTACCCAAATGGTACATAAAATACTTCCTTTACTCTGACCAAGAAACAATTGAATTGTAACCTAAACATTCCAATTTTTGACGCCCATCTGAAGTTGTAAAATGTCCAACAAATCTAAGGAGCACTTCTTTAACAAGGAACGAACTCGTAGGATAGCTGACAAAAATGATGTACTTTCAGCTTGCGTTTATTTAAGGCTAGCTGTCATAGTTGCTGCAGTTCCTTAGAATTTTGAGTTTTTCAGCGAATACATATAACAAAAAAATTTGGTTCATATATTGTACATTGTGCGAAGTCTTATTTTAGTGTTTACAGTGAGAATTTCGGGGGAGAAAATGTTAGTATTATGGTAGTTACTATGAAACGACTATAGCGGAAAAATTTAAATGGATGTAAAGAATATTTTAACAGTAATAACTTTTATTTTGTTGTTATTGTGAGCTGTTCATTGGATGTAGTATTAATACAAACTCCAATACCATAAAGTCAATGATTATTCAGTGATGTAACTTGACCAAAGTTTCTGACCCAAAATCTTGTTACGATTATAAAGTTGTGGTACGACGGAATTGTAGCAATATAAAAGTCAACCAAAAGTATGTGAACCACGTAAGCTTTTTGTGAACTCACCTGCTGTCTATAGAAGTACAGCGGCTGAATCCTTTCATTTAAATTAAGAAAATTTTTGGTTCTTTATGTCTGCAAAATGAACTTCAAAATGTGTGACAAATAAATGTAAAATTCTTATGTCAACATTCATCCCCTTAGATTATTTCTACATTGTCATTGTTACTGTCATGTCTGTCTATTTTAAATTTATGGAAGAGCATACTTAACCATTAGAATGATATTATTTACTTAATGATATATAATTATGTTTTGTGTCATTAATCATGACTTGAGAAAATACACTCTTAACTTCATCTTATGTCATTATACTTCAAAGTTTTTTATTAATTTCGCACCGGAAAAAATTTGCTGTTATAATTAATATTTTTTAGAACAACGAACCATTCGTACCCCTTTTGACGTGGCTCATGTGCAAAATTAATTTCTCCAGAATTTTTCCGCACATTGTTTTGTTCTTGCATTAAAAATGCGTAATGAAATAATGTAAATAGCCACAATAAAAATACTGAGAACAACCCGGCCGTTATAATATTTTCCAGTTTAAAGGAATTAATAATGTACTTATATTCATTTGCAATCCTACAATAGCAAACCATATATCTTCTTGAGAAAACATTTAAAAAATCAAATGCTCCCGTCGTCGCTCAAAGGAGTAGAAGCAATGTACATGCTCATATTAGATTTTAGAGATTTAAAGCGAAAAAAAATAAATCGCCACTGCTTCTTACAACATGTAAATGATTAGAGAATAATCTGAGTTGTAGCATGCTGATTTAAGAGTTGCATCGTTGCATGAGCAAATACAGGTTCTCGGAGAGTATAAGCTGACCCGGTAATCCCGTAAAGTTTGAAACTGTGGCGCACGGCTTATTTCTGTAGTTCGCCACGGAGAAAATCTTTGAGTAAAAAGAGATGGCAAGAGGAAAGAGTTATATTTATAGAGTAATATTTAGCAATCCTATTTTTGAACGAGCCAACCATCAAAGATGAAGAACCCCAACGATAGCAAATGAAAGCTCAAGTACCAGGACTAAGCAATCGGTGTTAGAACAAGGTAGCAACATCATCATGAAGCTTGGCTGTGCAGAAAAAGTAATATAAGATTTGTTCTACTGTATAGGAAATAGCATAGGACCCTCATCATTTCACGAGTGATTCAGTCAGCAATGTTAAACCCACCTTCACTGTTTTCACGGATCTTCAACTTTTCACATTATATCTGCATTTCAGAAAATGTATTTCTCTTGCCTACTAATCGTTGGTCATCAGTTTGCTTGTTGTAAATCTACAACTACAGTTCAATCCCTCAATTTGTTGAGCTCCAATGGAGAAGCTACAAATTATTTTTAATTGATAAAATATAAAATGCGCTGTACTTGTACTCATTGCGACTATTGAAGCAAGTTTTTTTTTCGTGGGTTAGTCAAGTCAGAGACTCATCATTTCAGCGAGTGTCCGTAAGTTAGTGAACCTGTATGTAGTCCTTCATGGTTTCTACCAGCAAGTATAGTCTCATTGGACCTATGTATATATGCATTATTTTGCTTTAGAGCGCAAGTGACTTTAAGTGAATTCGAATCTTTCCCAAAAAAACCATTGAGCAACGATGATGTAGAGAAATTAGAGCAGCAGCGCATTCCTCATTGTGCATCATTTCATTATTTCCAGTGAGTTTTATTAACCAGTGCACGAATTATTTATAAATAATAATTATTCCCTTATAAACAGATATTTCGACGTTCAGCTTTATAATTTAGAACGTTACCTTCTGAGAGCACGGGTTCATCATTCTACGCTGTGTACACCGACAAAAAGAACATTATTTAGCAGGAGTTTTTCCCATACCACCTTTACCACCAACAACACTATTTTGCGGAGATTGGTCTAAGGAAGTAGTGTTCCTCAAATTATTTTAAAAAGAAATAGGACATAGATTAAAATCAAAAGATAAATATTTTGTAGTGAAATTCCGTAAAACTTGACCAATGAATAGAGAGTGACATTTTTAACTTCGAACATCGTGTTTCTTTTTCCTAATAAGCTCTCCCGTGGACGTCTATTAAATTTCCTAGCTCTGTATGCGGAATAATTATTCCATACAAAACCTGTTGCTACTTTCAAGCTGCTGTTGTTACATTCTGTATTCAAACGAGCATCAACTTTGGGGCAAACACAAACTCCATCACTTATACATACATACAGTCGTTCCAGATGAACGTAGAGTCATGAGGGAAATATGAGTTTCATTTGTGAGTTGCCAGTTTCAACGGACTCCTTTCACAGGACTGATTTGATTGATGAAATAAGTAAATATAAATTAATTACTGGCAAGATATAAACAATCCTGCATGTCATGTACATTTGAGAGCAGTTTATTATTTGCTTTCTAATTTATGTTTAGCAAGGAACGGTAATAATTCTTGTAGAAGTAAAGGACAGATTGTTAGTCATGGAAATATTACCCTTCAAGCCATTCACAGTTTTACCTTTCTCATGGTTTCTATGTACATACTCTTGTCATGGGTGAAATAGTCGGATGTGTGCAATTACATTTTAGCCGTGTTTTCTCTCCCCTAGCAGTATCTAAAAGTAAATAATGTTAGGAATCTTGTTGCTGTCAGTTTGGGTCAAAGGGAATTAATGTCATGATTGGTTACCATGAATGATATTTTGAAAGGGAAAATTATACACAGGTCCAGTAAAATAAATACAGGTTTAGATAATGAAGGTACGGAGGGAGGCTTAATTAGGATACCTGAACCTGTCTGATGGGATTAGATAGCAGATAGGGAAGTGTGGATAAATACATACATTTATTAGAATGCAGTTTGTGGTGACATAAGTTTATCTAAAGCTGTGATTCTTAATCAGAGGTTGTGATTTAAGGAAGCCGTGATCCAGAGGCTGGAAGCTGAATGAAATGAAAATGGGTGACGTTGAGAGGAGCCAAGTGAGTAATACGATGGATGGGACGGGTTCGTTGGTTACTGTGAGTGTTGAAGAAGATAACGGTGCTAATAACGTCTCAATGAGACCAAGTTTCGACCTTGGAATGACATTAGCAGAAATTGGAATGGGCGTCTCCATTGAAATGGACGAGCCGGAAGGTGTTGAAGGGGAGGTTTGTCCTAGAAACCCTGAAGCTGACGATGAAGAGTCTCTTCTAGACATACCCGAATTATCGAGGTCTAGTTGTGGACTCCCACCACGGACGATTCCTTTCCGTTCCGCTTCGTTTTCTCAGGTGGATATCACATCCGAAGGCAAGTACGTGCGGAATCCACGGTCACCAATTACACTCAAACCAACGGCTTTTTGTTTTTTAAATACCTCGGGTCAGAAAGGTAGTTCACCTTGTACTTATGGTTACAGTGCTTCCACCCTTCCACGCCATGGGGAAAAGTCCTCTGCTTACCCAAAGACAGCCTCGGACTCACAAACTGTTTTTACCAACAGTAAACTAAATCTTCTCCCTCTTCCACCTCTCGCCAGTACAACCAATAACAAAAAGCGTGTGAGTCGAACCGAGGGAAAAAACAATCGTCTAGTGAGTAGCGAAAGTGACTTTTCCACAATTGAGAATAAAGATTATGGAACTCCAATTCTGGAGATTAATGTTTCAACAAATAATGGTACTAATGCCGAGGAACTGAACAATATCCAACAGTTGAATAATAATGGAAATGCGGAAGACTACAAAAACTTTTTGAATAGTATCCCTCAACAAATTGAGGAAAAGTCATTGGACCCTGACAAAACTGCTTCTATGGACAGTGAACCGGTACATTTCTACTTGGATCCCGAAGACACATCAACAGAAGTAACTCAAGAGTTTAAACTGGCGGAAAGTGTAAAGCAGCCCTGTGACTTTAATCCGGATTCACAGGCTGAGAATCCACCGACGAATGAATGTGAACCCCCGCAAATACCCAATGCCTCTCAAGGAGAGGAATTTCTTTCACCTGATCCTACCATGGGAGCCATCAACATCAATGCCAGTACCAGTGGTGTGAGTAACGATGAACAGAATGAAGCTGCAGTGAGCTCAGTAGAGTCAATGCCTGAGGTAACTTCTGTGGCAGAATCCGAAAATAAAATGTTTTTAGGGGTAAAAGTGGACCAAGAAAAATTTTCAGGGCCGGAAGTAAATACATCCGTCGAGGAAAATGAGAGGAACCAGCTGCTCCGTCAATCTTCTGGTCAATCCGATGGATCCGACGAAATTCCTCAATTAGGTGTGCTAAGTGCGTCACATAGCTCTAATATTGATCTAACTTGCTCGAGTCCTCCATTAGAAAAGGAGATGACTCGCCATAATTTTCCAGGTGATCATCGGACCCACTTAGGCTCACCCCCGATCGGCTCATCTGTTCCATCTTTGGCTATGAGAGCCTGTAATTATGAAAGTGCTAAAAAAGAAATCTCTCGTGCCAACAGTGTCAGTTGCACTAGTGGCCCCGAGGCCAATAGTCGTCCATTACCTCCACGTCGGTATAATAAAAGACCGTTGAGAGGACCCTACGGAGAAATGCTGGAAGCTGAAATGAATAAGCTTATCCCTGGCAGATCTCTCCGAGACTACGACAACTCAGATTTCTGCAGAGAATCTAAATCTTCCTCTCCGAATCGTTCGTTACTCTCCAGTCTTTCTCAAATTGACCCAGACCCTAGGGCTCCACAACTAGCGTCAGCTAACCCACTTCTCATGGCTTCGATGGACGATCTACATTTCAGCACGAGTCAGTCAAAGGCTTTGAATCCCAGATGTAGAAAAATTAGTTCACAGCTCCCCGCTCAAGCTTCTCATTTTCCAGGTAATGTAGTCTTGTTCAATGCTTCCTTAAAGTATCTTCATTTATCCCTATCAGGGGGGTCATAAAAACTTCAAAATTGTCCCGTTCAAATCATGAAGATTCATGTCATGTACTAGTAATAATTTTTTTATCCAATTCCGTCTTTGTGACATGTCAAACCTGCTGCCTCTATAAGCTTCTCATTCCAGCTACAGAACAGTGAAATTTATCTACATATTTATACGTAGGTAGGTCTGATGTGAGAGACACACGCTCCACAAGCTCGCAATAGTTCCTTAAAAATGTTAGCCCCTCTTGTACTCAGGAAAATTTTTCAAATAACTTCTAGGTTTTACTTTCTCCAGATTTGAAACCCGTAAAAACATTAGTTTCCCTTATAATGATTATGTTCTTTTCTTAACATCATTCATTCATGGGGATAAAAATTGAGGATTACCTTACCCCAATATATTACTAATTACAAACTATGAACACTGATTTTACAGGAGAAAATGCACCCCCATTAGCTTTTCACCAAAGGACGGCCTCGAGTCCTTCCCAATTGCTCTACACCACTTCCGTAGATCGTGAGGGAAGTCAAGCCCGACCTGAGATGAGAAAAACAGTTTTGGTAAGTTTTCATTCCATTATTTGTAATGTTAGCCGGAAGAAAAATAGTGAGTTGGTTTGGTATATTTCGGTAATTTAGAATTTTTTCTCCCGTGATGTTTTAATTCATTCTGACTCGGTCTGGCTGACGTAATTTATTGCCAGGAAAGTCATAAATGGAGTGTGTACATTGTATCGTTGAGGTTCATTTCAAAGAAACTCGGGCCTTGGCGAATAAACTGTTATGAGCTTTAGTCCACACATGTATATAAGATATACTTAAATCATACATGGATTTTAAATAATTCTCTGAGGAAAGTATTTTTGCACTGTTGTATTGGAAGACGTTAACGGAGCCCTGTATCAAGTCAAGCTGCCTAATTACACTTGAAACCATTTCCAGCCACTTGAACGAACAATATGGAGTAATTAATGAAGAGTAGATACTTAATGGGCTTAATGAGTTTGCCAAACTTATCTGAAAAAGTACTGGGAGGAGCTAAGATGAGTACTGTTGTAGCTGTAGATACCTGTGAGCGTCATTAAATCCGGAGCAAATAATCTTATAATAATCCTTGCATGGAAGATACTCATTATGAAATTTTACCTATAAATGCAAATCCCACGGTTCAAATATTAACATAAGACTTGTAACTACAATCCCTACTCCGACTGAGTACTCCTCTACACGCTAACCAAGCACTACTAACAAGGTACATATACACAAACAAAAAGGTAATTTCTGCGTGAGTACAGAAGACTAGTACAGAGTCATGCGCTGTAATTTCAGTACTCACTCGGATTTTCGCTCAGTGAGTAGAGTTTCTCCATGTTCAGCTCTTTGCCAGCATTGTAAGGGTTAAGTATTACCTTTGTCATTGTCCGAATGGGAGCTTACAAGGCATGGTATAAGAGGAAATACCAGAGCCAGTAAGCAGGGAACGTCTTGGGTGGCTCATGTAAATCATCAATAATTTTAAGGTTAAATTTGACATTCAATAATTGAAGTATAAGTAATTACATATCTACCTCTAAGGGGAAACTAGAGTGATGTTTCCCTTGTACCATCACTTGAAGCTATCAATGGGAAAGAATTCCCCTCAAACGCCCTTCATTAAGGAAGTGAGAGAGACTCCTCTTCGTGCACGAGTCTTTTAAATATTTGCAAAATACCCAACGATAAATGGAACTAAAGGAGTGGGAAGTAAGGAAGAAGAATTTTTAGAGGCGTCAATTCATCCTGCAATTTTTTTTGTTTACTTCGGAAGAACTCACTCAAGTGTACTTTGTGCATCCACTGTTTGATCTTACTTTCTGCTGACTCTCAGTACTATCCACTACTGTGAGTATAGGGCCGGATGAAAAGAGTCCATGCCTGATTACTTGTAGTATGGATGAAGGGAATTTTCCAAGGTATAGTTGACGTCGACGTCGTCGACCAGATTCAGTTGAAATCCTGCTCCTCACCCGTCCACTTCTCCTCCGTTTTCGTTCGACCTAATTGTTTGATCTTATACAGTATATCCCAACCTATCTGTGCAAACAAAGTGTAGTCGAGGGATTACATTCCCGGGAGATCAGGGATCCTTTCGCAAGGGTTTTACAATGGACTTTTGTTTTCTTTCCCTGAAATTCTCATCCCGGCGCTATCCATTACTTCCAGAGAGCCTCAAAATACCAGACTAAAGATTGAGGTTTAATTGTGAAGGATGCCTTTGTGGAAGAGGTAGAAGACGAGGCGGAATCCGTCACGATTAAGCCCTTGTGTGATTTTGTTGCGGCAAATGTGAAACCCCGGAGTTGTATTCCAGAGCAGGCTCAGAGTTTACACTCTAACTCCAGCAGTTTTCTAAGGGGGGGAAAAAAGTGTCGTAGCCTTAGTTTGCTTGTGACAACCACTTGGCTATGATGTGCTATACCTATAGATACTTGTGTGCTCAGGCATTTTGTAAAGAGAGAGGTTACTCCTTGAGTCTTCCTCTATGACCACATGTTTATAAACCTTCGACTGTCTCTCTCTCACTCCCTCTTCATGTACCTCACTCGCTGCCTCGTCTTGTTAGAAAAATTGTTTGCACACCACAGAAAATTATAACCTATACTTTCTCTTATCACGCTCTTTGAGTATTTACACAGTCTCTTCCACTTTTCTTTGAGATGATTTCCATTTCAAGCCTGTGTATTTGGCTTTGGGCAACGCATAACTGGGTAGGCCGAGTGAAAATATTTATTTTTCTTTCCCCCAATCCCAAGAACATGGAAACAAACTACAACGTAGGGGAAGAAAGGAAAGAAAAATAGTGACAATAGAATTGTACATAAGACACATGGTCTCAACTGAACACCCACAACTTCTGGATTTCTCCCATCTATTACACCTTCGGACTTAATTTATGCAGGAGAGAATAAGCATCTACGAATCTGTACGTACGTACCTGGGGATTCCTTCTGGGAGCAAGTTTATTGACTCAGAGTTCCTCCTTGCAATTATTACCACATGCGTTCCTACAAATTATTGTTTGAACAACTTTTTTTGAGACCGTTTTACGTGATGCTTAATCACCTGTACAGCTAAATTAATTGTGCCACTTTCATTATTTTACCATGAAAACTTTGTCAATGTAACTGCGTATTTTTTCCCTCCGGGTGTAATAAATTTTAAAGACTCCTTGATTACATCAACATATGCGACGGGGAAAATGGAATGGAGAAGAAAGAACGTCTAATGAAGTTGTCAATTTGCCACCTGTAGCTCACATGGACCTTACTTTCTAGCCAGGCTAAGAGCACACACTATACCTTCCATTCAGTCAACTCAACTCAACTCACATATGTATTAATAAACCAGTAGGTGCTCACTCCCTGTGCCCACTTACTCCACGAGCTCTCCTTTCGAACAACAACCCTGGAAGAATGGGGAGAAAGCATTGAGGTTTGTTTCAAGGAAATCTTTCGGGAGAAAACATGCACTGGAAAACACCCCGCATGTTTTTAATACATGACCTCAATAATTGCATTCACAGAAGAACATTTCAATCAAAGAAAATGCAACTATGTATCTTTTGAATAGTAATTAATATTAATACTTACTCCTTTTGTGGGACATTCACTGGATGTTTGAATATCCTTAGAAATCATTCCCCTCAATTTTTTGCTTCTTCTTCCATTCTTCATATACAAATGAGTACTCAAGAGAGGAAATAATATCAATCGGTCAAATCAATTATTTTTATCAAAAATCCGACTTCCCCTAAAAACCTGACCACTGGACTCCGAACGTACTTGAGGGACTTTCCCCATTCTTCTTGGCTGAGCTCAAAAAGTGCATCCTTTGGTGTGGACCTGATACTGAACTTGACTGGAATTTCTTATTTAAATAGTATGTTTGTACGACAAGAGCCCTGCAAATGAGAAATTGTCACATACATCTTCTACAATGTCCGTTCGTGATAAAAAAATATCCATTCCAATCTTGTCGTCTTCCTCTACGATTAGTTCTCTCTCATCGTCCGCTATCTCGAAAAATTCTCAAGATGGAGTTTCCAAAGTATGTACCAATTCAACCGTTGCGTCCAAATGTCAGCCCCATACGGGGGGTAATTGTTCCAGTACCTGTGAGTCTGACTCGGAATTAGCGGAAAGTGAAAGAATCGCTGCGACAGTGTCGGCTCTGCACAACCGAGTGAGATTCCTTTTTCTTTGACTGTACCTTACGAAACCAAACATATTGGGATCGTGTTGTAATTTGATACAATTTTTGGGAAATTGGAAATTTAATTGGTTAGGGAGATATATGCTGATACTGGTAACTGCTAATTTTCCTTCTAGAATAACCAAAATTAATTATATTGTAGAAAGGGCTAGGTATCCAGGAACTTCTTCAAAAATAGGGAGGTAAAATTCTAATTTTTTTTGTATTGATTTTCTGTTCTCCTCTCAAAGCCAGTACTGGTTTTCTTGGAGGTATTTACCCAAAGTATCGTCTTATGTGTGTTTTATACTCGATGGAAAAACTTTTCCAGCAAATTACAATATGCACAATACAGTGCTGGGTTGGCTTGAGAAATATGATAAGGATAAAAGGATATTGAGGCTGGGAACATTTAATCCTGAATTTAAATAGCCAGAAATAATGGATAACATTTTGCTCGGTTCAACGAACTCATTTAACAAAGCCATTAAAGTGACCGTAAATAAAATCCGTTTTCGAGTACAGACGGCTGAGGGCTCATATTTACATATCAATTAATAGCCAGGCACTATGAACATCAGCATTGATGTAAATATACAAACGAGTTAGAAATATACATACAAGTAAGGATTTCATTTCCGAGTATTGAATAACTTTCATCTCAGTGGTAAGGATCATTGTAGCTTGAGCAATAAAATAGAATATTTTTTGTCCTATCTTCACCCCTGCGATCCGTGGAAGGCATAATAAACTACGACCCAATTATCAGGGGAAAATACATACAATCCTAGTTAAGCTCCGAAGAGAAGTGCAACAGCTCCCAATAAGGAACGTGTAGCAATTACAGTAAGTGCATAACCCGACACACACTTGCACAGGAGGAATTTTGTAATTCAGATTCTTGGTCCTTATTGATTATCTCCAGCTCAACTTTTCCTTTGAAAATGAAGAAGCCTCAGTGAAGGATGCCGTTTTTTGTAGGAGTCTACAAAAAAGCTAACATAATTACTCCAGCTCCAATGGGATACATTGCATCAGACAGGTTTCCTATTTCAGCATAAAATAATTAGTTTATAGCACAAATTAGAACTCAGATATTGTCCATATTACAATAAAGTTGCTAAAATTTTCATCCCTTCATTGTTACTCTACGTCAAGGTCCTCAGTACTTTCAGTAGTGTAGTAATCTCTATTCAGTAATATTTCCCCTATGAAATCTCGTAGGAACATTTATTTTATTGTGTTTGTTATATGAAAACCTTCTGAACAAAATCTTTTATCTACGTCTCTGCCTCTTTTTTAAAATTGCAATCGTTAATTATTATTCATCTCATTTTTCATAATTAATTTCAAGAGTCTGGGGAAACCTGAACCTCCTACGATTCGTACTGCTTTAGCGTATCTTAGAGTAATATTTCTGAAACTTGCAAATCTCTTCAAAAACTTTTTTGCAAATCTTTAACCTAAATTCTATATATATGTATATCTCTCTCTATTCTTAAAATTGCAATTGGTAACTGATAAAGTTTTTTTTATATCTTGAGTCTGGGAAAAATTGAACTTCGTACTGCTTTAGTATCTCATTGTTAGTGTACTTTTTCTGAAGCTTGTAAATTTTATGGTTAGAGAGACCATACGTACATATGTAGTGCTAGAGTTGGAAAGATAAGGGCCACAAAAGGGCTGTAGATTCTACCTTTTCCTCTATTAAACTAAAAGATTTTGGGTGCAGTAAAATATATGTACATCCGATGGGAGATGGAATATCAACTGGAACATTTACGATGGCTGCGCTGCGTCTATATGAACGGTTTCTTCTAATTTGTTTGGCCTCATTTTCCATGGGTGTACATATGTCATATAACATTGTTTGTTGAAAGTTTATGCACGTTTCTTCCACTGAGTAAACAAGCCGGAGACTTAAAATAAAGAACTGATCATTTCCTTGATAAATAGAGAAATGAATCATGAACGAGTTGTACTGCTCTCCAGTACAACTGCTTTTCACCCTTTTCCCCGAACTCGAACCTAAGCATTTGAGAAGCTTCTCAGCACATGGGATGTGTTGTCAACAGAGACCCGTCAAAGTAAACACTAATTAAGTATCGTTATAAACTTTTGTTTGGGCAGTACTCCACATTCTTTCAGTTCTTTGCCCCTGAACTCAATGGAGTATTGCCGGACATAAATTTACGGATCGATTTCAGCATCTCGAATGTACAATCTAAATACGTAGGAATGAGATTGAGGCATTGTGTTTGCAGTGAAGTTATGAAATTGAGATACAAGATATGCTAAGATACATAAATTGGTTTTTCCTTTATTTTTTTCTGCTTACAGTTTCTCTGAGTTGCGCTTTTGTAGTATGTAGTCCCATGAATCATAGGAAGCTGAATAAAAAATTGTAAGTGCCCTGTTTATGAAAAAACCATTTCCTTTCCGTTCCTTCAGTTCTCCACATAATATTTATGATGGAATGCAATACATCAGTACAGTAATAATATTTGAAGTTGTTCTTTCCCAGGACAAAAATATTTGAAAATAAATGCAAGTTAAATTCGAACATTTATATTACACAAGGGTTTACGTAAAGTTCAATTTTAGTTGGGAAAAGCAATCGCATGGGTTTCTGATGGAGACTGCAATTATATTGACAAGACTTACGTAAAATCTTGATAAAGTCAGCACGATTTGTCATGTTTGGAATTCTAGGAAATATTTATGTTCAAATAATGACTGCCAAAAGCAGATCGATGCTAAATAGAAAACTTGACAGCTAGTGTGCCACACTGTTTTTGCCCAAATAAGCTTCACTACAACTGTGCCTACTGTAGAAGCCGATTTAGGTCGATTTGTTGGGCATGTTTTTGAGATAGTACAATTGATGCTCACCCTAGTCAGTAAATACGTGCTCACAATCAGATGTGAACACGCTGACTTGACGAGAGGATTCCAACAGGAACCTACTGGGAGATATCATCAGCACATTACATACTACATCAAAGTAGCAGGCCTAGCCAGGCAGATACATATAATGAAACTAGTGCTAACATTATGGTAGTGTTCTATTAATTAAGTTCAAGTTGAAAGGCCTTTCTTTGTACGGGTTTTATCACATTTTCAAGGTCCCGTCATAATTTGAGCCTTATTAGGGAAAGTTTTGTCCAGTGAATCGTTCGGGAAAACAAATAGCACTCTGGAGTATTTATTACGTCCATGTTATATGATACTTGGAGGCAGGCAGTAGAGTGGAAGTAGGTGATCTAAAGTATATCATATTAAAAGAGTGTCTATGGAGATTTCAAAGGAAGCGGAGGAAAGTTTTGAGCATCCGCATTTCCTTGGATGAGATACACAAAATGGAGTATCTGGGAAGGGTTGCAAAGTCAAATGACGTGTTTTGAATTGTTCACTTATTGTTGATTTATAAAAGTCCTGGTAACATTGGTTTTGCGATCCTCAAAATTCTATTGTATGATTAAGAAAATTCTAAGATCCGTGTGGCTTTTACATTGATACATATACTTTTGATTTGCTTCTTAGCCTAGGATAGTCCATTGATGGTGAGCACTGTATGCTTCTTTCCTTTCCTCGCCCTAGAACTGGTATTAATGGTAAGTGAAGGGAGAAATATGCAGTGAGTTGGCTTGAGGGAAAAAAAACAAGTGAATGTCGGCATGAGCAAGAGTATTCACAAGAGGAGCCGAGAATGATGCTATGTACATACTTCCTTCCTTCGCTTACACGGGAGCTTTCTATGAGCTACTCTGTACTACTGTATATATGCAGGGAACCATAATGAATTCTAGTTGGGGGAATTTACTTTTAACAACCATGGTTGCTATACCATAAATGTATGAGACATGTATGTGTGCCACTTGCCACATCAAGTTTGATCTGTGTCGTTATGGTTTTCTAGGATGGAAGCCCTCGAGGTCACGTTCTAGCTGAGGTTGTTGAAACAGAGAAATCATACGTGGATTCACTACGGATACTTGTAAAAGTAAGTCTTATTAAATTTTCTCTGAATCATTTTCCATGGTTGTTTGAGTAGAAGTAGCATGTGCTCTGGATGTTACAGCATTTTGTAATGATACTGCTCATATGGGTATGTCCATATAGATATTTTATACCTATATGTATCTTCACATGTGTGTACTCTTGAAACTCCCATTAATATATACAATAATGTGTTTGCAGTTGGGCTCCGCACGCTCAGTAATTGGGTCGTACACAAATAGCTACATACATAAACCAATACAAAATCTTCACACCTATATCTTTTCTGAGCCTAATAAGGGCGAAATAACATAGAATTACACTCCAACTACACATGCTGTATAGGTAATATAGACAAACACAAATTGCATTCCAGCCTGCTGTTGTGTACAACTCGCAGTTAGCTTCCCTAAAACATTCAAAGTTATTTGATGCTAAACAGCCATCAGCTTCAGCGTGTGATCCAATTGAGCATGGCGCCAACAACTGTACATAAACTGAAGAGATTCACAACAGCAAAATATGATGTACAGTTGTGAAGTTAGTCAAGTATTTTTTTTTTTTTAAAACTCAAGTCCATGGGACTGAGCGTTCCTTGTCGGAGCCTCTTATCTGAAATGGGATGAGCTATATATGTAATGCACAATTGCCGAGACATTTGCAACCAGCAAAATGGACTCCGCAATTGTAAAAAGGCGTTTTTGTGGCGGCAGTAACAGTAATAATCCTTAACAAGCAATCTCTGTGGTAAAATAAGTCTGTATCACAAATGGTTTGTTAAATTTGATGGAAAGTAGGTATTTCTCATCCGACTCACTCTGAAAAACAAACATTTGAAGCCACAATTTACTGATAGTCCTGAACTTACCACTCCCAATAGTAAATAGCAGTCCTAAGTGAACATAGCCTGCATAATATGTGCCTACCCGAAAAATGAAAACATTATCTAGGAGGAAGCTTGTGAGGAAATTCTTGGGATTCTACGCACATTCTTTCATTAGCACTCATCTGTAACTTACAAACTTCATGCGACTGGCACTTGATTCCCAACTAATCTCTACAACAGAAAAATAAATTAACTTCCTTGTGCAAGGGAAAACAAAATGAGTGGGGCCTTTTCAAATTTTTTGAGCAATTAGAGAATGAACTAATTTACCATGATGCGTAGATGGAAGTTGTACATGGTTGAACCCTCCAAATAAATTGAGTCATATTCCCCTCCGCATTCGTGTCACCCAATGAATATCGGTAAAGGTTAATGGTTTAAGTAACGTTTAATGAACACACTCAAAATATAAAGTAGCTATATAAATAATTTATGAGTGTGCGACATTCTTTGAGAATTTTATTTTATTCAAGCCTCATAGCCAGGAAAACTTTTCGGTATGTGTAAATATACTTAGTTCCAAAAGTAACTACTGGAACTACTGTAAAATGTGCACAAAGTATGGAACTTTTACGATTAGAAAAAAATTCCTCAGAACTCAACTCCGCTTTCACCAGTTTCACTACTGGGGAAACTTCAGTAAGCCATGGATTAGTTCCTGACCATTCCTTTTGTTTTAAAATTGCAGAAATACATGGAGCCACTAAAATCATTAGATTTTATCGATGCTGGTCTCGTAGATGAAATATTTTTCCAGGTAAGAACACTTTATAAAAAAAATTCAAGACTCGTATGCTAGTTGTGAGCACTTAAAAAGAAGTTTCGAAAGTTACCCCTTTTACAGAGAGAGAGAGAGAGAGAGAGAGAGAGAGAGAGAAAGTTTCAGAGATATTTTAAAAGAGCACGTATTCTAATTGTATGTAATATTTTCAATAATTTCTTTGATAAGAGGATTAAAATCTAAAATATTTAATGAGGGACTTATTGCCCCAAACGAAGGTATGAAATACTGTATCTACGCATATTGAAACGACTAAAACGCAACAGTGCACAACTATGTATACCCAGATGTTCGTCAGTCATAAGCAGAAGTATGTTTATATGGCGAGAAGGAATGTGTGTTTGGCCGTAAGATTTCGACAACTACAAATTTTCCTGGTCTATTTTGAAAAAATTCGAAACTGTCGACACTGTGATTATAAATGTGGAAATATGTCGTAGGTACGTCCTCTCACAAGAAATCTTCGATATCCTTAGGGATCAAGTAGAAGTATGTGTTAAGTCGTGACCCAGTGTTTCATGGGAGGAAGGAAACCGAAATAATTATACAGTTGATAATTTCATAAACCATTCCCCTCATAAATTCACCAGCTTAATGTGCTCACTACAAACTCCAATTAATCGCACACATCGGGACGGACGTGACGGACGCATCATATGAATTGTATAAATAGCAGTTAGACTCTACGTGCTCAGCAGTAGTCGAGAATTCAGGCAATAAGGTTAATAATGAGCTCCAGTTAGGGTCTACGTGTACGCTTATTGACATGTGTATCCAAATAGAATGCTCGTTACGTTAGGTCGGATTGGCAAAAAGTGGAGGATGCTCATAAAATTCCCCAGCTTGTCTTTTTAAACTAGTTCTATGCAGAGCATTGTAGTGCAGGTTAGTTTCTCTGGGAGTAACTACAGAGCAATGAGGGCAGAATGAAAATCAGCAATTCCCACGTTGATAATCACAGTGCTATGCGTAGGTTATTGACAAAATCTGTTCCTAAG
Source organism: Allacma fusca (assembly GCA_947179485.1). Taxonomy (NCBI): domain Eukaryota; kingdom Metazoa; phylum Arthropoda; class Collembola; order Symphypleona; family Sminthuridae; genus Allacma; species Allacma fusca. The sequence continues at coordinate 45,689,407 of OX359249.1, read as the reverse complement.
TTTTAATTGACGGAACAGGGGTGGAGGACTACAGTATATTTTAGAATATAAATATAAATAGAAGGAACCGAGCCAGTCAGTGCCTCAGGGCATACTTCTGTATTTATACTAATGACAGTCGAAAATGCTAATTTAAGTGTTCTGTTTACCTTCTGATTCCCCTCAGTAGGGACATGATAAAATGCAGTGAGAATTGAGATGATTACAAATCCAATGCTACACCTAAGTGGAGCCGGGTGTAATTAATGTTTAATGTATCTATTTATTATTGCGTTGACACGGACAGATTCCCAAGATTTTGTGGCACCATGAGAGTCTTTTGGACGCCTTTCAGAAAAGAGTAACCGACGACATGCAATGCGTGGGTGATGTCCTACTTGAAACGGTAAGGTTTTAAAACCGTATTCTATCCTGTCATCAATCAGTAAATTAGTAAATCTTTGTCACGACTCGATGAATATGAAACCGATCTTGAGCAAGAAAAAAAATAGAGTTGGAAACATTAGAGGTTTTTTTTTTTAATATTACATAACAACTGTAATTTCCCGTACACTCACTCTTGGGCAGGTTGGGGAGGAAAATTACGAAAAGGGGGAAAAGGGGTGGAGTTGAATCAACACACTCAAGGATTCAAATTAAATGAAATCATGAGAAGATGATTGGATTGGTTGAGTTAGTTTGCCTCCGGAGTATCGAAAGGTCGCAAAGAGTTCCAAGATTTATTTTAGAGATGCTGCATATCAATTTCCTGTATATTTTATACCTCTTCAGAAACGCACTCAGAAATACTCTCGGGACTTTGGCTGGGGACATGGTTACCAACATAGATTTGAGTGGCAAGAGCTAAATGTTTCTGAACGGAAATCATGTTGATGTTGACTGTGGTTTTTGAGCCAACTAATGAGAATCAGTTTCAGACTCGAGTACAGTTCCTTTACCATGGGGATTTATGTGGTTAATACTGGCTACTAGTACTGTTTTCGTACAATCCGATCGATATTTTCATTTTACTCCCCTCTATGTATTTATACCTACTTTCAAACTCGGGAAATACTAAATCCTCCTAGGACTCAGCAGCTGTATAATAGTCACTTTGGTAATAGTAATCATGTATGCCCTTTGAAATCCATGTCGACACATTTCCGAGAAAATGCAACTGTCACACTAATGCATATCATTGAGTAAGAAGTAGAGATTCACATTTACAAATATTACAGGCAAAAAAAAAAGAGTACCTAATACATTTCGGAAAGAACACACTGGAACAGCTGCTGTAATGCTCAAATAAATAAGGGGTTCCTTTTAGCTCTTAATGTTTCGTAAATCTTTACTTTCGCCTCTCTTACAATTAGCCGGCAATAAACACATGTATAATTATTCTTGTAAAGGAACAGTACTTTCTAAATCATCAAACAACCACTCCGATCTAATTATACACATACAATTTAGAGTGACATGTTTGTAGGAAATGGATGAACTTCACAGAAGAAAATGGCTACGATTACGTGCAAATATTTAATTAAATCCCGTCACACTCATAAATCCTGACTTTACTTCTTATTGGATCAATACCATAATTACAAATACAGTGTGTGTAAAATTAAAATTAAATGAACAAAAATCAAATTCATAGGATAAGATTCATAGTTTAATGGCAAGTTCGTAGATAGAGATATGTACCTGCTTCCAAAGGTACTTGTGTGTATCACGTGAGATATAATATATCTACATAGTGTATTTTCCAACTCTCAAGCTTATTGGAGTTTTAATTGGAATGGATTTTAGAAAAGTGAAGAGGAAGATTATAGGGAGTAAAGAGTGAATCGAATGTTGTTCACGTAGTGTTTTGGGATGTGTGATGCTGTGTTTCATAAATTCAAACTACATTGCAGTTCCGGCAAAATTCACTCTTGGAATGTTATTCATTATTCGTGAATAACTGGAAAAATGCCAAGGGATCCCTCAAAATGGCGGTGGCTTCAAAACCTCCATTAGCCAGGTTTTTAGAAGACAACGCTCGACAGCATAAAGGGAAGCTGACGCTCGACTCCCTGCTCATCATGCCCATCCAGAGGATACCTCGTTATGAACTTTTAGTAAAAGTGAGTGCAGTTCAGTTTATTACCCTTGCACTTCCATCTTTTCAGCATCCGAAGGTCTTACACGAGCTCCAAGTAATCTTCTCTCCCTGTACATACATAAATGAAGTAACTGCGAAAAAAAATAATTGCATAAACATTACCACCGCAATTTACAGTCACCTTAAGATCACCTTACTCCATGAGTTAACTTGAAAGTTAGAGGAGATGGGAGGAGAAGAAGCTATGTGTGAAAGTATTATTACTCTATGAAATATACGCAATTTGAGTTGTAGAAAAATCCAATTAATTAGAATTTACTCAAAAGTCCCAAGTTTATAATAGAATTTTTAAGTAACTTGGATGAGGGTGGAGCTTAGTGGGCCTTAGGATTTACCATTTGGACTTAATCTGCTTTTATCACTGCCTTAAGCCACTGCAATCAGGGAGCAATTAGTACTAAATGGGAGGTAGATAAGAGTTTACGATACCATTCGCCATCTCACGCAAATCCCCTTGCAGCACCTATCTCCTTTATTTGCTTGTATAATTTCAGCTGAGCTCACTCAGTCAGAGTATGAATGAATTTTGAGTAGAGAGAGAGAGAGAGAGAGAGAGAGAGACCATATGAAGGGAAACTGGCAGGATGGCAGAAAGTGGAACTCGATCTAAGGAGGTTATTTTCGGATATAACGTAACCGTTGTTTACTAAAACCATTTCTAAAGGAGGAAATTTAATGACCCGCTACAAGTGGCGTGCGCCACGCAGTCGAGCATACTATGAATCTTTACTCTACATGCTCTACAAATACTGAATTAGCCCTGATCATGCAAATGAATTTTTTACCCATTAGATGCTTGTCATACCTCATAACTTTCTTTCATTTTTTCATTGAAAGAAGCTAAAACTTGAGCATAACCTTCTCCAATCGTAATGTCTCCCGAAATAGCAGCTGAATCCAAGTAATTAATACTTCAGCTATCAAGACAAGTATTCCCGGTTGAGAAGCAAAAGTCATTGGATATTTCATGCTTTAAATTCATCTGGAATAATTAAATATTTTCAATTAAAAATAATTAGATCGTTCGTAATTTTTGGAAAAATGAGTAAATTTTAAAATGATATTTTTCAAAGCATGATTAGCAGCGTTAGTATTTTTGAGCCACTACAGATGATCAGTTCTGTTGCTTACCTCTGTAGATAATTCCTATGTTTTAGTTGTGTGTACATACCTTAAATAATTCATTAGTATAATATAAATTGTATAAATAAGTCTGCTGAACTGCTCCCAGGACATACATATGTAAGATTTAGAGGGTGATAATTCGTTGGAAATAAAATGATTCTCTGATGCAAGGGCATTTAATTAGTGGGAACCAAGAATAATTATGAATACTCAACTGCGGGTGAAAAAAGGCAGGGAGTTTGAGTTGTAGTGTTGTAGAGAGATGACTTTGTAAATGTTGTGCTATACAAGCAAATACTTGCTGGTTGAATAGGAATTATTGAAGCATACCGACCCGAACCATGAGGATCATTCTCGTTTAAATATTGCTCTGGAGAATATCAAGCAATTTGCACTGCACATTGACTGCGCCTCGGTAGATCCGAATGACAATCGTGAGATTGAGATTGAAGGCTGGGGATCAGGTTTGGGTCATTTAGTACGTCAGGACATCGTTACCCTCTGCACCAACTCCAATGGCAAGAAGGAACGGGCCTTGTTTCTGTTCGCAGACTCACTCGTCATTGCCTCCATCAAAAGGAAAAGCACAATGCGAAAACCTTCGTAAGTACTTTGTTGTATATATAACCATTCACCAATCTCACATGGACCATTAGATTTACTTATGATGTAGTAGTGTGTACTTGCATGCGTCCCCTTGTCTTATTTACATTTGAAGAACCTGCAATTAACTGAAGTAATGAGTATGGTGACGGCGGTAACCGCATGTATGTATCCAAATGTATGTACGGTCACATCGCTATATGGATAATTACTGCTTTGTGGTACTGCTATGTATGTAGAGTAATGATGAGGAGCGTACTGAGTATACATACTGTAACTGTACAACGTGCCATTCCGTCATATTGGAGTAATTACTTATTCTTCAGCTCAAACTCTTGTGCTTATGGGGCGTCGTCGCTCATCCCTTTCATTCCCTCCAACAGGATACACTTGTCTGCTCGTAATTTCTTTGACGTACTTTCCAGAATTTTTACGGCTCTACATATAGCAGCTCTGCCGGAGCTGGAAAGAAAAATTGCAAGGATTAAATTGTAACAAGATCTTTCCCTTTTCATTTAAGATCCTTCCAGAGCGAGGCTAAGTCAAGGAAATCCTTTCAATTTGATGATACCGACACCGACAGTCGAATTTTGGGTGAAGGTTAAAAAAGAAACTAACCCTGCACCCTTGAATTTTAAAGCCGGAAGCTGTCACTGTCATTAGTACCGGCATTGCTATAACATTAACAAGAAAGATTAAACTATCCTAATTTCAGTACCAAGCTTTACTGTAACATCCTAGTGCATGTAATATTGTATGTAGGATTTTGTACTTATAGTTTCATTTGAAGCTCTATGAGTAATTACTTAAAATTGTCACCTTTCCCCCATGAAATTTTACCATTTGTGAAATGTATTGCAGTGGTGATTGGGGTTTCAAATCCCTGACCCTATAGTAGTTGCAGTTTCCAGTGAACAACAAAAATTAAAATTGTTACCATAAGGTGAAAATACTCCTTACGCTCCGAGGCCTCCCTATTGTAATGCTTGTGAAAGAAATCCAGACAGGGAAAGCCTCCGCGTACTTGTTCATGTCTTGTGGTAAAAGTACGTATAGCACGCACAAATTGGGCAATCTGGTTTTAAATTTAGGGCAAGCACCTCACACAATCCGGCCAATAGCTGGGATGGCTGTAAATTCAAACTCCTGATGAAGGTACCCTTGATGGATGCTCATCTATTGAATGAAGACCATGATGTGAGCTCTATATCCGGGACAGTGACGACAACAAACAAATCAACGTCATCATCCTCCTTTGCTTCAAAATCCGGAGGCGGAGGTTCTTTAAATTCCCATGAAGAAACGGACGATTTAAAAATCATTCACAAAATGATGGAGTTGGCAACCATGCTAAAATGTTCTCATGCGGGGCTCGATGAAATTCTCAAGGATTTGGCGTCGGGTCTGAAGCATCACTACGATAATGGAGATGCCGTCGACTTTGAAATTAAAACCAGTGACAACAGGTTAGCGGAGTCACAATCTATAATACTACTTGTGAATTTGGTAATGGTTAACACTCACCTTCCCGTCCTTTATTTCTCTATGGGTTGTTAGCGGAGACACACTCAAGAATTGTCTATGTATGTCATACTTTTTTTTTTGATCCAGTGACTCCTCGTAACTGTAGACGTATAAGGAACGGGGGGGACTTGATTGGTTCGGGTTAGGAAAAATATAATGAAAAATCACACTAGTAATTTACTGAAGGCTGCACAGTGCTAGTCCCTACTGTAACTTAATCTTTTCTTTGTACAACTGAAATTGCTTAGAGACAATAGGGAAAATAGAAAGCATAAATGCATGACAGACAGACAGATAAGAGGAAAAACGACTGTTCTTGTTTACGATTCTGGGTACACTTTAGGAGACAGTAGAGGGAACATACCTTTGAATTTATTTTGAAAGCCAGGGATGAGTCTTGCAGAGGTACACAGTCCACACACACACACACACACACACACGTTCCGGTATAGTAAAAGCAACAAAGCCTGCTCTTTCACTGGGTGCACATGTGGATACAGATGACGTTGATGGATGATGGGCTTGGAGTGTTGTGAATGTATTCATATTCCTCGCCAAAATACAGGAGTGCTTATGTGGTCTTTAGTTTTGGTGAACTCCTCCTGTTTTCAAAAATGTTTAACATGAACATGATGGGGACGTGACGGCATAATTTATTTGGTTCAGGAATACACTCTAACTGATCATAAACAAAACTTTTAACCATGAACCTGTGCCTTCTGCTTGTACCATTAAGTTATAATGGACTTGTAATGTAGCGATAATGTTGTTCGTTGTAATCGAATGAGTTGTACAAGTCACACCATTGTGATGTGAACCTATTTGTAGATTTTTTGGCACTGTCAAGGCTCGCTCCTTCATTATATTTTTATATTTTATGTGTGATTGGCAGTGATAGTCCGGAGGTGTTAAGAATCCTCTTTGGCTCAGCTGAGAAGAAATCTGGGTGGTTGGAGTCTTTTCAGGATACACTGAGCAAATTCAGTAAGTTTGAATTATTAGTGTACTACCTTCCGTTCAGTTTTTCACATCCTCGCATGTCTCCAGTAGTCTTGCGTATTTATCATATGAGAGAGAGTATGTCAATTCTAAAATTCAACATGGACATTTTTGAAATGCACATCCAGCGTGTACAGACTCGCTCTCCTACTATGTGTCTCTGTCCCACTCACAACACGCTTCCAATGCATGGAGTACTTACTCCATGTGTGTTTATGTAGGTATATACGACATAAAAAAAACAGATTTCATTCATGAAAGAATAGAGGATGTGCCATGTGCCATACGTATACACACATGCTTAATTAGACAGCTCTCTTGTATTATGTCAACTTGTTCCGAAACTTCTTGGAGTCTTAAATTGAACTTAAAGCTTTCCTTGGCTTGCGTAAATATGTGCTTTACCTTTTACCATTGATTTCCTGTCCAATCACTTTTAATTTTAACAATCGCATTACTTGGCGTCAGTTCTCTGGGGATGGTGTGAATTTATTTATATTGGATGCTTTCCGACTGAGTTAGTCTGCTTATGCAGATGGGAAGTCATTGGATATTTGTGGCTGAGTAAAAATTAGGTGCTGTCAATTGGTGATACACTATTTCTCACTTCAAATTGGACTCGGTGCTATATTTTACAGTTCGCTATGGATTTGGCAAGACGCCACAAGTGCAATTTATGCAGGCTCTACCGATTCGGAAAACACGAGCCGGGCTCCAATTGTCTTGTGCTGCACCAGTCTCTCTCCATAATAAGGTAAGCAAGACGCTGGAGATGAGTGACGTGTGGGTGGCTAACTCAGATGGTTACGTGGGGCAAATCTGTATCCTCACCCTACATCCGGAACCAGCCATCACTTCCTGCAATGGAGTTTGTAATTCAAGAATCACATGCATTGTATCCGTCCCACCTCCTGTTCCACCTCAGGCTCAGCCACTTCATCCAGCACTTGCAGCACATCATCATCACGAGGAGTACCAACAGCACCCACATGTCCATTCACTGGGCTATGAGAGTGAAGATGATTCTCATCGAAACAGACAAGGTAGTCTGGATTTCTTTGCCAGTATTGACGCATTGAATAGTAAGTTTTCTCCAGTACAAAATATTAGAATGTGAGTTGTGATTCTTGACCAATGTTTCAATTCATCGGAACATTAAGTTATTTTCTCTTACTCCTCTTACTTGCTATGATGATGCTAGATCTTCACAAATATTGTATTTTTCTCCCTTCAACTGTTTCCTTGAATATTGAAATTGAGCACAGATTGGTTTGAAAAAAAAATGGTAAAAATGATAAGGCAGGTATTAAATCTTGGACTCCTTACTAATAACAGGCCACAAAGCTACGGAACATTGGAGCGTCTGGTTAGGGACAGAAGATGGCGGTCTTCATGTTTACGACTGTTCTGATAGCGTCCGGGTGAAGAAAAATCGCCACAAAATACAGCACAATGCACCTCTACATTGCATAGTGTAAGACTTTTATAGTCTAGCTAACAAAAGACGCTAACCTTCATTTAAGACCCACAGAAACCTATTTGACCCTCAAATAGGACAATGTTTTATCAGGTTCAAGAGAACGGTTAAATTTTTAGTTCACTTTGGTGTGAAAGTAAGAAAAGTTTATTGCTTTGCAGATACTTCGACAGTCGGGTTTTCGTTTCTCTAGGAAATGGGGACGTTGCAGTTTACAGTCGAAATACAAGTAAGAACGATGATTAGCTGCATCCTCCTTTAGCTCCAAATATAAGTATCTATATCTCTACCTATGGATCTATGTATATATGTACATGTATATATTACAGAAAAAAAAATCTCTGACACGTGCTCTACAGATATCTGCTACCAGGAACGTTGTGTATGTACGTATCAGACTTGTCAAAAGAACTGAATTGGTTTCTTGGGGATTCTAGGTGGTAAAGGATGGTCCATCAGCGATCCCAGTTGGGTGACAATTGGCTCAGCCTTAAACCCCGTGACAAAGATGATTTGTGTTCGGTCTCAAATCTGGTGTGGATGCGGCTCCCAAATCAAAGTTTATGGGGAAAATGGAGGGATGCTGGAACTTCTGCAGTCCATTCAGGTGACGGTGGAAGGTAGTCATGTCACTCGAGGGATATCCTGCATTGTCGTTTCGGACGAGCACGTTTGGGTTTCAGTTCAAGGAACTAGTATACTCAAATGCTACAATATTGTCACATTCGAATGTCTTTTCGAAACCAATGTTTCTGCGGATGTTGCTAAAATATTGGCGGGTAAGGGGATTACCTTATAGTTTGAAATCAAATTACCTCCCATTTGTGATGACAGGAGTAAGTCGTTCCTTACAAATCCATAAATTTTGTAGGTTGCGATGACATTATCCGACAGCATAAAAGTGCTTGTCTCCGAATCACGGCTCTACTGCTGGCTCCGGACAAAACACTTTGGGTTGGGACTAGTGCCGGTGTCATCTTGACTGTCAATTATGTGAACCAGACTTGCAAAACAACTCCATTATGCTACGGTCATACCGGCCAAGTCCGATTTATGACTTGCTGTACAACGCGGGACAGTTGCACGGTTATTAGTGGTGGGGATGGGTACGAAGAGTTTCGTCCATTACCTGCCATGTTCCACGTGAGCAACAATAATACTTCCTCGTTCGGAAGTATGATGAGCAGCCTCATGGGTGAGTCCTCCGTAGATATTTCAGGCCGGGAAGATTCTACAAATCATTTGCTCATTTGGAAGATTCCAAAACCATCGTGAATACACACACTACAACTAGCACATTACTGTAACAATAGGTTAAATCGTGCGGTTCTGTATACTCTTAATCCCTAATTCGAATGCAGATCACGATAAAAACAAATCATTGACTTACTACCACAACAACTACTACTATGTAAGAGATATGATATAAAGATGTTTAAGTGTTTTTCCTTTTATTATATTCATTAATTGTGTACAGACTAATGAATCGGAGCATTAATGTACCACGCTGTATTGATACACTTACAGATACATTACTACGAACGTTGAATAAATTTACAATCAATTCTCTGAGAGTCTCCAAGAGTCCTATTTTTTTTTTATTTTGTAGTAATTTGATATGTAATTACTCGTAAATGCAAATTATTATTAGTTAGTGGTTCATTCATGAAACTGAATCTATTACTCTACCGTATACATATAGCTGGTGTGATGTTACTGTTCTTTTCATGCCCTAAACGCTCCTATTTTAAGATTATCAACGCATGTGGACTTGATTTTGAAGCAATTAAAATAAAAAATACTTTCCTCTAAGGTTTGAATGTTTTACAGAATTCTCAAGCTTAAATAATTAAAATTATGGTAATATTTTTAAAATAGATACTATAAATGAGTATGTACTGTTTCCTTTTAACGAGTAAATCTCCAAATAGTTGCGAATTTCCGTCTGAAACGAATATATCTGAAGTTCTTCAAAACATGAAACGATACACTTTCAAAAATAAAGGAGACAATTGAAAATGAAATACCACAAAAGAATATAAAATATGCTCCTTGAAGATCTCCCAATCTAAGTTTCCTTGTTTTTGGTTGGGTTTTGATAATGTAAGACGCTGCATCCGCACATGAAAGACTTCGAGGCCAATGAATCTGCTTCCATTTCTCCATTAGCCCAGTTGATATAGAATTCGATATCCTAATTTTCAAACAAATTCATCAAGATGGACTTAAACCAGTAGGTTAATAATTATTATTCTTCTAGAAAATAGGATACTAACTCTGTATCCAAAACTTCCAAGATCGGACTTTTTTTGCGAACAGCCAAGGCTATGCCAACGGTGAAAAACGTTTTCTTGGCTAAAGTGAACCTGCATTTCTTTTCCTTCCGGAAATCGTTTTCAAGTGCAACGTCCAAGTATGACTTTTCCTAGAAAATAAACAATGCTGTCATTTGTGATTCTAACCACAGTAAAAGCACTATTCGAGTGTGGAAACTTTGCCTTACTTTTATGAAAGCTTTGTGGAACCGGAGTACTTGCTGCAACCCGTCCTTGTCTGAAGAAACCAAATCAGAGCGCGATGTTCTGTCAGCAATAAGTTTGTAGATCCCGGTACTACGTTCTCTCTAATTATCAATTGACCATTCATAATTTTGTGATTCCCATTACGAAGAAATTTCTGTACTAAACTAAAATGATACTGTTAAATCTGCAACTGTAAAAGGATCAGGATAAAATCTATCTTACGCGAATTCTCAGGATTTTATAAATTAAAACCTTGAAAAGACTTCTGTGGGCAGTGTTTGAACGAAAAGTCCATTTAATCTTGTGTTGATGAGCAAGATCTTCCAAACTGTCCACAATATTGAAAAGTTGAGGTGAAGATAGATACGAGACCAGAAATCCCAGATAAGTATTGGCGATTACAAGAGTCATAAAAAACCATAACACGGTTAAAAATCTCGTCCTCTCCGTAGGTGAGGAAATTCCTTTAAATTCCAAATGTAAATAATATGTATAGAAAAGAAGTACAAATTTTGTTACTTTAAAAATTCGTGTATATGCTTAATTAAATGAAACCCGTTTAGGGTTAGAATTTAAATATTATTCTTTCATTGACTAGCTTCCCTACACGTGACAAAATTCTATATTTAAATTCCACTAGTTCAGCATTTAATGTTTAAATTTCAGCTCATTGACTTTAGAAAATATTTGTGATTTACCTTGTTGCAAAATCGAACCTAAAATAAACCACGAAAAGGAACCGATAATTTTTGGGGTACTGATGTCGAAAAACTGCCCTTGAATGTATTTCCAGTGGATAATGTGAAGAAAATACAAACTGGGAATCAGCACAAACACAGTTCCAAGAAGTGCTGCCCAGACCTATGTTGTTAACAACAAATTAGTTCACCCGCCTACATCTGCTTATAAATACGGAACGATAAAATAATATTAACATAAATTAAAAACTTTCCTCGTTACTCAAAGGGCGAATCAAAACTGTCAATTTCTCTCCTTCTGTGGGAGGTGGTATTAAAATGGCTGTCGGCTCCTGATGAAATGCCCAGGTGAAATCAATCACCCTTGACCGCTCCAATGTAACAGAAAATCCAGCAGCACCAATATCAGCTTCCTGAATTCGTGAGAAAATAACTATATTATATCCAAACATTAATACTGAGATCTCAAATTGAATCAGTTATGGCTTCGAGACTACCTTCCGAATAATCATCCCAAGCATTCCATCCCATGTTCCATTCTCCATTGAAGCTCCCCAGTTTCCATCATATGGGGGTTTGATAGCAATTCTGTGAAGTAGTTATTTTTAATTATAAATAAGCATACAAAAGATCTTTTAATACTAACTAGAATAATTTTTATTTTAGAGTTAATTAAGATTTGCCTTGGTGAAGTTGAGTAAATAAACTTTTCTTACCTGAGATTGTACTTTTGCTGCAACGCCGTTAGGAGTTCGTAGATGACGCCAGTATAGTTTTCTCCATCAAGGATGACAAAAGGTTGACGCTGTATTGTAACGACATCTAGTGTCTTCTCTTGAAGAGAAAGCACACTTTCGAATAATTTCAGTTTGTGGAAATCTTCCTCGTTTGTTGCACAGCAAACGTAAGACATCGCAACAGTATCCATGAATTCACTATTATTACAAATACAGATAGATATAAATGTTCGCACCATAATAGCTTCTGTACTGAAAATAAGTCCTTAGAGTTGCGACAATGTGTATTTGCATGGAGAATATTGTAAAGCCTACCTCAATTTAAAATAACTTACATAAAGCACTCATATAAAAATATCAGTACCTTAAACAGGAAGACCTCATGTTGCTTTGATAATTAGTCACTCTTACCCGAGGTTTAAAAAAGGATACAGCAGATTGAGTGTTGTTACAAACGGCTTGATCCATATGCTAGTTATACAATTTTAGCAAATATTGCATCATCAAATATATTATCATTATAACAACTGGAAACTGGTCTTCTACTCATGCAGTAGTAAATATCAATATTTATAACAGGTAATTATTACTTGAATTTCATTCGCACGTGAACAGTACGATATTTTCTCTGTTGATCTCTCCTCCAGTAAGCAACCAGAACAGCGGCCAGCCCGGAATACAGCGTTTTCTTGCTGACATGTTACAAATTTCACATTAAGTTTTGAGTTTTCATATAATCCAACCAGCCCTGATCCACCATGAGCAAGGCTAAAACCTATTAAGAGAGCAAAATTGAATATATAAATAAATTTCAAATTTTCAGCTATATGTCAAAATAAATTCTTACCACTCATGAGTATTGCTATAAAATCAAGATGTCTCAACACCATGTTAGCTGTCCTTCTGAAATATTTAAGGGCGCATTACTAATTTATTACACGAGAAACCAATCTTTACGCATTGACCCGCAATTGATATGCAATAATAATGTTAAGCGCTGGTTGAATTTAAGGGAATGATTCAAGATTTTTCTGACAATATCTTATATTTCGACAAGCTAGAAAGCTATCAGTACGGTAGGAAAAATTGGAGTTCAAAGCTAAACGAACGAAAAAAATGTTTGAAGACCCGGAGCTCAGCTCACCATGAGAATCTGTAATGGAGGAAACACCGATTGAAATTCAAGTGTAAATATGTCTTCCATCGAATGTCCAACATCTCAAATAACATGACGAATTGTTAAAATTACTTATTTTTCCCAAGAATTACACATGTTTTTTCATGCCTGTAAGTCTCCGTTGTACTATGGTTTGACGACGAGCATTTATTAACGTTTCCTGTATTGCCAGTTTATTCACTGAAAAACATTCTGTCATAAAATACCCCGTATTCTAAGGATCCACCATATCCTCAGTCTATGATTTTCTAGTTGATTTATTATCATAAACGCGAGCTGTATTTTGATAGATGGACAAAACTGAGAGTGAATGTTCGTAGATATGTCCAACGCAGTGTTAATAATTTATGATGGAAAGTAGAATAACAGACAGATTGACGTGGCCAGAGAAAATGTATCTGCTCGCTTTTGGATTGAAGGTGTACACTTGAAAAATAGACGACATGCCTGTGTCCAGTGATTATAATAGGAGCTCACGGCATTCCTTTAAATTTGCAATACAGAACATACTGACACCCACTTAGATATTCATGTGTTAGGGCTGCTGGTGGTTGCAAAAATCAGCAACACAGTAAAGGTTTCATTATAAAATATCACTTCAGATCAGGACGATTGGAACCCATTGGTTACTTTTGGAAGAATTATAAACGGTCTTCCGTCACGGAACTGAGAATTTTTGCATTGCACTCACGTCTTGTTGTTGCATTAGGTTGTATTAAACATCTTGAGGGAAATGTACTATGAAAGGCTCTCGATTTTTAGTAGATAGCATCCCAACTGTGTTGATTATGAAATGACAACACATAATTTCCCTTCATCGCATAATAGGCTAACTCGGTGACATGACATGACTGGTCATGCTGAAACTTTCGAAACGGAATCAACAGGAATTGTAACCTCAAAGGCTTTCGATAGGAAATGCTTAAAAATATTAGTGGTATCCCAATGCAAAGAACTTTTATATTCATCTGATAGTAAACACCATGTCATATTGGTTCCGTATATCACTATGTAATGGTTAATTCTATTTTTCCCCTTTCTGTAGCATGTTGAACTGGTATTTATGCTTGGTGGCAAAATGGAGGTGACGATGGCTCGTGGCATTAACTTGAAACAATAACTTTTTATCTAAATAGCACAACTGACAATGATTTATTTTAACACTGCTCTTCTAATTGGGTAATAGTAAGTGACACTAAAAGTCACAAACCAAGTAAGCTACATGTCTTCATTCAAGGAATGAGTCATGATCCATCAAAGTAAACAGATTTACCAATAAAAAATGCCTGTGATAAGATTTAAATGAATCGAGGGTTTCACACGAGCCGTGCAAGTCAAGTAGTACATAACGAGAACTACTTGACAAAATTAAGTTTAACAGATTTCTCACGCAAAAAATGATTATTATTCCGAAAACAACGGGATTGTACTTATTTATTGTAGTTAGAAAAATTGTACCGTGTGCAGCAGTAACAAATAACATCAGAATAAACAGGTACATACATAGATACTTAAGTTGGATTCTTCATACAAATATAATAATAGCTAGGCTTTAACCAAACAAAAATACGCAACGCATTAGAAGTTGTTGTTCCACGGAGCCTGCAAGACATAGTAAAGTACGGCCAAGATTACAAATAATCAGTTCAATTGATTAACAGCGAAATCGCGTGGTCGCGTACAACATTATATTCACAGTTCACAGTCTTATCTTTCTGATACAAAACGCAATGTATGATATTAATAAGGAATAGTAGATAATATCACTACAAGCACCGCAACAAGTGGTGGAGTGGACGATATAAATAAAACCACTAAACAAAAGATGATAAATATATAATTTAAAATAACTTACAGTTAAAACACTTAATTCATAATTTGTAAAAACATTTGAGTTATGGAGGTATCTTAAATTTACACGGGTAATACCAGATCCTGTTACTCTAACACACAAAAGAGAACAAATGAAATGTACTTCCGAAGTACTGTCTAAAATCACATATGAACTTATATATATGTATGTGTCTTTACTGTCACATATCATACAATGGAAATAACTTTCCTGAAGTCAGGAAGTCATAGATTTAAATAAAATTATGTATTACAATTTATGAGCGTTTGGTACTTAACATTTGAGCTGCTTCCTGGAATAGGAAATACGTTGGCAACTATAGAAACGAATGCAATACTATCCTGCAAAGTCTATGCACACTTCCGCTTCTGTGTATGTGCTATACATTTGTATTACTTATATGTTACTATTTTAACAAACAGTCATTTTTACAGGTATTTCAAATGATCACCACTACAAAACTTGGCTACTGTTACTAAGGTCAAAATACTTCCAAATTACAATCTTCAACATCCGATTGTAGTAAATGGTTTAATACTTTTTCCTAGTTAGTCTAAAATATGAGCATTAAACATTTCAGGGGAGTGTTCCATCGATACGGATTGCATGTGATTATTTTTTCTGAAACAGTCCTTTGCTGACAGAGTAAATTCTAACTGTAAATGCCAGCAGGAACCGCAATTTTATTCTTAGATCTCCTAAGTTTCGATTTGCGAGTGGCATAAAATCAACCTCGTACGTACAGAGGTTGATGCCTGTGTTTACGTTCTAATGTGCACGATCCTAGTGCTACACTGGAAAATTTTATTAGGAGATAATGCGACTGAATTTATCTGAATCATGAATACAATTTGAGCACATAAACTATATCTGACTAGACTAAGGGTTTCGGCAGCCAAACTTCGGCTTTAGAGCGATGATGGTTATCAGTGTTGTTAAATTGTTTTATTGCAATGATTTTGATGAAGGTCATTTTGCAGAGGTTACAGGAGTACTTTCAAGCTGACGTGAAGAGATTTCTCTTCCATGAACACGATCGGAGGCTCGTGGGAATTCGAATGAGAAATCAGTTTGTACAATGCTGAGAGCAATGCAGAGTTGAGCGGTGTAGTATGTAGACATTATCAGAACCTATAAAAGATCAGATGGTCAAAATAGCTTTAATTGCTTTATAAACATAAACAAGTCAGCACTGCAACCTTGGAAATACCAGTTCTTCGAACTTTGTATGTAAGAATATGCTTAATTGGAACTACTTTGAAGAAAATGTTTAAATTACCTGAGAATATGCGAACGGATATAAAAACAAACTGATGCCAATCAGTGAGTCTGAGATCGCAAATAAAATTCCACCAACTGATGAACACAGTTTAGACCATGTCCACTTCTGCAAATATTAAAAAATCAATTAAAATGACATGGATCTCTTGCAGCTTACCTTCAAGATTAATGTTTATTTCAGTCAATGCGTCCTCTTACCCCGAGATTTTCAACCCGAGCAATTCCACGCCATACCATCATCATTAGAAGAAGAGAATACGTCGGCAACCCGACAACGACGGGCAACGGAACATTAGTCATATTTGGTATTACCACAGCCAGTCCTGCAAAAATGTAAAAAAAGTGAAGCATTCATTATTTCTTGCTACTAATGTCATTTATAGAAGTTACCATAGTTATTATTACGTTAAAATATTATCAGTCATAAGTCACAATATTATAAACAAAGGTAGGTTAGAAACTTCTTAGTAATAACTTAAAGAAAAATCCCAAAAAACTTTGTAAGATAAACATTGTGTGTATTAGTTATGTCGTAAAATCCAGAATGATGCCACAGCAACTTTTCACACATTCTAATATCAGTAGTAATCATGTTCACTTTGTACACAAAAAGAAATAATTTTCTAGTAATCTACACTGTGCATTCTCATATGCCACAGTGCTATCCATGTTACAAAAACACTGGCTCACCCAGGGTATTCACTGCGTAAACAATGCCACCAACTGTCCAATGTGGATGACTGAACCCATATGCCCAACTGTAGAATATCTATTAGATTAAATGAAATAAAGAGAAAGTCAATACACATGTGTAACAGTTACATTTTCTTAATATTAAAATAAACCTAGCTTTATAAAACGAATGAAAAGTAATCGAATCAAGCAATGTAAAATAAAACTAAAATTGTTTCACATACACCGTCATTCTATGCACGTTAAACCCTCTTTTGACTCCCGTCATTTTGTCACTTGGACACATGATTACTATGGCTTAAACTAAATATACTACGATACTAATCCTAACTAAAACTGACCAAAAGTTAAATGAGAAAGCCATCGTGGTCAAACTATCTACCTAAAACAACATTCCATGTAAGCACTACATATATTAATGTTAAATGCACCACTCTTCCTTTTGTTTGAATAACAGCTGCAATAATTAGCACAAATATTCTCTCAACCTCAAGAACTTGTCAATCATGCTTCGAGTTTTAACGCTGTTACGAACAGCCCAATTATAACGTCTAAAACGAGATCACTAGACTAATACTTTCAAAATATGATCAGCAAATGGCAATATTCACTAATACTAAATTTTCATTCCAGTTTGACCAGATTTCATTCCCTCAACCTGTACTCAAAATTGCCAGCAGCAAAAGCCACTACATTAAAATAATCAACATCCACACGTATGACTAAGTAAGCATACATCCAGTTTTCCTGGGACAGTGGTATACATACATACCTGTGCTACCCCAAAAGCTGCCATTCCATGAGGGAAATACGTTGGCCAAACCAAAAACGCATCTCCCAAGCAAGAAAACAGCAATCCAGCCAAGATTTTCCTTGAATAGGCATGCCTAATGGGAATACACAAAAACCTGTTATTTCCAAGCTAAATATACACCAAAATAATAGAAAGCTTCCACAGTCTTCATTAAAACTCTTAACCTCCCAAAACTAATTTGTCAAGTCAATCTAAATACTGTAACTATCAAATGAAAAGACTTACTCCTTCCCAGCACTGATCCCATGAAGGCATATGAATATACTGAGTGCCAGACATGGTAGGCACTTCAAGATCATCGCATACACTGACGGATTTTCATGCGGGATGAAGAAAAAGAAGTACATGCCCACTGTTTTGAAAAACGGCACGAGCTTGGGTCCATGAGACTTGACATGTTCCAGTACATCCTTAATAGCGAACCCATTTGACCCTCCAGCTTCAATATTATCCCTGCTCGACATTTGGGAGTTTCTAAAAAAATAAAACAAACAAAACCATTTTGAAACTATTTGCCCCACAACCAACTATTGACAGACCATCTACGCAGACAGACTCAGTAATTACCTACAATACAAATATGTACATGAGACTCTTCCAGAATACTTATAATATATACGACGAGTCTATACACATGACTGGACTCAATGACAATTACATTTATCTATTAATTACTGGTTCGTGAAACGAAAGAAACAGTCAATATAAATCAAGTCTCAGACCCAAAACACATGAAATCACAAAGCATCAGAAATGCGCACAACGTCAACTTTCCGAAACTAATTACGTCTTTAAGCCCCAGCTTAACAAAAGAATGTAAAGGAAAAGAAATCATAGGACAACAATAACACTAGTTAGTAAATAAAAAAAAATATACACAATACGGAAAAATCAACATGAGACAATGCCTTGCGTTAAATAAGTTAAATCACACGTCAATTAATTCTACCATAGCACACAAATGTCACAATGAGGGCGAAGGGAGGAAAAAAAATCAGTACAATGAGTAACAAAAACTTACACTGTTGTAAACTCTGATTTGAAATTTGAATTAATTAAATGTGTTTGGCCTGATGTGAAATTTAATCTAACCTACGGTATAAAGCTCCAATGCTTCCTTCCCTCTGACTATAATCATACTGATTAAACCCAGTTTGAGTCCGAGGCAAAACATTTCAGCACAGCTGATTTGAGCTGATTACGTATGTGCGTCTGCCTCTCAACTGAATCAGCTGTGCTCGACAACTTCTGTCAATAATAGTTGTAGTTGTACAGCGTTACGCAGACGTACCATAACGAATCCCTAACCAATGGTTTTTCCTACGGGAGTCAGCTCCATGAGCCCTTTAACTCACAGAGGTTTGTTACCTGCTAAGTAATAGTACATAATCTTCAAAAAATTATTTTTCAGAATTTCCAACCGTGACCAATTCTCAGATCTTACAAAATAAGCATTTAATAAATGCTCAATGCACATATACTTATTAATGTAGCATTAAATACTATGATGCCCCTGCTGTCATCTATCCCCTATGTGTTGTGACTTGTGACCCCCTTGTGTGATTGTTAATGTTACGGTTACTCCTAGGCTTCATGCTCCTCACGCAAACTAAAGGCAAAATAATACCTGGAGATGCAAACTAAAGGTGTCATAATTTGGCTAAAGGAATTTGGACACTTCTGAGGGAATGATGTAGTGAAACCGAGATTGTTAATTTGAGTAGATACTTAAGCTGTCGCTGTTAAGAGTACGCCGTACTCTTCAACGCTATATTGTCCGTGTGAGCTGCAATTAGGCTCGCTCTCCCTAATTTTCGAAATTAAAAGGGATAAAATCCTGTAATAGAATACAGATAGAAATACATTTTGTGATAATTGGGGGCGGGGGAGAAGTTTTTTCTCGGGTGAGGTCTTTTAGTGGGATATTTGATAAAGAAAAAGAGAATCCAGGAATTCAGGATAAACTAAAATGTGGGCTGTCTTATGAACTTGGCTATTAAGCTTAAACAGAGGGAATGTGAATCGAATCTTCTTGTTACGTAACTGGTTGTGCATGCCAATTGCTGCTTCGTTGTAATAAGATAGATGTGCAATATCTCTGTGAGATTCTTTGGTCCTCGTCTGTTTGGCCTGATGTCAAATAATTTGAAGCATGTTTGAAAAAATTACCAAATTGTTTACAACTAGCTAAATTCAGCTTCGTAAATGCATGCACAGCTCTGTGCTTGGATTTTATAGTGTTTTGGTACTATATGCTATTAACAGGTCATTTGAGGCTGATTGTGAGTAACATCCAGGTTTAATTGATGAGTGGATTTCGGGGAAAATTCATATTAAGGATTTATAAGGGTAATTGGCTCTCCATTATTAATTTGAATGTGATATTTGGATAGTGTTTCTGTTATTCATTAAAATATTATATCCGGGACAAATCCTCGGCATTGCGATTAGAAAGGTTTCACTTCCTCATTAAATGTATCCATGAAGAAGGTGAGTCTGTGGGATTTTTGGGATGTGTGAACTCTAAACGTACTGATTTGATGGTCATCCATAAGGAATACAGAAATTGTAAACTAGGTAACAAGGAGGAATCAAGTTGCGTTTTGAAAACACGACTGTGTACGTGAGCAGGGTCTACCTTCATCCCAATCCATTCAAAGTTGTGGATGAAATTCAACGATTGCATGTGGAAACTAAATATCGTATATGGATTAGTGCTCATGTACATGATTAGTACTTTAGCATTTGGCTGTTCAGATGAATTCCTACATTGAGCATTGCTGTGCGGGCGGACTTACAATTCAGATACGTATACGCACCTGCACAAACAACAATATGTTAACAGCAATAATAATGGTATAAAAAACTAAACGATCCAAAGAAATATATTCAAGTGCATATACTTGTTTAGACGCTTGCAAAAAAAAAAACATTAGTTGAAAAGAATATAGCTGCCGCTCGAGTTGTAACTTCTGGCTGAACCGCAATTATCTAGACAGAATGCATTGACTCACAAAATACCATGAACTTTACTCAAGGATAGGGACTTTACCTCTCATGAAACAAAGGAGCCAGAACATGAATAACATGGAGCAACTTGGAATCCAAACTACAGCTAACGACGCACAATATGGTAACTTCCTGCATGAAATTCCCAACAGTCTCGAGTCCTATAAACAAGAAATAATAAAAACAAAACGCTGCTCCTACTCTTCCCCCCAATGAAATCAACACTTCATTGCTCACTACTACAACTTCTTACTTACTATTGTTAGAACTGAAATAGGCAAATTAACAATGAGAATTCATGAATTGCATCAGCGTAGTACTTGTTTGTTTTTGCAAACTACTCCTCTCTTTATTTACATTTACCAGAATTAAGTTTGTTCACGTATCTGGTATTTAAACACTGCATGCTTGGTGAGGAGCTTGCTGAAGTTGACTATGTATGTACTTATGCAACATCGTGATTAGTGAAACCATCGGAATGATTAAATAGTACACTAGAATCTATATGCCTTTCAGGTGAGTATTTCTTGATTCTTGGCTGGAAAATACAACAGAACTTATATGATACAGACTGCGTCGATATGTTGGGCTTTGTAGAGTTAACGACGTGTTGACATGAGAAATAACGTGAGTACGGTAGGTGAGCTCTTTTATAAATGACTCTGTGCATACAAATATATTCACAGTACAATGCGTCCTACATTACGTGATTTTAATTTAAAACCCACTGACAAATAAGTTTCAATTCTGCTCTCTCAGCAGTACTCAGCACTACTTCTAAACAGCCCGTGAAGGAAGCATTCTTCCTTTCTGAGATGCTAATACCGTATTAGAAAATCGTGTATGCTCAAGTAGATAAAACTAGTCCTCTTACTTTAACTGACTCCAGGGATTATGTTACATTAATCTTCATAAAAGTTCCTACTTGAACCGGCACTAGAGTAATTTCCTACCAACTTTCCACTACAATCCTTAGGGCTAGGGCAGAGGAATCATGGATCATGGCCATTGCATCTGCATTTCACAATGGAGTAACAAGCATACAAAAGCGGACACTGCAGATACGTTGCGTCAGCGTGTCGAAATTAATGTTAGGTATTCAAATTAAAACATGTACATATATTGTTCGCAGCTTGCTAGCAGAATGTTCTCAAATCTCTAAACTTCCGTTTTAATGGAAGGGATTTATTTACCTCCCGATGGTAAAAATAAGTTGGTAGTACTAGTACATGCATTTCATCATATTCTGAAAATTCACGCACGTACTGATGCATAAGACATTTCCACATTTCACCTGGGATTTCCTCCTGCCAGCCGCATATATACGCTTTGAAAACTAGAACAGAAGATAACAGGAAGTCCAAATTCGCTTACAGTTAGTGTTTTCTTGTTCCTATTTGGCAAGACTGAGGGTTATTTGTAATTCCCTCATTACAATTCCAGGCAGACAGAAGAGTCAATATTAAGTATTTACTATAACTTAATATCGCATACAAGTTAGACTTCCAGTGGGAGCATTATGGCAGGAAGTGAGATAAAGTCAGTCAACATTATCTTCTTTCTTCAATGTTTCGCAGTTCGTCGTATTAAGTTGCAATGCTTGTTAAACATTATTGTTTATGAAGTTTGTAATGTTGTGTCCCTAATCGAATAAAAGGAATATATTGCAACATTATTTACTTTATCCTACAAGAATAAATTCAAGACAGAAGCAGTATCCTGTTCCAATGGCTTTGTTTTCTAGCTGCAAAGTTAAAAAAAACTTTTGTACGCTTCCGCTTCGCAGTAGCTCCGACGCAAATACAGTTGATGTTGGTTTAGTGGAGCTCATAACAGAAGTTATTTAATGTACTTACGTATGTACACATAGATTTAAATTAATAAGGACAGAAATGGTAGAACTGAGCTGATGGAGTGTATTTGGTCTGGTTTGAAAAATTAGCTAACATATCTATACATAAATGAAGTGTATAGATAATTACCGGGAAATGATTTACCCTTTTTCTTATTAGGTACTTGAATGATGCTTTCGCATTTCAAAATATGGGATGATCAAAATAAGGATTAAGGCTGGGATAAGTTTGCAAGCTTATCCATTAACTTGGGCTTATTTGCCTCCTTCTGTGCCTTGGCTTGACCTTTCTTGAAACCCACTGATTGCTCAACCAGAAGCTAAAACGTTCATAAGTTACATAATGTAAAGTTAATTGCCGTCTAGAGTGATTATCGGAATGACAGATGATATGCAATTAATTACGTAATCTTTTGACCTTTACCTTTAACTGATTTTTTTTCTTTACGAGTTTGTCATACTCTTCACTGTACTCCTTGTCTGTTTCCTCACTTGTTTTGAGATACTGCTCCGCAAAACGCTTGTAATGTGGGAGCATTTCATTGTAAATTTTTTGTTCCTGCTCTACTTCTTGCTTCAAGCTTTCAATTCTTTTTATGAGAGCGTCGTGCTCACTCAGAGCCTGGAGAGTTAAAATTCACCGTTTGATCCCAATTCCAAACTCATACGTGCATTATTGGATGAGTGAAAAAAAATGTACACATCATTCAAGTCCCTTTCACCTGAAGAGTTTTTCTGATGCCATAAGCGACAGCACTTGTATAAATCCGCTCAATGTGGGTAACTAAATGTCTCAAATCATCACGAACATGAATAAGCATCAATCCTCTCTCGGCGCAATTGACGGTTACGTGTCTGATCAGTTCATCTATACAATATCTCCGTCTTTAGTTTTGCCTCATCGCAGTATCAAAATATCTTACAGTGTACTCCTTCCATAAGAGATCCCTTACCAGAGGATTTTCTCTACAGAGGCAACAATATTTGGAAACATTCCAGTTTCACACAATAGTAAGCTCCCTCTTCATAAGAGCACTTTATTAAAAGTGTCAAAAAAGTGTCAAACTTTGCTCCTTCTGGAGAAATCTCTTTGATATTAGAGAGTACACTACATATGGGCATTATTTAAGAACGAAACCTTCAGAAGAAACCTGAATGTACCGAAAACTTGACTGTAGATAGCCCTTCGAATCTCGCACAATCCCGTCTTATGAGCCATCTTGTTTTTAAGTAACGTCTCCATTTTTTTCTTCAAATCCAGCACATCCATGCGCGTTGCCGGGACGCTGGAAACCTTAACAGAGAGAATCACTAAAATGGAAAACCCTTATATCCTCAACATAGAAATATACTACTGGCATTTCAGAAACATTCCTTGAAATGGGAAAATCGGATCGCCGAAGCTACGAGTACATTTTAAAATTTCACTGACGCAATGCAAATTGCAAATCACCACAGTGCGGGTGGAATAATTTGACATTTAAAAATTGAAGTTCAAAACATAACCTACCATTTGTCTCCAATGCTTCCGATTTTGAAACCAATCCCTTGGGGGAGCAATGAGATTGAGGATGTCCTGGTCACTATTATTACTGGACGTCACTGTGGAACATGGTTTGGATTCCTTCTGCCTTGCTTCATTCTTCCTCCTCTGTTTGATCCCCCCTTTGTCATCGCTTGTTAAAAATCCCTTCAATTCCTTAAACTACAAAAACAGTCAGACCTTATACACCCCAGAATTAAAGCCCATTCCTATGAAGTCATCCTCATATACAAAAGTCCCAATCAGTCAACTATGCCCATCCCAACACTACGCCAGGACTTCCACTCACTTTCTTTGCAATCTTGTCCAGACCTTTGTCCGCCGTCACTAATTGTGGATTTCCAAAGTGAATTAGCGTCGCTTCCGGCTCGCGTAGCCCTGGATCCCCAGCCATTCTTTATGCCTATAAAAATGTCATATGAGATCATCCACTAGGAATTTCATAATGGGCTACTTCACATCTACATCTACCATAATTCAGAAACCATCTCGGGAGCACATTGCCACGACCCCACAAACTAACAACATTGTTCTCATTGTCAGATGAGTCAAATGTAAGTAAGTAAATAATTTGTAAAGTAAGTACAACCTAAGAATTTCCTACTCATCAACGACAGCATCTCTACAAACAAAGTGAACGTAAGGCCAAGCCCCTACAGTGATTCACTCATAACACCCTTATACTAATTCCCCAATGTCCTGCTGCTATTAAGCTTCTGTTAAAAACAATAAATTATTTTTTTTTTTTTGAAGAACTCTTTCAGAACTCTCAGAATTAGCAAGGACTTCAATTAGGCCTAAACTCAAGTAATTACAGCTTATTATTAACATTAGTGAATGTTACTTTAATTTAAAAAACAAATCACGCCTTGTCCATCTGCTCTCAATATGCAGAAGCTCAGGGGAGTTGAGGACGGCTGTTAAGAAGATGTCGCTCCAAGTTGCTTTCTCCCCAGAATTAAACTGAAGGCTAAAAGGTATATGGCTGGGTGTACTTATATAGTGACTATATGGAGTAATGGAGTGTGTTTTGTTGAAGGAATAAGAATAAGGTAATGTTAGGGAAATCCCTCTTCTTACAATCCCAATCCCTATTCAATCTCGATACCTCATTTCACACTCCGTCCCAATCACTCTATGTACCATAGAGAAAACTCCCAATCTCTCTGATGCACACACACACTCCCGATAGTCAATCCCACTCAATCTGAGGCGCTGCGCGCGCATGCGTATATACCGCGCCAATTTTAAAAAGCATTATAAAATTGATAAAATTAATGCAATTAATTAAATTAATTTCAATTAAGGTGGCGTCATTTCTGATCATCAATCTCGCTCAGTTTTCTACGTGCATTTTGTCAATCCCACTCCGTCTCAATCCCTCTGTACATTCAAATAGTCAATCCCAATCCCACTCCCAATCCGTCCGGACTGATGTTTTTGTCAGTCCGTCCTGTGAGCTGCTCGGGATTTCCCTAACATTAGAATAAGGAACAGTAATGGTGTACATATGGACAGTATGTATTTTAATAGGGTGTATGGAGTGTGTGCGGTAATATCATAGATATGCACTCGTCCCAGGTCCTGTGCTGTGCTGTGGTCTGTTCTCGTTCTGTACATTCTGTAGCTCCTCTCTTGTAACTATAGTTGGATAGATCTGGGCTGGGAGAAAAACCTCACGATGCAGAATGCAGACGTAGGAATCCCACAGTAGGATCAGTTCAGTTCCATGTCCTGAATGGTGATCACACTGTGGAAGAAACTGCTACTCAAGTTTTAGTACTTCGAATCCTTCCAGCTTAATTAACAATAAAGTTCTATCTGGTTTTGTTTTTGTAGTCTGACCCACTCAAATTCATATCTTCACAAGACGAATATAATTCCTCAAAAATTCCTAATTATTCCGGGCTACAAAATACCAGCAAAACCAGGGGAAACAAGTTATTTCGAGGAAAAATCAGTGTTGTATTTCTCACAGTATTATACCAACAAAAAAAAAAAATTGTAACGTGGTGGTTAAACACTAAAAGTTACCACCAATTTCCAGGAGAAATTTCAAGTCGGGAAGGATTCGCGGTAGCAAGTAACAAATTGAGTGACCCAAGAACATTAGACTGTACACAACAAACCCTTTGAAAACCACAAGATCCAATTGATTGATCAAGAAATTCGAGATAAACAGGAGTAGACTATATTCTGATTTTTTTTTTCAAGAAAAATACACAAAGGCTACTGTTGTATAATCATTTGACTCTACATTTTTCAGACATTAGGATGGGACGGGAGTAATTTGTCTGTGATTTGGTTTGGAGTAAAGCTACCACACACACACTACCACCCTACTACTATAGAAGAAGTTCCAGAAATAAATAATTTCATTATTATTAAATATATCGGGGGGATCCCATCAACTATAGAGTCGTGTCCCTTGATTCTGACCGAGTGTATCAATCAACATGAGATAATCAGTCCTTGATTCCGTATCCCAAATCATTTCAAAGTACCATTGGAAAGTTTCAAAGTGTTCAAAAGTTCTCGGAATCAAGAAGAATAATCTTGTTATTATTACTTGTGAACTCGTAGATATTTTTTACAACTATAGATTATCCAATACTCAGTTTTTTCCTGGATGATTTTGTGAGTTAGGGAAATACTATCAGAATGGGATCCAATCGTAACATTCCGACGGATAAGGTAAGAAAAAAGGAGCTCTGTCTCTCTGACTCATTCCTTCGGGATAGTCTAGTTATTATTCAATTAATTATTTTTGTGATGTCATAAATTATTTTCAAGTTTGATAACTTGAGTCGTAATGGTGTTACTCTGTACTTTACATACATGTGAAACTTGAAAGGTGTAGAGAAGAGTTGTTGTATTTTATGTGTGCAATCAAAATGTTTTATATGTAGACACACATCTGAGCTCTTGAACTGGATTCGTGTGAACGTATTTTACCACTAAGAATGTATGTGTGGAGGTATATTTCGTAAAAAAAAAAAGAATTACAGTAAGGGAGCTGAGAATTTTTGTGGGTTTGTTTATAATGAAACCTTTTGTGCAGACACACATTTTCAAAACAATTCTGAGTCACCTTTACCGCGTGATTGGAGAATACTTAATTTATTGTCGTATTCATACCAAGCCCTGAGGGTTCATTTGAAGTTTACAACCCTCCCCATAGTAAACCTGAAGATTTTCTCTTACTCAACCTCATGAATCCTGTAACAACTAGTGCTTGTTTGTAGTTTGAGACTTCAGAGAGTCTATATATATGAGACGTAAGAGTAATTATGCATTTGAAAACGTTTTTCCTCAAGGGAAAGTGCTCTCAGTTGCGTATATACTGCATTTGAATAACAATTATGCATTCAGAGACAGAGATACCTGATTTGTCTGCATAATTAAACTGTGAATTTCAAAAACCTCTTTCTCCTCTTCCTTTATCCATTACCTATATTATCCTCACTATCTTTTTTGAAGACTCCTTATGAGTGCCAAGTCTTCATACTTGGTGAATTAATTCTGTAGTATATGTACATAGATGCATTAGGGGAAGTTGAGTATGTACCTAGATCCCATGTTAATCTAATTGATCTTACTTTTCGGGTCTCCTCCAATTCCTTATCTTGTCAACTCAATAGTAGATATTGTTGGTCTCTCCTTTCATCCACCCTCCGTGACTTGCCTTTGTCTCACTTTTGTCTGTATGGGGTTGGTTGGTTGGATATTGGATACGATGGCTCCAAAACGTGAACAATCTCCCTGTGGGTCAAAGGACGCAGTGCAATTAATTTGTATCAATTAAGGAACATGACTTTTTTTTAATCTTGAAAATAAAATTTCCCTTATTTGAACAGGAAGTTACTTGTAAATCTGTAATGACAATGTGACAAGTGGCGAGATTGTAAAGTAATGCTTTATGTATTTATAAGTACTCACTCACTCTTACTCGCTCTTACCCCTACAAATAAAACTGAGCAAGGATCAAGAACAACTACTTGTATACATGATTGAATCAAGTTTCATAAAAAAGTAAATGTTTTATTATAATCAGTATCCAGCATTGTATGCGATCAAATTATTTTTTTTTACCTATCTTTCTAAAAACATTTCCACAGTGCCCTTACTTTGTTCAGTAGTAGAGTAACCTGCTGTAACCATGGTAAGATCATAATGTGAGGGATAATTTCTAGCCGTTGAGCGTCAAGCTGGCGCATTTTAACAGGATTGTTAAGAAGTGCAGAGAACAGTAAATGTATTGTTTCATGATTGCTCTGTAACGAAATTCTATGCAAGACGATGATTGTTGCATTCATGCTTTGTGTATACAGATAAATCTCCGGCTAATTTTGGTGAGTGGGAAAACCAAGGAATTTCTCTTCAGTCCGAATGATTCAGCTGGAGACATTGCCCAGCATGTGTTTGACAGCTGGCCAGAAGGTAATATATTCCTGTGTTATTCAATTCTTTTTTGTAGTTTTTTTTTCACTCTCGATCCTTCACTTCGTCTATGAGAATGCTCTTTTATGCCATATACAGTTTACAGTGGAAGCAGTTGTTCCATTACAATTTATCCGCCATATCTAGTGTGTGCTTCCATTGTGAGCATAATTTGTGTGTGTATACATTTTCAAAACGTTATCCTTCAGCCAGTCGTCAATGAGAATGGGTTTACACGAATATTTCTAAAACGTTAGTTGGAACGGTTGGTCGAACTTGTCATGACATGATGTTGCATGTACACCGTCCGTAGTCCGTACTCCTCCTTCAAGATCATATTATAACATCACATTATTCAACAGCACACTGCTGCTCTCGGTTTTTTTAAATACTTTCTTGTAATGCTTACACTGCAAGAATAATTATCGTATTTTACCACATGTTCGTCGTGATGGAAGAACTTGAAGGGTTTTTAATTTGTTGATTTTGTTTATTATTAAACTGGCGATTGAAACCAAGCCAGGGTGGTAAGTGTGGTAATGTTCTTAGAATGTCTACTTACAATTAGAACTTTGTAATCTCCCTTTGAATCTCATAATTAATGGGTAGCAGAAGAAAGGATTTATTTTATTGACATGAGACGTTCTTAATGTACATATTCTTATACTGCAACATGCTACGGTCATAATAACTTGTTTCTAGTTTTTTAAGTATGCTCATTGTACCCTCTAAGACCTCATTACGGCACAAAGATCTCTGGCATTCCGTTTCTCAGACTTTTGGGGTTTTTGTTGAGTTGTGGTGGTGTCAACATTTAACATAGTTCAGTAAACTAGAGTTAAAGTTTGCAAAATTAAAGGGATTGGTTTCAATTGAACAGGATTCTTTGTTCCCTTCGTGCCAAATTGATTTTTAAAATCTTAAAACAAGTAGTCTCCCTACATCAGGTCATGATCAAAGTATTTAGGGTAATCTTTTCAATGAAAAAGTTACAAATAGAAAACTACGAGGAAAGTAGGATTATTATTGTCGTAAAAAATGACGGAGAAAGATGAGAAGAAGGGCTTTACTGTTTATATTTAAAACGGCTTTTGTTTCGAAAAACATGCTGGCCAGTAGTAAAGTTTTAAATTCATCTATAAATAAGACAGTCCCGACCATTGTTTACTTACAAGTAAGGGATTCATTTACAAAATCCATTTTTAGAACTGTGGTTTCCTTGTTTATCAGACAATATTATGGGTACTGTTTGGTGAAAGAAGTAGAGTCTGTTTTAGTAGGCAATATAGTATTGATAGTAATAATAATTATAACATGGTGTTTACAATTTTAAGACCAACTGCTCCGTCAGTGTTTGTGCCTTTGAATGTAGATGTACCTCATTACATATCTGGAATCTGGACTCACGACTCGTTTGTTTACAGTATAACTACCCATCAGTGTATTTGAGTGCATAAAGTTTACATGAAAGCAATTTTATATGGCATTCCCGATAATTTTAACTAGCACAGAGCTCTTTAGCTAAACAGTGGATTGAAGGACGGTAGCTCAGGGGGCATACATATGTATGTGTTGTGTTGGTCCGCAAATCCTGAGTCATGCAAGAAAATTCGGGATGGATAGCTCGATCGGGTGATCCGGAACCATTTTCATCTGTTGCGTGTAACCTCCGAAGTTATTGTGTTGTTACATCCGCATTATTTGTTTGGCGATAAGTGCTGCAGTATCAATTGTCACCTCCAGTTTAGCCATAACAAAGTAAACCTTCGCATGTTCCATATTGGGTGATTTGGAAATATAAATATAGCAGTGCTTGTTACATTATTGCTCTCCTTGAGTGACTTGATGGCAGCTGCATACCAACTATGGGATTTTGTATTGATTTATCGTTGGTCTCGCTCGTTTGAGCCTGTTAAGTTCACCTGCTACATAGATGCATACTTATGACATTTCTGTGGCCATTACTGCAGCAGTTTTATTACTACTCAGAGAGTAGTCATCTGACTTTCAGGAGGAATACATGAGACTAAATCTTTTTCTCTGCTACTGACAGGAATATTATTGTTTCAACCTTCCTTCCTTTTTCTACCTTCCTATGCCTCCTGTGAATTAATTTTTCTCCGTGTTCACATGTTCTATTGACGTTCACTGATCATAAAGTATATTAAGGGAGACGGAGGAAGGGAAAAATGCTTTTATGAAACCAAGGTGTGGCAAACATTAGTTTTTTTTAGATACACCTATATATTTCATTTTTTGTATAATAATTTGCGTGTGTGAAGCCTGGCTCTAGGCTCTACTGCTAATATTGATATTGGGGTAGTACAAATGATAGATAGACTTTCCTACTTTCGTAAATCCCGACCTGAGGGAAGGATTTACCTCTCCTTTACTTTATTCATTCACCTAGAGACTAAAATCGATGATCGAGTCCAATAATTCATAATAATAAAGCCGAAAATATTTTCACCCGATCATAAATAATTTAGCGCTGAGTTTAGTGGTCCACTTCGGGAATTCAGACCAAACTTTTAGGACACTCCCTTGGTTCATTCTTGAGGAAATGTGAAGGTCTGTGGTAACCACGCCATGTTCAAAGTTTCTTTACGGTTGAACCACCATGAATATATTTAGTGTAATATCAGAACATTATTTTCAAGTTAGAGATGAGACAAGAAAAGAGTCGTGTGATTGTTAAGTTTGTGTGTGTGTGTGTGTGTGTATTGTATTGTATTTGTGACAACAACGACTGTAGAAGAGCTAAACCCAAGTATAAGGTGTTACATGTTGTCCATGGCCCACTGTCATACTTACTTGAGAATGTATTTGCAGTCAAGTAGAATTAATCTGATGAAATGACACTAACTGGACGGTTCGTCTTCTCATATAATCTTCTCTGTCATATTTCTTGTCGCTTTTGTGTCTAGGTCAATGACAATGTGAGGGAATAAATGTGTAGGCATTACAGGGTTTCCCCTTAGCTCCTAGCAATTTTCTTCCATTAATCTTCGTCAAGTGTAGGAACATATGGATGTACACGAGTGTGTGTCTGGTTTTAATTGTTACCTTCATTCATAATATGGTATGAAAGCATACGAAAATCATCAGCATCACTAAGAGTCACGTACCTTCTGCGTGTGTATGCATTTTCATTCAAGTTCAAATGTTTACACAAAAATCACTATTACCATAACTTCAGTGCGTAATGACTTAATTGGTAATTAGCTGAAGGTAGTGAGCGTGGTGTTTTTCTATCAACTATCTGAAACTAATAATGTCTCCCAGTTGTATAGGTATGTATCGGAGTAGTTGAACGATTACGTGCAGACAAGCTACCTAAACACCATCATGGCAAGTAGCAACCCACAATTATTAGAGCTAGGTCCAAGGTTCCATTTGTGCACACGTAAATACGAGCCTGTTTGGACATGTAATTTTGTTTGTCTGTATATTTATATAGGTATAATGGAAAATGTTTGTTGTAATTGGGTTACGTAATAATTACAACTTTGAAGTCAGTCATGAAGATAGTTTTCCACCAAATTCATGCTGGAACATGATTAAGTGGGTTAAAGAGAATACCTTAAAGAGATTACCTTTAAAGAGTCAGAAAGAAAACCTAGATTAGGAATATTTGAACAAAGATGCTACAATCGAGCCTTTTTGCAAATTTGATTGGACAGATTGATTAAATTATTAGTGAAATAAAATATCCTACAGACTAACCGTGAGAAGCTCAAAAGGGTATATCTGTCTGTAATATTTTACTCAATGAAACTTTGCTGGTTTAAAATTGTTTTGTTTTTTTTTTGTCAAATTTACTTTCAGTAACGTTGTCTCCTTAGTGAGGATTCAGGTTTTTCCTCCAAATGAAGGGATTATTATTATAGTGATTTGGCATCCGCAAAATACTTTCATTACATTTGAGAGCACCAAAAAATGGCAGTGATACTGTTGCTAAAAAGTGGAACAGATAATGGTATGGAGATGGGCACTCATCTACGAGCTACTTTTGGGATGTCGGGGTTCAATAAAATACAAAACTTAACCACTTTTTGAGATTGTGGGATAATTGCTGATATGTTTCTAGTCGTCTCACATTAGCCGTAACTTTCTGAGCCAAGTTTTTGTAATTGTTTTTGTTTTGTGGTTTTTTTTGCATACCCTCCTCTGCCCACATATTAGTATTGAGTACTATATGAGTATTTACTCGATGATAAATATTGAAGAGAAATGACTTGTAAAATCGTGTACTGCACATATAAAGGAAGGTATAAACACTGTAAATGAATGAGTAAAGGCGGCATCGTTAGGTGAGGTGGATGGAAGGGTGGACAAGTCATTAATAAAGTTCTAGGTGTACATACTGTATCGGAGTAACTTCAGCAAAGTCACCAACTCACTCTGGCATTGATTTGCCTTTTTGGGTAAATATTACGCATGTAGGAGTAACATGACAACAATTATTTTCCACGTCGTTTTGTCAGTTTTTGGAAGCTTAAACAGAAACTAAGGTAAAGCACGAGTCTTTAACGAAAGTAACGTTTTAAGCCCTCATTGTTAGTGGCAATGAATTATAGTACATAGTGTGTATACTTATACGTCAACATTACGAGCATTGTGTGTGCATATTTCATGAGCAAATCTTTTTGCGTGACAATAATATCTCGTTGCAACTCACAATTAATTGCAAGGTAACTGAAAGCATCTTGATTGACCTACAATACAGTACTCAGGGAAGGATATTGTTCGTCGGCATAGACACATCTGTAGCTAGGTGAAAAGACTTTTGAATAGCATGAAGTATAGGGGATAATTTCTTGGGTGTTGGAGGTAAGATAGATACCCCTCTCTTCAAGACGTTCAGGTCTGAGCAGATTACATTCATTTACTCAATTTTAACAGTTACAAAATAAATTGTTCCGTCATTAATGTTTATATAGGGATTTTCGAGTTGAAGAGCTACTTCGTTGTTTAAACTGTAATGTAATGCGCACGGATACTTATGTAGTCCCGGTTTTTTTTTTTACTCATGGGGCATAGTTTTAAGTTGTGGTACTCATAATTATAATTTTCAATGTACGTATGTACAAGTCCAACCTAATGCTACTACTACTACTATATTCCCTTATTTTGCGCTCACTTGGATAATTTAAATATTTATTCTTTATGGTTGTTCCTTTTTGTAAAATACTGTTTCTGTGTGTATGAGGACATGTGGTTTGAAACCTCGACGTATTAATTTTGTATATTATAAATAAGAGATTACTTGAGTCTTGAATCCTTTAATTTTTAAGTAGGCTGTTAGGTGGACGTATATATATGTCGGACTGTAATCTGTAGCATCCTCCTTCCTGTGAACATGATGTACATGTGTGAGTATCTACATTCTAACTATTCTTTCTGGTTGTATTTTTGAACGCGGACACGCTCATTGGGGTGTTCTTATTAAAGCA
Source organism: Allacma fusca (assembly GCA_947179485.1). NCBI lineage: Eukaryota > Metazoa > Arthropoda > Collembola > Symphypleona > Sminthuridae > Allacma > Allacma fusca. The sequence continues at coordinate 45,655,465 of OX359249.1, read as the reverse complement.
ACTCGTTCTTCATGTACGCACGCTTTTGTTTACACCGTGTATATGTATAAGATTGTGTTCTGATTTTACTTAGCCTTACTAGAGAGGAATTACTTTTGTCTGAATAAGGACTCAAGATGTATTCAGTGTGTAACCAAATCAATGTGAAGTGTAATTTGTAAAACGTGTGAGGAGGGAGCGCTTGTGGTATGTACTCATGAATGTGCGTGCAATAATAAATGTAAAGTAATTAAAATGTTCCGCTTATCTTTTGATTCTCTCACCGAACAGAGATTTACATTTCGACGTCTATTCATCTTGTAAAACCACGTTGTTTTAAGTCTACAAGCTATAACTTGATGTTACGGGAAACTGTACACACACTACACACACACACACACACTCATTCACACACATACTCACACAAACACACTGTAAATTAAGGTAATAAATAGCTACAAGTACCTGTCGTTTTTATTCCGAAGGATTAGGATTTTACCACAAAAATACTTTCGTAGTTTTTAGGATGCAAGTGGAAAAATCATTTCGTAAGGACGTGATAACAATGCTTTACTTTTATGTAATTTTGGAGAATTCTCTTGATATTACCCATTGACTTTTTTTCCTGGGTGTTACTGTAAAACAAAATCTGACTATAACTTATTACATGGAGATAAAACTGAAAAAAAAACACGTTTTATTCATGTAAAATACACCGGCAAGGAAGATTAGAATGCATTCGTGAACTCATAAAAAGACAAAAAGTAAAGCAATTCTTGCGGCATATACCTTCATATTTTATTCCTTGCAAAGACAAGTACAGTTGGTACGCATGGAGTGCATGGTTGTATGTAATATGTACGAGGACTTACCTGTATCTACCTAAAGTATTACACAGGAGGAGAGAGAGACATTGCCTATGTGATGATCATGATTGTTATTATTTGTACCTGAAACCGTACCGTTAAGGTCTGTATAACATAGCGTACCTCAGAAAGAAGACAAGTTAACAGTATGTGTGCGGATACTGTATCAGATGCGTATTTATCATGAACATGGTTTTTATAGGAGTGTAAGTATTCACCAGTGATGGGATAGGTAGTAGATAGGTAGGTAAGTATTTCATGGACTTTATTGCGTATACTAAGAATCATGATTTCGTTACATTGCTGCTTGCTCTGCAGACTCACAGACGCCATGTCTATGGTAGAAAAGGCCGAGATTTTTATGTAGATGTACCGTTTCTTTGCTATTTTACTTTTAATCCTGTTCAGATTTGGCTTTTGGTGATTCACCTGTCTCACGGTTGTGCACAGAGGGTTTTTCTTTTTTTTTTTTGCTTTGACAGAAACGTGAATACATTGTGTGCTCTCATCATCTTTGTCAGCTGTTATATTGTGTAGGACTTAAACTTGCAAGGATAAGTGCGTTAATAAGAATGGAGTGTTTCAGCATCGGCTGTCATATGAAATTGCTTTGGATAATTATATGTATTATAGTATCTATGTACTTATATATGCACAGAGCACAGGTTATAATAAAATATTCCTTTGGGGCGTACATATGTGTGTATGTTACTGGATATAAATTTGCATTCATCTAGAACAAGGGTTTAGTGGGACTTTGTTATAAAAAAAATTTTATTTATGGGTTTATCCAAGCCTGTGAAACTTGAGTAAGGTATCGTGAAAAATATAGGTTAGGTGGGATGGCTGGTCATTTGAGTTTACAGCTACACAACCTTCTGATATCATTTGTTTTCCCCTCATTTTAGACTCTTCAATTTGAGCTGTGATCATGTAATGTTAATAGTCTATGGTCATTGTGTGGGTGAACCTCCATATATTCTTTATGGCACTCGCTAATGACTTGAGTGGAAAAAAAAATATGGCAAAGCTATTTTTTATTGCATTTCCTTGAAATATGCATGTAAATTAATCTCTCCCAGCGTATTTTTTCCTCTCTCACTATCTCTGTCTGTCTCTCACAACAACAACCACAGATACATGCATGGGTTGCGGAAGAGGCAGATCCATTTCAATTGTTTCAGAGAAAACAATTACATACATTGAGATAAGCTTTCGTCAGTTCCATTAAAAAGATGTTGAGCCACGCGGATGTGCAGTGACTACAGATGTTGTTAAACTAGGAATTAGGTGTAGTTAATGATTATTGATCTGTTTGCACAAACAATACTCGAGGCACGCATTTCGGATGAATCTAATTTCAGGGCAGGAAGGCAAAAGAAAATAACTAGTATCTCTATCTATTCTTTTTGATGATGACGGAATGGGAAAAAGTAATTATTATCTTGAAAGACTCAAGTTCATGTATATTTCCCTTTGTGTCTGGAGTTTATTACAACGACAAAACTTGTGTGAGTGTAGAGATATCCCGTGTACGTAAAAGTATATATACTTATATATATAATTATAGTTTCCGTGTCCAGAAGTACCTACACATATATAATAATTCTTACTCCGTTGACCAACAGTTTGCAGTTTAGTTCATTATTTCTGGATTGAGAGTAGACTTCAAAGATGATGGAAGGACTCAGGAGCACTTCACTTGTGTCAGACAGTGTAGGAGACGGGTCTCTTGAGTGGTTGCACACTATTAGGAAGATAAAGAGTCCCTGTCCTTGGTGAATTCCTTGGAAATATCCTATTCACCGAAATAATCGAGACCAAGCAGGGGGAATATGTAAATAGGTTTTTCGAGCGTTTGCGGGTAAGATTTCCGGAGAACTGCTCTACATTTTAGATTAAGAAGAAGCTGAAGAAGAATATACGATGGCATAGCTGTCACCGGATCCTATATAATACTATCCATTCTCCGTCGATATCAGTCGAAGCACATGTCGTGTTGGACTATTTGAAAAAACATTTTCCTTTCAATTTACATATTCTGTATGGAGTCTATTGAGTGATTCACTCTCAGAAAGGAGTTTTGTTGACTAAAATAAAGGCTTGTCTATATAGAATGACTAATGCTCGTCCGGAATAAGGAGAAATCCTCTGGATGACTCATTAAACACTGGAGATGAAGGAGGTCAGTTAGTCAAGGGAGATATTTTCGGCCCAACTCTTCTATTTAATTTTTTTTTTAACTTATTCACTACACTTGTACTACTCCCGTATTTCCAAAATAAACATTTGCTTATGTTGTTAAACAGCTGCTGTGTGTGGTGATTAGAGTTGAGGTTCTGTCGTCATACTCGTCATTGATCCCAGATAGTTTTAATGGCTTGTGTATGGAGAATTAGGCCAAGCCTGTGTACAAATGTCATTTGGTCCTCCTGCATTTTCAACATTTTATTATTATTGTGCATGCAAATTGTATCAAAGCCTTGTCTTTTGAGTCCTAGAATTTTTGTTTTGTAAATGCTTTTAGCTTGAGCAAATGGTCCTTGTTGAAAGTTTGAGCTTCTCAAGCGGGGCATCAAATGATCCCTGCCGATTATATAGATAGATGTGAAAGGGTTGTGTAGGAGACTCTCTGCAAAGTGTAATCCCTGATGGGAGTAAATTGTGAAGAGGAGTGTACTGAACTACTGTGTAAATATCCTTTGGTATCATGTTAACAAATATTTTGGAACCTGTTACAAGTCCATGTTGACAGTGCTATGGCCCATGTTAGAAAGTATTTGCATTCGTTAACGAAATCCAGATACTTCGGCATTTAGGAATGCTTTCAGTTTTCAAAAACGTTCCTTTCTTTTGAGTTGAGGGAGTTCAAAAGACAGAAGAAGCTCAGACTCACAAACACACACACACATATGAAACATTTTTATGAAGTAATTCTTGTCATAGCTTGTTTAAAAACGTTGAACAAGTGTATCTACATACTATGAGACAAGATATGCATATACATATGTGTAATGTGTATGGAGGCAGACAAAGGGTTACTCTTATAAGGTGCCTTGGGGGAGTGAGTATTTAAGAGTGACTCGATTGGCCTTTGGGTCCCACACACATGCAGTCCTAGGCAGTGTCCTAGTTATAGGTTGAGTTGTTACCATCTCAAGTTCTAAGGTTTAAACTCTATATACAGACCAGGAGTGAATTCTTAGGGCTTCGAGAGGAAATAAGGAACATGCTCTTTTGTACTGTTGGTATCATGGCCAGGGTAAACCTGATGGCTTATAACTGTGGTGTAAGAAGAGTGAAGGGAAGAACTAGGAGGAGCATTGTACTGATCCCATTCCTAGCTCAGTCAACCGTGGAAAAGACCTTTTGGTGACGCTCTTTTTCGATGTGAGTCTTTGCATCAATTACACCCTGGTACAAGTGGTGTTGGTACAAAGTATTCCTTTTACTAGTTACTCCATGTGGCTGTCATATGGAAATGATTCAGACGGAGAAAATTTGACACTTGAAAAGAAATTCAATGAGGATGGTCTACTACGCCGACATAAATGAGTATTGACTGCAGCTCAGCTCACCATTACAAACCCACATGAGAGTTTAGTACTCCTCTATATGTATCACCTACATTTCACTAAACTTAGATACTTATAGTATATAGATATAGATATAGATACCTATATATAGGGTAAGCAGTGTATACGTCAAAATTTCTCTTCCCACTTCTGGTAATCATATGAAACAGAGTTCTCCTGAAAGCTAAGATCGTCCCAATCGTTTAGTGTTTATATAATTTATTTTATGTCAATATATCTGTCGAACCCTAATCATGATCTTATGAAAAGAGATTTTTCTACATGTCCTGAACAAGCTCATATACATATATCTATAGATAATTACGTGTGTAGACAGATAAAGAGTAAGCAGGGACCTTACTCTGTCTCTAAATCACACGTTTTGCTTCTGGAGTATCCGAATTTCCCGAGAATAGTATAGTGGAGCAGCTACTTTTCCTTTTAGTTACATATGCTCTTCCTCCGGAATAGTTATAATTTAACGACAGGGGCATTCATGTCTCTAGTTTTCTTCCTCTGTAGGACAAACCTGTACAGAGATACAGAATCTGATCCCTAGGTCTGTATGTTCCTCAAGTCCTGAACTTATCTTATACTTATGTGTACACATGAATCTTCAGATGGAGAAAACTTGGAGATTGGAATTCAATGCGGAGCTTTGCTAGAACATTATTGAAGTTAATGCTGTGCCTAAGCACCAGTCCACAGGGAATCATTTTGTATGTGTGTGTGTGTGTGTATGTGTGTGTATGTGTGTGTGTGTGTATGTGTGTGTGTGTGTATGTGTGTGTGTGTATATCTGAGGCTTGAAGACCATGGTTACTTTACTCCATGAGTTTAGATTTAAGGTTGGGGAAGATGGAAGGAGTAAGGCAGGAGAGGAGAAGACACTTGGATGGAGGTGAAGGCAAGGATCGATTTGAAACGATGCGCCACACTGTATGCATGAAATCCTTTCAGTGTTTGTGCTTATTACGGAACAGTTCTCAACTCCAGTACTACTCCCCGGCCTTGTTGAATGTCGAATCTCTCTCTCTCTCTTTCTCCTCTCCATTTTGTGTGAGTATGAGTATAACTAAATCTATTTTGTAGGTTGGGTGGTTCATGTCCATGGTGTGTATAAAAGACCAGTCATTCGAAACTAAACTTAAAATCCCTGTTACTTACATGTTTCCTTAATGTAAGTGCTCTTTATAACCTTTGTAAGGTAACTGGCTGTGCACGGAGGGTAGAACTAAATACTTTTAAGTAGATGGATATATGCTCCGGTCCCTACTCCCTACACGAAAGAACTCTTTTTTTTTTATAATGTACAATAAAAAAAAAATATCCTCACGTCCTCATTGTTACGTTGTGATAATGATCAGATCAGAAATTGAGTGGTCTCTAGCTTTAAATATAAAATAGTAGATTGAACGTGCAAGGGCCGTAAATTTCAAATTACACAATCCATTATTTTATTATTGGTCCCAGAGTCTGTACATTTTAGGAAATTGAAGTTAATAGCCATTCGAGAAGAAGATATGAAAGATTATCACCCTTGAGCCCACTCTTGTGTGTAGGAATATTTCATAATACTTTTACTAAGACAAATCCAATACACGATCCTTCCGTCCTCTCGTTCTTCAAAGGGTCTTTTTTCATGGGCTGAATGAAAAGGGACGACACTTTGTTCCTTTCCTCCGGCCTCTATGCGTATACTTATATCCACGGTCGTCAATGGTCGTAGTGTGAGTGTATGCTTCAATGACAATAAATACATTATGATTATTTGTAGATACGTGTAGAGTAAAGGATACTTATGGGCTGTTACTGGGAATAGGGTCTTATTTTTCTTCTGTTGAACATCTCATCTCTTCTTGTAAGATCCTCGAGAAAGGTTCTTCCTATTCATTGTAGTTATTCTATTGTGGGACCCTCCTGACTTATTCTTACCATCTGAGGCATTACTGCAAAGGAAAATAGATCAATGATTATTTATACGACCGTATTATGGTACATGGCTTAGCATTACCAGCGTGTAGGGTCTTCATAATTACATGTACATACATATGTATGTCTGTCTCTATGTTTGAGGTACAGTAGGGAGGTTCACAAAGGCGAAAATATCTTTTATATTTGGATGCTTGTGCATGTAGCTCATTGCTCGGGAGAGAGACTATGGAGTTCGTCTTCGTAACCTTCTGCGTCTCCTCTTGTGCAAACGTTATTATTCCACACGCCATGTGTATGCGCAATACTCGGTAAACCCAAGTAAGTAAGCATTATGAAATTCTGAATTAGTTGTGTCTCCCCTACCTGATTTCTAAAAGACTTGGTGAGAATCATATATATCTATATAAGTAGATATAACTGAGCCTTTAGTTTGGGAAGCCACACTTTTTCCAGAAAGTCGTTACTAGTAGTTCAATGTGCCTCAATGTACATATGGATGGAGCTATTGTGCTCCAATCTTTGTCCATGGACTTGTAGAACAAGGTGTTACTGTTGGTTAAAATAACGTGGGTGTTGGTGGAATTGCGTGTTTTATAATATATAACCTTTCCATGTACTTCAACTTATTTATTGTCAGGACATCAATGCCATCTACATATCCTTACTTGTGTAATTATCTAAAAGGTAGTAATGTGTAAATGGTAGTGCTCATGCTTTTCCCGTCCTTTGTGTAACTTCTAAAAGTAATTTAAAATAAATGGAAAAAAGTTACGTGTCCTGGTCTGAAAGAAGGAAATAAGAAAACAACATTTACTAATGGACATCATTGGGAAGTCCGTTTTTATTACAGTTCTCATAATCAGTTGAAAATTGGCGGAGAAAATGAATCACTGAATGATACTACTATATGAGTAATTTGGAAAAAAAAGAAGAATTTCTTTCACAACACCTCTAGGAGAAGTCAGTACCTTGGGATGTTTTGCCTCTGAATTTTGAAATATATATAATAATTACACATAGAAATAGTAGCAGAGCTATAGACAGAAGTGTTGTGAAGTTTAAGTATGAGGGAAAGATGGTGATAAAAAAGTCATTATTAGATTAAACTGAAGAATAAAGGTCATCTAAGAGGTTCATGTTCACTCTTCAAACCTTCACTGTTAATGTATCTGGATGTGTTGTTGACAAGGTATAAGGACGTGACGATGTGTGACTTAAAGGTGGAGAAAAAAAAATAGAACCAACAACACACTCTCTTTCCTCATGTTATATACTTACTTACTTTTAGTTTTTGGGAGTCAAATACAGGGCTGAGATTTCTTGAGTCTCCTCAACTAGGCCATAATCAAACTGTACCGGAATTAAGTGAGGAACCAGAAACTACCTCAATAATAAGCTATACTACTATTTTTATAAATGACATTGACATAGACTCTTTTTTGAGGGTGTTCTCCGTTAAGTAGCGGGCGGCATAAATGACAATCGTCATTATGGAAGGAGCCGTGTCGTAAAAATAAGGGGCACTAACAACACTGTCGATTTTGAGTGTCACTCACCAGAATCGTCCTAAGTGGGATTATCTTTGTACTCTGGTACTCTTAGTTTTTATTAGTTGGAGTACTGTACAAGTACAAGGTACATGGAATTGCTAAGTTAGTTGTAGTGTGTGGTCAGGCTACGGGATTTGTACATTGATTATAATGTATATGTATATATCTATACATAGGTATAAGTACGTATGTGATTTGTGGGAATGAGTACCGAAAACAGCCCAGTGTGACTGTATTTGTTTGACTGAAGCCCTCTTTATTTCCTAGTGACTCATACATACATATGAGTGATGTTCAGTCACCAATCATATCACATGATACGTACATCTTTAATTATTATTATCTTCAAATCTATTTCTTGGGCACCCCCTTAGGAACGTAATTAAGTTATTTTTGGTTCAGATTACGGACATGAGTCTAGGTACGGTTAGAAACGACTTTCTTCTATATCTAATTGGGAAACAAATCCCTGCAAACGTCATCGTACACAGTGATGTTGCTCTGTCCCTGAATGTGTTCCTGAATTACCTCCTATTGTTTCTGGAATGATGTTACTGTTCAAATCTTGGGAAAATCCAGTAATGGTAATAATGTCACAAAATGAAGAGCTAACCTTTACGAGACATAAATCAAAGAGAAAAATTAAATAGGATGGGAGGAAAAGAGAGCAAGAAAAATAGCAATTTTTTGCCTAAGATGCTCCCCAGAGCGGTTTCAGGTGGCCTTTTTTCAAAGGAGGCAGAGAAAGCCCGTCGAGGGATGATTAGTAACCATGGAATGAAGGGTTCCATGGAGCCTAATTGCGGCTTAGGCAAATTCTAATATTGGAAGGGAGATTCAAAGGTCTGGGCTTCTCTCTCCTTCTCTTCTCCTTTTTTTCTAGCTCTCTGTCTCTCTCTCACACACACACACACACATACGCACACAACGGCGTTTCCATGTAAAAAGTTGAGATTCCGGCTAACTGTCCATAACTTTTCAGTTCTTGTCCCTATAAAAGCATCCCATCGTCCTTGGTCCTCAGCTTAATTATCTTTGAGAGCTCCCCGTCCGTACCTTGTTTTGTTGGCTATATCTAAATATCAACCCATGGAGCCATAAACGTTGAGGCTCACACAGTGCTCACACTAAATCCAGAAAATAAAGGGATGCTTTTCATTTTGTTTTTGTTTCCTCCGGTCTCCCAATGATTATCGAAGTGCCTGCCTGTAATAATTGTAATGTGAATATGTTCCTTTGGTCGGTGTATTAAATGCGAGAATATTACCTGTAGGCATGAAAATTTATAGAGCCTAATGAGCTCAGGTTGTGTTGTTACACTTCTTATCTTTTCTTCATTACGGAGGCAAAGAATTTCTGAAAGATCCTACCTTCTGGAGCTTCATGGCATATTATTTTGATGGTGTACAGAAAATTGTTCAAAATTTTTTAAGGTGCAGCTTGCGGATGAAAATTGCTTTAGTTTGGAAGTCCATAGACAGGGATTGCCATAAGGCAGTCTCATTTATTCCTTGGAAGACAGTTTGCAGTGTGTTGTTGTTGGGGGGAAGGAGTAATTTGGAACTCTATGTATGTAGTTGCTGTCGAGTCATTAATTATTGGTTTTAATGCAATGATGATTACAAGGATTCATCCTAATTAAAGAAACAAATTGATATGAAGTTGAGTTGTGGGGTCCTTTATCTGTGGAGTAGTGTGAGGAGGTCTCATTTCATGTGTGTAACATTCCAACATTACAAGCCATGTATTGGGAATTAACTTGGTTTTATGAATAACTAATAATTTTGATAACGACCTGGGAGGTTGAGAAAAGTGACAGTTCCCATGTTTATTAAAATTGAAGCCCTCCTAGTACAGTCATAAGTGTAATCATCATACATACCTTTTTTTTTGTGTAGTAGAGCATGTTCAAATAGCTTGTATGGGGGAGGGGGAGGGGGTTTATCTGATATCATATCCTTTTAGCTAAAATTATTTCGGAACATGGTACTTAACCCAATTCGAGTTCGAAGTTCAAATTACTTTTTTTTTTTACTCCACGGAAAGAAATCTAAATCTTGGTGAAGAATTTTGTATTGTGTCACTGTTCACTCAATTTCATCTATTCAGTAGCTCAATTTTTCTCATCCTCCTTCAAGCCTGTAAAGAAGATTTAAAAGGATTTTTGCTTTAACAAACGGAAAAAAAACTTTACATTGATTATACAGAACATTTTTATCATCAATAGCTAAAAGGAACTTGTGTACTTGTGTTTATGAAGATTGATTTCAATTTTAAAAATTATTATTATTATTATTATTACTACTATTATTAGTTGAATGACAATGACACTTGGTTTGTCCTGTTCGCCCCGGGTCATTTGGTTTTCTCAATAATTATGTATACATAGATGTGTGTATGCTCGTGTTTCTCTTGAGGCACTTCTCTAAGCATGGTCCTATAGCTTCCTTACTTTGATGGAGCTCGAAGTATTGGGCTCATGTGGGTCCTGCTTTTTATTACATTTTTAGGCTTTGAGTTCATGCCTAAATCATTTTGTGTTTGGCTCGTTCGTAAGCCTCAATTGAGAATTGAGAATAGGAAAAGGAACTAAGAAAGTAACCAAGATGTTCTCTAAACTACTAGGTTATGATGTTGTTAGGGAAATCTTTGGTTCATAACCTATATTATGTCCTTGCTATGCATATCTGATTGTGAGTATCTATGAGAGAATACATATCTATGTATATGCATACAATGACTCCTCCTCGTAACTATTCATCTATTTTCTAAAGGGTTACTAAGTAGCATTAATTGACAATAGGAAATCAAATGAAATGTGCCTGGCCCCGAGATAGGAGCGTGTGTATCCTGTAGTAAATGCAGTTTTAACCAAGAATTTGTGGTATTATATGGTGGAGAGATGAGATAGTCTCCTGAGGTACGGATATCAGTGGTTTTTCATGCCAAGTATCATTTGATGTTCGTGCAGGTCCTATTCTAGGTTGTTGTCGAGCCTCTCTATACGGTTCAGTAACGAGCTTCCCGTATCTTCCTGGTGGTGTATTCTAAATTACAGAGGGGCATTTGACGCTGTTGGCTTTTCCTTGAGTGTGCTTTGGAGGGATAAGACAGAAAACATGTATACAACTGGATTTACGATTAAAAGGAATTGTATGTATGAGCAATGTAGCCTTTATCTCGAAGCTTGTAATTCCCCGGCACTCGGAAACTTCACCTAGTACATGAGAGAGGAACCTTTTATATCCGTATGCATATGTACTTATATGAATGTGGAGATATATGTATTCCCATGTTGTGTCGTCTATGACGACTACTCCGGCCTCGTTTGATGGGCTCGAACAAAGCCCTAACTTCCAACACAACTATCTAATGGATGGACTGAATACGGGTATAATAAAGAGTTGACTGGAATATTGAAAGACGGATGAAAGAAGGAGATGACGGGGGTGTGCCCAACCCTGCGGCTTAGAAATTCCTGAAACTCTTGTAAAGTAAACCTGTGTACAGTTTCTACGAGGAAAAACTTCGGATTTTTCAAACCCATTTTCTTCGACGGATTTGTTACACTGAAATATACAGTACCTACCTACCTACCTACCTACCCAATGTATCTCACTCTCTCTCTCTCTCTCCCTCTTTACATACATATACACATACATATATATAATTATATGAATCTACGTATAAATGTGTATATACATATGTATGGAAGTATGTATCTCATGAATAAACTAGGGATCCACAGTCTTACGGTTACTCATCATGACGGCATGGTTGCCAGGCAGTCAAACATGTTTCGATTTTGAACATGAAAACTATGAGGGAAGTGTCACAGTTCTTATATGTTTAAGGGACATATAGAGTATAATTGCATATCTTCTCATACATACACCCATAGGTAGCAGATACATATATGATAGGTACATATAAGTACAGTTCCAATTCGTTCCCCATTCTATATGTCAATTTCTTCGTAAACCTGCATGAAAATCATTTTTCGATTCTTTCTGGTAAGTCTCTGGGCTCAGCCTCCGTTCAATATTGTTAGATGTCAAAGACGCTGTAAAACTATTCTTGAGTTTAGTTCCCGGGAAGAAAATATACTTATAGTCGGGTTATTGAGAGACTTGTGTGTGAGGAAAGCTTTTGTTTGTAGAGGCTCTTCACTATATAACAACGTGAGAGAGTTATGGTTTTCCCTTCCATTATTACATCGTATCTATGTATCTGTAGATAACTAGGGGATCTCCGACGGACGTAACGTCGGTAACGTGTGTGTGTGTGTGTGTGTGCCCATAGGAGTGAGCTTTCAGGAAACAATAATGCGTAAGCACATATTTATGTATGTATGTGAACACTTACAGAGATACATACACCCCGAGTACAATGTATCTTCCATATGTACGTATAATTATGTACACATACACACACACAAGTACTACTACTAGTAGTAGTAGTAGTCACAGTAAAATAATCAGTGACGGTCGCAGCGGAAATTGAGTCTTGGGTTACGCGCTGACGATGAGCTGTTGAACCTTTAAATGGGTTCTCACAGCTTCTCCTTTTCTCTCTCTCTCGTCTTTCTTTTCTTCCTTAACTTGAGGCTGGGATGTACATACTTGAGTATCTGTATCTACATATAAGTACTGTCCTTACTTTCATTGTATGTATGTAATTATGTATGTATGTATAAATGTATGTCTGGATGTATGGACTTGCTCCTAATGTCGGTTACCCGATTTTCCAGCTTTGAACTTGAGCAGGGAGCATGTATGTACGTATTTATTTACATTTACCAGGGCAAATAAGAGTCTTCCCCACCCTTTTAACTTAATACCCGGTTTAGTGCTTCCCTCCCTCCATAGCAACTCTCTCAATTTTAGTCTCCCCGACGTATCATATTAAAACTTGTACATTACGTTTCCCTGTGTTACACACGTAGCTATGTATGTACGTCACTCTCTGGTCAGAAATGGACGGGAAGAGGAAGTACGTGAAAATTGTGAATATTTGATTTAAACACAATTATTATATTTAGGTATACATAAATATTGTGGGAGTCAAATGTAACGGTCTTGGAATCCATTTCTGGCTGAAGATAGAAATAGATATTGAATTTATACTTTGACTACACTATTGTACGTATTTCTGTTTCAAGTGGGATTTACATAAGAGACTCTGGTATTTCATAATAATTAAGTGTATATGTAACATATGATTAAATATTTCTTGAACTGATTGCACCTATTCAGGATTTTCAATGGGGGGGAGTTTCTATCCCACTACAAATAAGTATTCTTATTTTTGCTTGTTCGCTATCATTGAAAGCGAATAACGGGTGGGGGGTGGGTGGGAGGGAAGACAAATTTGTAAAGGAAAATACTCCTTCCTGAGTAAATCCAAGGACCGAGTTGGATTTTGTGTAGTTTTGAGTATTCTCCCTGCTCAATTTTTTCAATAGGAAATATACGACTCTTTATAAATCTGAAAGCCAGAAATATTATAGTATCTCTCTCTACCTGAACATATGGTTTTTGAGGAGAAGAAAATGGAAAGCGCAAGTTGAATTAGATCAATTTATTTGTAAGGTCTAATGAAGAAAATTGTATGCGGAGGAATTCAGTTGAAAGGGATTTCATGTTAAAATGAACAAGCGTTCATTTCAAGTTTGGCAAATTCTTGACTCTCTATAGTCGTATTTATATGACAAAGAAGAAACTATTGGAGCTTTCAGAGAGGGAAATATGAAGCTACTATAGGGTTGTAATACACCGAGTTGCAGAAAATTGTAGCTCACATTTTAATTCTTTGTCATTTGGCGGAAACTTGCTCGAGACGTGTATGAAGGTGTAAACAGGAAATAAGTTGATTCCGTAGTTTCCATTTGATATACATATTATTTTCCTATCTGTAGATAGTTTTATACCAAGGAGATCGTACATATTTCTTTAAATGTTGACCCGTTTCTGTAGTATTAAAATGTGTTGTATGTACCTACATAATACTGTATCTAAGAGTCAGTTGACAACACCGGAGTAAATATTTGTGAAGGGTAGGTAGCGAATACAGATATTTGCTTAGAATTCTAAAGAGGGCTTCCTATATTCTCCTCTCTCTGAATGCCCTTGCCCTCTTCTTGAGACTATTGATGGTGGAAAATTATTTTGGGCTCCTTTTGGCTTTTCATTAATAAAACTGGCACTGCCGGTGCCTTGCCTGGCTGTCCATTAATTGTTCGAGAAGAGGGATTTCTGTGAATTCCGTATTCTTCTGTTGGGTTGCTCTTGTCGGGTAGCTGTTAGCACCTGGTGCCGAGATTTTAATTTCTATATGGTAATACAGTATATATACAATTATATAATTGTGTATGTAGCCACAGCTCACAGTCTACATTTTTATACTCTACATTTGACTGAAACATCTACGCTGGCAACTGGCATTGGCAGACTCCATGCAGTAAGTACAAGGAGTCAACGACGTGATGTGAACGTGTTCACACTCATCTCTAAGGGGCTGGTTGTAGTTTCTTATAGTTTTTGGAGGAGAAAGAAATGATTACATAATTTTGAAACCATTCAGCTCATAGGGCTTCCCTGGCCTTACATAAAAACTCACATAGCTCAACTAACTGTCACTTCACCCAGGTTTTCCTGCTTTGGTCAAATTTGGAAATGTCAGGGGGCTTGAGGGCTTGTGATTTTATGAGCTTTCACACTCCTTCCTACAAAAGCTCCAATGTTTCCATCACGCTTCCATGGTTTCCCATTTGAAATGTTGGAGGACTTGTATAAAAGAATATGTAATGGAATTTTTTGGGAAAATAGTGTGAAAGGGAGCGCTTTATTGCCCAGAGATGAGGTTCTCTCTCTCTCTCTCTCTCTCGCTGTGTCTCTCTCTCTCTCTCATACGTGGACTTTGTTTACAGAAAAGTTTGTGTGTGAAAGTTGTCAGAATCTCAAATATATATGCATAATAGTACTCTCACAACGGATGTTGATCTTGGCTCTATTTATTTAAATGTTTCTTTATGGTAAGTTGATTGAATGAGTTGGGAAACCATTTGGGTACAGCAGGTTGGAAGTTTTTTTTTCTTCTACTATTTACCCAAGTTGTGCAATAATACGTGCATAGGTATGTCCTCACCATTACTACATGTGCTCATATATGTATGTGTTGACTGACGTGAGATGACACTCCGTTAACCTTGAGGAAATTACACTGAACTTGGTACTTTGTTTGGTCGGTAATTTGTGACTATCTACACATCCAGTGCTGCTAATCCTGGAAGGGCAAACTATTAACCATTACAGTTGATTTAAAATACAGTCAGGATACTAGGATGGAATAGTAATGCTAGTTTGGAAATTCTATAAGTATATTCTAACGTAGTAGGATTTTTTAAAATTTTCTACACGTGTAATAATAATTATTTTTGTCATTAGTTCATCCTTGAGAAAGCTCTAGGGGGGTTAATATGGTTAATTTGACCAATCCTCATATCCCTATCAAAAGCGTGAATTCAAGCGTCAAGGTACAAAAAAAAACAAACAATCAGTTTGAGAGCGCAGGAAGTGCGCATGCATTCTGGATAATCGTACTTGGAATGGTGGAGCTATTTTAAATGGAAATATCCTTTAGCTTTTACTTACACTTACACACTCCCCAAAAAATTTTCATTTCAGTGAATTAAATGTGTCGTTTGAGGAAGGCTGTCTGGGACTAAATAGCCTTGCACATGTGTGCTTGTGTGGAGAGCAAATGCGAACATATGTAATCACTGTTGGAAAGTTGTTCGGAATCGATATTTTTTGGGAAAGAAACTGGAAGCTGCTATATTTATTTACGACTGCTCTGAAGGAAGGAAGTTTTTAAATAACGTATTATAGATGTAATTAGATATAGTTAGGAATGACTACCCTCCAGATTGGTTTTAAGCCAGGCTTGGAAAATATTAAGAAGTGGGTCATGGAAGTAAATTTTCCTTTTCCATTTTGAGATATAGGGACGTCTGATTTTTCGCGTTCAATATAAGGGGATTTATTGGCTTACAGGATTTACCTCATAAATCGGATGTTTCCATCATCCGACTGTCGCATATTAAATGTTGAATGGGGGAGAAGACAGAGTATTTTTGGGGAAAATACTTTTGACAAGCTTTCATATTTTTTGTTAATTAAACGTCAATGTGAGTGTCAGATTGGAGGGGTGAAAGGATGGTTTGAAAGGAATTTTAGGACCATTTGAGGATTAATAATAAGGTTATCCAGTAAATCCACCACTGGTGGTGAGAATTTTTGTTGGCTCAACCAAGTTTGAATGATTCCATCCATGGCTTTTGGAGGAAGGAAGGAGGAGGAAATTCATGGATTTTCTCTAGCCCTGCTTCCCATTAATTATTCATGGGATGACAAGATAGAGTTGCTAATGATTGGTCGCTATTTGCTCAACTTCATTTATTCCGTCCATAATCATCATCATCATCATTCTTGGTCATAATATAATTTTTACACACACACACACACACACACACATCTCTGTGCTAATATACTTTCTATGGATGTGCAAATGTAAGTATATCTACATTTAGCTCTTACGTCGTAGGGAGGGACGTAGCGAGTAAGGTTTTCATTTATCACTGACATCGCGGCTCATAATTTTATGAACAGTGATTTTTTATTTACTATCTCTGGGCCTGTATGTTCACCCATGCTTTTACTGCTTGTATATGGAACTTCATCCCAAGCCTTGATCATCTTCGTTGATATTGTAACTGCAAGGAGATTTTCAATAATTATTCATATCTTCACGCTATCCGTGTCATCTACTTATTTATGTGGGAATTTGTATTGAAATCTCCTCCACGATATATATTAAATACTTTTTTATGACGAGTCGTACTTGTGGCAGGAGCTACTAGAAGTAAACAATGAATACAGAGAGACCTATAGAGAGGTGGGACGACGTTGCATGAGAAGCAGCGTGTATGCTAATAATTTATCAGTGGACTTGCTAAAATCCAACTTGTATAAATAACCACTTACTATGTATTTTTTTTTGTACACAGGGCTGTTGTGTAACTGCCCTGCCCTTCAAGTTTGGGGCTTTGGGCCTCCAATAGCCCACAATATGGGAGTGTTAATTATTTCAGTAAAAATTTAGGGCTAATAGCATAGCTGTTGGAAGTCATATGAAACATGCAGACAGTCTAGACCCCAGCATGAGGAGTAAAAGTAAAGTGGAATATTATTAAAAACAATATTTTTATTGTTTATATAAGCCTCATCTTACAGTGAGCCAGCTCTGCTTTGTGGAAGAGGTAAACATCAGAGGCTGTTATTCGAAATTTAATATGTTTGTGTTGTAGGTATATGGTGTGGTGATTGAATGCTTGCATGTAGCGGATGGGAACAATACAATACCGAAATTATGTGTGTGTGTGTGTGTATGTGTGTGTGTGTTGTGTGCTAACAGGAGCAAAGGAATCTAGAGCAATCTCAAAACTAGACATTGAACCCCGTAACATGTTCATAATATGTATTACTATGTAGGTATGTAAGTACACATACAAAACTCTGGCACGAAAGCGGTTGTGATCCTGATGCTGGTGTACATATATGTAGTGAGTTAGTATGTAAATTTTATTCTAATATGTTTCAGGGTCTTTAATATTATGGAACTATATACATATATAAGTATATATAATGAATATGGTCTCTTGGCCAGCGTAATTTATGTTGACGGTGATCTTTTAGTTCAAAGGATCTTTGAGGATGATAACAAGTTTAATATGTTGTAATTGCACTTGATTGTGTTGTCATTATGGATTATTTACTCATATAAGTGATTTAATATCTTCCTCCTACAGAATTTTTATTGGGCCTCGCGAACATAGGGTTTAAAGCTTGACTTGTGAGAGAGTTACTTTATATAGTAGTTATTATATAGTAGGTATAATTTATATAGTATAGTCCATCCACATGGTGACAACTTCATAACCACAGTAGACTATGTAGAAAGACTACACGTGGATATATACATAGATACGTATATATAAAATTAAGAGCTAGTTCAGGGTGTTCATTGGTTGCACATCTGCAGAATCTAAAGACAGAGTGAATCGATTGACGAGACATTACTTTCTCAGTTGACGCTAGCAGCTCCTTGGGCTGGTTTTTCTTGAGGAGCCAGCACAGGATTTCCTTGGCCTCATAGGATTTTTTTTTCTTCTTCCATGTGTATTCTCTCACTCCCACATTTTATAATCCTCTAAGACTAGGGACGGGATATTGAAAGATTTCCCAAGTCCACGCACATATAACCCTGACCGTTTCCATTATTTCGTAATTTTTTTTTTTGGCGCAAAGATTGATATTTCTTGCATTACTTTCTGGAGTGTGGGAGATGATGTCTTGTATAGTAGGGATAAATATATGTGCGTATGTATAGATACTGTATATGTATTTGAGCATAAGGATACCATACGGTGGAGGTCTGTGTGTGAACAGGAGATTTCTTGGTTAAAGTAGGGAATTTAGGAGACTTTGAACCGTCTCAAAGGTTCAAATTTGACGTAGTAAAACATGTCCGTATTAATGCACCAATTTTGGTTTGGGAGATAAGAGAGGAAAAGTATTGCTCCGCGTCCGCAGTGGATGACGATATATATATGTAACCCTCACCATTGTCATTTTATATATATGTATGTACGTCATGGAGTTGAAATGAGAGCAAGACCTGTTCCTGTTATGTTTCCCTTACACGAGCTGGTTGTGGAGTGCCGCTCAAGTTTCCGCATTGTAAATGGCAGCAATAAAATTGAGTGAGCTTTTGTACATATGTACATACATGCGATGTAACTTTAGAGTTGATTCTAGGGCAATGGAAGATTGGATACTTACAAGAGAAATCCAATGCAGAAAAAGGAGTGATTTGGCGGGATCATATTGAACTCCGATATTGCCTTTGACATTGCTCCTACAAGAACGTTAGGCTGACCGTCGCCAATGTTACTACTACTCTTGTATTGCATTTATAGGTGACGGCAGGGATGTCTATTTGTTCCTTCCTACTTTTTTCCTTTACGTGTGAGATCATAATGAATGATCTTTTAATCATGTGTTTGTGTCTCTCTGTCTCTGTTTGGAGTTATACACACATATATGGGTGGGTTCTCTCCGCCTCTGTTTGTAAATTTGTTGGGCAAAGTTGAAGTTGAGGTTTGAGCTTTGACAAGGAATTTACCTCGGTATTGGCAGACTAGGCCGTGCTAGGCCCATAGTCTCGGCCGCCATGGATGTTCATATTAGGGACAAATAATTTCACAGACGCGTGGACACGTTTGTTTTCACAAATGACCGGATGTCTCTGAAAAGACTTGTTCTGGTTAAAGAATGGATGAAAGCCGTGAATAATCCGTAACATTGGTAGTGTGAGAAAAAAAAAAGATGTCCATGGTATGTTTGGTGTACATACATATGTACATTGAAGTTGTTATTGCACATCATATGGTTCACTTGTGTGTGTATGTGTGTATGTGTGTGTATATTTGTATGTTAGCCGCTTGAGTTGGGATTGCCAAGCTTCAAGGTTTCATATTTGGCAATTAAATTATGTATAAGGATTTTGCAAAAAGTTGACTCCCATGAGAAAATGTATGTAAGACAAAGTACACATATAGTATTACTTACATAGATCAACGTACATATCTACTCAAACTAATTCGGATTTTTGACTATTTCCATGTATATACATAATTACATACATAAATAGAACTGTTGTGGAGAGTGAAGAGACACCAGTCCCATGGTTGAGTTTCAGTTGAAATCACTTTCCAACATTTGTGTGATACTATGGATATAGATATATTGTATTAATCGTATCATGGCTTTGCATGGTTTGAATTGTCCTGTTGCGCCCCTTCATGAGATTTGAGTCGTGACGAGACGTTTTTAAAACTAGTAGTAGTAGTCCTTTTTCAATGGGGAATCGCGCGAAACAATGCACTTTGTGTGCAGTCCTCGTTCTAATTCCATATTTTGTTCCGTAAGCGATGGTTGGATCGCACACGGCATTCATACGTCTCCGTACTTACAGTCTGTGTGGAATCTAATTTGTTCATGCAATTTCGCTTGTACTCTGCAAGTTGGGAGTGGAGGAAAAAGCATAGTATTTAATCAGTATTCCGATACATGAGTCGAGTCTCCATGCTCGGGGATATTTTCAGTGGAAATGTCATGTCAGCCTGCAGTCTCTCTCTCTCTCTCTCTCTCACTCGCTCGCTCTCCCTCCCTCCCTCCCTCCCTCCCTGTCCTTTAAACTTTGGGACAGAAATGTAAAAGTATTGAAATACTTAATTTTAGGTGTGTTCACAATTGACGCAATCCTGACAGGGAATTAAATAATGCTTTTACTTTGAAATTTAAAGTGCATAGCAAATGGAAAGCAATTGACACGAATTCAGTGACACTGTACAGCATTCAAACCGTTGACTAAAGATGCGGTGAACAAAAGTTATGACTGTTGTATGCAATCCAATGTCGATTGGGTTTTAGGCTCTATATTGTTTTTGTTCTGTTTCATAGATTGTATCTGATTTTAATTGAATTATTATATTGTTGAACAATGAATTCAGTGTGATTATTAGTATTTTTGCGGTTTGGACGCACCACCCGTGCTTGGCATTCATTGCTATATTGACTTCTCTCTTTTTTTTTGTTATAAAGTCTATTTAAAATGCATGCAGGCCGAGCAACTATGGCGTAAATAATTTTCGACTGTCTGTCTTTTGTGTGTGTACATATGTATGTGTGTGTGTGTGTGTGTGTGTGTGTGACTATGTTGCAATGATCACTGTCCAACATAAGAATGGAATCTTATATAGATGAAGACATGTCGGTAAAATCTACGGATATTGCATTTGGTTACGCAGTAAGTAATACATGGAGATACTTACTTACTACGGCTGACCTGGTTTTACTGCAGCGTGTATAAGTAAAAACAATTTGGAAGTAACATAACATTCATTTGGCTAATTTAGACATTCGTGGTGATCGAATGAAATATGCTTACTTAAGTAAAGTAGAAACCATGTAGCACGTTGTCCTGGACCGCTTGCATGCGAACGTCTGAATCCTTAAGTAAATTAAGTCTTGGCACGCACCTTGCAGGATGTTAGGTTGTAATTTGGTGTGCATACAAATTTAAGGATTACTCAACATTTTCAAGCATTTTTGTATGTGTGTGTGTGTGTACTTGTACTTGTACTTGTGAACTTTCCAGGCACACTTAAATGTGAGAAGAAGCAATAAGTATGTGACATTTAATTTTCTCCATAATATGGATGTGATTTATAATTATCAAATACTACTTTTCAATGTGATGGTAAATGTTGTCTAATGTCTACTTCCACAATTTTTTTTCCAGTCCTGACGCATGTCATAAATTAGTCAATATCATGTTTCAGTGACGAGTATCTAAATTCTGTTATTGCTATGGCATGAAATTCATGTTTATAGCAATCGTTAATCATGCCTCCAAAGATGCGTGAACATAAATTTTTTCTCTGCGTGAATTCGCCCCCCCCCCCTCTTCAACGTCCCCATTCAATGCTATATGTAGATACTAAGTTTGCATCCCAGGAAATTCGACGTGGAATTTATTCTGTGTGGGTGGGGAGGAAGAGCTTCCTTCATTTCTGGTAAATACTTATATATTGTCAATTCAATGGAATAAATATTAGATACGGAACCTAGTTTGTCAAGGTACTGCAATACTGTGGGCTGATTACTGATATGTACTTGTATCCCTAATTTCCATTGTGTTTATTGGGAAGTCATTTTCCTGTATCAAAAATTGGGCCCTATTGTCGAATCAGTTCGAAATAGTGTTCTATGGAAATATTAGTGCTCTGATTGTGGTTGACCGCTGTGGTTCAGTTTATATCTTCTTTTTTTTTGCTCACGTAGCTTAGCTAGCTTTGTTTTCCTCAGTTAACTGTAGCGTTAAATCGAACGGTAATATCCTATCACAATGAAAATAAGCATATTAAGTAGGTATAATTGAATGCCATGTGAGCAATCATGCAATTACTACTGGAAATTTTAAAGCGTTGGAAAAAAAAATTCTTCCAGTTTTATTTTTTCCTATCATACTCACTACTGACTGGCTACTACTAACTGACAAACATGCGTGCTGACCCCGTAAAAGGCCCTGTCGTGCCATCTTTTCCCCTGGGAACAATAAATTCAGTTAATCAGTTACGACGGCCTTTAGAAAATTTATTGAATCTGTTCCATCAATTAGTTGTTTGCTGGCGTGCGTTTGGTAACGTGATTACTGAAACGTACATATAGTCTTAAGGATTGTGTAAATGGGAATTGGGACTGGAAATCCCTTATATCTGAAATCCCTTCAAAGGCCATTGGCTTATAGTGGGAGTTGACTGTACAATATGGAAAAAAAATGTGTGTATCATTGCATTATTGTGTAGAAATAAAAACGCTTGTGTGACCTTCTGGACCATCAAAATTGGATGGGCTCTCACTGTCATCTCATAGGATTTTCTTGAAAATCGATAGGAATTGAATTCATGACGTAAATGACTCGCCTAAGCCGGGAAAATAACAAGAGTTTATAGCTCCGTCCCGTCTCTGAAGTTATCACGATGACAGTGGAGAAGGAGACGACCAACCAACCAGATGTGAGTGATAGTCACATTGCAGTGACTTATTCGCTCCTATAAAAAGAATGAGAAACCCGTATATCTCTGGATGGGCTTAAAATGTTGACTGACTGAGTGATAAGTAAATAATACAAGTCAGTTATAATTGCATTGGAATAAAGTATGCACTTTGAGAGATAAAAGGTCTCGGCGTATAAGTGTACACCTGGGTGTGTATACCTCACATGCATTCTGACCATAATTGTGTTACGTCTCATCCTACATGGTTTCCAGCACGCGAACCTCTAGAGTAGAATTATTATTGAAGATTCTATAGAAGGGAACCATTCTCAATTTATGTGGGTTTCACAACTATAGGAGTAGTTATTTAGAAGAGACCATCTTCGGCATCATCACCATCATCATATTATAGGCACTCTCGGTAGAATTGACTTTCTTTCTAGAACACACACTGATGGCTCGTTGGGCTGAGCGAATGTGACTGTTGGTGATTTTATGAGGATGAGGTCAAGTTAAGATGCAAAGAGCGGGGGAGAAATCGGTGGTACATAAGTGCACTGAGGCCGTGGTGAAAATAACTGTTCCGTAGAATAAATTGTAGCCTTGGAAATTAATTATTTATAATAACGAGTAAAATTGTCGTAATTGTCACACACAGGCTTAATATAAAGGCTAACTAGGGAAACTTATACATATACAGTCAACTAATGTAATAAAAATAAGAGCGGCTCTGGACTGGTTGTTAGGGCAAGACCTCGACGACGACTCTTTCTCTTCTCTCTCACTCTTTAGAGCAATCTATTCCAGTTCCTACTTACAATTAGCATAGCTAAAATTAGAATTAAGATAAGGCTCAGGTCATTCTCCCTGGACATGACCACTACACCTGAGCATATTAATGGTTAGGCTTGTAGAGCATAAACATTTCCGCCCACCAAAATATTAGTAAGATATTTTAAAATGAATTTAACACAATTTTTGTAAAATAAACTGGTTACGTCATGGCTTAAATATAAGTTAATACAAATCATATTAGTTTAAACACTGTCCGAAGTTCCTTCTTCGTCTTCCTTCTCGCATCCGGGAAGAAGCACCAGCTTATTGATGGGTCGCTTGAGAATCCCATTTGCGGTCCTCACTGTCACTGCTCTGACTAAGGCTTTCTCGTCTGTTGGATCCACATGAACTTCAGTGACTCTTCCAAGTCTCCAATTTTGCGGGGGTAGATTCTCCTCCTTGATTACCACCATGTCCCCTGTCTTTAGGTTTGGTTGTGGCTTCATCCACTTGACTCGTCTCTGAAGTTGGCACAAGTACTCGTCCTTCCAACGGTTCCAGAAATGGCGCCTCATCTGCTGTATCCGTTGCCACCTGGACAATGTATTTTGCTTCAGTTGAGTAAGGTCAAGGTCTGGTACTGCTACCAATGGCTCTCCAATTAGGAAATGGCCTGGGGTGATAGCTGACAGGTCATTAGGGTCGGTTCGTTCAGGGCAGATGGGACGGGAGTTGAGGCAGGCCTCGATTCCTTTCAACAAAGTATCCAACTCTTCGAAATTTGTCGTAGCTTCTCCCAGCACTCGTCGAAGATGAAACTTCATGCTCTTCACAGCTGCTTCCCAGATCCCACCCATGTGCGGGGCTGCTGGGGGATTGAGTATCCATTTTATCCCTCTCTTCGCCGCTGCCTGGTTAACTTCTCCGTCAAAGTTCTCAGGCCGTTGTTGCAGAACTTCGCGTAACTCTTTCTTGGCTCCGACAAAATTGGTACCATTGTCACTTTGAATGACGGATGGGACCCCTCGGCGTGCTACAAATCGGTCCAAGGCTGCCAGGAAGGATTCAGTTGAAAGACTGCTCACGACTTCAAGATGCACAGCCTTGGTCGAAAAACAGATGAAGATGGCTGCATAGGCCTTCACCATTGGAGCCTTCCTACGGTTGATACAGCTGTCTCGTATCTGAAAGGGACCCGCGTAGTCAATTCCCACATGGGTAAATGGGCGGCCCGGAGTGACTCTTGCCTTCGGAAGATCTGCCATAAGTTGAACTGCTGTTGCGGATCTGTGTATCCGACAGGTCTTGCAGGAGCGGATGATCTTCTTCACTTGGGCTTTCCCGCGGAGAATCCAAAACTTTCTCTGCAAAAGGGACATTAAAAGTTGTAACCCAGCATGATGGAATGTTATGTGATACCATCTTATAATTAACTCCGTAATGTGATGTGGAGGTAGCACCACTGGATGCTTCTGTTCTGTTGGGACCTCCGCGTTTCTGAGCCTGCCGCCCACCATGATGAGCTCATGTTGAATAAAAGGGCACAAAGACTTCAGTTTTGAATTAGAGGGGACCGGTTTGCCTTTCATCATCGCTTGTATCTCAATTCGAAATGCTTGTTTTTGAACATACCGAATCCATCGTCTCTCAGCATCCTCCAGTTCTGTTGCCTTCGGGAACCCGGTTGCTGTAGGATGTTGTTTTTGGCGCCATAGCATTGCCCACACTGCCGTTCTCCATTTGAGTTTGTACCAACAGGAGTGACGTTGGGCGAGTACCTCCATGACTGTATCCTCCCGGGATACTACCGCTGCTACTAAAACCGATACAGGTGCTGGAATTGGCTTGAACCCGACTTCGTCTGTGCAGTTCTCTTCCGTGGTGGGATCTTGAAGGAAGGACGGTCCATTCCACCAGAGCTTGGAGTTGAGGAAATCTTCAACTTTCATTCCCCTTGACGGAAGATCTGCGGGGTTGTTGGTTCCTGGAATGTGCCTCCATGAGCTGGGTGGAACCTGGTCCTGGATCTTTGCTACACGGTTTCTTTCAAAAGTTCTCCACCTGTTTGGGTCGCTCTTGATCCAACTTAGGGTAACAGTGGAATCGCTCCATGCCGTCCAGGCTTGTAGATGAATTGGGAGAGCCTTTGAAATTGTTACCATCAGCTCTGACAACAACAACGCTGCACAAAGTTCAAGCCTCGGTAGAGACTCTGGCTTTGTTGGAGCAACTCTTGTTTTCGCTGCAATGAGAGTGACCTGAACGTTGGCTTCATTTTGACACCTCAAATATACAGCGGCGGCGTATGCTTTTTCGGAAGCATCCGAAAATCCGTGGAGCTGGTACTGAGCAGTTGCACTGGAATTAATGCATCTAGGAATTTTCAGGTTACTAAGGCCTTGTAGTTCCTCCTGGTAGAGTTTCCATTCCTTCAGGGCTGCTGTTGAAGGTTCCTCATCCCAAGAGGTTTCTTCCTTCCAAAGTCCCTGCATCACCATCTTGGCTCGGATAGTGACTGGTGATAGTAGGCCGAGTGGGTCAAAAACACGAGCAATTGTTGATAAAATGCTTCGTTTGGTGTCCTTGGTTCCAGTGACCGGTTGGACTTGGAATGTGAAATTGTCTTCCCGATAGTTCCATACCATTCCTAAGGCCTTAATAAATTCGTCGCGGTCCAGCGAAAATGGAACGTTGACTTCCCGGAATTCATCAGGAACTGCTTCCAGTATTCTTGGTTCGGATGATGCCCACTTCCTTAGCATGAACTTTCCTTTTGCAGTCAGTTCCATAAGCTGTGATTGCAGTGTGAGAGCGTCCTCCACGTGGTTCCTTCCCGTTAAGCAATCATCCACGTAGAAGTCTTCCTTGAGAACACGAGAGGCTTCAGGAAACATGGTCCCGTAGTCCTCCGCCAGTTGGTGAAGTGTCCGGATTGCCTGGAACGGGGCGCTAGCTTCTCCGAAAGTCACCTTATTAAGCCGGAACTGTCGCAGTTGGTCAGTAGGCTTTTCTCTCCAAAACAATCGCTGATAGTCTCTGTCAGAGCTACTGGTCCATATGCAGAGATACATCTTACGGATATCCGCGGAGAGTGGGATGAGCCAGTATCTCCACCGTACTAAGATGGCAAACAAGTCCTGTTGGATCCGTGGACCCACTAACAGTTGCTCGTTGAGTGACTGGCTTGCTGTTGTCCTGGCACTAGCATCGAAGACTATCCTCAGCTTGGTCGTTGAGCTGGCCTCCTTGACTACAGCATGATGTGGCAGGTAGTAAGTCCCGTTCAAACTCTTAAGCTGGTGGCTGGGAATTGGCTCCATGTGACCTTCTTCCTGAAGTTCTCTCATGGCCTTCTTATAGGCATCACCTAACTCTGGGTTTCTTTGGAGCTTGGTCTCTAGACTCAGGAATCGTTTGAAGGCAATAGCTTTGGAATCTCCCAAGGGCTCTCTTTGTTCTTTGAATGGCAGACTTACTTCATAAGAACCATCAGGTCTTCTCACTGTTGTTGCCTTGTAATGTTCCTCCGCCTCCCGCTCCTCTTTGGTAAGAACCATGTTGACTTGGGTTGCTTGCTCCAATTCCCAAAATCGTTGCATCTCTTGGTTCAGAGTACACTTGGAAAGACTGTAGACCTCAGCCTTTCTCTTCGGAACCGTATTCTTGCCACCGCCGACAAGCCATCCAAGAGTTGACTGCTGAGCAATTGGTTCGTCTTCGCCTCCCCTGATGATGGTTCCTTTAATTATCTTGTAATAAATATGATTAGATAGTAATAAGTCTACTTGCCCGGGCTCCGCCCACCATGGATCAGCTAGACCTTTAGTAGGTAGATGAGGAAAGTTGTGTTGTGAGAACGGCTGGCTTGGGTAGGGTCCTCCTATGCGAGGTAGGACAAAGGCAGTTATGTCATAGCTGTAATTGCTGTTGAGAGTGGAATGGATTTGAAATTCCACCATCTCCGTTGCTGTCCCTATTCCAACATCCCCAGCTGCTGCAATGTCAAAAGGCTCAGCTAATCGTTCCTTTACCAACCCTAATTTGGTTACCAGGGCTTGGCTTATAAAAACCTCGTCGGCACAATTATCTACCATTGTGCGAACCTTCACCTCCTCCTTATCGCGAATGACATGGACCAGAGCTGTTGGTTTAAGTGCTACTGTGGATTCTCGCTTACATGTTAATGCTGCTGTTTTCTTCTCTGGAACCTGTGATTTGGTGAGTGCATTGTGAAGGATGGTATGATGTTTTTGCTTGCACTGTTGACAGGTAAACGGGCTCCTACACTCTTTCCAGCTGTGACCTGACTTCAGGCAGTTAGTGCATAGCTTGGACTTGTTGATAATCGACTTCTTGTCATTGTCAGTAGCGCATTCCAGTTGGGAGCATTTGAAAGTCAAATGGGCTCCTTTACATATTGAGCAGGATGGGGTGAACGGCTTGGCTTGGCTTGGCTGCTGTGATTGTGGCTTCTTGGTCTTTGGTTCTTCTACTCCTGCGGTGGTGAGTAGATCCGCACACTCCTTATTTAGGAATAACTGGAGCCTGGTCCAAGTGGGCATGGATGTGTCTGGGAGTGTATGAAGGAATCGTTGCCTGGTTTCCTTATCTAGCCTCTGAAGGATGATGGCCACTATCATGGAGCTATATGCATCCGGAGTTTCTCCCAGTGACGTCAGGGCGTCCAGGGAACATTGTACTACATTTAGCATGGATCGGAGCTTGGTTGCTTGCCGTTCGCTGAGGTTCGGTATATCAAGAATATTATAAATGTACCTCAAGGTTAGCTCCCGCCTGTGCTCGAACGTTCCTTGTAGCTGCTTCCAGGATGGCTGATAGCTCCTGTCGTCAAGGTTTACCGCCGAAAGCATTTGGGCTGGAGGTCCTTCAAGGTAGGAGAGTAAGTATTGCAGTTTCACCGCGTCCGTGAGATCAGTTCGGGAGTCCACTGCGTGCTTGAATCGGTTCCGGAAGAGGATCCAGTCTTCTAGTTTCCCTGAGAATTTAGGGACCTGGAGATCTGGGAGTTTGACTTTGCATGTCGGAACCGGGGTGTTAACTGGTGGTGTAGGTGATGGGTGAGCTTGTTGGGCTTGGGCTTGGGCTAGCAGTTTTGCTGCTTCGTCCTTCCTGGCCTCTTCTCTCTTCCACATCTCTTCTTTCAAAAGAATTATATCTTCTAATTCTGCTAACCTGAGGAGTAGTATGGTACAGCGCTCGATTTGATCACCTTGTTCGTCAGATTGAGCGTTGAGTTCGTCATCGTCGGTCAGCAGTTGGATGATCTGGTCATGGTTATGTTCCAGAGCGGCTTGACAGTCCGTAACCTTTCGCTGCAGGATTTGGAAGGCACCTCTTGTGATGGTTTGGGGGTCGGAGCTATTGATGCTTGTTTCCGCCTTGGTGATACTTCCTTTTAACCCGCGTCGGATGAGCTTTAATTGCGGTAGGGATGACATTTCCGAGGTTGTTTGCTTGAGGGTCTCGAACCAATGAAACTTTTAACTCACTCTTACTTAACAAGCGCTCGCATCCACGAACAGCAGCCTCCTAAAAGGATTACAGGGCTCGCACCCCAGCTATACCGAACGGTCTGCGAGACGCAAGGTCTTTCGGAGCACTTCCTCACAAAACACCACCTGGCACTGATTCAATTTTAATTTTCACAGGACACAGAGTCGATGAAAATCTCGAAGGACCAAATGATGGCTCGTTGGGCTGAGCGAATGTGACTGTTGGTGATTTTATGAGGATGAGGTCAAGTTAAGATGCAAAGAGCGGGGGAGAAATCGGTGGTACATAAGTGCACTGAGGCCGTGGTGAAAATAACTGTTCCGTAGAATAAATTGTAGCCTTGGAAATTAATTATTTATAATAACGAGTAAAATTGTCGTAATTGTCACACACAGGCTTAATATAAAGGCTAACTAGGGAAACTTATACATATACAGTCAACTAATGTAATAAAAATAAGAGCGGCTCTGGACTGGTTGTTAGGGCAAGACCTCGACGACGACTCTTTCTCTTCTCTCTCACTCTTTAGAGCAATCTATTCCAGTTCCTACTTACAATTAGCATAGCTAAAATTAGAATTAAGATAAGGCTCAGGTCATTCTCCCTGGACATGACCACTACACCTGAGCATATTAATGGTTAGGCTTGTAGAGCATAAACACACACACAGTGCAGTAAATGACTATTTGTGCGGAATGGATTGAAAATTGGAATTGATTCATGGTTTTTTTTTTGTTTTGTTTTGCGTTTCAAAGCATAAAACTGAATTGACTGATGACCTATTTCTGGTGTCCCTCTGAGGTGTTCGCGTTTCTAATTTGATTCGACTAATCTTTATTTTGTCTTAGACAGTCTTGGGACTCTTTATTCTCAACCAGGGCAGGAGAAGCTTTCACTAACTAATAGCTATTACGTCCCAGGCATGAAACTTCCACAGTTTCGTACACTTTAGTAATTTAAGCATGAAAATGAAACCATTTAAATGGCATTAGTATCTTGACTTGTGATTTGCAATGGTTTTATTTACCACTCACCACTTAGGGTTTTTATTTAAGATGATACCAACTATTTATTAGTACCATTTACCGCCACTTATTATGACTCCCATGCTCTCAGCCTTCTTTCGGCCCAACGGCCCAAGTAAGTGTATGTAGTAATGGGATTAAGTGGGCTGGGATTGCACAAGAAATTGTTCCGAGAGAGTGTGAGTGAACCCATAATGAGTCCATGGATTTCAGAGTAGGTATAAAAATATGCATATATGATTGAAGTAGTCAAGACATTTCATTCTGCAATATTATTTTTTTTTGGTCTCCTTTCCTTCGGTTTGGTGAGGCCAGTTCGGCACTTAAATAGTATTAGGCTTTTTTTTCCCCGGCTAGAATTCATTTTTTTAACGTGTATATGGACAAACTCCCAAGTCAAATAATTCCACGAAGGAAAAGGACTAATGAGGGGTTGGTGCGAGAGAGTTGCAGTCCGACTCTGTATGCATCCGAGAATTATTACTACACTACTTTCTGCTGCAAGGGACACACACACACATACACACACACACATACACAACGTACTGCTCCATTAATAATGCACGTTGATCGAGTCTAACATAACCCCCTTCAATGTAATTGGCGATAGGAGCAATGATTACGGGAGAATTTTGACAGAACCGCTACGATGAAAGCTTTCGTCGTGTCAGTACTTTTGTAGGATCTTGATACTTGGGTGTGCTTAAAAAAATATATGTAGAATATAATTATATACTTATCTATATGTGCATGGTCAGATTGGGATTAATATGAGGATGGTGGAAACAACGTGAATATGAATCAGCCTGTGGGAGCATTTTCATGACTACCAAAGAGTTTACCTCGTCACTAGGCCGTGACATATGTATTTGAACATGTGACTAATCAGAGACCAGGGAGCACATGCACATATAGGACTATTTTTTATGTGATTCCACACGTTAAGGGGCCACAGACACGTAACTTTGTAGAATGGAATAAAATTGTAATGGGTACGTCTCCTCTGAAATCCTGTGAAAAACGGTTTGATACTTGTGACATCTAGATTGGCATGGAATATTCTTCCAGACATACATACAGTAGTATGGTGTTGAGAGGGCAAATAGTACTTACTTATACTTACATAGGTAGGATTTCCTCACGGCCTCAAGTCCGTTTGTCTGTATAGAATAAATGTGAAGCAGTGAAGCAGTGCATATTTTCTACCTTCATCATAAAAGACTCTTATAAGAATTTGCATAAATCAGTATTTAAGAATTTTTGTGTGTTTGTGTGCATGGAAAGGAATGATTGTGCGATTGGACTTATATGGTAAGTTTTGTGAGTCTGTAGGAAAAAGGAAACAACTCGACTTCCGGTTAGTGGGTGAGAGGCACGACTACTACTGGGAGCAAGGCAATTTGAGCGTATGCTCAAAGTTCCTTATGTTTACAGATAGGAAATTCTATGAAATTCTTAACAAGTTTAAGCCTTTATCTATCCTTGCTCTCTCATGTGTGAAAACAAAGAAGTAGAAAAAAAAAGTTGTATTGCAGTTCTTTTTATATTGTGCGCGTACTTTTTTTAGGTGTAAAAATATGTGTAGGGAAACTTATACACAGAGAGTACAGGTATTACGTAGGTGTGTATGTACATGTTCTACGTGCATATTTAAACTCCACGTCTTCAACTCGGCGTGTGTGTGTGTCTGAGGAGTTGGAATGAAATGAAACCCATGTAATATTATGCTACATGGTTTGTATGGTTGGCAGTCACTAGTAAAGGGACTATAGTCACATCAATGTTTAAAATGCTACATACATGTAAATGCTACTACTGTACTTTTAGAGGAAAACATCTCCTTCCTCTCGCTCTCTGTTCGTGAGCTATGTGCGGTATCGTGACGAGAAACTGTGACTGTGTACATTTCTGCCGATATGATTCAATATCATAACATGGAAGTAGCCTATATCCGTATGT
This sequence comes from Allacma fusca, assembly GCA_947179485.1. Lineage (NCBI taxonomy): Eukaryota > Metazoa > Arthropoda > Collembola > Symphypleona > Sminthuridae > Allacma > Allacma fusca. Next base: position 45,623,602 of record OX359249.1, on the reverse strand, counting down.
ATATATGTATGTAGAGAATAAATTACATATGCGATCTTGCCAGAGATGTATTATTTCTGCTTGCCCCACTAAGTACTTTAGTATTTGTTCTAACTTTCTTGATTCTCTGATAAAGACATTTATTACTAACCCACCCACGTGATTTGACTGTGTTGTTCTCGTTATTATTAGTATTATAAAAAGGGTAATGGGGAAAACTCGGAGCGTCATATCCCGTCAACGATGGAGCAGATGTTTGTGTAGTATAAATTATGCATTCCAGTTCTAGCACTTCTCCGACTATCAGATGATATGTCTACTCTGTTTTGTTTACTATATTTTTAAAACTGCCTGGACAGAGATGGATCTTGATAGGTGGAAGCATGTATCCTTATCGATTTTCATGGAATGAAACCTACATAGACAGACATACATCCATGGTCTTACTTTCCAAACAGAATCACGTACTTCTTCAACTTACTAGTCACTGTGCAGGGCTCATTGTATAATATCGAGTAATAAATTTGGAGTGGCTTCTATAGGCACTTGCTCACACGTCTCAGGTAAGTAATTATTTATGAATTTCAGCTCCAGTAATGCGTGAATCAGGAGTGGAGTTGGAGTTGTATCAAAGCACACTAGTCAAATAATTTAGGAAGGGTAAATTTTTACTTGTGTGTGTGTGTGTGTGTGTGTGTGTGTGTGAGTGTGTGTGTGTGTGATAGTAGTAAGGAGGATGCGGAACTCAACTCGCGGTGGCTTGAATCCCCGCCGAACTAGCACTACAGGATGGAAGAGTGGAAACTGGAGATGGTGATGCAAGGGTACTATATATCTGTCTAATAGGGAAAATGATAGGGAGGAAGTCGATAGGAGTTGAACTGTGCATGTTGTCATGTTGCACGTGTCTAATATTTCAAACTGAGTGAATCTTGGTTTCTCGGAGAATCTATTCATAAGGAGTATTTTATACATTAGACTATCTATGTCTAATATCCTAATGTATCACTTAACTCAAAAGTCAAGATAACTCGTGATGATAGATCTCCTTTACGTACGGGAACTTCTAAGCTTGTACCGGCAAATTTTCCCAAAGCTGCCTTTTCGTTTCCCTTTCATCCTACTGCATGATGGAGAGGGGAAAAAAAGAAATAAATTTTTATATGTTATGTAAAATCTGAGAGAACTTTAACCGAATCTCTGATGTAAAAATCTTTAGCTCTAAAGTACTTCTGCAGTTTTTGCATCAAACTCAGAAAATCATTCAAGGCCACTACGGAGTTTTGAGATTTTTATTATTTATCTCTCTCTCTCTCTCTCTCTCTCCCTCTCTGACTCTCTGTCCCTTGAAGTCTTCCCCAATTTCAGTTGACTGTGCATACAAATCACGTACAGGAAGATGGGTGTGTGGTGTTTCTGTGTATATATATATATATACTTATATATAAGGATTTCAGTTCCTATTCCTATCATGAGATCATTTTATTTGAAAACTTCACGCCTGGACTGTGATTGGAACTACGAGTGTGAATATTATGGGGTGAACGTGAGTTATCTAGCAGAATTTAAATTGAGGTCTTTATCAGCACATTTCTCTAATAGTTGTAGGAACAACTTACTCATCTATTGCTGGAGAAGTTATTCAAGTGAGCACTGAATGAGCGATTTAAGTAATTAATTTACAACATTAAATTAGCCCCAGCTCTGGTATACATATACTGTTGGTGCCAGTTACGTAGATGAGGTCTCATCAGTTACATTTTTAATTTGTTATTTAGAAGTAATACATAATCTGTGAATGTTATGTGATGGTAGGGAAATCAAGACTCAAGAGTTAGTGTGCATGTTGAAAATCTCAGTGGTTCTGAAATCGACATAAATAAATGTGGAAGGATATATAAGTATATGTGACCTGTTGTGCACTAGACACATTCTACATACTTAGTGTAAAATAGGACTTTAAAAAGTTCTATGGAACATTTTTGGGGTATAGATATAGATAGACTTGCCGTTAGCAGTGTTAAGCCTGCTTTCTCTATTACTACATATGTACATAGGTATCTACATATAGCCACCCTGTGTGCTTTAAAGTGGTACTCAAGTTTGTAAATATGTTTATTAATGTGAAGTTTCTGTCTTGAACTACATAAAATGGCAACTTTCTTTTGCATTACAAGTCAATTTATAATTCACTATCACAAGTACTTCATCGATATTACCGACGAAGGAACTTTATGTTAAATAACTTTCAGTATAGATATAGTACCCTACAACGATTTACCCGTCCCATCCCATCGTCAGTGCAGAGCGGTTGCTCGTCTATATGTATGTGCACTCAAAAGTACACTGTGTGTCCCGGCGTCCATGCCAAATCAACAAGGCTGTCATCTCATCAGCATGTCACTACTGGAAGTACTGGAGGACTATTATAGAATCGAAATGTGATGCCGAGTTTTAGATGGATGGGTACCCACTTATCATAGGCTGAAATTCCTGGTCCTGAAGGAAATTGCAAATCAAATCTGGAAGAGTATCTGTCTTTGTCAGCTCTACGAAACTGCAAACGTCTTTTCCCGTTAAGGCCCATGCACGACTAGTACCTTGACTACCGTACTCTCAAGATCCAATAAATTTAACTGCAATGGAGAGTGAGAGGAGAGAGAGGAAGAGAGAGAGAGAGAGAGAGAGAGAGGAAGAGAGAGAGAGAGAGAGAGAGAGAGAGGTTTGACCTGCATGACTTTGATGTTCTCTCAAATATAACATCGTCAACTACCTTCCTATCATCAGCGCTCTTGAGTCGACAGAATTGTCAGGCGAGCTAATATGAGCGATAAATGAAAAATGTTGGTGTGAATGAAACGGTCGATATCTCGTTACTTATTGTCAAGAAGCATGTACCTACAGGAGAATGTGTGAAACTTGTGTGACAAATCGTACAAAAAGAGCACATTAATTGGCGTTTCTACTCCTTTATGGTGCCGTCGTTGGGAGCTGGGAAGCCATAGATGCAACTTAGAATGCGTAATCACCCGTTCGTCGTCGAGCCTTCTTGTTGTTCACAGTGAACTTTGTAGCCTCTCATATTTGGCCATTCTTCAAACATGTATGACCTCATGTGACATCTATGTTAATAGCAGGTTCGAAAATAAAAATTGATAATAAAAGGAAGTGTTACTGTAGGAGCTCAATGCTGCTGTATAAATTATGGAACTCCCATTCGGAGTATAGGTAGATTCATATATTTACTTATGTATGTGTAGATATCTGTTGATAATCGAATAATTATTAATGTGTTTATTCATCCGGCGGAAGTTAAAATTAATAAGGATCAGATACCTCTTCGGGTGACGGTACTTGTCCCGTTGTTGCTTTCAAAATATAAGAACATTTCGAGCAGTAATATTGTCTCACTTGTGATAATTGGTGCATTCAGTTTGGTGCACACTGCTATAATTTAATAAATTAGTAATCATGACAAGGATGTGAAGTAAGGCGTGTAAATATGTAGGTCGGTGATGACCATTGACCATACCATCTCAGGGCGTAGATGAGCGACAAGTGGGAAACGGGAACTACGTGACCGTTACATTACTTATCATTTGTCCGCCATTTTATTTCGCAGTGAAGGATGGTCTTCTAGAACATTTGGTGATGCTCCGAACATACTTACATATGTCAATAAAAGGCCGGGAGAGGTGGGAAATGTGGAAACATTATGAGAACTGAACCAAACTGGAAGGTTTTGGTTCCGGAAACCTTCAGTTCAGTAAAATTGCACTGGACAAGGCTCATGAGGTTTCAAATCAGAATCTACGATTTGGACAACTGGAAAAGAAAAGGATGTCAGAGAGAAAGCCTCACGTCTCTCTCCTACCTCTTGTGGAGCCTACCTCTTGCAGAGCTTAAGGGAACAGAACAGGAAGATATGCATATTTCTGACTCTTCTATATATGTACATATTCTATGTATCTATATGTATGGAAATACTGTACAGCATGTTCTTCTGCGTCAGTTAAATCCTGAGACTGGTCTTGGATTTGGATTTGTTTGAAATTGATTTTATTGATTTCAGATGATTCAAAAAACCTGGTTCGTGGGAATCCGAACCAAATATTAATTTTCGTGGGTACCTACATATATATAAGTATAAATGTATTTAGGTGTCTGTAGGTATACGTACATTGTTAGCAATGGTATATCCTGTCTTATGTCTCATTATCTGATGTGGGAAAAAAAAGGTATAGGGACTGGCAGTTTTTACTATTCATTAACTCCGTATGTACTTGCTTGATTAAAGGACTGGGTGTTGCTTCCATTACTTTTGGGGATTTTTTCTGAGTCTGCCGTCATTTTTACATTTCCGTGCCAGAGGTTGAGGGATGGGAGTTTCAGATGGTGTCGTTGTGGAAGATACGAGTATCTATGTATAAATACTACAAGTTTTAGTGGATTCCTATGATAGATTTGAGAAGGGTCATTGATTGATCTCAACAGGATATAAATTTTACGGCAGTATTATTTCATCACCCCGTGTCAATTCCGTATGTCACGTTGCACTTTAGTTTGGACGACGGCCAAATCTCTGGCAGATCAATGTATTTAATATTGTTTTACAACGTGGGCTGGGCTATATGTGTATGTATGTATCTGTCGTCCGTGGTCATGTATGTGCATACTGCACATTAGTTCACACATGTATGGATTGTACTACGCGTTCCCGACTGGAAGTTGACTCTTTGTTTATGTAATTTAAACACAAGTGCGATGATCCGTGAAGAATCCAATAGAGTCAACACGGGCACTACTATTTAATTTCCAAAATGTAAACTTTTAGCAGTGAAATTTATTATGGAAAATAACAACATGAAATCACTTCGGTATTCCTTTTAACCTAGAGTGACCCCAGAACTGGTTTAAATCCAGTGTCAGTGGAAGTTATGTACGGGAAAAATAAACCAACTGAAAGGAGTGATTAAAAAAATTGTGATAGTGGGGTTGACAAATACTTACTGCCTTGCCTTTGTTGTATTATTATCATTTCTTTCTTAAATAGTCATCACAACATGGTATGTATGTACATTGATTCCTGATTTTATAAAAGCGTTTAGATTTTTCTTCTCACTTATTGTATCTGCATACGTACTTAGACAAAATAAAGCCATATCCTCTTCAAAGGTTTTTTTTTTTACCATCAACCTTTCCATTCCCATGTATGCACCTTCTGTCCTAGTACTCTACAATAGAGAACTGTTGTTTTACGTAATGTTGTACTATCTGTTTCTGTTCACGTAATATACGAATCAGTGAATTAACACGACGCAACTTACTGCAAATACTTGGCAGAAAAAGAGAAAAAGTACTAAGATTTCAATGCTGGTTGCTTCAATCCTTGTAAATTGTGCATGGAAGTGAAACAATCGAATAAGTAATGGTGGAGCAGACTGAAATGTAAATTTCACTCAGCCAGTTCGCACACGTACGTCCAACTATGAGTGGATTTAGATACAGATACATATATATATATATAGATTGATATAATTAGATATATGCATAGTATTGAATATTCTATGGATATGGAATCTACTGAATGATTGTGAGTGTTTTTTTTCTCCTAAAGCTGTGACATACAAGGGTTTAGAAATTAAACCATTTTAATCATTAATTCAACATTTCTTTCTCAGCCCCTCGTTGAATTTAGCAAGTTAGAGAGCTCAATTCCGTTTATTATTTGAAATCATTCAATGGTACATGAAGCTACTTCTGGATAGAAGCAGACACTCTGCAGTGTGTCTATGTACTTATTATACAATGAATTTGCAAGGTTGAATTTGCTTTCGACATGACAATTATACATTACTGAGCATATTTATATAGGAGTACGTAGGTGGTTTATCTAATACATATGCAGTGCACATGATAATGCTATCAGACCCTGCCCTTTTCCCTCCTGTGCAATGTAGGTTGGAGCTGGTTATTTGAATTGCATTTTCCTTTTAATATTTAGGGTTGGGTGCAATTTTATTATTTCTGTTCGCCGTTAAATTTTCTCTTTAAATCCACTGTTGCGTGGTATGTAAGTCTCAACTAGTGTACCTGGAGGTTTTTACCAACTCTTTGTGATCAGGCTAGTAGGTAATGCCATTTCAAGGAATGATTAGGCTACGTATACAGACACAGACTGACATTTTCTCTCATTCCATCTCGCCTCTCATTGTCTCTCTACATTTGTTCAACATTGTGTCAATAATCACCAATTATTATTATTATTATTATTATTTCGCTTACATTTGAATTCCTTTGACGGAAAGTTTGTGCTGACTTTCAAGTTGGATGAGTAATAATTACGTTATGACAAAGAAGACCTATTTGTGGAAAATGAATAAATGAAATTACAGGGATGACCTCAAGTCTACTAGATAATTTTTTCCACTTGTAACCACTAAAACAGTAATAATTGCAGGAAGCTCGTGGTAAAATACTTGTTCCTGGTAGGCTAGGCCGACAGATTAGTTGTTCCTTGTTGTATCTTGACTTTCCGGGTTAATAAATCATTATTTGCATAACCTAGACTCCTTCTAAACATACAAACGACAGATTGGTTTAATTTTAGTTCTAGAGTTTACGCTAGTTTCTCTCTCTCTCTCTCTTTGCATTTAAAAAACGGGGAAAAAACCAGGGAGCAAGGTTACTGGCTATTTATTTTGATTCGTGAAGATTTACGGGCATACCTTTGGAGGAGTTGCGTGTGTAGAGAGGAAAAAGAACTTTATATTCTGCAATAATAATTATCTCAGACTCATTAGTAGCTTACGTGCATATGACTTGTGTACCGAATGGGAGTTTGAGTTGTTAATAGGCACTTGCTTATAAATTATATGTAGGAAAGAATGCAGTCACTAGAGTCCGCTAAATATTCTGTGTGTACTGTACAAGTAATATTAGAAATACTGCAGCTATTATGACTGGCGCAAAATCTTGGTAAAAGTCGGTTGGGATACTTAAATTAGGCTACTTATAGTAAAGGAGCTTAGGGCTTTAATAAATGAATGCTCAGTGTGCTAAGCGTGAGTAAGATAAATATTTATAAATGCCATTATTGTCTAATATAACCAAATCGGGTTGCGAAAGACGAAACAAAGCTTGTATGTATGTCGTCGTGGTAGTAGTGGTTGTAGTCAGTAGAGAGGTAATTCACTGTGAGGTACCAGCTTTGAAGAAACTCTTGAAATTTGTTTAAGCATTCATACACATCAGCCCGCGCTACCTTGAGATGAAGAACAATTATAATAAATTTGCTGTGAGGCAGGCTTCACAACATTGATTTAAATGCCCTAATCGTTTGTTTTTAAGAGGGAAGTCATTCTGCACATGAGAGCATTCCAAATATTCAAATCAGCTGTACCTTGTACTGCGTAGATTGTTGTTGTTGTAGTCATGTAATGAGAATCTTTGACAGATTTGGGTGTTTTTATTTCAAATGATCCATCCTGACGTGGATGAAATGGATGGGTGCTCCAACTGCTAGCAAAAAAAAAAGAAAAAGAAACTAGAACTACGATAATATTTTCCACGTCCAAGAATTACATGTTAATTTGAGCAGCGTGTTTATTATGTAATAGATTAAATTATAAAAAAAAAGTAACAATCATTTCTCGCGATTTACAAAGTAAAGAAAAAGTTATTGAAGCATGTACGCATTGTTTTCCTATGTGTGAACAATATATGTATATACTAAATATGTAGATAGGTAGATAGATACTCGGTTTTATGAAGAGACTGGTCGGAATCAGCCTCGATTATCCGTATGACAATAAAATATACTTACATGTGTGTTGAGCAAGGGAAATAATAAAAATGAAACTACTTTATGAAACGTGGAATGTAATTCACCATGCCTGTAAGATGCTTTGGTTGTCTAAAAAAAATAATGAACCCCATTTCAAAAACTGTCCGTAAGTAATTTTTATTTGAATGTTGACCTACTTTTCTACAAGAACATCATGCATACAACCTATATTCTTCGAGAACTTGGAAATATCTATCTAATGCTCATTCTTATGCTTGGTTTTTTTTGTGTGTGCGTGCAAATTCTTTATCTGTATGCATGGATATAGTATGGACCCATTCTCTGTGCACTTATATATGTTAAGTCGGTTAAGTGAGGAAGTGGCGGATGAGCTGAAGGAGTTGAATAGGACCCAATTGGGTTTTTTTTGTAAGGAACGGTGTGGATATAAGATACTACTATGAGACAAGGCTATTTTTTCTTGTTAAGGAACAAAATCGGGGGGAAAGAAGCGTAAATCAGGAGTTAGTGTGAGAGTATCTTTAATTAAGACTCCAAAGTCAATAAAAAGAAGAAAACTAATCAAATAATGAGTTTGTAAGTGAACTTGTTTTATGACATGGGAAGGGAGAAAAGTGAGGATTGAAGTGATAGCTGAGAGAAGTTAGACTCTCTTGTATGTGTGTGTATGTATGTATGTATGTATGTATGTTCGTCCTCTTCTACATGAAATGGCTATTTTGTATTTTACAGAATGGGCTGACGAAGCTGTGTCAAAGGCTGAGATCCTGCGACTCATCTACCAGGGTCGTTTTCTCCACAGTAATGTTACGTTGGGTGCCCTCGGCCTTCCAATGGGGAAGACAACAGTGATGCACTTGGTACCACGAGAGAATCTCCCGGAGCCTAATTCACAAGGTTTGCGTTCTACTTTTTCCTGACTTTACGGATTTGTTCAGTGATGCAGAGTCGTGAAACAAGAGCCCTGTTGACGGTTCGCTTGGCCTTCATCTTCTCCGACGACGTCGTTTTCAACGACGTGCAGTAGTACACAAAATACCCGGATGGCCTTCGCCGTTCCCCTACTTTCTTCCCCCGTACATTGCCAAGTAGTTGTTGCTAGCCTTCCTCGCTAGCAACTGCTTTTACCCGGAGCATGTCTGAACGTTAACCAATATGAGCAACCATTACTTTACCTTTTCCTCTCTCGCCAACACACCACCAGTCGCAGCACAATATGCTCTCTATTTCAGGCTGACGCTCGTTCGAGTTCCTCTCTCGCCCCGTCATATATTTGAAGGAAGGATTTCATTTGTAGGGAAATCAGCAAATCTCTCCTACCCGTTAGTTTTAGCTTTTCGATGCGTACGAATCTCAACTCTACATAATATTGAGTAATGTAAGTGTATGGTGTTACAAGTTGAGCCTCGTTCTGTGAATTTGCTTCAATTTGCTGATTGGCAATAAACCCTATGAATTCAAGGAATTTGATCAGTTTGCTTAAAAGAAGACAATGTGTGTTAGAAATTCAAGGATTTTCCTTTTCCCTTGGCCTTACATGGATATTTGTGCTGGGAAGCTGTGAAGAATAATTTCGTCACAGTCGCAACGACGAGTTTGCAGATGATGATTTGCGTAGGCTCTCCAGAATTATTTCGAAATTTAATTGCAGAGAGAGAGAGAGAGAGAGTAGCTCCAAGTATTGGACTATTATTCAACCTCTCCTTTTGAATGGTCCCTTTTCTTTGAGTATGTGTGCAAATTCTATTCTGGCGGAAGAGGAACGGGCTAAATTTAATCAATAAATTCTTTATTGTTGTATGCCCATGTCGTCGTCAGTGACAAATGGGGGACATAATCAAACACTATCAAGTTCACTGATGGTACTTAACAGCATTTTTGGCATTCAAACACTTGCTTGATATTGTAATCCGAGGGTAACTAATGTGAAGGTTTTGTATTAGATGAAAGGAAGCTGGAGTTTCGGATTATGTGATTTCCTGATGTAAAGCCCGAAGTAGTATTTGGAGGGTTAAGTTTTAGGCGCTCCTATTTACCCATGGTCTAATGACTTAGCTTAGAGCCGTTGTTAAATTAATTTGATAAGAGTCAGTTTCCTTTGTAGGTTTAACTTGCAATCAGTCTTTGTATACATTGATACTTCTTTCGTCTGTACAAGGCTGGGGATTAGAAATAAAAAAAAAAGATCTCATTGGAAGGTAGTTCCAGTGATCAGAATTTCCTCAATAGATTTACGCTTCTATGCACGATTACGTAGTATCCAATTGTGTGAGGACTAGTGAATTAGTAGTGAATTGGAGCAATGATTTGAGAGAGGGGGTGAAATATATAAAGGTCAGAAGTTAAGTTACTGAGGTTGAGACTTTTTTGAAAATATAATTCCTCCGCTTTCTTCCGGAAACTATTTTTACAATTATTACGGGATAAAGTTCCTTACCACATCATGCTCAATTAATTTAAAACTTAGAATGTTGAAAATCATTTATTTTTATGATTTACATTCCGAGTGTAGTCCATTCTCTTGTACAAGGACCATTCAGTACGAAAACTCCAAGTTGGGCTTTCTGAAGCCATCTTGGTTGACATTTTCCTGCTCACTTGCTTTTTTTTTATCCACTCTGTAATGAGGAGTTCAAATTGCTGGCTGAAGAGAAGCGCGGAATTGAAGAGGAATGTTTCTAATGGGAAGGAAGACGAGAAAAATTCTTGTGTATTCACGGTCGATTAAGCAGTTCCGCCAGAAACTGGTCTTTGTACAAATCGGTTTCACCCTTGAAAGAGCTGTTCCGACTTGATTCGTAAATTCATGCATTTTTTGATTGGAGACACCAACCGGCAGTAACGTCTTTATGTGTTGCAGTTGCAAGGAGTACGTACTTATAATATGTACGTGGACATAGAACAACTGCGGCTCATTTCCCGAACAGTTGTGTAAAACTCCGTTTTCCAGAAATATTTTAATTTTCAAAGGTCCTTTTTCACAGTCACTTGCTGCTTACTTGCTGCAGACAATAAATTCTTCTGGAGTTTTTTTTTAATAGCATTACATGCTAATAAAGAAATCAAGAAGCCTCTGCAAACTACTATACTATTCAAGAGATTTGGTTGTAAAAACGTTTAAAACCACAGTTGTATGATATTTAAGGAAGCTCATTAATTTTTCAGGAGTCCATATAACACTGTTAAGCTACTTTGAGTCGTAGCAACTTCTGTCTATTTAAAATGCCGATGAGTGCAAAACTGTGTCTAAGATTCACGTTTTTGCAATCTCTGCATGGGTTGTTACGTATAATAGGCAGTAGTAAAAAAAATCCCAGCAACACTATAACTGTCTCTGACTACCTCTTCTCGTGTAAAATGAGCTGAAATTTTCTGTATAGAATATAGATATAATGTTCCATTTTTTTTACACATATTACACTTCTATGGAGTAGTAGGCTACCGTTACCAGTTCATCTTTCAGCTTTTAATGTACCATTCGGAGGAAAATAAGCTGTAGAGAGGATACGTATTTTTTTTTGTTAAAATAAAGGGAAGAATTTATATGATATTGATTCCGCAATATTGACAGTAGTACATTTTTCAGTTTGTAAAATGAGGTTAACAGTTCATCCGTGTCTATTACTGAGTTCACCGCTATCTTTCAGAATTATGGGAGCATTAAAATGTCAGTCATTTAAGTGAGGTATGATTTCATTAGGAGTAGTTGTAACATGATTGCTGTTCTTGTATTTTAACTTTTTGCGATTACCATTTCCTGTGAGGCTTCATTTTCTGAGTTGTTCCAAATGTACTGAAAAACGACTCCACGAGCACATGTAATATGTGCTTGTGTCCATCGTTTCCTGGAAATATCTCTCGAATAAAACTGGAACTGTCTAAATGAAACATTTAAATTCAGCTTCAAGGGAATAAAGGAATAAACACAACATAAACAAGTGAATGGATGGGTAGAATTAATGTGGAGAGTTTCTTTTAAATGCCATTTTAAGTTAATGAGCGGGCTGTGCGCGGTGTCTGGTGTCCTTGCTTAAAGGCCTCCTTTGTGAATTTAATGTGTCCACGAGAATGTAAGTGATGGGAAGAAGGTTGATCAAATGTTGTTGATGTTTTTCAGACCAACGGCAGAAGTCGAAGACAGGAAGCAGTAGCTGCTGTGCAGGGTGCTGTATTTTATAATGGATTGTAAACGTGCGAAAAAGAAATTGCCGAGTCTATATACCCCCTCCCAAACGAGAATGAACTGAATTGCTAAATTCACGTTTTTTCGTTCAAGTCATCCTCATTCTTTTGTTCGCAATGTATATTGAAGAAAAATCTCTCCTTCCTTCCATTAATACATATTTTAAGGATAGGCAATACAACTCTATATCTATATTTGAATTACCCAACTCAATCTCTCACCGTCGTCATTACTTCGTCTGATATATGATCCGCAGTAAAAGCAGAAGCCGCATCACACATGTTTAACAAGTCAACAGTTTCCTCTACTACTGATTGTCAAAGAAATCAAAGCCAAGTCATTCTCCTGTACATTACAATGGATGCGATTTCTCATGGAAAAAGAAGTATGGTAACCGAAAATTATGATATCTGTTATATGCCCATATAGTTTATGATTACCAATAGAGAGTAAATAACCCTTACATGTTGTAGCGTGGCTGATTTTGAAGGCGAAGTTGATAATATTCGAACTGTATATGAACGTGATGAAGGCAATGATATGAACGTTTGGTAGTATTTAAGATAAATATTATACGAAGTACGTAATACTTACAAAATAGAAATAATTCATTCGTTACGTCTGGCATCGTTCATTTTAGTCACTGTGTATTCTTAATAAAAAAAACGTAGATAATTTGAAGTAATTACTACTTTTCGATTTTCAATCTTATTCTGTTATGTAAATAATTACGAATCATTGTAAATGATATAATACTTATAATGTGTATGTATTTTTGTCGTAATAATGTAATCATATACTTGTACGGAAGAAACTATTATTACAAAAAGAGGCGGCTACCGTCGTCGTCGGACAGTCACTTTAATTTCAAACGCTTGCATTTTCCAGTGACAAGTGTATGTTTAATAGTAAAAAAAAATAGACGAGTCGTATTAATGCAAGTTACAGATTACAGAGATCCCCATTTCTCCTAATGTACATGTTACCCAAAAGTGTTAAAAACTATCACGCAGATTGCTACCTTGAACACTACCAATATTCCTTCTTTGATGGTGGCTGTCGACGGCATATCAAGAAAAAAAAACTAACTTTGCAAAGGAAAATAACCTTTGAGTAAAAGCAAGAGTGTAACCAATGCAATGCTATCATTGTGAATTATGTTTAGTCTCAGTTACAAAACATTGTGTTTTGCAGCTTCAGCAAGTCCTCTGCAGTGCATAATTATTGTGTAACTTTTGTGCTAAGAGTGGACATGAACCTGCATGTTCCTTACAAGTGTCATCATTCTGTTTCATTCGGCTGTTTGAAGTGTATTTGTGACTTTATTTTACCATATGACATGAGTTGTAAACCACCTTGTACAGTAACATTTTTTACTTGTCGTTTGTCATGATTCATAGTTGTATGAGCAATTATTTATAATTTTACCGCATGATTTTCTAGTTTATTTTTCAGTATAAGGTGAAATTTCCTATGAGAAGCCACGCTATAGTTCTATCCTTTTAAGTTGTCAACATATGTCATTAAACGATCACGAATAAAATCAATACAACTGTCGTTGTTTTTGGTTCATTATTTTTGCTCTGTGTAGATGTTTATTTATTTATTTGATCTCCCTGAGTTTGCCTTCTTTCTTGCTTTTAATTATTATCTCAATTTGACACGGAATTGTAATGAGGTATATAGGATACAATGAATTGCTTTGCAAAGCTCTGAAACGAAAATACTATTTATTATCTTCAAGAAGATTTAAAACTACTAGATTATATTGAGCAATTACGAGTGCAAAATTTCAGATGCTAATTATCCTTATGAGGGTATTAATATTATTTAGCGACTGGACTGACAGCATCGTTAAAACGGAACTCTATGTCAAATCATGGTGTAATATATTTTACCTATTCTGACCGGCATGGGTATCTCTAATTTTATTAATGAGTGCGTCACAAACTACAAAGCTGCTAAAATATCCATATATTTTTGTTCTTCTGGAGTCTACTTGTGGCTACGATTCAATATTGGATAACTGCTTATGCAGAGGTATTTATTAGTATAATAATGTAATAAGAATTAGGTAATAATAATATGTACACATAGATTTGACTTGATCAAATAATGTAAATCGTAGCTTGTGTACCATGTAATTATGTAATACTGATAGGCGCATTTCTATTTGACCTAATTCTTGGGCTGACTGTAAGATGATTGAGGATTGTAGACAACGATTCTAATATTTGTAAATCATTTTATCTATGCTTCTGACAAATTCTGCCTAATGCTATTTAATGCTACGGATCGTTTACACCTATAAGGTCAGCTTATTGTTATGCTTAAGCTACTTTTGCCCATTCTAAAACTATTTGTTTTGCTTGCTTCTTTTAACAAATTTTCTGTGTAACTCTGGATGTGCAGACAAGGATCTTCTGATCTGTACACATCCTCATCAGATAACATTGATGACTATGAAGGTTTGAATTTATTGATGATAAATGCCAAGCTCCGCCATTTTAACTTCCTTTGCGTGCTCTTCGTTGCTTGAAAAATATTCGACGAAAAGATGAAAATAGCGAATGTGTAATCGACTTTGCACTTACGATATCTGAGCTTTAGACAATACACAATATACAATTTTTTGGTAAAATTGTGTTGTATCTTCTGCAGCTATGCTGCATCCAGTTCCCATTGAAGTGAATGTAAACCAAAGAGACAGATGCTATTGAAGCATGAATTTTTCCCGTATGTATGCTTTCGCCCTCTAAGAAAAATCTCAAGGTTTCGGTGTCATCGCCATCCTTGATGGAGAAAATATAAACGCAGAATAGGAATGCGCGTGAACTATGTACAAGAAAATATCTGAAGTATTAGATCCCAGCTACTACACCCATCAGAGTTGGAATTTGACTGGAGAAAACAGGTTTTCTGTAGCTAATACGTCCGTATGAGCATACTCATTTGTCGAGGAAGAGATTCTGTCGTTCACGGTGGTGATTATACTCACTATTTACCCAGAGTACAGTTGCATGATTGCATGCTGTCCTTTGTTACCATACAATTTCAAATACCGTGTTGGTGCTTGATTATTTTGTAAATATGATTACTTGCTATTGTAACAAGCTAAGTAGAAGGTTTCCTTTTTACGAATCTGACATTCAAATTAAGTCTGAATGGCAAGAGTAAATAAATACAGAAGGTGATGGATAAGACCCACAAAGCAACTTAACAGAACCGCAGAATTTCAATTATTTTTAAAGCCAACTTGCGGTCTGCGATGAACTGCATTTTCCTGAAGCCTGCAAGGTTTACCATATATTTGCTACTCATATGTCGGTCGTATCCATCTCTTTTTTTCGTATTTCCCAATATTTGTGTTTATTTGCATATTAGTACAATTTTCCGTTGTCACTTCGAAAGAAATGTCGCTTAATGCATTCCAAAACTTCAGTTCAAATATCTTAAAATAAGAAAATCACAGTTTTGCCATGGGTGTATAAATGAAAGCGAATCATTGTAAACATAGAGCATTCAAACCAAAATAATTTGTGCTGTTCGCACAATAGCAGTGCATCTTCGAAATCATATTATTTGTTGTCGTTATTAACGGAGGAATGCATTAACTTGAATCAAAGTAGCAGAAATGTCAAATCCTGTATTGTGTGAAAATCAAAGTAAATCCTACGCGGATGTCGTATGATATACAATGGGTTGTCTCTTGCCCTCAATATATGTAGTTTGACTGCAAGTACCACCATTACCGATTACATACACCACACTACAATACAACAATTTTCAAATCTTTATGTGAGGATACTGAGATAGCAGGAAACTGGAAAGTTGTTGTCAGATATCGTATTGATTTTATTGTATTACTGTGATGATATTAAATCCTCTCGAACTTGACTGCAAATGTAATACTCCCTTCCCTTAGTAAAATTGATAGTTGTGTGTAGTACTTATCACTTTCTAATCAGACGTGAAGAGTAATGTATTATCAAAATAAGTAATTAATTGTGCATGTCGAGAACGCATGCGATGGTACGAGATTCCGCTTCTGCGAAATTACTTGTAGTCAAATCTGACTCTGTCGAGCGTTAAGACATCGTATATAATGTAACGTATGTTTATAGGATTCACCCGAATTATATATTATACAGAAGGTGTAAACTTGGTCAGGCCTTCTGTGTAGCGCTGGCTTTGTGAGGATTGGTTTGTGCATGACTCACGATTCACAAATCACGAGACAAATAAAAATTTTCTTCAAGAGAGTCTATATACATAGTAATCTTGCTTATAATATACAATCTTATTACTTTTAAAATGTATATAAACATCGGTTGGGCTCCACAGAGAATCCATACCATCTCTTTTTTTTAAATACGTAGAAAAAAATGTATGACATTTATCGTGTTTTTGCAGCAAACCCAAAATTCAGGCACTAAATCAAGACCGATCCTGGCCAGATGAAGTTGACTTTCTTGTTGTATTTGTTAAATTTTCAGTATGTACATTGGAGATGAAAGATTGGTTTCGAATTTTTCAGTGAAGCCAATATGACAAAAAGTGAAAGTGATACACGTGATTGTATTATATAGCACGTATAATGTAAGATGTAAGTACAACAGTAACCACTGTTACAGAATCGATTAATCGGATTTTTAGTATTTACGTTCCATATTTGCGTACAACTAAAATATGTAATAGCTCAAAGGTATTAGGTCAAAGCTTTAAGAGGAAATAAATAATAATTAATTAGAATTACGTAAGTGTAAGTGAGGTACTTCGTGTTATAAAATAGGGAAATCGCATGAATTACATACATAATGCATACATACATATATATGTACATACATACTATACTTAGCACCCAAGCAAAAAGGAAATTCTACGGAAGGGAGAAAAACACAAGAGACGTTGACAGTGTAAAGTACTTACAGAACAAATTAATGAAATGAGTATATGGAATGCTTATTATTGCGTGAAAAGAAACTATGAAATTGTAAATGAATATGTACACAAATAATTTATTTAAAAGGACTTGCGAGTGCTTGCTTATCTTTTCAAATATGACTAAATGTGTGATCGCTCTGATTCTGTCATTTGTTCAAATAAAATTCAGTGCGTGCGGGAAAAGAAAGGCGTGTATTCAATTCAAATCATTTCCAGATGAATGTCTTCCAGCTCGTGTGTTCACTTTCATTGCATTAGGTAATGATGCATATTTCAGCCAGCACTATGGTCCAAAATGAATTACCATATATGAATACTGCAAGAAGCACTGGTCTAAAATACGTGGATTTTTGGGACTATTTTTATTGCAGCATACATGCCGATGTAATTACGTAAATATATGTATGGACTACAAATTCACAAGTTTATTTTACCTCGATTCTCACCTATTCCACCTTTTGTATCGTAAGATGTAGGTGCATACGTACTAAATTGCATGCACATAATGTATGCCGTATTTAAGTGTTTCACAGAGCTTGGCCCTTTCCTTTTGATTATATTTCGGAACAAATGAGTTTAACAGCACTGAGACATAAAAGAGGAAAGAGAACTCAAAGAGTGGATGCCAAGAAGCGTAGTCCCAGGCTAGGATTCACTCCTGTACATATGTACATACGTACTGAATTTCTTCAGCAATGTAGTAAATGTAGCTCCGTGAACCCCATGTTTTCTCGGAATTACATGAGGGACGAGTTATAAAAGTGTTATTAATGATTAAATTTGTTTTAAAACTGGTTTACATGACAAACAATAAACATTCAGTTTCCACAGGGAGAAAACCTCTTAGAAATGACAAACAGTGAAAATTCCATGAACCCGCAAACAACGTTGTTTCATCTTTTGGGACTCGTTAGTGTGATGCGCATTGGAGGAAATAAGGAGCAGCTGGCTACGTGAATCGACCGCAGATTTACTTAGAAAATAAAATAATATTTGTAAGGAAATTAATGAATTGGCCCCAAGCATTTGATAAAACCTCGGCTGATGAGGATTTGTCTTGGCAAATTGAAAACAATACCGCCTCCGTGGAAGGTAAACGCCGGATGATATATAAAGTCTGGAAAACCTCTGCAATATCATTATTATCATTAAATTCTTCAAAGGTTAAGCCTCAGTCTATCTTGCAGGATACAGGTTTAACGCAAGAAAGGCAACCTGCTTTATTTACAGATGTTACTTTGAAGCTTCTCTAATTTTATGACAAAATGCCATGTTATAAGTAGTGTCTACAGGAGTATCTGGATGATTAAAATCTTAAAACCATGTGTACGCAAGGTCACAAGATATTGCGAACTTGTAACCAGCTGCCGGTTGAGTTGAGGTGGCAAGATGAGTTCCTTAATGTCGTAGTAATGAGGAGAACTCTGTCATGGTTGTGCGGGGAGTTATGCCTCTGATTTTATAATTATATAAAATATAGTTGTATCTGTACGTATCTCATTAGTTCAACTAATAAGTAGTAAGTAATGAACAGTTAATTATTCTACATTGAGGAAACATTCCTGCATCAATTTAATGCTACAGACCTACTTATTAAGCCTCTTTAAAATTTCCAGGTCTTGACTGATTGTGCAAACACTTGTAAAGGTATTTAACTCTTAAGTCCAATAATAATTAAGCTCATTTTAACGAACAGCGGCGGCTTGTCATTGCCTTTCTTTCTCAGCTGCCTGGCATGGCTCATAGACACTCAATCCTCTACCTATGCCTTCTCGAGTGCAAATTCATTAGCAGAAAACGGCCCTCCGTCTACTAAATTCCTATTTTGCCGTAGTCTAGACGAATACATTACTATCCTCTTTCATTTGATGTCCCGATCGATTGCTTCAAGGATGAAGTACGCCCTCTCAGCTTCACATCTGAATAAAGTACTGACATTGAATGCACGCTTCAACTGAGTAATATCAATTTTTTAGCTTCCTCGGGAGAAAAAAATGACACAATGTTGACAACAGAAACCTTGAAACGTTTTATGGATCCTGACCGAACCATCAAACTTCAACGTTCCAGATCAATATCCAATCCTAATGCTGTGCAGGAAAATAAAGAGCACTCTGAATCTGATTAGCGTTAAATGAATGGATAAAAATAAGTCAGAATAAGCCGTTGATTGAACACAGGCAAGACTAAAATTCTAAACAACAAGGAAAGAAACAAACGTCGGACTACTGCATGGATTAATTTTCTATACTACTAGACACTGAAGGACGTCGTGGCAGCTTATCATTGCCATAAAACAGTAGTAATCCGAAAACCTATAACTTCTTTAATAATCTTCAAAAAGGTTTCCAGTAAGTCTTACGCAGGCACGAAACAATTATGTCGTAAACTTGACGGTTTCTAAGTTCATTAACGAAGACATTGAATGCCGGAAGGAAGGTTGGTTCGCTCCCAGAAATGGTAAGGGTTTTTTTATGCTAGTTGCAAGAACGGAGACGGAAAGTCATGTAAAACCAAGATGCAAATGCAAAATTATTAATGACAGGACAACTTGAATAATGTGTAAGCAACAGTGGTTTCATTTTGATCACTGCATTTCTGTAACATACGTTTTAATTATTTTTTTGTAAACTACCAGTCGATTTGTTAGTTGAAAATGTCATCGTATAACTTACAAGTATTTACAAGATGGTTAAAATTTATATTTACATAAAATGCGCTGTAACACCTTCTAGTCTGATAAAACACAAGGGGAAGAAGTGATTTAGCAGTAACTAAGAGAAGAGTTTTAGCTACAGATCAGAGTAATGGAAAGAAACATTATTTCCTTCCAACGACACGATCTGTTCAGCCAGACTTCTTAGCAAATGTAAGTATAGAATTCATATTCAGTTTTCTTTTAACTATCCATGTCAATCAGCGCCTGAGGCAATATTATACTATAAATTGCAAATGATTTCATTATTAGTAACATACATCTACCTCAACAGCAAAATTTGAACTAACTATGGTGTTAGCAACTGACTCAACTTCCTTAATCAAAATTGTCGCACAAATAATTGCATGGTATTTTCTTTCACTGTGACCCCCACAGTAATTTAAACGAGTAAATATAGGTATTGAAGTTGTATACACCTTACAAATAAAACTATCTCTCTAGTGTCCTTCAATGAGGTTGAAAGTATTAATGAAGTCATTGAGACTGTAATAATTACTATTATTATTATGTTCGTCTTTTCTTTGCAATCTTTCTTAGAATTATCTAAATTTATTTCACTTTTAAATGTGCAGAAAAGTACTCATCAATGAAGCAATTCAATTTAATTACATTATGCACTCAGGTATAATTTTTATACATTTACTTAACCTATACGGTTTAAGCATATTATCTGCAAGAATCTGAATAGTTATCTTTTGTCCAATGAAATCTTTAGGATTTCGTCAAATAGTAAAATGCATGCATACATTGTAAAATAGCGGCTCATATAAATTACTTGTCACCAAGAAGTTACAATTGTTACACTATGCACATTCTTCACCCTATTTCTTCATAATTCTTATCGTCATAAACTTTAAATATTGAAGTATTATTATTATTATTAAAGTCCTCCGTACCACTTGAAGCAAATAGACAGGCGAGAATGGACTTCCTAAATTCACATCCTGCCTAGAAATATATCTTACGAGTCCTCTAATAGTCATGAATTAATTCTGTATAATACTTATCATCGTCTTCACTTGTTAATTACTAGTTTGGCTTGTTTCAAGCTCCGAAATTTCTGAACAGAATTTTTTAGCAATTTTATTACATGTTATCTCCGTTCTCAAGATGATAACTCTATACATATTATGCACATTTCAATTAGCCTCTGCCATCAAAATTACATTAATAATTCGTGCTATGCTTTAATGGTTGCTTTTGTACTTAAAATACGTAGTAAAATCGACAGTAGTTTACGGAAATAGCGAGTCAGGAACAAGGTCATCATTTTATACAAAACAAACAAAAAATCGTTAATTATTCTGGAATTGGTTCAAGAATTCGGCCCAAAACAAAGTCAGAAACATTGAGCTGCAACACCTCTGATAGTCATAAAATAAAACCAAAAATTTAGTTAGTTTATATTTGTGCATAAGTGCACAAATATAACCCAACAAATTAATTCCGAAAATTTCGGAAATTAATTGTTCCACAAAATAATTATTTAACAGAGGAAGAATTAGTATGCAGTGAACAAAAATTTTTTAGTAACGTTTTTCAAATATTGAAATCACCTAGCTTATTCAAAAAGTAACGTTAATTAAATCATAATTATAACATCTATGTCAAAGCAACCTCCCAATGTTCCTTAAAAGTACATCGAAATCACAAGAATTAGGGGGAACCTTAAATACTACTAAACCCCCAATATTTATAATGAAATACAGTCTGGTAAACTGGAATGTATAGATACTGATAATTTTCACAACAATCCGTAACAATATTAATAATTCTTGAAACACAAGATACCCCTGTTACCACACCACGCCACTGATTTAGTGTCATTGTTAGCTTTTCAGTTAGCTAGCAAGATTTCAATTAAATCTTCGAAATACGGTATCAAAGGCTGTCTTACTTAGGTCGGGTTTCAACAAACATGTTCATCATGTCCTTTTGAAAGTTGAACGTCTTGTTTGACTAATTATTGCAACATAAAAGTAATATTGCGTAAGAACGTACATTTTGCACTCTTAAATAATACGACACGTTGACACATGACTACAAAATCAAATCAGTGCATGTACTAACTACATTCTACAAATTTGTAAGGAATGTCTCTTCTTATAATTATTGTTACTAAATTTGACAGAATTTAGTATTAGTAATACAGTAGCATCTGAAGGAAACTTCGTAAGACATGGAGCATGAAAATATGAAATACAATAAATCATCGTCCCACAAACGCCCAATAAAATCGTATGAGAACTTGAACGGCAGAGTTTCTCGTATCCCATGTCTCGAATAACTTCCCATACAATTACAATATTCAATGAATGGTGAAGGACGTAATGAGGTCTCATTCAATGGATGGAAATAATCTTATCCTAATTCACTTCCACGTATTATTACAACGTTAATAACAGTAGACATTGCATTCTTAGCAACGCTTTATAGATATTTTTTTCAAATTCCTCAAGTAAAATAACATATGTTAGGTATAGCCTGACTCCACAATATTAATGAGCTGAGATTTCAATGCCATCGCTAAAAGATCTTCAGTTCTACGGTTCCATATGGACTGGCTACAACATTTTAAAAACAGTCCTTTGTTAGCATAAATAATTACAAAAATCATTCTCTCTTGCATATCTTACAAGCGATTCCCGTTCACACTAAATGAATTTCTTGTCAATGCAAGCTTAGAATGCAGATGATATTTTATACTATAAATATTGCAGAAATACCCATTAATGTAGATTTGGAATACTAAAATCACGCATTATATTCTACTGGAATGTTTCATTTACAGGACGGCTACTGCAGTAGTTGACAAAAATTAAATCAATTAATTCAACATTCACCAATACAGTGAATGCTTCAACACCTTGTTATACTTTTGGAATTCGTTAAAAATGTTACTTCGCGTGGTAATTACTAATTACCTTACACAATCCGGGTGTACACAATACTACTGTAATTAGTAACGACAAACTTAAAGTACAAAGTTAATAACAATGAATATAATTATTAAATATTAACGCAGAAAAATATTGCTTATACAAAGACTAAAACTTAATAAAAAAATAATAAAACCCCAAATCATGTGTTTTCATATTGCTGCTGCTGTTAAAGAATGTTTAAAAAAATGAAACGTACTCACAGCCATACAAAACAACCGTAATGCTGAAGCAAAGTATGTTGCTCAATACCTCAAGTGCTTTGTAATAATTTTGTTAAAAATAATAAGACAATTTATATACTCGACAATATAAACGAAATAAATACTTCTAAAATTTTTAACTTTTGAAATACTCAAAGTAGCTAATAGGTCAGAGGCAACTATGAAAACCTCTTTTGCAACTATTTTGCTTTCAAATGTCACATGCACTACCTTAGCTCAGTGGTTCCAACACTGTGGTCAGTATGTCTCTGCTGCTCAGTTGGCTAGCTTATAATTTTAAAGCTACTTCAAACGTCTTCCGGTTTGAATTCTATAATAACCAAGCTATATCATAGTAATAGTAATTTACAGTTTCCTTTACATTACTTACATTTGGCCACGTTTTTGTAGTGCGTAATAATATTAGTACAATATTGCGAGTTTATGCTTAAAAAACCATGTTTAAAAAACACATCCCAACACAGAGACCTCAGTGCGGCGAACGATAGTAGAATTAAAAGGCAAAACGACGGGATGTTCTGGAATGAACGTCTTCTGGAATTCCATACGTAAGAAAGTGAATTGGACAGAATGCTGTCCGATAGGTGATTATCATAGTTGATGGCACTACACAGCCATCAGCTATAGATCAGTAACGATGTTGAAACTCGTGATGCCACCGGTTAAAGTCAATATGAAATACAACAATTGACCCTGTAGCCAATCCCGTCAGGAGAAATCTGGAAAAATCACATATATTCTTTAAATAAACCCCAGCCCTAAAACATGTGTGTCATATAGGGGAGATTTCATTACAAGTATTCATTTACTAAAATAAACCAAGAATTAAATTTGCAATTGGTACCTGTGATCGTGAGAAAGTGCTAGAGAACGGACTGCACTGTCACAAGCAGGAAACGCGTACAGCAGTGCTAAGGAAAACGTTCGCCAAACCTCCACAATTCCTTTGTCTCCGCCAGTAATCAAATATTCCCCATCTCGACTGAGAAGCATACACTGCAACATCATATAATATTACATTTTACATTATTAATGCTACTGGCATAAACTTGATAAGTAGTAATATAGGTAATAAACTCATAGATGAAGATGTAAATATTAAAAACTTGCATGTATGTTATCGTGATGCGTCTGGTGCCTCAAGCGCCGACCATTCATGGTGAAAGCTGCCACATTGCCTTTTTCATATCCAACAACAACAATGCCTTCCCTGGACATAATTACATTTTCAGGTCCACGAAACGATTTTGGTGACTCTAATGTCCGGAGCAAATCACCAAACGTTGTATGTACAAGGACCGGGCCATCTGAAAAAATTGAAATACAACCGTTTCTTGACTTTAAAATGTAATTCATAAATTACCTAAAAAACAAACGTGTTTGCAGAGGTCTTACGTTCCGATGAGCTAACAACCAGTCCTAATTCAGCAGAAATAACGAGTGCAGTAACAGGAGTATCGTGTCCCGTAAGAGTTGCACGAGGTGTTGGATTATCCCCATCGCCAACAATTGCCTGGCAGCGAGCGTTCCAGTGCCACAACAGTACGGTGCAGTCTGCAGAGCCTGAAGCAATGTAGCAATCGGAAGTGATGTTGCATTCAGAACGTCCCAAGCAAGTGACGACTCCAAAATGACCGAATACAATTTGAACGATTTTCGCTGAAAATAATTCAAAGGTTCTGTAACAAAAATTGCCCTGAAAAATGATTGTATAAATTATTTAATTTTAATCTTTAGCCACCTGTATCGGTTGCAAAAACTCGGAAGCTGTGGTCCCAGAAACCACAAGCGATTAGGAATTTGGAGTCGACAGTTGTAACAAAGCAGTTCGAGCGCATTTTGACCTTTTGACTGAAATTATCGCCCAAATGTCTCTTGGACATCTGGTTATTTACTTGGGACAACACGGGATCCATTACCAGGGGTAAATTCGCCGCTAAATTCGGTGTAGTTTCAGTAAAACTTGGAGAGTGTATCGATGCTAAAAAACACAAACAAACAAGATAGATAACACAACATCACAAGTACTACAATTTAGTGAAATGTATCCTGCTAAACTTACTCGAGTAGTTAGAGTTCCACTTATTAACAGCAAAATTCTGATTGCTTGTAACAGTAACTACGGATGGTTGAGGTAGCTGAGGGTAGCTGTTGGCTGAAATGTGGCAGATTGGAGAATTCGACAAAAACTTCATCACCATGCAAACGTCGTCAGGAACCGTCGAGAACATCATGGGTGACTGGAAAAAAACCACAAACAAATAATTTCATATACAAATTAATGACACAATGAGCAACATTAACTTCCAAATTACTCAAAAAATTTCATACAACTTTCAGGCCCAGACTTATAAAAATAGTGCGAATCAACACTACACAATTTTCAGCTCGTAACATATGCATGTACTCCATATAACAGAAATTCAAACCTACCAGATGCATTGCCGAGCTTCGAGGTGGGTGAGGTTCCATTAAAAGTTGGGAAGGAGTCTGTCCGAAATTGCGGATTTGATTTTCGATAGCCTAAATTGTGAAAACAACAAAAATGAATAAATGAACATAAATTAGAAATCTTCAACGAATAAAACACTGTCAGTAGAAACTGCACATAGTTTGAAAAATTAGACCAGTATCTAAAAATATCTCACCTCAAGCATTACGGGGTCATTTATTGATTCCAGATCAACACTGCCCTCATAGGTTAAGTAGTAGAAAACGTTTGTGGCACGTACCGCTTCAGGCCCTGCAAGGAAAAAACATTTTGTCAATAGTAAAAAACCCTTTTAGTTCACAAACACAGTACACGCAATGCTTCCCATTGGCCTCCCTTTAGTGAAGTCGCTGGCGAATAGATGGAATTGAGTGTATACAAACTTTCATTAAAGTTCAGCTCAAAAAGCAATCTCCGAGTATTTTTGTAAATTCTCACATCTTATCTAATGTCTCAATATCATGCTTGTCAGGAATTTATTTTTCTTCCCTTTGACTTATGTTCCTGGTTTTAAGAGCACAAGGAAATTCAACAGCAAAGTATTCTAAAATCTTCGTACAATCAATCTATAGACATAGGTTACACACCGACACTTGATATCTATCAGTTTTAAACATGCAAATAATAAATGAATACAAGATTAAAGCTCTTGAATCCACGAATTGTAAGATTTCTTTGCCACTAAAATTATTGAATATATTTTAATTACGACAAATATTTTTTGCCCTTTTCACAAAGGAAAGTCGAAAATACCGTCAGTGGCGACATCCAATCGTTACCAATTAGTTGTCGACAGACTTGTAAGAAAGATACAAGTTATGGTATATAGTAAACTACACTCTTCTGTTTAGAATAAGTTTCCGGCATACGGATGGCTTACTGGAAATTGAATTCACATGTGCTCCCTAAATTGTTGACTTGGTCATGTTACACACACGACA
The DNA here is from genome assembly GCA_947179485.1 of Allacma fusca. Taxonomy (NCBI): domain Eukaryota; kingdom Metazoa; phylum Arthropoda; class Collembola; order Symphypleona; family Sminthuridae; genus Allacma; species Allacma fusca. Next base: position 45,597,375 of record OX359249.1, on the reverse strand, counting down.
GTTCTAACTCGTCCTCCTCACTCAGGGCAGACAACTTATCATTCATTCATAATTTCGTGCTGGTTTCGTATGTGTACTTATTTGCTCCTCCACATATTTTGTTAGTTGAGCGTTTGTGTGGCCTCTTCGATAATCATTTCCTATGTCAGTGTGTGGAATTCCCCAGGAATTACTCACAACCACACATGACAATTTTTGGAAACTCTCAACTAACTTCCAATGGAGTCAGAACCGACGCTCGGCTACAATGAATCCAATACGCTAAGCTAATTGTTGGTGTAATGGGATTTGGTAACTTGAAACCGCAAAAATTGACTTGCCACTCGCTCGCATTATTTATTCTCCCCCCACTTTCATTCATAAACTTTCAGCTTTCCACATTCCACTGCTAGTTACATTTCCCGTTCATGAAGACACAAGTACACTGATACAACTTACTCTATGGTGAAGATACTCGAGACTCTTGTAAATGCTTACTGCAAAAAAAAATCCACCTAATATCCGTTTGAGCATTTATGGCCTAAAACTTATCTTCTGTCTGCAGCAATGTTACGGAACTGTAGCTATTTTAGCTCCTACTAAAACAAATTACGATGTGTATCTATTTCTGTTCTTCATCTCAACTCAAGCTACCGTCCATAGATGTCTTCTTTCGTACTGAGTATAAAATCCCAAATGTTCGCCTGTTATAAATAACTGCTAGTATTCATATTCCTATAATACGAGGCTGCAGTTTGAAGTCCCGAAGGTTGCAGAAGGTTAGCAATTAAACTGTATTATCAACAAAGGGAAATCGAATGGACCCCCTGTTGTTAAGAAAGAAACCTGAGATCCCTTTAGACTCAGTTCCAATCCAATGTGTAACATACGTAATACAGTGCTCCATGTCATACATAGTATGATTTACAACTGCAGCGTACCCCAATAGTAACTATCTCCTTCTTGATGGACGTTTTGAAATCAGTTCAAAACAAATACGTCCTCACTAATAAATTTATTATGCACTAATGGACTGCAGCTAGGTGGTCAATATGTACTCCAGTAATCCGAGGATAACTACCAGCGTCATTACTCGTGATAGATATAACTGACAGCAACAGTAAAAGAAACCAACCGAACCATTCACCACCATAAATTCTACCTCGTTTTGCTGCCAAACGGTTTACGATTTCAAATGTATATTGATGCCACCGTTGGTATTTTTATTACTGTTTGAAATCATAAGTTCAGATTGCGAATTGACGAACTGACAAGTTCGTGTTCATAAACATATACGCAGAATTGTACTCATACACTCTTGAAACCTAACCAGCTTTTCGAGATGCTGAAAAATAGGCTCGAACATGCCCTCCATGAAGTTAACCATGAAAATATCATTTATTACCACCAGCAGTTTCATCTAAAGACCTGCACTTACTCAGAGGGTTCTTTACCACCCTCATAAAAACATCATGAACAATTGGAATGTTAGGAATGGTCCCATTCTATATTATCTCCGTCTAATACTTTCAACTTCAACCAAATGTAAGTATTCTCACTACTCTACCCTTCGTGTTTTTCGTTCTAGCTAAACATGCCTTAAAATTACACTCTTCCAGGGAAAATTCACTTTTGCTTTTAATTTTACAGATGGTAAATTCTAACTGATCTCGTTTCATACTTCAATTAACGAGAGTCGTGTAAACGTATGAAGATCATAGTAGTAACGGCATTTAAAGAATCACCGTAAAAAAGGAGATTGGTTCAAAATTATGTAAAGAAAAATAATAAATGCATGGGCGTGTCGTATTCTTAAGTAAACAATCGTCAGATGCAGTAGGTCCTGGGAAGGGATACCAGAATGAAAATCATTCACGCAGACGTTTATGAGTATTAAGGGAATTTAATGGGAGGGTACTTCAAGTATTCGAAAAATGCATGCAATATAATAAACTTGTGATGAAAGTACGGGGAAGGCTTAAGTGTACATATGCCATACATCCCACTCCTAGATTTAGAAACATCAGAGGAAAAAATAGGAATACTGCTGTAGTGAAAAAAAAATGTAGTAGGGTTGAGAGAAGGGATGTAGGAAACGAAGCTGTCGGATTTGATTTTGCTAAAAGTTCTGAGAAAACTTGGGGTAAGTTCTCCGGGGACGAGAGCTTTTCAAATATCCCTATTTCACGAAGAGTTTTATACCAACTCTTCGTCTTATTTGTAGGGAAAATCCACGGGAAAGCGAGAACCTCTACGTACAATGTAAGGCTTCCTAAGACCAATGGGAAGTGGATTTCAGAAAGTTGCATCCAAACCATAACTCAACCCAAGCACCAGAGTAAGTTACACATAATAAAAGACACACAAAAAATCTTCACTCGGAAACTGGGGAACTACACATGAGACTATGACCAATAAATGACTACTTCAGAACGTCACCATCTTTAACTAAAAACACATTCTCTAATTCCCAGCTCAGTCAGATCAGACGGGAAATGAAAGGACGCGGTGTGTGCCCCCACATTCGGTTTCCCGTTCTCGTGTCACAATGAAATAAATCAATATATTTCAAACAGCTCACCTCTCTGCTTGTAGCCAAAAATAAGATCAATCCATTGGTGCAGCTGGCAAGAAACTATTTCACTTTCAAGTGCCTGTTAATTTAAGCAAAATCAAGTACAACACAAGTTAGTCTTCTTACACGTTTCAATTTGCAAACATACGTACATAAGGAATTTATTAACAACAGTTATTTACTACGTCTACACATGCATGGTGTGCGTGTGTCCAACATAATGAATAGCGTTATAGGAATGAAAAGAAACACTGATTACCATCCTATGTATGCGAACAAATTCTTCTGGAGTTGAGGCCCACGGCGGAAGCTTTCCATGATCAACTTCCACAGAATCATCTTGAGTGCCTAGCTTGTACCGATGGTTGTTGCAAAACATTTCAGGTAGGTAGAACAACTCTGGAATCAGTTCCTGTATTCCCAAACAAATATGCATTAAAACATTTTCGAGATCCTTGTTTCTTCTCATGCCATATATATATTTACATATACATAGTAGCATAAACTAACAATAAAATATAAAGTACCCCGTAGCTTACCTTAACATCGGAGGTATCTCTTTGGCAATTTTTCCAAGCTAGGGAAATACTTGAAAAAAGTCTATTAGGATGATCAAACTTGCCACCCTGAAGGGCAAGGAACATAGTTGTAAACGGTTCCTGTAATTTTAGAATTTTACAGTATATGCACCGTATAATGAGAATCAATGAACAAATGTAATACGGGAAGAAAATATCCCATAACTTGACACGACAAAATATTACGCAACATATTACATAATGTCTTTCTATCCCTTCACACAGGTTAACAACACGAGGGTGAAAACCACTTAAAGGAGAACAATAGGGAGAAGAAGAAATATATGATAGCATCATGTGATCCCCGTATACGTATATGAAAACCATAGCTTACCAATCTCAAAAGCCAGTTTAATGTGAAGGCAGCAGTAGAGTAATGAGAGCCATAATGGAAAGGGGGAATACTCTCATGCTCCCAGCTGTTGTATCTCTCCTCGAAATATGCACGTCGACTTGGATTTAAAGCTCCGACGGGCTGCAAAGGTCATTTTGTAAGATTAAAGTAAAGTAAATTACATTTGATGCAAACAAATTCTTCCAATTTCGTAATGCCCACAATTAATTTCTGGTCCATAGTCCTCCCGTGGAAAGAAATCAACACTTAGAATAATTACAACTAACGCTCAACTCAACGCAAAACAAATAAGTCAGTCTTAGATCCACAAACAACATGAAGGAATTCTTGAGTCAACAATCTCCAATCAACTTCCAACAGAGAAAATCGGTATCACTATTAAAATGTTGCTTACCTTGGACAAATCACGGTAATTGCTAGAGAGACCCAGGTCCAGTTCTTTAGCATCATAATTAGTTAAAATCCAAGGGAAGACAGGATACTGATTCAAATCATTGTACGTTCGGCCTGCCGGTCAAGTAGAAACACACCAATTATATTCAATCAAAAGTTCACTTAATGTTTGAACGCTCGACACAATGAGAAATTACGAGAAATGAAATTACTACAGCACGTCTATTATCATCAGTGTTATTAGCTCGTGCTCCCGGCAGTTGTTTCATAAAATGAATACCGAGATTGAGGTGTAAAAAAACAGCCTCGCTTATATGCACACTCACGGAGTACCCACAAAAACTTACCGGCAATCGTATTTAGAAACATGAGGTACTCAAAGTTGGAAATCTCCCGTCTTTGCCATTTCTGGGTCATGTTCGATGCTCGCATTAGCTGGCGAGGGGACATCATTGATGCTCGTCTGAAACAACAGAAATTTTTTTTTATAACAGCACTTTCAGTGGGTCAGGTACAATTAGCAAAAAATTTGCACCAAAAAGGAGTTCCCAAAATGAAACATGACTTTCCAATTTACGTTGATACCAATAATCAAATTCTGAATGTATCCCAAAATTAAGTTCATTTCCAATAATTTTATTACAGGAAAGTATTTATAGAGAATACTGACACACTGACAACCCCAAATTCCCCATAGTTGCTGCAGCATGGGGAATACATACGTAAAGGCCCTGAAGACACACATTACATTATACGAGATATCTGAATATACTGTAGTCAGACGGGAAACGTAACTCTGGGATAGTGATTCAGTGACTGTCGCGGATCCTAAGCATATCAAATATGCATTAAGTCAGTTGCTTTAGCAAATGGGCACGTCCGAGAAAATCGGATTAAAATATGAGGAAAAGCCTTGGTTCTGTCATCAAATGTAAGGAGTGACAGGAGCTTAGGGGTTCAAACAGTATTAAAACAACTTTAATCCTAATATCTAAAAGCCGAAATCGAAAGACTAGAAATCAGTTTGAGACCATCCTAATTTCCTTCTAATACTTTCCCAATGTACATACAGACCTACAATAGCACAATACTCCATACCAGAGAATAATACAGAAACCCATTTGTCTGAAGTTACCATGCAGGAGAATTAATACCTGCGTATCTAACAATAAGTACTAGATAGAAAAAATACCTACAGATACCTAAATACACACATGTATAGAGCATGAACACATCAGAAACAATGTAACTACTAATCGTTGAGCTCAAATTTAACCAACCAGGCCAAATGGGATGACAAAATGAACCTGTACCTACACAAATTAAGTGAAGTTTCCCAAGGGTAGCAATTAAGTCAATCGATAAAAACTGCATGGTTTCCAAATTAATGGAGATTCTTGTTTGTCACGCATCAATCCCCAAATGGGTTCGGAAAAAAATATGCCAGGCATTAGATTCAAGTGCACGGCACAAGCTGTTTAGAAAATAAACAAACCCATGACAAATATCCCAGTTCTACAGCTTACGAATAGCTTCCTTACAAATTAAAATAACGGCGCTGCACAAGTTTGTGGTTAATGTAAAAAGTATTGCTAAAGAAATGTCTTTCTTATCCTTCAAAATACAACAATAATTGAGTAGCAAACAAGTCCTCAGATTATTTTCAATCCCTGCCTGTTTACACAAATTCCTCAAAAACTTGATCATGCATTCTCAACGGAATTTTTCTTCGTTGTCCACTTGCCCTGTCACACGTACGTCTGCTCATTATCACTAGTTATTTTATGTGCCGATTACAGTTGTATCACAATCATTGCAAACAACAGTTTGCTACAATCTCGTACTAAAAATAATCCTTACTCCTTCCAACGCTCTCACTACTGTTTAAAATTACAGAAATATACAAATATCCTAATAAAATCCCTCCGCAAATTCTTAACTAATTGCGTGGCGGAAACATCAGCACAATTTATTATTTTATGTAAAACCTTAATTAAACTAAGCACATCAAATACAACTGACCAACATACCAACAACTGCAGAGGAGTCGACTCTAAACTCCAGGAACAATATTATAGGTATACTATTTACCCTTACATATGCTCATACTTTATTACTCCCATAACTGCGGAACACTCCTCACTCAGTTACCATGATTCATTTTGAAATTCTGTACACTACTAAAATGAAGCTGAACTGGTTAGTTCCCGTCGGTCGTGTCAATCATGATTAGGTAGAAGCAGGACTGCATGTATATTCATTAAGCATTCACATTAGGTCCCCTCTTTCCTTTTTCCATTTTAGATTAAGTAATCCGAAATGTGTTGTCTCAACATATGTAACTCACCTGAACCTGCTAAAAAATTGCCCTAGGATACCTTTCTGTTCCGGTGTTACAAGATTTTTGTAAAAAATTTTAATGAAAGACTTTTCCCATCAACAGAATTTTTATACCTCTGGGACAGTACACACATAAATATGAGGATCTCTCCACACAACAACAAAGGAGAATATAATTTGACAATGAGCTCGGCCCAACTAAGCAAATTTTATTCTAAGATGGAAAGAGTGGAACAGTTAGATAAAACCTTGTGGGGATAAAATGCTCCATGTAAAGCTACATACAGGTTTGTCGCTAGATTTTTTTGTATTCATTTAAAATACAGCTTTATTATGATTTAAAAGGAAAATAAAATGATTTCCCAAGCATATGTATGCACATATTTTAAGTTTATGACGGCGCTGCTTTTCAATGCTCGGTATTTTAATAAAGTAATTGCTTTTTTAATGACTCCTGTTGACTTCACTTCAAGTAAATAAACTTGAATCTTGGGTCGAACATGCTCGTAAATAAATTCACTCATCAATCCTCCATATGTCCACTCAATGAAATGCACATCTTCAAAAATACACACAACTGTAAAGTTTCCAAAAGACAAAAAAATACGCTACAGTGGAGGAATCCTGCGAGATGAGATACACATTTACCGGCTTACCCCAATACTACATCTACATCGGGACACATACGAGTCAAGGTAAAACCATAAAAGTTGGGAGAAGAACGCAAGGCTTTGTGTATTGCTGCAATAAAACGTGAATTCTTACTGTCCCCAACCCGTTTGACCACAGAACAGCCTCCTAATATACTTTTTAAGTCAACAACAAAACAAAAAATGCCATGGAATCAACAAACTCCTTTTTAATAATTGATTTTTTCCCCCCCTCCTACTAATTTGACTGAACAAAACTGTATAATTTACCAAATGATAGGGCCAACCACCAAATGAACCATCTCATTTACTAGCAGAGTCCCTGCGATACTTGACTTAGCTCTAAGCACCTGCCCGAAAAATACAGAAGCTCCAACCTATAATAGCAAATAACAGCCTGATCACTTCCCATCTCCTTTCTATGTATCTATATGTATGTATGCGCGTATAAAATTAGTTCATAAAATCCTCTCGTCAAGGAATCATCGAGCATCCGAACTCTTTATTACCCATTATCATATGTTTCCCTTCCATAATAATAGAATACGATAAAAAAAACTGATTGGCATGCTTGTTTACTCTGGCTTGTAGGGATGGGAGTAGTAAAAACATCTTCTGTATATCTTTATTCCCTCCCTCAACCAACATATGCTCCGCATCTCCTCCAACAATTCAAAGTATAATCATTGGTTCTGAAGCAATGATAAACTCGAGCACAACACTTGCGTACACAAGTACAGTAGCTAAAATTTATAGCAGCATTTATCCCAGCTAGTAAGATTTATATAGAAAAACAGGGTTTAATTACTAATTACTTCTTACGCTTCCAAGACAGCCACGCATTCTCAACAAATGCTTGAATTAATATGCAAAACATTCATTCGATGGAATGCTGCTCCCACAACAACCACAATTATTTAAATTTAGCCTCCAGTTAAGACATGTCTTGTTAGATTTAGTCACGAATGCATGTCATGATAATAATTATTTCCATCATGGAGTTAACTTAGACAAATATGCCTTAGTCCAAACAATAATAATAATAATTATTATTATTCCTACAGATTTTTGTAGAAAAATCACAAGGTTATAGTAGATCCCTAAACAAAAACAAACCCTCGACTCTCATGCATGGCCTAATCGAAGAAGGGTAATCGAAGTGGAATCACGAGTCCTCCATCAGTGGCATGACACTGGGGACACACTCCAATTGGTATCCTCGACAAATTGTAGTCCTCATCGGCACCCCAAAAATTAATCCCTTGGATCTACTCCGACTATTCCCAAATGTATTTCAGAGCTACAGGGTCATCACATTTATGTGAAACTTAAAACCATTGAATTCCCTGATTAATCCCAGCTCACTTAGTCCCACGGATTTTTTAAAAATATATCTCGGAAACAATTATTAATAGTTCTTTCTTTTAAATGACAAATAAATAATAAAGTTTGTATTTAACACCATTAGTACTACCTATAGTAAATCCACACTCTGGGATACTAATAAAAGCACTAATGGGTCAACTTATGCCCTTTTACCTACGGATTCTGACAATCATAAAATAACAATTAGCCGAGAAGTTTAAAAAAGTTCTTGAAGTTGCTGTAATTATTACTATTGCTGAGCAGGCAATAGCATTGGAATGATATGTACTGCCTTTAGTAAATGACACGGCAACAGAGATGCATATGTATGCAGTCATTCCTGAGTAACTTCACGTAATACGCAGTGAAATGTGAAACTGATATTACCAGGATCCACAAGGGTTCCTAATTTAAATGCACTCCTGCAAAATGTGAAGGTGAGCTATCAAAGATAATCATGGTTGAGCGGAAGCCTGGAACAATGTCAGTTGAAAAACACCAAAAATGTTCATTGCAGTCAAGGAAAGGAGTATGAGCTGATTACTGAGCGCATATAAAGTTGATTTTTAACAATTTGGACTAGCTAGGAACGTGAGTGAGTGAACACGTCATTATATCTGATTTGAGCGTATCTTCTCTTCTCTGACCATCTTGAAATCCCACGAAAGATAGAATCATACATAAATCCAGGAATGAATACTATAGAAAAAAATCCGGTACGATGAAATGCACAACTATTGAAGCAATGTGCACACAACCTACAATTATATGACCTATAATATAATATGTATATATTGTAAGCTCCTTCTGAACTCGACTTCAGATACTAGAAGACTCTCAAACTGATGTCACAGGAGATTTAACCGAACCCATGTTCAAAGGTTAGCCAAACGTGAACACTGACTAAGGAATCAAGGCCCTTCCAGCCTGCAATCCTCTTCAAGTTTTTACCCTTCTCTGAAGAACTGTCAACATGGATGCGTACCTGTGCTCGTTAACGGAACCTGGGTGGACATATCTACCGATCCTGATCTGGCTCGAAACGTAACAAAAATTTAAGACACACTTTCCTCGTATTTCTCTCCAATGTATTGTATAACCAGAGTTTTTTCCCCCCCAACCAAAAAATTTACTATGACTACTAACTAGCTCCTTTCCTTCCCTCACAAGGACTCATGTATCGACTACACCTATGGATGTATGTAGTACTCATGTCCATCCGTTCGTAAAATAGGTTACGTCAGACTCTCAATGAGCTAAACATAGTGATAGTGAGGTGGTAAAAGATGACGAGAAGAAGAAAAAAAAAATTAAAGTATTGTTATTTCCTTCACTCACTGTTCAAGTAAGCTGCTTTACGTACAAAAAAACATCAGTCAACCAGCTCAAACTACTTTACTAAGGTCTCAACTCTCAACTATTGATGTTTTCTATGCTTCCAGATAAGAAGAAAATACTTGGTGAGTTGGTCCAGAACCAGAATACAAGCATCACTACAAGGGTGTAGTGCGTCAGCATACTTTGAAAATGCGACAATTGGAAAAGAACTGTCTCTAGACATACAAAACTGGACCTTTGGGTACTTTTATCCTTCTGATTTGTTTTTTCCCCCAAATATATTCATTTCACTACCACGGGTTGTATAGTACTCATGTTATGTGTTGTTCCAGAGTAGTAGCAAAAAAAAGTCTCACCTGGTTTGCGGTATCCCATACTTGATCCCAACACCTACACGGGGAAGTGCTTTGATTACTTTCTTCACTGTAGCTTGATCCGGAAAAGCAAACATGACCGAAGCTGCAAATACATACATCAAATTATTTGAATCCCATTTTTTAACAAATCAATTAATTGACCCAGCAGAGGGTAGAAGCAAATTTGATTACAGCAAACTTGATACAAAAAACATCACTTGCATTTTTGGACTTCATATGTATACATCATAACTCCACAATACGTGGACGTTTTTACTGTGTCAAAATTGTAAAACAAAGATGATTTGCACATACATGAGAAGCAGTATCTCAAAACCAGGCTCAGCAGTTACAGACAATGAGAGCATAATATTAGCATATACAGCAGCAAACGAAAAGCTCTGAAATCATGGAAGGTAAAGCGCACGGTGACTCAAAGATCTCACTGAAAAAGTACAATAGATGTGGACCCGAAGGCACTTTATAAATGGGATTATGAGGATCATGCAGGGAAGTTGATTGTTAAAATGTTCCATATATATGAGAAACTATCAGATGATGCGATTCATTTCTGGTGAGCATTTCTTGATTAATCACACAAAATGCATGGTGAGGAGCGTTCACATTCAGCAAGGTGAAAAGATTTAGGTTCCTTGCAGTTGTTGCATTTTGAGGGGGGAAAGACCAGATGATGAATGAGAGTCTGTGAGATAATCATCACATGTGCTACGTTCAATTTATACTCTTTCGTCATTCACTCCGAAACTTGCTACAGTTCAGGTGAGTGGATGAAGCGGGGCATATAAAAGATCTAAAGCGGTAAGGGAGGAACTTCATGCCCACAGATTTTCAGACTACAGAGACTTAGAACTGGTTCCCTCATTAGTTCCAACCAACGTATTCCTTCCTATGGGTAAGCGTGAGGGCGAATGAATTTCCCTGCCTCTCAGAATAAATAAAAAAAAAAGATGGACTGTAAACAAACAAGGCGTTCTTCAACATCAAACTCTCACCAACTCTTCAGATACAGTTTATTAAATCATGTCTTCAACCCCGATTCAAATAGTACACAAATCAGATGACTCTCCGTCACTCATTACAGATCTCAAATGGTACCGACGACGGATGGAATCCGCGAATGCACTTCCCTGCCCATTATGATCGACACCGTCTCCTCAAATGTGTACACGCACAATCAATGATACTTTTTCCTTTAATTTGAGTCCATAATAATTCATGGAAGGAAATGCCTTTTAGTTCAAGAGGTGGGACTAGACTCTGAATGGCTGGAGGGAGGAAAATTATAAAATGCAAGAATTCGATTTCTATGACGTTTTTAATAGGGAAAAAGCCCGTCCGTGTCCCATAGGCAACCAACCCGCTCTTAATTGCATCTAATTGCTGAAAGAAAGTGAAGAGCATTCCATCCCTCTCCCAGATCCTTCATCAAGATGACCGGAGCCGGCTCTTTGATCCGTTACGTATCAAACGCCTTAATAATATACTCTACGCCTTTTATTCGCCACCTCTTGTCAATTCATGATTGTGTTCGGTAGAGCTCCACTGACGAACCTGAGTTCAAGTTTCACATTGCTTTTACACAACAAAACAAATATATCAACGAATTGGTCTAGTCCTCAACTCATTCTTTCCCCCGTTATCGGCACAACAGAGGAGGGATTTCCATCATGTCACCTCATTTACTAATCACGGAGCACACGAATTTATAATTATGCGGCGAGGGCACAAAACCTTTATTAGGGTAGAAAAAAAAAACCTACACACAAACATCATAACTCTATTTATACACTAATGTAGGTACATACTCTATCAACTATTACCCTAGGTTTTTTTTATGATGAGTCACGTGTAACATATGTGTATGCACCTACAATGATTTTCAAAGTTCCTCTTGTCAATACGTACTCCGTCTGGGTACACGGTATACTTACTGTTTCCTTCAAGTAATTATATACATACGTAATTATTATTACATATGCAATGTCTCTGAGTAACAAACTAATTTACAATTTGCTCACGCGCTGGGAGACATAAAGGGAATAGAAATCTTCATATTGTTACAAAAATAAATCAAGTGGAACTGATTCTCAAACCTACCGAATGCACGCCTCAAAGTACGTTTACCCTAAGTCAATAACTAAAATAAATGATAAGGTTAAATGTCTAAATGTTTACCCAAGGACGACATTAAGTTCCAGCCCTCATATTTATTTCAAGGCATATGTGAGTGTCTGTATCTACTTCCGAGGAAGGGTCGTCGAACGTCTTGAGTAAACCAATTTAAGCAAGACACCAGACCTTCCACATTTAGTCAACCCTAGACCTTCTTACACATATCATCCACTCCACTCAGGTAGAGATTAGTACAGTAATGTGAAAAAATGAAGTAAACTATGATTCTGGGCATATGTATGTATGTAGTACGTCCAGGCCCGTCTTTTTAGGAGGGCCCTATTCCCGAACGAGGGTTATTTTTACCTACTTACCAGGAATATACTTATACTACGTGGATATGCATATATGTTGCTCTAGTGATAGTGAGATAGTACCATACATAAAATATAAGTGCTAACCAAATGGCACGATGCATTCACTGGGTCCAAGCTCCTACTAAATACATATATTATGTAAGTACCTACCTGTAAGTATGCATAACCGTAGTTACATGTATGCTTCATGCAGGAAGAACTGTTTTAAGCCACAAAATTGAAAACGAAAGCAAATGGAAAGGGAGAGAGAGAGAGAGAGAGAGAGAGGCTGTTCGTATAGTTGAAGGGAAAAGGTTCGGGATGACATAACAAGCACGGTTTACGAGCCCACTGTTCAGGTTAAGTGCAGGCATTTGTCAAAGCCCTGAACATCTAAATTGCTCACTATTTTCCTCAGCTTAATAATAAGTACGGCTCGCATTCATTCTCTAGCTTAGCTTTCCCACTAACATTTTTACGGATACTTCAAGTGGCAAATCTATCCTGCTAAGATACGCCTTGATGTAGCCTCTTGTACGCTCTGCCCACCCACTTAGGGTGCTATCTTGTAACTTACCATGCATGGATATCTGAGCAAAATATTAATTTCTTGACTAATTTATGTGCAATAATATTACATACTTTAGACTTTCAGAGAGACTACCATATGTCATCGAAGGGCGGATGTTCAGTTAATTTTTACTTATGGCTAGATAAGATAATAAAATAATTAATTCCTGTTAGCTCACAATTAAATATAAGTATCTATTCACTTGGGAAAGTTCCTTCTCTAAAGAGACACATGTAACATATATAAATAAGAGCTGTAGTCAAATAAAATTCCGATACTTTCTTCACAAAAACAAATTCCCTCGAACAATTTCAAAACATATGGTTTTTGAAAGTAGCCTTTTGAAAAGTATGTTAGTAAAACAGAAATAGAGAGAATAAAAAAACATTGAACTGGAGTCAAGCAGGAAGGATACAAAATCTATGTGTGGAGGATAAGCGTCGAAACATTAAAGCAAAGAGTACGAATGGTATTTATTGTAGCTTCTTAAATGTATGTAACTTGCTGAACTTATTACGAGCATTTGAAGAAACATAAAAATTAATGACAGAAAAGACACAAAACTTCAGGTAAGGAAATAGACAGAGAAATAATATTTGAAAAAAAAACACATCCAGACAATAGCCAAGAAACCTGAAGTGCAACTGGACCAGTCACGTAGAGTCCACATTAAAAGCAAATGAGAACAATAATTTTACACTACTCCACTAAACTTACCCCAGACTAGAAAATATTTGTGAGTAAAATAATATTCAACTTACTGCGACTCGCAAGAAATATTTCAATCGCCACATTCTGTAGCAGGTAGTGTCTTGAAAATATGGCCCGAATTTCGCTGAAGTACCACTTCCCGTGCAAATGATCGCAATATTTCAAAACCTGTGACGTAAAAACAGCATTATTACCATCAAAAAAGGGAGATATATAGACTTCAACCATGCCACCATACGCAGAAACCTGGTCAAAATATTCAGGTCTACTTTACTCTAGTCTCTGTCTACCATTCGAAAACTTTAGTGCATTTGCTGCTTCATAAAATTATAAGAAATTCCGAGGACCACGACAGCACGATCATTACAGTGTTCCAAACCGACTATGAAATTATTTTACTCGCATTCCTTTCCCTTCCAACAACTTCCAAGTATGCCTTGTGCCGTGCCACAGAAAGAAAAAAATATAGAGATACATAATATGTATGCTTCACCACGGCCCTCACGGAAAAATCCTCAGAGATCCCTATCTCCTCCTGCAATTCAGCGAACAAGCTTGACTGCACTCTGCATGCCGTTTATTTTTTCTTGACTCCTATTATTTTATTGCTAGACTTGGCTATTACTTATCAAACTTTCCGTGTAAATATACGTGACGCTTTCAGTTCCTTCAAGGCCCCTTTTCTAAAACTTACATCATTTCCCCCTAACACATCTCAACAGTAGCCATTTATATTCCTTTTCCAGTCATCAAAGAATTATCGCTCCTGATGATTACTAATTGTGCAAGTAGTTACAACTAGAGAACATGGGAACCTGCACCTGTGGACCTCTCCACAATAATTTTACATATTTAAATACACAAAGTCATCCCACCTTCTTCCCTCGGAGCCACAATATGCTACCACATGCTTTACATACAACAATCCCGTACGTACATAAAATACAACGTCTAAATTACAAAGTAAAGGGCAAGAGATGCACTATGACACATGTACCAATGCACCTCCAAGAAGGTTGTAGTAAACCCAACAAACATTTGTTTCAAGGGAAAAAATAGTGGTTACATTTTCTTTTACATTTTCTACACATAATTAGAGGTCCTATTTTCAAGCTAGAGAAATTAGAAAGCTTTAGAAGCTAGATCCTAGCTTGTAGCTTATAGGGCCAAGAGTCCCAGTAGTGCGGAAGTAAAAATAGAGTAATTGGAAACCTGGTGGAAAATAATAGCAAGTTCATGGTAACAGGAGCTGCTCCAGACTTCTGGGAGATCCAGAGTTACAAATACTGGCAAAAAGTAGGAATTATATGGCCCTCCTTGAACCACTTGAAAATGCACTATTGTGTTAAAAATATATACATCTCTGTTTCAACTCTGACAGGAGCGTATTTTATGTCAATATATATGTATCGATATAGCTGAGATACAACATGGGAGCATGAAAATGTTCAGCAAGGCCAGGGTTTTTGAGAGATAGATACTAAATAGGAAATTCGATGGATCTGAGTTGGTGTATAGAATTCGATTTTGAGGATGCTTTTTGGGGTATAAGAGGAGTGTTCGAGTGTTTGTTAGACAGAGTCCAAAACAATACGATCTGATTTATTCTCTGGCTCTCTCCGAGTTGACATTCATGGTACATATGAAGGGTAGACATGGACTGGCTGGGAGTCTACCAAGCTTGACTGGTTCGAGTACGTGTGTGTAATGCCATAGGGTCAAAATCAGATTACTAGATCCATTAGTGAAGCAGAGCAATTCAACACCATCCATATCTCTCGCACCCATGGAAATGCTCGAGCCCAGAGCACCATCATCATCCGATCAAATACTTCGAATCTAACAACATCTACTTTACTTCCCAACCTCCATCACTCAAGTAAGTAGTATAAATCACTGGAAAAAGTTTTGCAATAAAATTAAATGAAGTCTTTAGCACTCCAATACCCTTCTACTTTCTACCTATGTACGTACATATCTGCTGAACATATTTCACAAGTAAAAAACTGAACACATACATCATTAGGCTCTTAAATTACGCACACTATTACTTCCCTTCACATCCTAATTGCCCTACTCTGATTTCAGGATTTTTTTTATAGATAATCCAATTTTTAACAATACTTCTTCTACAGACCCTTTACTTTCACTATAATCAAGCACCCATCTATAATGAAGTTATCAACAGTTTAATTTATAATCTCATATGTAATAACGCTACATAGCTAAATCACATTGTTCCTCCCTCAACCTACATAAAATATTAATTCAAACACCGTTTCCTGTTTTCAGATGATGTACATATGTATCTACATATGTTCAAAATCCATATGTATATCTATACTTAAAATGATAACGTCTATGCACCAACTAAGTATCTATACTTGCCTGCACCGATATGTTTCTATTGTTTTTATTTTCCCTAGCACACGTTCAAGCCTCCCATTATCAGGCGAGTGAAGAGAAGGCCCAGAAATCAATAGAATCCTATCGGGTCCATCATACCAACACATTTATCACCAACGAGACATTAGATACTTTCCGTTCCGTGGTTCACATCCATTAGTTTGAATGAACACGTAACAGCTTGAACTTGAAGGTACAGGCAAGAATCACCTCTCAGATGAATTCTCGTTATTCCTTACCAATGAATAAGTGAGGTGAATCAATAGTACATAAGCCTTCTAAACTCACAGACACATACGAGATTCTCAATCAACTTCCTAGACTTAAATATTTGAAGCATCCAATGTAACAACATACATACATACATACATACATGTAAATGTGACACACTTGGCCTTCCCGTAAAAATACAACCCCAGTACAGTATATATTCATAAATATACTGATCTGAAGAAATAGGCACAATCGACATGGCATGCAGCGTGTAAAATAGTATGGAAATCTAAGGAAACTATACAAATTTATCTTCATAATAAGACAGACAAGCCGTAGCCAAGTTCAATTTTGCAAAACACAATCACGATAAATTCATGACTAATGCTCACGAGTTTATCCAAACTAAACAACTTAATTTAATTTTTTCCCTTTTATCAGCACATATACATATATGTATGTAGCTACTCACTCACGGAAACATTGTTCACTCCATGCTGCAATCACTCTAAGGAGATAAAATGAACAATCTTAATGACATGAGTGCGCACACGTACATTCAAGAAGCTCCTGAGACTCTGGGAGCATCATGTCGACATTGAAAGAGACAATTTTGAAAAAAAAGAAGCTGAAATCCATAAGAATATGTCTTATTTCTTGGAAGAGTTTCAAAAAGAGGTTTCTTCATATCAACTTTATACCTACAGATATGGTAGGATACAATTTGTAGCTTTCGTGACGAGGGTCTAGTGTGTGAGGAAGGGGGAAAGAGGCCCACCATATTATGGTAGCCAAATAGTAGAAGTTGATGCCAATAGCTTAGAAAAGTTTTAGCCGGATGAAGGAGGGTTGGGAGTCCTGCGATGTCTATCGATGGAGAATGGGCTGGAGATTAAAGTGAATTTATTATCAGAGATGTGAGCATCACTTCCGACTCACTGACTTCATGATCACAGACAGCAAGCACTATACTCCGGCGAGTACACTGCTGCACTCGGAGCAAGAGAAAGGGATCCCCTAGGACGCGACACTGTCTCGATCCCCAGAGAAATCACAAGTTGATCAGGAAAAGAGAAAAGTGTAGCTCTTCATCAACTACAATCAATCCCATCCAATTGACTAATTCACTACACCCACACCGAGCATAAAACAACAAGAGTTCTCTGTGTAATCAGGGATCTCAGTCCAAAACAACTTCCTTCAAATAAGACTCTTCCAATCATATATAATTGGAATTTACAAGCAAATTTAAATATCAGACTGGTTAAACTTCCATTAACTCCCAAACATTTTTTTTTATTAAAATTTTATTAGCAAGAGCAAGTCATTTTATGCATTCTCACAAATAAGATTACATCCTCAAGTATCCTCCACTGACAATGAGATCACAAGTAAGTAACACACTCCCATTACCTCTCCTACAACACCACGTCCAAATCTGATGGTAATTGCATCCGTACATGACGGATTTATGAATACAACACATTATTACATTATAGGCGCTTGTAAAAACCTATGAGGAAATAGAATGAGCGACAAGAGATGAAATCATAAAAAGATCCCGAGTGGGACAAAATTGTTGTAATGAATTCGAAATTATGGTGACCAGACGAGGTTCTGATTTTCAACTTGACTGCCTCCAATGACTCTGTCTCTCCCGTCCGTGAAGATTGAACCGGGAGGGGTGCACGAGACCTTATTATTCTCTGACAAGGGATTCACAACGGGGCCTAAGTAGAAATATCCCTGAGCGAGTCTCTACCGCATCCATCCCTCCCTAACATACATATGTAACTACCCATTAGTACTTATGGAATCCGAAATTGAGGAGCTTTCCCAAATACAAAACTCCGTCCTGGTCCGTTCCCTGACTCTTCCTCTTCTCCTGTATAGTCAAGACATGAGCCCTCCAATTACCCATCAGCTACATAACACACTCAAGGAAACTCCAAAACTTAATTCCAATGCAAAAGCATAAAAGCGCAATCGGAGTAATCTTCTTTAAAATGTAATTACATGTTTCCACATATGTAAGCACACTCCAGTCCAAGTACATACAACTATTGTGAACATCCACTGAAATGGAAAACGATCAGATTCATATTACTCTCAGAGTATA
Source organism: Allacma fusca (assembly GCA_947179485.1). Taxonomy (NCBI): domain Eukaryota; kingdom Metazoa; phylum Arthropoda; class Collembola; order Symphypleona; family Sminthuridae; genus Allacma; species Allacma fusca. The sequence continues at coordinate 45,578,937 of OX359249.1, read as the reverse complement.
CATACAATAACATGGAAAAGGCAAAATCCACTACCACACCACCAGTCAATGAATCATAAAGAGAGGAAAAGTTCAACTCCCGTAGAAATACATACATACATACTTCACTTGTAGCTCCAGCTACCTAATACCAGGGAGTAGAGTTGGCAATGTGCTGGAAGCTTGGAGCCAGCCGAGTGAAATAAATAAGACGAGCGAGAAAACAAGAGTTTACCCACATCAAAGGGGGAAATCAGATGAGGAAGAGATGTGCAACATTGGTAATTAGATTAAACAACAAGTCATCAAATTATACAGGTCCAAAAACCCTCGCTATGTATCCTAATGTAATCATTACACAAAAGAACACTTCTACTCTCCTACTTCCCATTTCCACATAAATATGTATACTTGAGAGTATAAACATCCCAGATTTAGTTCCAAGCAGCATCTGACGACTCTAGTTCTTCTCACACATTAGAGTAAAACCAAATCAGATTAGTTTGTCAAGCCCGAGAGTACCATTACAATCTCATGTAACGAATTATTTTGGCATCTTTCAAGGTCTGACCATATTTCTTACACCGGATTATAAATCCCAGTAAAAGTTGTAAATCAATTTCGGAAGTCAAATCTAATTCCATGGGAAGATGTGGTAGACTTGAACTTGTTTACTCAAACTCAGACAATAGTTTTTGGAATTAAGAGAAAAACGGGAAAACATTTTTGATGGTCAAGATGAAAGGAGGCCGGCTGAGTGTGGTGGAAAGTGCCGACTGGAAGTGCTCCCTCATGTAAAGTTGAGAGCTGAACCAGATATTCGTGTAATCGTGGCCTATCTGTATAACTGTTTCCCATCAACAAATGATGAGCATCTCGACAATGCCTCACTTCAGTCCTAAATTATTATGTATACAGGAATAACACGCCCGTAATTTGTTCCAATGCAAGGGAATCTGCTCCCAGCAGCCACGCCAAGTACGCAGATGAGTCTGGGGAGAATATGAGTTTAAACTATCTATATGAGGATGAGTTGTCGACAATAACCATAACATAAGAGTGCACACATTCCACTTCATTAGACTCATTTCTACTTGAATTGTTTCAGGCCCGCAATACCCATACAACAGTCAATATTTAGGAAACTACAATCTACAAGCATACTGTATATGCACATAATTACATCTTCCCCTAACTCCTCCAACTTTTACACAGCAGAGAGATGTATATGTTCTCCTAACTTCAGACCAAGCTGTTTACCTTTCCAGAAATATTTTATCGTTACGTCAAGCAGTATGGAACCTAGGCGCACTCGTATAGATATGTATATACCCTTGGAGTAGTCGAGAAAAATTCGAAACCGCCGAAATCAAAAGAAACGAGGACGCGACGAGCACACAGAAGCCAAACCAACCACTGGGCACCGAAGGGTGGGCGACTGGAACCTCTTCCAGAAATCCTGAGGAGATTCTCCGAAATAAATACTTCAGACAAAGTAATACATACATAGAAATCAGTCATAAATCCATGAAATCCAGCCATACATGTAGATATTTTTTTCTACACGTCCAAACTCAATCATTACCAATGCAAAGGACCAATAGTCCTTAATACTGCGCTCCCAACAGAACTCCGTATGCTAATAAATCATATCGCTATAATTTCAAACATTATCTCCTTGTGCTTCATCTTCTTCCAGGGAACTCTCAAAATGGAATACGTGGAATTTACATTCTTGAAATCGTTGATGTAACTATTGATAAGAAACCTAATGCGGTAGGATTATTCAGCAAGATTAATGTTCACTTATTAATCAAATGCAAATTCAAATTTTTCATTACTTGTGAGTTTTTGAACATGACTTTCTATCTCAGACTTTCATCTACAGATCTCATGCTAAACAACTTTAACGACTGTCGCATTGACTACATCGTTCAGAAAAATTGGGTATAAAGTTATCATGATTACACATAAGTATGTATCTATGTGTAATTACATGATTACACAATCATCAACTTATGACTTTCTCAGGAAATATTTCAGATCCTGCCCCTATCCATTTAACCGGTTATAGATGGCAATAATAATCACCGCTACTATATTCAGTTCAGTTATGTATATGTCAACACCACACTTCCGACACCATTGACTACGGTTGCTAAGATTATTGAAGGGAGTGAGCTCCACATTAATACTTGTACCATCAATTATTCTTGATACGATACAGGTGATAACATCTAGAAGTGCATGTAGCATTGTGTCTATCTATTTGCTTAGCAATCCAGAAATGTAAGCAATGTTACAACATGCGGCTTTCACATTGATCAATACAAAAAGCACCCAATTGAAATGCCACCAGACCCTTGCTGTCTAATAATTGGCAAGAAATAAACATAGAGACCATGTTGATTTCGTACAACATATACTATGTGATGTCCCTGATTACAAACTGAGAGAGAGAGAGAGAGAGAGAGAGGGCTGACAACTAGAAGCAGCTCCAGAGAGAAGAAACGGTGAAAAACTTAAAAGATAAAGGAAGCACTGGGATAATGGAACGGATGGGAACCTCAAGATGCTGGGAATATGTAGCTCGGATGCATCTTGCCCAGTGAACACGAAACGAGGCGGCTCCATAAATTTTGACAAGACAGACAGAATGAGTCACGGAATAAGAAGGAGAAGGCCAAGGGACACGAACGTCAAAGTAAGAGGAAGAAAATGTAATAGAAAGAGAGAGAGAGAGAGAGGACACTGGAGGTTCTCCGAAAATTCCATTGATAAGATCAGTCGTCCGGCCCTACCTCACCCAATCCCTTTCAAAATAAGAATAATAAGCAGCTGATGAAACCGATACTCGCTGTGGCTCCTCAACATTTTACATACACCTACATTTTATTAGACAGAAGAATAAGGAGACCCATCGCTCCATGTCATCCACCACACAATTATCATCTACTATTTCCCTCCATGAAGGAGAAGAAACCAACTTCTTCCTTTCATTATTAGTTGAACTCGTACATAGGACAATTACGATTAGATGGATATCACACATGAGGCATAAATATCAGTTTATCTTCCCAGAATTTCCAGTTAAATATGTGCATACAGGGTTAATTTCAGTAGTATCACTATATACACATTGACTCATGCAAGGAGACAATCCCAGCCTTGTGTACCTCTTAAGTGTATCTACGTATGTATATTTTCATTCAACCCAACGATTTCCTGGGACTCGAGAAAGTTAGCATCTATCTCTACCTGTAGAACATGCACATGAAGAATTTGAAACTTCCTTAAAAGTAGCCTCAACTACAGTCGTTGGGAAATGCATCGTAAAAGGAACCCTTTGAATCCCTCCAACCTGCCAAGAGCCAGTCACCAACAACAATGCTCTTTGCATATATTTTCGTATTACCTGAACCTAAGCATATTAAGTACTTCACCTCACTACTTTGAGTAATTACCTGGGGAGCCACCCAGCTACTGGACACTGGTCCTAGTCATTTACCATTGTTAACTTTTTACACATTCATGGACTCATGGTGAACGAGTGAAATAGTAATCACTCTCACGTATTGTGCTAACAAAGCCCATGCAATATGAGTTAAGTGCATTCATTTTTTATCACCCACTAAGTCCTCTTGTTCTCCTGTCAACAAAACCCGAACACTGAATTCATATCCATGTCCTACACATATACCTCCATCATTATACATACTATAACGTAACTATATGCATGCCTCATCCGTCAGGTTGATTTTTCTCTGGCAGCAGTGGTGGTCAACATCCTTAGATGTAACTTATTGCTCCGCTCTACATTAGTACTCGTTTCAGTTTCAAACCTTGAGAGGATCTTCCCTCATAATAATGCATGCACATGCACTGTACCTATGTATCGCCTACCTTCAGTACGTTTCATGTTCTCTCACAATTATCCTCACACCACTTTACCTCTGACTGTTCGGTTGGATGGACAACCCGCATGAAAATGATAACCTAAGTTGTGTAATATTTCCACGATACAGATATATTTCAAATCAAATATAAAAACCTAAGAGGAAAAGAGTGAACAAGTCTTCACAAATAAATTAAATACAGAGTTCTACAAATCTATCTATAGTGATCTTAGTATCCTTCAAAAATGCTCAGTATTTCCTGTTGACGTACTTCTGTGAGCTTACTTTAATCAATAATAACTCTATTTATTATTTATTTTACAAACATTTGTAACTATTTTCCAAATATAACAACTCGCAAGGCTGCTTTTAAGGCACTGCGCACATATCTGTCTGCGGTATATTTGAGGCACGCTGATAATAACAGAACCAGAGCATTCCCACCCCACCCCGAGAATCAATATCCTACAATCAAATTACACAGAAGCAGATAATGATACTACAGCCACTCCAAATATTTGAGGTTGTGGAAAAAAATCCAAAATTTCAATTAATTTAAATAATTCTTGGTATGGAAGGAATCTCAATAAAATTCTAGGCACTTCTCTAGAGACACAGTACTGAATTGTCTAACCAATTCTAGACAAAACCATACAATCAGATTTTATTTCCAGTAGATACATGCTAGGTCGGTATGAGGGTGGAAGGGTAATAATTTTATTTTGCCATGCTGTGCATATACATATGTATATGGGTGAGCAAACACAATGCTATAGGAGACAAGATAGACTGGAAGGAGAATGCACTGGGTGGAATCCAGCCTGACGCCAACTGTTCTATAATATGCCAGAATGACATAAACCAGTGCCGCACGCTTCTACTTTCCCGACACCAAGGTATTTAGAGGATGTACTTATATGTATGTACGCCCTGCGGAATGTGACCAGTGACTACAACATGTACATTGTTACACCACACTAGCTTCCCACCATTACTCCCAATAGTTCGGCTATGGCAAGTTAACCCTCTTTGGTTATAGAATCCTCAGCTACACGAGTCATTAGCAATGCGCACAACTCTAGTGTGAAGAGTCCATACAGACTCATTTCATGGGCCAGCATGGAACTTTACATAACAGACTTGCTCAATGGTATAGAAGAGGAGTAATCAAGTACTAACTACCCTACATACATATGTATGTAGATATGTAATAATGATAATTATACACATACATTTACACAAGGAATAGTAGAGGACCTGACTACAAAAATAATTGAGTTCTCCCAACAACTCCGCTGTGCTGTAAAGTATGGGCGAATGTAAATCCAAGCAAGGCTTAACTAGAAGATCAGTGCTGACAAAAAGAGTAAATAATATATTACAGGGAAAAGAAACGCTGTACAGGACCACGGCCGAAGTCATTCCATTCCCTATATACTTTCTCCGAAGGCATTTGTCTTGGTAACTCCATGAGCCCCATTAGTACCTAAGACATGGCAACTGAAGAGATATCCCTGTAATTCTTCTCCTACTATCTGTATATTCTCCCTTCATTAGAAACCTATTTCTGCACCAAATTTTTGCATCTGGGTGGTACTTCACTCTATCTTTTGAGCAGGAGGGAAAAAAAACCAAGTTACACAATACAAATGAACAAATTATGTTCAAGTCTTTTCATGCCGGAGGAAAGACAACAACAATTTGTGACTGCAGTTCCTTTAACAAGCCAGCTCAATCCACTAATCTCAATAGAAGCCTGTTATTTACGCAACATGTCCGCTACTGTAAATGCAAAGTATTACTTGTCTTTATTAAATCCTTTTTTCCCAGTCCCCCGTCTCCACACATGCACAAATACATGTTTGGGTTAATTTAGCTACCTCATCCTATCTAATCTGAGCCTTGTTACTAGTTCATTAAAAAAAACTGGAAACCTGGGTGAAGATGGCAAGTAAATTTTAAATGACTAAATTAAAATCTCTATTGATTTAAAGCCTGAACTTCTCACAATAGATACAAATATACTAAGTAGCTTTCGCTCCGTCAATGGAGTTAGGTCATTTAGGAAACTGATACATGGTGGAGATAACATCCCAGAGCAACCTGGTTCAGCGACATCCGTCTCCATCCTCCCAGTACACAAAGCCTGACGTATCTGTATATTTTTATTACCACCACTCACTCTACACTTTTATGTGTATCTAGCCCGAAGAACACGCGTATGCTCTTTTCTTCCCAGTATGTATTTCAACGGGTAGGAGATCGGACGGAGGGTTGGAGGAATATTAGATTACATTGCAATCGATAGATTTCCAAGCGGGCCCTTTTGATAACTTCACACTTCTTTTGTCCATCAACTTTTCGTAATCCAACACCTTCCTCCAGAGTTCTCAAATAAATACACTTATGAATTCACTTCCACTGTGTTCCAAATAACAATAGTCAACCCATGTATTTTAAACAAAAAATCCCTCCCTCACCTACACCTTCAAAATAAGTGTCACTTCGGGCCGTAACTGAATCACTGGAGTTCATAGTCTTCCGGCCTATTTACAACTTGTAGGACAATGCACAAAAACCGATGTATATATTGTTCCTTAAACACGGTGTGATTACTTCCAAACCAGATTCCTCTACTACACCCCTTGTGATAAAATATAAATTTTAGTATTCGTAAATGGTATCATTACATGTAAAAAGTAAGATTAAAGACCGCAAGTGGCCCATGAACAATACATAAAAGCTTTCCTTCCATTCAAGTTATTCTCTTTTGATTTTTCTATCTGCCTACATTTGAGTACTTTGAGATATCCGACATTGGACAAGTGAGTCGAGAATCCTTAACGAATACTGTAATATCTATAGATACTATAATGTCATACGCATACAGCTTAGAGAGTGTACGACAGTACGAACCAAATAGAAAAGAGTGGGAGAAATACAACCCCCATCCCATTGCATACAGCAACGGTACCATACTTGAGTGTCCCGGTGGTTAGATAAGAACAAGTTCCTTCAATGTAATTACATATGTAGAGTTCATAGATTTATTGTCCGAGCAGTGAACCACTCAAGTATAACTTCCACATGAGAGGGACTGCTACTGTGTGTAGATTTATTCCTACCGTATTTGCATAATTCAAAATATTTCGATAAAAGTATATAACCCCCATGGGGCTCTGACATGACATGAGTATCTATCCTTATTGGTTTCTGGACTATAGACGTACTAAAAAAATGTGATTTTATCCGTCCGACTAAAACTCCATTGAAAACTTCCTTATTTTCGTTACTGGACGCAAATGAGATGGGATAAATTGAACCATCATAATTGAATTTTAGGAAGCGGATTTCAATGTTGTAGAAAGTTCAAGTGGGGTAAGGACAAACCCTAGTACTCTCCAAAAGTTAGGATTTATTGGAAGGGGTGAGTCCGTAATTTCAAAGAAGAAAAGTCAGTCATATAAAATCCAATATAATCTGCAACAAGGTAAAGTCCCAGAGACGTGCTCCGTTCAAGGAACAAATTATGGGACACGGGAAAAATCGAAACTTTCGATTATGGGAAAAATCTTGTATATATAATCCTTTTGAGAAATCGCACAAGGAGGGTCGGCAAAAGAGGGTAAAAGAGAGGAAAAATACTAGCCGCCAGAAGAAAGAGCAAAGTTTCCATGGGAACGGAGCGCCGGCGCCACGGATCTTCATATTGAAGATGCTGTCGTGTTGACTTAAGATAGGAGATTTGTCACAGAGTGAGAAGGGAGTGGCTCAGTGTGAATCGACCCGCACACACCACGCAACTCTTCCATTCGCCCTGCCGAGTGGAACAACTACTCCGTCTCAACCATCCTCCATGCTCCAGCCTCTTGTCCAATCCTCTCTCTCTCTCTCTCTCTCTCTCTCTCAGTCAACAGTATCAAGCTCAACTCATCACCAACCATCCTAATCTCCTCGACACCTGAATATTAATTTCATCTGATAATGCAATCGTCAACCGCAAGTCCTGGCAATGTCCTTCTTTGTATACATTTATAAATCCACTGATTATCATTCCATATAATTATACATAGATATATGCTCATTTAAATACATGCATCAAATCCCCACTGAAACACTTTTTCAAAAGAGTATAAGGCAATGTACACTCATACCCTCGTCAAAGATTATCTTCCTCAACAACATTCCCTTTCGTGTTATTAAAATATTTCCCAGCTAGAAAGGAGTCGGCTCATATAGTGACACAGTAGTTCGTAATTTCTTAGCAGTATTTATTATTCCATCTCTTGCAGAACAACAACAACAACTGTACTTTCATTTTTAGGACTTCATTTACAAAAATTAAATTAAACAACCTCACATTTTTATAATAGGCAGGTAGTAAGTAGTATAATGGAATTAATCCCTGGAATCACGGATTTACACAAGAATAATCTCAATCTCATCTAAAGATGAGCACGTTTCAGCCTAGTTGAGGCTCTCCTGACATACGGATGAGTAATTATGTAATTTTAGTAGAAATAATCCATTCCCAATCCCAACAACTCTATCAGTAATGGGAGATGGCTCAGCTCAAAAAGTCCATAAGAATTATTAAAACTGACAACGCTCATAGAATGTCTCTCTTGTAACTTAATAATTCTAACGGGGGGAAAAATGAAACGAGAAATGGATACATAATCACTTGTCTTAAATCACTTGTCTTTCACAAATCAACTGCCTGCAAACAAGTAAATCTACTCCACATGTGTAGGTATAGATACATGCTGTAGTAGGTACATAGTACCCCTTTACTTAATTTTATTCCCGGAAAAAATAAGTTAAGTTTTTGTAGTTGTACGCAGAGCAAGTTTTATAAAATAACAAAAATAGCCTCACACTCACAACTGGATGTTTTTTTGGATCTAAACTGGAATTTATTTTCCCCCTTCACATTTTTTCATACAGTGTTACTGTATGTAAGTCAGTAGCCCGAGATTATTTTTGATCTTTAGCCTAACCACTTGTTTACTTTACAGGAAGGGGGAAAAAAGACTTGGTAGGGGAATAAGGAATTCGCAAAGATCAGACCCTATAGTTAGTTCCTCCACCTAGTAGTAAACCATACCTGTTGGGAATGGGATGAAGCCAAATAATTGTACGTTTCCTTTGAAACTTTAGCTTTTAAAATTAGCTCAAAAATCAGAGGAATTTTCCTCAAGTAGAGTAAAGTCAGAGGATAATTACAAGATAGTTCCAGGACTGAGTCAAATCAGACGGGAAAGAGAAATTCCCAAAAGACTCTATTACAAAGGGTAAAAACAATTTTTTCCCAAAAACTTTCCTCCATTTAAAAAAAAAGGACGGAGAAGGGAAGAATTCCAACACATTAGTTTTTGTTTTTTTCTTTTGGGGGGGGGGGAGGGGGGAGGGAGAAAGAAAAATGAGGTACTTTTCTTTCTTGTTTTCTCAGAGAAAAAAGAATTTATAGCAAGTCAAAAGTCTGGCTGGATTAGGGAGTCAAGAGAGCATTCGAATGTCCGGTGTGTACGTTACACATGCACTGACGTGAGAAAATGCTGAAGAGCGTGTAAACGCACGACTAATTCTGACTTGAGAGAATCCGTTGTCGCGTGCGGTGGGCGTCCGCAAATTCACACGAGGGCGTCCCAAGTTTCTCTGGGAAGGCCGCCCTTCTTCGAGCCCCAGTCAATTCGTGTAGAGAGCTCCACATCCTCCGGTATGTACTGTGGCATAGGACGGGAAAAGGTGAAGTTTTAAGGAAACCTCAAATCTCTCCCCCCCTGCTCAAGAGGAAAACTTGAGCTACACTCGTACCACAACCCTTGTTACCTTCTATCCGTCAGCCGATTACTTTGCCCTGCTCCTTAACACAAACTTTGGAGTAGCTATAATTAGCAAAACAGACACTATTGATTAAAAACAAGTTTCGACTCCAATCTTCTCCACAGTTAGAGCTCACACCTCGTCTCCTCAAAAGCATCATTCTGCCATCCGACCGTCATATATAAGTATATCTGTCTGTCTATCTATATCTATATGTAGGGGACACTGTAAGACTAATCGTTACGACCTCACGTCAATTGTGCTATGCCAGTCAATACTCACAGTCCCAACTGGAATTCTGTTGTTGTTGAAACGTCGTCAGATTTGACACATCAAATAAGTCCTATACAATCCAACATGTTTACATTTACTTGAGCTACGTTATTTATTTGAAGGAAAAAAAAAAGTCTCGGAGGAAATTGTGAAAAATCCTGGATATATAATTACTCCCAATATATCCATAATAATTGAAGGAGCTATAGATACGGATAAATAGTTTCAACGACAGTGAAAAACCCTCACCTTTGAAAAAGTGTCACAAATATATAGATCTGAAATAGAATCTTTTAGTCAAAATGCTCGTACCACAGGATATGATGGCAGCTCAGTCGAAAATGCTCTACCAATTAAACAAGTATTATGGAGAGAGAGTGCAGACAAGGAAAGGTGGGATTGCCAAAACGATTCGGGAAGTTTGTAAAGTGGTGCAAGATGTATTGAAGGAAGTGGAAGTTCAGGAGCCACGATTTATTTCCTCCCTCACAGAATGTAATGCCCGGTATGAGGGTTTGGAAGTTATCTCACCCACGGAATTTGAAGTCGTTCTCTATTTGAATCAAATGGGTGTCTTCAATTTTGTGGATGATGGGACGCTTCCGGGCTGTGCTGTTTTGAAATTGAGCGATGGGCGGAAGCGCTCCATGTCTCTATGGGTTGAATTCATAACTGCTTCGGGATATTTATCCGCAAGGAAAATCCGATCTCGTTTCCAAACATTGGTGGCCCAAGCCTGTGACAAATGCTCGTATCGGGACTCGGTCAAAATGATTGCGGACACCACGGAAGTCAAATTAAGGATTCGTGAGAGATTTGTCGTACAAATCACACCGGCATTTAAATGTTCCGGTGTATGGCCGCGGAGTGCGGCTCATTGGCCAATACCTCACATCCCATGGCCTCATCCTAATCTTGTAGCTGAAGTCAAAACTGAAGGATTTGATTTGTTATCCAAAGAAAGTCTTTCCATGCAGGTGAATGAGTATACCTCTGACAAGGAATAATAATGATTACTCCTTCTCAAATTTCACCCCTCTTACTTAAATTACAAGGACATTCCTTTCCCACATTCTCCTTTCCCATTTAAAATCCTCATTGTCTCACAACATTTTGGAAGGTAAAGCAAAAAAGAAAGAAAAAACCCTTATTTATGATTCAATTAGGGGAAACAATCTGCAATGGAAGGGGATGCGTGGGTACTATCATTTGCAGAGGCTGAGAATCGTTTATTGCAAGGTGGATGTCGCAAGAAATGTCTTAGCCTTTTAAAGACTCTTCGGGACAGGCATTTGGACTTACCGGGTGAGTTCACTTCTGAAATCGGTTAGCTTTAATAATTTCTTCCTATTCTCCAATGAAAAACAAAAAAACTCAATGTTTTTTTTTCTTTCATCCCCTTGTGCATGTACATGTATCTATCTCTAGTAGTAGATGATTAAACAGATAAAGAGAGTAAATATCCATGATTCTCATGCGAACGTCCCGTTCGGACATGTTAACAATGAACATATTACCTCCCTCGAGACAGTATAAAATTCTCCAAGTGGAAAGTTAATGAGACGAGGGGGTGAATTAATGTGATTAGTATAGTAAATTCATTGGAAGTTGTAAATGCGACTGCTCTTTCTAAAATGTAATGTAATCTAACTGCAGGTAATCCAGTAACTTCATACCATATGAAAACCCTGCTTCTCTACGAATGCGAAAAGCACCCCAGGGATATTGAATGGGATGAGCCTTGTCTTGGTGACAGAATAAATGGAATTCTCCTTCAGCTCATCTCATGTCTCCAGTGTCGACGATGTCCACACTATTTCCTACCTAATCTTGATCTTTTCAAAGGCAAGTCACCCAGTGCTCTCGAAAATGCAGCAAAACAAGCTTGGAGACTCACCCGAGAGTTACTCACCAATACTAGATCACTTGAGAAACTTTAAGAGCCAAAAACCAGGAGTTTTTTTTTTGTTTGTTTGTGTGTGTGTTTGTGTGGAAACATTTGATTTCATCAACCTTCTCATCCGTTGTTTCTTCCCAACTCAAGACACAATCTTGTGGATGACGAGTATATAGTAATATCGACAAAAATTCGGTCGTATCATTTCCGAAATTATTAGTGATTCAATGTTAAAGTTTTGACAAGGAGAATAAAAAAGAAAAACAGAAACGAGAAACAAATCCAAAGAAATACACCAAATTCTGAAACCATAGGAGGAGAAGTTGTGACCCGAACAAGGGAAAGAAGAATAATATTGGTTAAATGCAAAGAGGAGCAAAGAAAAGGAGGGGGGAAAGAGAACACTGAAAAGATGAGGGAGAGAGAGATATTGTGCCGAATAGCTTTAAGTTTGATTTTTACTCACGCATTATCACGGAAAACAAAAATAAAATATTCAAACGCCTTTCGTTTCGTATCTAATATTTCAGTTTCCACAATAATAATTATTCTAGAAATGATATTGTGTGAGCGTCGATCCTTTTTGCAATAGGACATTTCACCATTTGTAGTGTACATAGAAAAATACATACAATTTTAGTAGACGTTTAAAAGTATACTTAGAGAAAAAAAATGCCCTACTAGTTACTATCTGTAGCAAGTACTAACTGAGAATCCCTTTGTAGAATCCTACCATAATAGTGCAGAATAAATTAACAGCTAAAGACATTATACATACAACTGAAACCAGTCCCAGTGTCCATTTCAAATGTGCTAACGTCAAGTTTACACAACAAAAAAAAATAGTGTGGTTACTTCAAAATAATCTTCATGGATAAGTGTGTGCATGTTCATGTGTGTGTGTGTGTGTGTGTGTGTGTGTGTGTGTTTGAGTGTGAGGGTGTGTGTGTGTGCGAGAGTAAACCCTTACGGTTTCAATTTTCAGTGTCAGTTACGGTGTTTAGCCGTAAAAAAAATATAATTGTCAAGATGGTGATGATGATGATGACTCAACTCAGAGATTGTTACTAAAAGTGAAAAGAAAACCGTGTGGACAGTATGTAAGTAAAAAAGAATCTGGGAGAAAGACCGACATCAACGTGAGTATAGAAGAGGCATCCTACAAAATAGCTATTAAATAATATTGGATAATAGCTTCAGCTTACCAAGTACTCGTAAATACTCATTAATAAAACGCATTGTGTATAAAATACTTGAAATACTCTCAAAACATTTTAGGATTTTGCATCTTATTTTGCAAAGAAGCTTTGATTTGTCAACTCATAACTCTTTTTGTTAGTAACATACTTAAATATATATTACACGAGTTACGTGGCACTAGCAAAAGTTAAAAGAAAAACTAATGTGCTCTCTGCTCTGCCATATTTTAATTTATGCCCATAGGCCATATAATAGAATGTAGTTTTGCTACTCCAGCCTGGAAACGTACTAACAGGGTGGGGTAGTTTTTATGATTATGATTATTTCCTACCTTCAACAACATGTGACAGAATCTGAATTATTTGTTAACTTTACAAAATACCTACGTATATAGATACCTAGACATGCCATGAGAGTTTCAGGTGGGGGCTCACAATCTCACTCCATGCAAACTCCATGAATGACTTATAGACATAAATGTGAAAGTAAATTCTAGTGAAATTCTCCCAAATATTATTCAACATCCGTTGCCAATTTCCTTGCTCATTTCTACATGATACCCTTATTAGGATATTGTAATGCATTGGAATTTTCATGAACACAATAATAAACTTTGTTTCAAGAAACCTCAACAAGAACCTTCTCTGTGGCCACTTATGAAGATATACGTGTCCGTAATAATTATGTATCCTCAGCACATGAAGATATTAATTCTAACTTAACCGGTCATGGTCATGCAAAACTTAAATCCACCGACATGACAGGAATATCATGAATATAAATAACTAGAGCACTTTCCCTCCAGCTAATAATACTTTTTAGCAACCATAAAATTAAGGGTAGATACGTAAATCTACAGGAGCACGGAATACGAGCGAATGATTTGCATTCAATACTATTATGACATGACTGACTCAACTCATTCCATCCCATACTCCATAATTCTAATGCATTTCATTAGGGGCTCCAACACGCGCCGATTTGTCCTGGTTAATATTTTCAGTTGAGGCGACAATATACGTATAATTATACTAAACATAGGATAGCATAGCCGATAGTATGCACAATTCGAAAAAAATGACAACTGAGAAACAGTCAACGGTAGGCTCAAAAGCGTGACCATTCAAACTCCTAGAATTAGACTTCTTCAGCATCGTCCCGAGCGTAGCAAATCAAATCAGTAATAGTATTTCCACTCAAAAAATTTCCAAATCCCTTCATAAAGTCCAAATGCGTGAAATTAAGATATGCTCGGGAAATTTGCTTAGACTCAATCATCCATTTGATTCTACTTCAGAGAATTATAACATTATTTGAAGATTATGCCGACCAAATATTAAGTAAGTAATTATTTTGACCCTCAAAACCCTTGCACACAAACAGGAAGGAAAAGAATCCTTAAAATATCCAAATATGAGTTCCTGTGCTGCACCCAGCCCAAAAATAATATTTTCCCGAGAAAGTACAAATTCTATCTACGGCATGTTAAAAAAAATCCTGATTTTCAAGCAAACTCCAAAAGCTACGGAAGGTGGTCCGGGAGCTTTGAAACTATCATTCCAGATATGCAATGTAAATCAATTTAGTGTAGAGGGTGAGACAGAACAGTAGGAGTGAATACAGGTGCAGGAAGCTGAGCCATAATAGTTTCTTCAGTCATCCCGTCTCATGAACCTCTCATCCTTACCCCTAGAAAAATCATAAAAAGCTGTACACTCCCGCTAGATAATTGATGAAAGGCAAGGGATGTGTTTGTAAATAAATGATAGAACTTGAGCTGGCATCCTTCCCACACCATGTATTGTCTTCCGAATATTTTTATATTTACGTCTGGGACTCTCCATAGAAGAGGAGAAGGAAACGGAGAGTAATTTTTTTTTCAAGAGAGGATTCTTTCCCTTTCCGATATATGCACATAATTATATCCTATACATGGAGGAGAACTCCAGCCCCGTCCAAGAATACAGAGTAGATAAAGGACGGACGGAACGGAAGGCAAACGCTTTCAATTGAGACAAATTTCGCACCAGAGGGTTAGAAAAAATTCTGCAAATAACTTGATTAGCATCGACCAGAGATAGAAAGCATTCCTAGTCATGTCCACTAATTCAGACAAATGGTTCTTCTGCTCTGCAAATTGATTAAATATGAAAGAGGGGAGAGAGAAGAACCGAGTGCTCAGTCGGAGTCACTCTTTTTCCTCCGTTCCGGTTGGTGCCTCTAAAAACTACAACACACGCAGGAGATGACTACAACTATCTATGTAAAGATATACATACAAGTATCTATCTATCTAACTATATGTGTGGGTGAGAGAGTGCATTCAACGATTACAACGTCAACCATATCATCTCATTTCATGCCTTATTCCTCCAAAAAAAAAAACCCAAGTACACATGATATTTTCCTCCACCGTCCGCCAATGTTTTCTAGATTTATTCCACTAGGTATAAGTAGATATCTACAGATACGTTTGGAATAATTCCATCAGTTCAGTTCCAACCAACTCTCCACATGCTGTAATATCTTCATCTCTGGATATTTGACTTGGTTTGAGTATCTAACTTCCGAAAAAAAAAATATATCTACATTTTTCCCTTCCCGAATAATGTATTACCACTTTTTGTATTCAAGGGAGATAATACACTAGTAAGTAGATACGTATGTATGTATGTAACACTAAAATGAAATAGCCTTCCTATCCAAAATATGATTGGATCAAACCGGAGGTCCCAAGTTTTTTTTTCCCTTGTAAGAGTGCTCCCAATTGTGCCACAAATGATGTTAGTCAACACTGACCATATCTAAGACACTGCAGTAGTAGTGATAAGTACTAAATGATTTGAGACTGAAATCAATTTTTTACTCCCTCACAACAAATAATAATTGAGATATCAAAATATGTAAGGACTATTGCCAACCACCCCTCAGAATTATAAGAATGGTGGCGGATATTTTCATCCACCTAGGAAGGAGAGTGGTCTTTAATGGTAAACTGACATTATTCACCACTACCCGGTCGGTCACCCCGCGCTGGCTGTCAGTACCCCTACAGAGTGATTGACTCAGCATACTATGCAATTTTAATTGTTCTTCCTTGCTTTTGGTGTAAACCGTCAAATAACTTGGTTGTTGTTGTGAGTTGGGTTAAAGCAAAGTTTTGCCGTCAGCACACACAACTCTTTCAGATATTATTGGAGGGATTTCAAGTTGAGATAAATTCAGGTTAATGCAGGGTTCGCGCAATTAACAGTCCACAGGGGGTTATGCATGTTGAAAATTCAACGGCTCCAGTCGCAGGAAATGGTTCAACACAATTCCGACCTCAGCTGGTATCTATTAAAACCACCATTCCATTTCTATGTCTATGTTGTGACGTGTACACACGGCACGGATATGATAACAATGGTAATCCCCAAGTGTGCATTCAGACACACACTGTCTGCGGTAAAAGATCGAGTTTGTTCTCACTATTACGTAACGTTAACCTCCCAGGATGTACATACACAACATATTGCACTACTACAAATTAAGCCTTTCATTCCCAACCCTCCTTCCGTCGCCAGCATTACTACAGATCATCACAATTATTATTATTATTATTTGGCTCTCCTCCGAATAGTATCATACACTTCCAGCTTTTACTATAATACAAGGACGGAATATTATTCCTGTTTATGTATGCACACTTGCAAGTAAAGAAAGAACTTGTAAGAACATTTGTATGTCTTCAAGACCGATAGTTCAATTTCTTTTGTCTCAGAAATTTCAATTTTTGAGCACTAGTGCTCCATCCAAAGATGTGGGCACTGAGAGCACTGAGATCTGGGCAGATCTGAGGAAATTATGGGCAGTGTAAATTCTATCTCTATTGCAAGCGATGAAACTATAAAGAATACAATAATTCATGGAGCTATGTAGCCTCCACTCCTGTAATAAAAAACCATAGGCAATTATTACAAGCATTGTGGAGGAATTACTACAGGAATTGATTTTCTACGCAGACAAAATATTTTAACCCAAGACACTCATTAGGGCTAATAAATTGCCTCCAGATCGCCATATAATGGAAGAGGGAGTCGGTTAAACTCTATTCGTCATAGCCAATGTGTGTGTGTGTGTGTGTGTGTGTGTGTGTGTGTGTGTGTGTGCGTCTGTGAATGTGAATAGTCAAGCTGAGGCTCGTAAACATAAGTATGAGAAAATGACCTGACGAACAAACTACTAAGAAAATACAATGGAAGTCCTCATAAAACGCCTAATTTGACATGCTGAAGGAGAGATCACCCTCAGCTCTGTAGTCGCTTGAGAATCAATCTTCATTCATTGTTCATTCTTGTGAGGCTCGACTCCTGCCACAACAACCAACCACCACCGTCAAGACGAGGAGGATAATTCCCTACAATGAACTAGCCTAAAAGGAGCGTAAGGAATGAATTATTGCCATAATTGCCATCACCTTAAAATGGATTTCATTTATCTTAAATCCAAGCAAACACTTCTTTTCTGCTAAATCTCCAAACGATTTTTTCCCCTTCAAAATTCAAGCTGATTCCCCATCTCCATGTACAAAACTAGGTATCTACACATCAACATGCGGATTTCCTTAGGTTGCACGACCTTTTCCCTCCATATGAACCCGTCTATTTCTTCCACACTTACAAGAGATTACGATTCATTCAGGACAACCCCAGCAAAGATAGGTGTGCAGTTAATTTATCATTTGCTCACAAACTAAAATAAAAAACTGCACTCACGCCACCCATTCCGTACATACATACACATACAAAGTCTGTACTGTCTCCTGAGCAGAGCCAACACAAGCCATGAAAAATTACAGAATATTAATCTGACGGTATGCAAATTAGTATTCACCACTTGCATTCAACTGTAAAGCTTGAGCAAGTGGACGGATGGATTCCTTCCCGATCAAATACAAAGACATAGAAGCTTAATCATTTTCCCTTGATATGAGTGAACTCTAAAAGCAATGAAAAATGCACAGTGCTTGGTGAACATGCCCTCGGAGCCCAAGTCAGAGATTCCCAGAACAAGCGACAGAGGAGGATATTCAGCAATTACTTTAAAAAGAAAATATGGCGGAAGCTGTAGGTTATTCCCTGTTAACGTCAAACTATACCTATATATGTAGATGAGAGTCCCCTGAGAGACTCCGAAACTAATAGTCCTAAAGAGAGTCAGAGCGGAAGTCTCCTTCCAAAACAAAATCATCTAAAGTTATGCACATATAAACCTATTTAAGTAGTTGACTGGATTGCCTCTTAACTCCTGAGAAGTGAAGCTAATGGTGACACAGATGACAGCGATGCTGCCAATAAGTACTAATGAAATACAAGTCGTGTGAAGAAGGACGGGCAGCAGGTGCTCTCTGGAACTTCAACGACCGAGCTGAAGTGCTCTGAGACAAAATTACTTACAAATAATGATAAGCCTACAAACATTGTATGGAGATTCCTCCGTATGCAGCCCATTGTATCTTAATCTTTATACACACTTTCCCACATTACTATAACAGCAGCCCCAGTAGCTGAGACATTTTAGGGAACCTTGTAATATTTGTCCGTGTCACTGTCAAAAACCTGGTGGAGTCTCTGGTCTGGACTTTCTTTGATACTCAAAAACAATAAAAATACAACCATGCTTCAATTAAAAGTCCAACTCCTGATACTGATACTATAAATCTGGTAGGACTGTCAATACTGTCAGAGGAATCCCAACTCCAGTTCCCTGCTCCCTCTCCTAACGTACCTCTCTCTCTCTCTCTCTCTACCAGAACGTCCCTCCCCCCAAAATACATCCAATAACACAGGGACGAGAGACGTCACTATATAGTAACCCAAAGGTAACCCTCATTCCATTATGGATATGGGAAATGCTGAACGTTTATAAAAAAAATCTGGTTACACAAGTAAATAAAAGAAAATTTTCTCATTAATAATAAGAATAAACTCTCGGCGGACTAGGGGATTCCAAGGGATGCGTAAAAAAGGAAGAGCACATAAATCCTTTTTTGCCAAGAAACGAGTTCCGATCAACGTTGACCACAGAAACGAAGAGTGGGACAAGGGAAGCTCTGATACGGAGTTACTACTTAACCAGATCCTAAAACGCAGTCCTTTGACTTTGATGTGACAAGAAAGTAAAGATGTTGTGCATGAATTAAAACCATCTCATTGTACTGTATTTGTATATAGAGAGTATAGGCGGCTCGGAGGCTCCACTCACATATTTACTTTTACGCACCGAGACAAAATACACATACAAAGTATGAAGTAAGCATACGCACATACATAATTACATACATACATACATACATGAAATAATAATTAATCTCTTCCTCCGTTTTCAAAATAAATTTTTTCCTTCGTACAATCCACACAGATTTTTTCTTACCAAAAGGAAATGAAACAGCTATTAGTACTTGAATACAACCTACTAGTACATACACACACACACACACACATACGGGGGGATACGTGCATACACTTACAAATAGCTAAAAAGCAGTCGGAAAAAATTGCAATAGAGTAATTTAGCAAGCCGACTTGAAATTTGACTGGTACTCATCGTTAGTGTCTACCTAAGGACATTATAATATCTGGCATATGCACCTCCAAAAGGACCTTGCATCTGGAGTCTAGCTAGGAGGAAGCTCCGTACACATCCACAGATGAGCACAAGAAACAGAGTATAAATGAGTGTATGTATAAGGAATAAAAATTACGTGACAAAGAACTTCATGAAGTGAAACGAACCTAAACCTACTGATACACATCTTTTCAACACACACATGGCTTTCATCAGCCTAAGTAGTTTTTTCCCCATCGTTTGATGGCTGTTTTCCACTTACTGTGACCATAAACAGTCTATTAGTTTCCAGCGGATGAGCTTACTGACGATGAAAATGAAAATGAAATGAATACGAACTACTACTACTACTTCTTCTTCTTCTTCTTCTATCAACTACAACAGCAACAGCTACTACAACTACAACTACTACCACCACCACCACTCACTGCTCCTATTATAGTTTCAAATCATTTGATGTAACATACACTCAACAACTGTTGCAAGTACCTATCAATCCTCTACAAAATGCTCATCATCTTAAAGTGTCAGCCTACGTGTCCATGTAAGAAGTTTTTCAACTCCCTACGATTTTAAATTGATGGTAACCATCTACAGTAAAACCTGTATATAGTGGTTTCTCTAGGGAACCTAATATTTGACCACTATTTACAGTGACCACTATACTCAGTATAGTGGTCATGGACCACAATATAGGGTATATATGTATATTAAATGAATATTTTAACGCGTTTAAGAAGACATCTGGTCGCATTTTTTGTACATAATCATTAATTTTTGACCGTTTAAAAGTTTTCAACTTGTGTTGAGCAAGATATTCTGTATAACGATAATTATTCTATATAGTAATTCTAAATATGGTTTTTGAATACTAGGTGAAATAGTTTCCAACTATCGTAAAATTGCTTTATTATTGACGCCGGCAGATTCTCCGCAAATATAATTTAAACAAATATAATATTTCTTCTTCCAAGATTCAATACAAACATTGCTTGCTGGCAATCCTGCCTACACGAATTTCAATTTGAGATTTTCCAATAATTCTAATATTCTCTATTTTTCGAAATGAAAATCAAAGTGTTTTTGAACTGTGCGTGGTATGGAGGTATGGTACCGGGAATATGCTTTATTTAAGAAACCGTAATCTAGAATAATCTTAGAAATCTATAGAAATTATGAGCAACGATTTCGTGTGCACATGGTTTTTAATGCTGACCACTGTATTCAGAGCTCGAAGCATGCATTTCGTCATGAATGGACATAAACCAGGGACCATTATTGACAGGGGACCACTATAGAGAAAACCCCTGTATACAGGGTTAACGTAATGTTAAAACATAGGGCGCATGACGGGGACACACGATATTGGCCACTGTGAACAGGAGACCACTGTATAGGTGGTCACTATATACAGGTTTTACTGTACCTATAGAGTCAAATGTAACATGAGGATCACGTCAGTCTATACAATCCTTAGTAACAGTACACACACACACACACACACACACACACACATAATTATCCATATATGCACTCCCCAAACATTTTTTGACTCACGTTATGACTTACGAGTATATCTATCTAACTTTAGTTGCATTTTAAATTCAATTCAGACTCCACTTTCCGCTAAAGAGCCCTGTCCTTAGCTCCTCTCTTAATCAACTCCTTGCAAATAATCAGGTATGTAAAACACAGCATGGCCAGATATGTAGTTGAGCCGGACAAGATATAGGCACAAGTCCATACATAGCCCTATCAGCAATAGCATCTCGCAACAATAAGTCCAGGGAGGAACGCTGATTACAGATGCTGAGACCTGTACTGAGTATCTACTATAGTGATCCCAGAGGTAAATGTGACAGTTGTTTTAATTATTGCAAAGTTAGTCCTAATTTGTGAGGGTAACTTACACCCCATGGAAAATCATGATTCCAACCTGACATATCCACATACTAGATACACGATCTGAGCTCAACCAAATCATATCAAGACGAGTAAACATTATCGAAACACGTTGTTCGAGGAGAGCGCAAATATGGATAAGTTCATTACAGAACTAGTACAAGGCGGTGATTTGAAAAGATAAAGGCGCCGCACATGAAAGTAATCTTGATTTGGCTGGGAACAAGAGTAATATGCTTCGGTGACTACAGTGTTCCATATGTATCTGACTTTTACTCTTGTATGAATGTATCTATGTATATCTACTTATATTACATAAAATGAATAGAATAAAATGGGAAGAACATGGAGGACAGTAAACAAATGTACATATGTAAATATATGTATTTACAAGTCTCAAGCCGCTTTTTAGAATCTAGGGATCTGATTGGCTCTCCTCTGGCACATACATTCCTTCAATTGACGGTTTTTATTAAAACTGCAACTGCTTCCCTTGTCTGCCTCCTTCAATTAAATGCCATGAAGGCATGGGAAGAGAGAGAGAGAGAGAGAGAGAGAGAGAGAGGGTGACTACTATCTATCTATACATCCCTGAAAAAAAAATTGAACCAACTAGCATTTTTTAAAAAGTCATAGACATGGAAGTGCAAGCAGAAATGAGAAAACACATGTTTATCACATAGGCGTAGGTTCCAATTTATATGCGTATAAATAGATTCCGAAATGTACTCAAACTTGTATGAGTTGTATGCCTGAGACGGAGTAGAACTAGGACTATACAAAGTGCCAGATCAGAACTGTTAGTACTAGTTGTAGTATGAGAGAGTAAAATGTTGAGGGAAAAGCAGTGACTTTCAGTTCACATTGTAAAAAAAACTATATGCTGAAATAAATAATTGCCCGGTTATCATCGCTGGAATACATATTAATCCCAATATTCATAATTCATAGACGCCCATTTTCAGACTTGTTGCGGGCTATTAAAGATTCAAAATACCGAAGTAAACAGACTGTAGAGAGTCGGGAAAAAAATCACATTCACTTGAGAGGGAATTGGTGGAGGTCAAAACGATTGGGTGTACATAATGGAATAGACTCTCTCTCTCTCTCTCTCACAGGTATAACACACAGTGCTCGGAATATTTAAGACTCTAATTAATTCTGGTGCCTTCCCTTGGAGCAAGATGGAGAGGAAAAAGCAAAGGCGAGACGCGAACTGCACGCTTTCAGCCGCAATTAATTTAGCTGCTCCTACTATAATGCTAATCAGCCATGGAAAATAATATAATACATTCTCTTAATTACATAACTAAAACCTCTAAAACAGACCGCCTGCTTTTAAACAGTCTTAGTCGCCATTGCTCGCCTCTCATCCCCATTACTACAAGTCTAACAATATTTACTGCAGGACCCTACAGTCAGTCTGAAGTTTCAACAGTTTCCTACGAAATACTCCAATAAAGCATGCGAGCATATGTACATCCTTCAATACACACAAGTCAATGTAGGAGGACGGAAATCAACCAAAATCCTACTTTGGAAACTATGTGTATAGTGCACATGAACATATAACCTCAACCAACAATCCTCTCCACACCACACATACCATGTACTGTATCTCCCTTCATAATCTCACGCTGAAACCAATGGACGCCATACTAATTGTTCAGTATTTTCCGCCAATTAGTATCCCATACATTATTGATCCTATGGGCTTCATAGATAAAGATAAAGGAACAATGCCTCATCCGCCCATAATTATGACCCAGTTCGGCACTGCTCTTTTGTCAAAATAATCATCTAGATTGTGCATATAGAGCTCCAATCATCAATTTGTGATAAATTCAACGGATTGGTCCGTCAGTATGCCTTTAAACGCTTATCTGTCGACACCTTCTCAAAACTTGTTGGATTGGCCGGCCTGTTGGATTTGTCCTCTCCCTAGAGTGTGAGCAACTTTTTCTTCACAAAGTATCCCAAAAGCCTACCTATCCAATGAAAGTTCCTAATACAGATCCCTGTAAGGGTAATAAATAATATAGCTCTCAAAATTTTATGTTTCCGATTATTTGTTACTCCACGTCGCAAATCCAGCCTCACGGGCTGTTGTAATTTCAAATAGTAAATCAAAGGTATTACTACCAATTATAAATAGTGCAATAAATTAACAAACAGGACTATGTAGCCAGTCACCAATGAGATATTTTCCTTTCGTAACACGTGTTACAATGCCACAATCCTCGATCGTGTCTACATTTCAAACATGCCAGGAAATTAAAGAAATCAAATCATTCATTGCGCAGGAGGCTCAAGCACAAATAATTATTATTACTCACCCTGTCTAAGTACATACGAACAATATTCATCACTACTCCACTCCAAACCATAAGTGCGTGTGCATCTACTTGAATTGTATAAATAGGCTAAGCATATGTAGATATGTAATTATATGTAGATACGCATGTATGCCGTACATGAAGGGTTCCATTCCAAGTGATTACCTAACTTTCCCCAGTCATACAATTAATACGATAGTTGTTTTAATTTTAAGGTATGCGGACCTGTACACATGCTTATTATAGAATACGAGCCACACTCGTAGATATACATAGCTCAGGTAGTGTACACAATGTCTATCCAAAGAAAAGGATATTGATACATGTGAAAGTATCGAGCGCGAATTGTAGAGAACAGTTGTTACACTGGACATCCTACAAGAAGGTATCTTTCCTTCAGAAAGAGTTGTCGATTTATCTCCTCCGAAGCCACTTTACTAATACTTGGCCATAACTTACAGCCCACTAACCACCACCTTGAGGGTTTAGCACACTGCTTATGGAACAATCCATGTAAAGTTTTTAAATACTTGTAAAAGCTTTTCATGTTTCCATATTACATGGTGAATTTGGGAAACGTATTACCATACAGAAGCTTTGTGAGGGAAAAAACTTGAATGAAAGTGGGATTACTTGTTGTACACTTGACTGGTGGAAATTCATATGTGTGTGTGAGTGTGTGTACGTCTATGGACAGACGTAGACATGTAGTGTAGTACACCTCCAGAAAGTAAAGTAGTGCGGTAGTAATATGAAAGGAGGGAAATAACTAAAAGGACCAGGAGCATGCCAGCTGGCTAAGGCACTGCGACATTACATGATTTAAGTCGCCGGAGAAAAAAAAAGTGAAGAAAAGACACATTAAAAGGGAAAACATGTATGAGATTGAAACACTGAAATGGAGTACTAGTCTGGCTGGACGGGAATATGAAACCAAGAGTTGAAATAACATGTACAGTATACACAGTATAGTTTACCTCTCTCTCTCACTCTCAGCCCTCTACTGTAATCCTGTTTCAAAAAAAAACTATTCTGAGGATATGATCCCTTTGTTCCGCTACGCGTGGCATTCTTCAGTCACAGCATTCACAAATCCGTCGTTTAATCCCTCAAAGAAACACTCAACCACTCTGTTTATCAGTCACTTACCAAACCTACCATTACTCATACGGAACTATAGCATGATCACACCCTCTTATTCACCATCAAGCCGCTATTTTAAAATCCAACCACTGTAGAAATTCTAATCTCTCCCACCATAAAAACGTAGATATGTCAGCTCGGCATTAGGGAAATTGAAAACACTCCAAGATATTTATATATGGGCCACCACAGAAATAGGTCTGCACTTTGGAGGGATCCATATGAAAATTGTATTTATACAAAAATGAGAAAACTGGGTGATGAATAGGTGCTCTGGGCTCACCCAATAACCCAGGAGGGAGTGCAGTCTTAAATGTTAGTCCTATTCTTGAATCCAACTGCGTACTTGGATTTATAATCGTTTTAAAACAAAAGTTACGTCTTCGATAAGTAATTATTAATTAATATCATTGACCAAGACAAATTTCAGGGGTAAGTAAATGAATTTTCTCTCATTGGATTAATGTTCATATTTATAAAAAAAAGTAACAGTATAATAATAACTATTTGAGATTACTGGAAACAGGGAAATTGTGTTGCCTTCGAATGAAAATGTGAAAAAGAAGTTTTCACCATGCAGGGTAGAGAGACTCGGATTGCAGAACAGCTCGAGAGGCTCACAAGTCAAACCAGTATGATGGCAATTTAATTATTATCTTAAAGTATGCCTTAAATTCATTACTCAGAGGCATACACACACCACCAAGGTAAGAAAGACTTGCTGGTATTTATGAGATATCCATCAAAACGTCATTTCTAAAAGCCGGAATGTGAGGAGTTGTTTCGGAATCTAAGTATACAGTCTCAACAGCACACACAGCCAATTGGACAAATCCTTTACAGAACAATACAGTTGTTGTACAGAGCACCAAAACATTATGGTATTCTCAACTCGCACCACTTCCAGGCAACTGGTATTCATTCTATCAATCAAATCCTTTCACACTAGCATAAGATTACATACAAACAAAATCTCCCTTGAAAATCTATCATACAAAAAACGGAAGGAAATCTCCCTCCAAAATTTTGCAAGAAAAGTGGATATTCCTGGATCCAACAGTAAGTACAATCAATCTAAAGATAGAAACTTAACTTCTTCAGTCTCCTACATTAATCTATTAGATATGAAATATTTTACGGTAGCCCCCACCAAAACACAGACAGCATAAATTTTAAACACACAGCCATGATTACAGCGACGGAGGGCCCAGCATTTAACCCCAGCGTACCATATTTCTGAGTCTAGACTTTACAGACTTAATTCATTCTAAAAAAGGAAATATCTCAAGTCAATACGGAATGGTTTGGGTAGAACAAATAAAATACTTGGTAAAAGATCGGGAAGCTAGGTACATAAAATAAAATGTCAAACACACTGAAAAATGTTGCCTCCAAAATCCAAGAAAGGTATACCTATCTGTATATACATGTACATACTGTGTATATATTAGATGTGTAGATGCCAGTGTACGTCCCGAGGAACATTCTTGTTATAGTTCCAGTCCCTGTTAATTGCTGGATGTATGTTCAGAGGAGTAGAGAGGGTACTGCCCAGCTTACATTACGTCCTTAATTCATTCCCCATGTATATGGATGTATCCACCTATGAGCGTATGTATGGATATTGAGTGAAGTCCGGGATGTTAACTATAGGTAATGGAATCCCAAAACTGGACAGGGTCGCCCAGCAAGAAATGGGGTGGCTATGTAGCAGAAGTTGTTCGAAGGAACGACAGAATGTCAAAATCTTTTAACTGGAAAAGAAGCTGTCAGAGAACTCCTCCTAATTTATCCTTCTCTATTTGCTACACATTGATTGCAGTTCCCACAGGATCAATTACGGTGAAAGGATCTTTTCCATTTACAAACATGCCAGGATCAAGAGCTGAAAACCAACCTCGTAATCATCAAGACTTCACCCGCATTCAAAAAACACGTGCCAATCATCATCATCAAAGTCATACATTATTATTCTTTCGACTACGTAAAGCCTCATCATCGCCACACACAATCAATCTTTCATTCAAGTTTCTTCCTCTGTCCTTATCTCTCTCTCTCTCTCTCTCTCTCCCTCTCAAAGAAACCACAAGAGATGAGACTCTAGACTCTACCACCAGACGTACACTAACCTCCTCATATCAAGTCTCCTCATTTCTTTAAATTTCTCTACTACAAGCAACTTACATAATTACATATATCCACTGGAGTAAACAATTTAGGTAACCCAGGTTCAAGTTAAACAAACATACCAGAACCGCCCCGTTTTACCTCCGTGTGAACATACCATTTTACCTTTTAAAGCCACCTAAATTTATCCATAACCTTCCCTCACATTTCTAGCTTTTTCCCTTGGAACAAAACCTGGAGTGTACTCCCAACAATGATCGTAATAATTTAACTTGCTCGTAATAATAATAATAATAATTTCCAGGCAACTAGTATGAAAAGAAACAGTGAGTCCTAGAAACATTTCCCAAACACTTCATTTCAATAATCATCACATTAAAAGTCTAGTAAGTTCAAATTAAACGTTTTTTGACTTGGCAAAAGTAGGAGTGAAACAATAGTAACTGTTTCAAATCAATGACGTTCATACCTCAGAGAAAAGTCTGGATATAATTATTAGATACATACATATGACTTGTGAGAGTTGTAATAGTAAAAGTACATGAATAATTGAGATATCAAAAATAAACTTATTAATAGCCCTTCAATCTATTTATGAGTTGTCATCCATCAGAAAACAAAGAAGGAAATGATTTCAAATCTCCCTTCCACAGATAATATCAATTCACGTAGCAATCAAAAAGGGTGATTAACTCTGTCCGGTCTGTCATATTATACAAAAAAATGTCCATCCGCCTTGTGCCTTGTACATTATGATGAGGTTGGGAAACTTTCCATGGACTCGCTGAACGCCATCCTGGGAAGGAAATCCGCAACTTCCAAAAGACTCAACGACGGAAATCCGAAAGAAACCCGATATTTCACGAGGAACCGGCCCTGACTTAAACATCCCATATATTTCCCATCCTGTTTTCATGAACTCTACTCCACAGACTCCATAGCTTCCAAAATACTTGCGCAATCAAAGGCACAGGGTTCACAGAGCTAGAGTCTTTAAATATATTTTACGTAAGTCTGCAGAGCTACATACATATGCTTGACCATTACCTTTAAACGGACAGTATCACGTGTTTTCCATTCGGTATTTATAAAGGCAGACGAACTGTCATCAGGTGACTCCCTACAACTACCAGGCAAGATTACAAGAAGAAAGTCATTTTCATTACGGGCTAATTGGTTCCTATTAATTTAGATTTCATGATGTTCCGTCCGGGGCTTATCTTAAGAACCACATGTGATTCCTTTGGTATTAATTAATAAATGGTCGATTGCATGTCCAGAGGCAGACGCAGATAGGATTATTGATACCAACTTGATGGCTGCTAACCTGAGGAGTTTGATTGGCAGTTACACGGAACTAATCACTCAACACCCTGACTACCATGAAGAGAGAAAATGAGTGATAGCCAATGTACTAATTCATCGTTTATACACTTTGAATTTTCTCATTTAAACCAGAGCAAAAGGATACCCTTGTGGAAGTTGCTCAGAGTGTGAGTAATTATCAACGCATATATATATAAGTATAAACAATGTTGCAAGGAAAAGAAAATCTCATTGAAAAGTAAAAGGAAGGGAAAAAGTTAGAGGGGAAACCTGACAAGTCAAATTAGGTGGTAACTTTTGTTCCCATAACCATGCCAACATGATTAGAGGGATGGAAACCGGAAATAGTGAGGCATGCTAGGAGTTTAATACTATATGATTAAACCTCGTTAATTGTTTCTTCGGGGTGAGCTATTTGAGGAACAGTGTATAAGTGTAATATCTGTACATGTGGGCAGAGTTAACAATAATAATTCATAACATCTGGCGGGACCGTTACTACACGGCCACACGTTCATTCCCAAAGTCACAATCCCTCTATTTTTAAAACTGGACAATAATAATTACCCACTGTAATACATATACAGAAAAACAAGCTTTTTTAATCGGCATCACTCCCACTCAAGGAGCAAGTTGAAGGGGGAAATAATCTGACACAAAAAAACAACCCCATCGTTCAGTTTTGAAGTACCAAATTTCCCATTGATACTGTGGGAAGTTTTGGAAACACTAAATACTATTTCCTATTCCAGATTCTACAAATAAATACTCCTCCCATATGTAGTATTGTCTACAGGACGCTATAGTGACAAAAAAATAAAAGATGTGACTGTAAATCAAAGGTCAGACAATAACTTAGCACGTAGCCCAGCACCAAAGTGTATCCGTGCTTGCTTGTGTGAGCAAAACTGAAGAATGCAGTTATTCAAATAAAATTTAAGAAAAAAAAAGAAGGAAAAAGATGGAAAATATTTGTCAAACTCATCCTAATGCAAATCTTATGATGAGCTAAATCATGACTCAAACTAGGAAGAGGAAAAAGCATTGAGAGAAATATTATAGATACAATGAAGGGTTGGGATTTCACGTTAGTGGAGCTCAATTTGATCTCAAGAGAGACTAGAAGTATCTACGTATGTATGTACATACATACTATGAGAGGGAGAACTGCTGTGTGTAGCGATGTGTTCGAGTATGTGGTTGGAGTTCACTTAAATATGGGAATTGTGGCGCCAGGGCGACCGGAACCCATCGGGGGGTTCCTTCTCATCCGAAGACGCACATCTTTTCGCTTTTCGCTCGATGAGTGTCCATCTCCAAGATACCTGGCATGTCACAGCTGGAGAACCACTTCACATCGCATCGTATCACATCGGACCACATCCCGCACATGGACCTGTGACCAGACAGCCAAAAGCTACGATCTCAACCTCGTGTCTCTCCTGCCTTACAATTAGACATCACTTTCACTTCTTTTCCTTCCCTCCTATGAGTCCAACCACAGTTTTTCCTTCACTTTTCAGTGCCTCACAGTTTTCCAGGGAAATGTTGCCAAACCCCCTTAATTATGACACCCGTAATGCAATTTTGCAGTTAAATGTCACATAAATTCCGGAGCCTCACCGGTGTCCATTTCATCCTCCCAGGAACTTGTCAATATATACTAACATTTGTTGTATATCAAGCCCAATGTGAAATCATAGTCACCCTTATGACTCGATAGCTGTCCAATATACACACTCTAATGCTCGAGTGTAGTAGCACAGAGAGTTGACACAATGGTCAAAATAAAATGTCATTGAAGGAAATAGAAAGAGACTAGGCATGATGATATCAAACTGGACAAAAGTGGAACTTAAAGGAAGCACCCAGGGGGTTCCTCATTACCACATAGGCAACACACAGCATGACCTGACGAATTACCAAATCTACCAGTTGTAGACATCACGGAAACGATAGTGGAGTTCTCTCAATAATTTTACGACTCCACAATAAAAACAACCTCTGCTATGAACTACCTCCTCAACCTTGATTTCCAACTGGTTTTATTTACTCAGCCGTTAAGCTGTTACCGGTTGAACCCTCTCTCTCTCTCTCTCTCTCTCTCTCTCTCTTCCCCAGCTATGGTTAATTTAAACTACCGATATTTCTTCTATTATATTCAATAGAAGAATTTCAAACAAATTCAGTATTAAATACCATTGCTCTTTTTTTTTATTATCGAATCCTAGTAACATTTCTTCATCTGAGCACAAAATCAAATATCGTTGAGAAAAAAAAGTTATTAAGCTAATCCGATTTTACCTGACATCAATAAAATACATAACATGACTCATCCTCCCTGCCTCTACGCATTGAGAGATATTTATATGAAATTCCCCAACAGAGAGTTGGAGAGCTGAGAGTTGATTGCCATAACTTGGAAATTGATGATTTATAATCAGCTTGCCGGCATTTAATTGGGGTCTTGTTCAAGATTTACATAGGCTAACTAAAGGACCTTTGTGGTCTAGCCCTTTTGAAATCTCAGTTCTCTGTCTGCATATATTCATGTGAAAGAGTTTATTCATTTCCCTAATGCATACTTATCTATTAAATTTGTTTGACCTAGGAAGAAATATCTGGAATTAAATACAGTCAAGAGACAAGGGCTATGGAAAGGGCAAGGAATGATCAGGATATAAAGGTACAATAATGTGGCGAGCGAGGGAATACCACACCTATTGCATGTGAATGCTTGGAATAGTTTAAAACAGAATCTTCTTCAGGCACAGGATCATAGCTGTCATTTAAACAACGCAATAATATGGATGTCTCATAGTTACGAGTAAAACAAACACGGCAAGATACCCTGGTGAGAGGTCGGCCTCAGGCGGCACAGACTCTCGCACTCTCCAAAAACTCCCAAATCCTCCTCTCCCTTACAAACACACACACACACACACACACTCACAGACACAACTATCTTGAAACAGTCGTTTTTGCCATCAACCTATGAATGTCCATGTATTCATAGGACTTACATCCATACACCTTGACGTACATATACAAGCGCTACGTGCACCTACTAAATCCACCTAACTCCCCATACCTCAGCTTCTTGCCCGAATACTACGAATAATAAATCTGGCTCATGTACATATACATATGCATACTTCAATCCAGAGATAAAACAACATTCACAGACAATGTGCTGATGATACTATCCTATACATACACAGAGTCGCCCTCCAATACATTTTCCACTACAACTGACCCAAGTGAACCCTGGATCCTCCATCTCACAAATAATGAGCAGAATTTCAACCGTCCATGCCGAAAACGTTAACCAAAAGTTCCGCTTTATAATCTAAACGGGATAAGATATTCTACACAAATTGAGTATGTTCGTAATGTATTTTAGCTCTGTTACAAGCTTGCAGACACACACGTACACACTCCGGCTTAAATGGTTTATAAAACCATAAAACTGATATTGCAGAGCAAATTAGTCTAACGAGCCCCTTTGGAATAATCTCAACCCTCATCCTCGCACCTACGTACATATTATTAGTACACCAGTACTTTGGCCTCCTTACCATTCCTTTTTTTTTCATTGTACATACAAATATTGCGGCAAGTTGTGAGTACTTATCTACCATTTCTTGCTCAACATTTTATACACATATGATGATCAGTTTGACGTGGAGGACCTTCGACCTCATTATAATTATTCAAATTGTATTTACAGATTCAATACAGTGAGTAATACTTGTCTTGGAGTCACATCCAGGACAGAGATCATTTTCTCTTGTTTTTATGAGACCTGGAGGTCACAGACTGTTTGAGTAGATAGTAAAAGCATGTTGTGTGGACGTCCAGGAATTGTGGAAACAATACCATGTGAGGATTAAAAAAAGGAGCACACCAGGTAAAGCCACACTCTGGAGATTATTACACTTGAGTGGGCATGACGTTCATAGTAGCTATCACATTGCTCTCACCTCTCCTATCCCGCTTGGACAAGACGACATTTACAAGTGAAAATCAGGAAAGTCCTGGCTAAAAAATGAAATGATGAAAATCTTACAGAATAAATTTGATGTGCCAAGTTGTACTGGCGAGTAATTTACCAATTTGAAAATTTCTAAATAACAACTAGGTAGCTCTTGAGCCCATCAGGTATATACGCTCACACAATGACTCTATGAGTAAATTCCCATCGTCCAACCTGACAAATGAGAGTGACACGCTGTGCTTGTCTAGGCTGCAACAATGCCCATATGGGACATATATTGTCATGTCATGTCAGCTCCTTACCGAGTCAAGTCAACATCAACCTGAGATACTGAAAAAAGCCCCCCTTGTAATATAAACTAAAGAGTAGGTTACACATACATAGATACGTGTAACGTACAACACTGGCTGGTTGAAACAGTTAGTTTATTATTTTACACCCTCGAACTCTAAAGTCTCTTCAATAAAATCTGAAAAAAGTTTTTATTTTTTTTGATTAGTAGGACAGACTCCGTCCACAAACCCCTTGACTCACACATATGTATCTATCTATGGATGTGTACACCCCTCCATACCCTATACATATGCACATACGAACCTATCCACTAGCTCGGGAACCAGTCATGGACTAACGTCACGTCAAAACTTGACAACAACACATACAAGTCGTGATCCATAGGCATCACGAATAGGAATTGATGATCCTCCTCCAAAAGAGATTTCTACCAATTTATAAGTAAACAATCCCCACATGACGAAATAACAATGTTGTTATCATTTTTATTATACATACAAAATTTCGTGCGGAAAATTTTTAGTCGGTAATTGGTCATCAAAAATTTAAGCATGCAGCACGCCGAGATGTCCAACACTTTGGAGAGTACTTAGCCCTTTAGGTTCTTCGTACGGCGGAGCACATACAGTATTATGAATAAATGCGCCTGAGCCTCCCACGTCCTCCCAAACTCCCAACCCACCATAACCACGACGAAAGAAAAAAAAACACAAGCCAATACAACTATTTTAGTACTTTTCAAATTCCCTCAATACATTTAATTTATCAAGTGATTTCCAAAGTATGAAAAAAAAATCCAAATAAATAACCATAATACTCTGGGATTTGACAGAAAGAAGACCCCCCTTTGCAACAGGTAAACTAATCGAGTGATTAATTACACATACATATGCATGCGCACAGTAACACCTTACCAGAGAGCCTCGCTTGATTGCTCCCAACTTGTAACATTAGAACAAGTTGGAGCTAAATGTTTTCGACAATGATTGACTTTGGAAGATTAGCTACATGTGGAAAACACGGTGCTCTGCTTAATATTCACCATCAGATAAAAACTAAACTGCTCCTAATATTTACTCTGGTAATCCTGAGTATTTTCCTTTGGCAAAACATTTATGGGAGTAAGGAGGAGAGTACCTACGACCCCAACTATACCTACACATACATAGATAAATCAATGTAGATACTCACACAAGTAATTCTCCAAATGTAGATTTAGTACATATGGAAATATCACGCAGACGTGCATAGATACATGTAAGTACATATAGATACGTGCAATGTGTTCAGTACACAACCCCAAAGGTAACTCGATCACTTGAGCATAATATGTATAATGTATTTGTGTACATCTTCTACATATGCATAATTATTACTCCTAGTGAGAATGTAAGACTCCCGTCCAAATATATACATAGGGTATAGATATGCCTGAAAGGAATACCTACCTAAATGGAGAAGTGAATAGAGGTTACTCTATTTGTTATCTCCATCGTCACACTACCATGAAAGTTTCATGAATAATGAGTTCCTACACACAGGTGAAAATGGTAAACCCAAGTTCTTGGATTTTTGTCAGTCCGAACGCATATCATGTACATATGTATGCCGAGAGTAGTAATAGTAGTGGAAGTGGTAGTAAGTAGTAAAGTAGTACTGGTAGTCTTAAGGAGTGAGTACTGGTTTTGTCTTGGTATTAGAAAAGGCAAAGGGGACTGCATATGTGCCAGAAACAATAAATTATCAATGGAATCAAGGACCCATCCTAAGATAGCACAGCTCCCACATCCATTCAAAATGAATTACAACCGGCAGTAAATCTTCTCATGGAACTCTGGTGATAAGGCAACTGTTTACACATGCACGACAAAGCGTACTTGCTCCCTAAAAACTACGAAACAGCTAGCTTCCAAAACTAGATTTGCAACTTTGTCCACGTTTAAGACTCGCTGATGACGACCATTTGCTTTAACGTTACTCCAAACAACACACAGCCCCACAGATCAGCCACCAACTCCAGGCTCAACAAACGTACTTTCCGAGGAGAGACACCAGAGAGACTGAGAGAAGGAGACTTCATCAAAAGTCCAGTAGACACTCCCTCTCCATGCTTTACATCCAATCTAGTCATCAACACTACGCAAGGAAATTACTCTAATATGCTATTATGTCCATACGGGGATACAAATTACAACCCTGACTTTTCCCATACTGCCAAGAGACACTCATCGTCCTTTGTTTTTCCCTCGTGTTACAACAACACCAGAGTGTGGAACAAGGAGTAAAAGACGATTCATTAGGAAACAAGCGATTAAGGTATTAACTCAACCCATACAGCACATCCTCCTATCTTCCAAAATAAGCTCAAGAAAACCGCCTCAGTTCTGAAAGCAAAATCCAGGGAAGTTGCTCAAATCCACATATACTTCACCATTCCCCCGCAGACTCCACATTTCCTCAGCATTTTGTCACCAACATTGCTTTCCACATTGCAATCCCAAATTTGTTTTAAAAAATTACAAGCACACGATACCTACTACTGTGTGTGCAAATAGGGCCCAATTCTTTTAAAATAATTATTACAATCAAGAGTGAATGCCTAAGACTTTTTATTAATGACTTACAGCAATAATAAACAAAAGAACAGTTATTACGAAATTAGAAATAAAGAAAAGGGAATTAATTACATAAAAAGTGAAGTAAGAGTTTCTAGCAGTAAGTGGTCAAATACAATCTGATTCGTATAGGAATTCCTCATACTATTTATCAAAGATCAAAGGCAATGAGTAATTACTTGGATCTGCTCCCTGCAAGAAGTTTGAAGCAAGTCAACTTATACACATATAAGAGTAGTTGCTTCTGAAGCTAAAAAAAACAATGGAATAAACCACTACCCTGTCACTGAATTTGGTGGAAGTTGAATTGCTTGCCAAGCCTATAGCTAAGATAAGTCATGACCATAATGCTTTATCAAGTTGTCGCAGATTAAACCAAGTCTCCCTGAATCCAAACAAGCCTGACACTTACTTTTTTTTCCCAAGAAGCCAATAAAGTAGACAAAGACCATTAACCATAAAATTTAATACTCTCTGATATAGATAAATCATGAATTCATTTGCATAACGCTACCCTTTGATATTCCCCCGTAACAATTCCACCGTCTGTCCACTAAAGATAATCGGAGAATGTGAGAGAACCTGACTTTAATAACACATCTATAGCATCATATCACCCCTTGTACACATAAAAAGCCATCAATACAAGATAAAACAAACTAGCTAAAACTTATCCTTGCCATTTCAATTTGTAACCACGTCTCATAACTACTTCAATCAACAAATCCACACGCACACCTACAAACTCTACAGTATATACATATGTATACGCAACGCACTCTCCCTCCACGCTAGTGACACGACATATTTAAACTTACGTCAAATATATCAGTTCAACTTGACTCTCGTACCCTTATGTTCATATTTGTACACAAGATGACTGTCCATCCTGACTGTGAGAAATAATTCCGTTGGTTATTAATTATTTATTTGCAAGGGTTAAACTACTTATTATGTAGTAGCTAATGATGACATGAGATGTATTTGCACTCATACGAACGTACCAGTCCAGAAGATCGTCTCCATTAAAAAGACGCTTAACAGGAATTAAGGATCTCGACGTTCCAGTTAAGGAGCATACGAACTCAAACTGACATGTGAAGTATGTACATATGTATGTAGATGCCTAAAACAATGGAAATATCGTTTATAAAAAACGGGCTCTCATGTCACAGGATGATAACGACTTTGAAGGGTCCAGAAAAGGTTGAATTAGATACATCACTACTAATAACTTCTGGTTGTTACAAAAACCATAGGACGGACCAGTTCCTTTGCAACTCAAGCAAAAGTAGAGAGGCATGTACTAAAGATTCTAGAGCCGCATATAATCCACTATTTTAAAGAACATCCCAGCCTTCCATTCAACTATTATTCCCATCTCCACCAAAAGAACATTTCGTATTAAGTGCAAAGGAAGAAAAAAAAAGGAAACATGAGAGGAGAAGAGGAGTAAGCACAAAAAGCCTTTCACAAATTCTGAAACATTTACTTGTGCTGGAGCTATAGAATATGTATGTACATTTTTGAGGTTGTGTTTGTTGGGAAAAACTTCCAGCATTAGAAGAGACAGATGATAGGAAAAGATGAAAAGAGCTCATAAATGGAATATAAATAATCTCAAGTACAAAAGTATGCACGGACTTATTAGCCTTCCTATAGTTTCATTGAAATTCAGTGATGCAGCAGGAAATGAAAAGTGATCGTCATAAATCTTTCCGTCATGTCTTAATATTTTTCACTATTTCACAGACAAAAATATACATTTTGGCTAAGGGAATCATTTAAAATAATTTGGTAATCAAGGGATTCATACAAAATGAAGATGTCTTACTTGTTCAGGGAAATTGTTCCCCCTTTATAAATCCAAGTTACAATAATTAATTTCTCTGGAGAAAGGGCAGTCATTTATAATCATATACTCGGCATGTTGCGTGTATCCATTTACAAATATAATATAATTTATACATTCACATTTAACAACTGGCTCAATGGGGTTTGGATAGTATTTTTTTAAAACAAAATATGATTTTCAGGCTCATGTCTACATCTAACTAACAATAAGTGCGTATGTATGGATTTATCTCTATGAATGTACATATCTACTTGTCTTCTCAAACCAAATAGGAGATGAGGTTTGAGGTTCTTCCGAGAAATCGAATATATACACAGACGCTCCTCCACACCTACTTATCTCTGCTCACGGGGAAGGGAAACTTAAGAGAAGACTAATAATAACTTTCTGTCTTCATTAGCAACCCAGAAACAAACATGACAAGTAATGATACTTTCAGGTCATCTCGGAGTAAACTCAGATAGACAACAAGACAATGAGAACACATAGGTTACTGAGAGAGTCCGCTTTTAAGTTCGAAATTCTTTAGAGTGATGATAACGTAAAAGTAAAACAAAACTTTGCTACATAAGTTTATCCAGGAAAGTTCTTACATTGAGTAGCTTCTAGCGTACCTCAACCCTGAATTTTACACATATATAATATAGACTGAAAAAGCCCCCAAAATTCAATTATTTCAGTCATTTGCACTATACTTTGCAATGTTCACTTTGTGAGGAAAGACTGGACCCAGCCACTAAGTAAATTAAATCATGCCAAGATCCTTCCACGTACCTAATTTCAGGAAACTGAGCGCAAGCGAAAATACACAACTAACTTTAAAAAAAAAAGGAAATATAGGAAAAAAAACTTGAAGAGTTTGAAACCCTCTAATTCATGGAAGGTAAAATCAACAAAATATAATGGCAGGGGATGAGGATTACCTCCCAGTTTCTCATATATTATTGAGTTGAAAGGTGATGGTGAGGAACACGAAGGAAACTTGCTCTCGTTATCAGCTCTATACACACAGCTCATTATATCAACAGCACAACAATGACCGACCCTCACGATATCTTAAAACAGAATCATAAAACTATCAACACCATTTCAACAATTTACCAATTCCTCTATTTTCCTACCTGAATCTCCTCACATCTTGCACATCGATCCATACAGACACCTTCCGTACATTAAATTTCACCTACATTAAATTCTACATGATTAATAGACATTTAATGTTGTCAGTCATTATAATAATTAATTACAGATAATCCGACAAAATCCTTTGCAAATATGTTTCAGTAGTCACATTTAAATACAGTGAGTATCAGAAATTGTAGCCTGGAATATTACAAAAGTGTGACGGCTGACATTACTGTCAAGTTAGGATCCATCTCCCTAATGGAAACATCAAATGAAATATTTGTACAATAAAACCCCGAGGAAATTATGTTTACAAATAGAGACTGTGTATACTTTTTTGAGTGAGAGAGGGGGAGTTCAAAACCTGGGAATTTCTCATACCTGAGGATATCTGAGAACCTCAACGCTCGTAAGAAAGTTCACTCCTGCAGATGAGATTAAATCGTAATAATAGAAATAGAAACATTTAAAATGTGTAAATTATTACGAAAAACAAGCACATTTCAACCCAACTCCCTGCCTGAGCTGTGGACCACATGTATGTACATACATACCCAGCATCTTACACATATCCTAGAAAATCCACTTTGGCTGGTTGATCTAACGACCACCCACAATTCATGAAGTACCTAGGATTCACCCGACACATGCATGATTAAGTAATGACCAAGGTTGATGAGGCAAGGATATATTGCTCCGTCCTACACAACTATTTACATGGTATGTCAAAGTAAAGTTGTAGTGAGTTTCCAACGTGCCGGGTATAGTATGGGAGTAAAGTGCCTTGATAAAAACCAAGCGGGCCCATACAGTATCGGGTCATGGACAATTGAAATCAAAATCTTGAGATGTATTTGACTAAAAAAGTAACTAACAATATCTATTGCGTAAGCAACAGAGGAAAGTATAATGGAAGTTTGGTAGAAGAATACAAAATATCAGTTTGTTTCTTCTTCTCCGTTGTTCGCTTCCGAGAGACATCGGAACAGTTACGGCACCCCTCCTGTTTCAAGACTTAGATAAGATAAGATTATCTTACAAGAGTCAGAAACCCGGAAAATATTCGCCTTTATTTCAATGAATTTTATCTGCTCGTTCAGCTATGATTTAATGTAGACTGAAGGAGTCCAAAGGGCAAAATTTCCCAGCCTTCCCCGAGGTTCTACATGTATGTTTTAAGGAACCTCCCGGTAATACCCACACAGGTACAAAGACATCGCAGGGTGTGAGGTAGGGACCAAAACACATGGGAAATACACAAGAGTGCATTAGATACTTGAGCAGATGAAAGAGATGAAAAATAATAGTCTCTTGAGTTTTGAAGTATCTATGTATATACGCTCAAGAGTAAGACTAAACTGAGATTCGGGAAATCTCATCCTTTCCAGCAACAACATGTATGTATATACAAGTCACTTGACTGCTCTCAAACATCCTTCGTATATCTCCCACAAAGATTGAACTAATAAAAAACAGCAAAACTTCTTCAGACAATAATAACCTTTTCAATCCTGTACACAAGCTTTCGTCATTGTAACTATTCATGATGACAAACCTTTATTTGAGGTAGGTAGAAATGCGGTTGGTTACAGTAATTACATTGATCAATTCCACTTTCTCCTTTCAACTTGCCGAATAAAAATCCTTTGCCACAGTTCATCAAACTCCCGAAGGAGGAATTAGTGCAATCGACCATTCCTTCTTTATATTTCCTTTTTCTTTTTTCAAAAAAAAATGAGTTGATCAATTTGTAGTCTTCCCCACGGTTATTTGTACTCAGACGTTACATGAAATCTAAACCCCTTGGAATAGAGCTACTCAAGATTTAGACAGTAACACGAAATAATTGTAATTCAGTACATGGCAGGATAAGGAATAAAACGTCAATGCTGTCTTTATTGTTAATCCGGATAAGTGTGAAGAACTGATTGCCACCAAAATATAAATGCATATAGACATGGATAGGTAATTTGCATTAAAAGAAATTGCACATCCAATACTTTCGTATATGTAACTCTGAGACAGCTTGAAAACAGCTTTGAAAAAGATCCCCGCAAAAAGCCAGGTGTGGTAGGTTCGACCCAGTCATTCTCAACAGATCGAGTGTATTACCATAATTATGTCTATCTACATTAGACTGATCTTTAAGCGTGAGAAAAAAAAATAAAAAATTGCAAAACTCCAGTGTCCACTTGATGGACACAAGAATGGGATCATAATTAGTCAAGAGACAGAAACCATTTGAATGTATGTACTTATACGTGTAGAATGTGTAGATAATTCAACACAGACACAGTTCAAGTACATACAAAAATTACGTAGATGGTTACTTACTGCACGCAATTCTCCAACGCACTAACTTATTTTTACAGACAGTCATGCATTATGTAAATGTATGTATGTATGGACGTATGCATGTACATATGTATGTACCAGAAGCAAGGAGTCAAAGTGTAGTAGAAATGAGAGTTGCTCTTGTTATTCCACTAGGAGATTTCTGGCTGAAGGTAAGTAAACGTAAGAAAGAGTAGAAAAACTAGAAATTGGCAGGGTGATAAATTTGACGGTGGAATTGAGACTATCATCTACCGTCTCTGTAAAGAAAATTGGCATTTTTATAACCGAACATTAATGCAGCTCGTCAGTCAGTCAGTGCTCAAGTCCATATATTGATGCCACAGTCTTAAGTTGCAGCAGGAGAGATTCAGTTACGAAAACAACGTATGTATCTTATGAAGGAATGGACGGAAGAACCAACTCCTGTAATTCAATCCAGTCCGAGACACAAAGAAGACAGCGATGAAGAGAAAAGTCACTTAGCTACTCACAAGAAAAATGTGAATGAGAAAATCTTGGAGTTAATTTCCCAAGGCTATTTCCCTTAAACCCCTCCATACCACAATATTTTCTTCAACTTAAAAAAGTCAAAAACTATAATATTCGTCAACTGCATTCCCTTTTTAGTAAAAAAAAAATAACGTCAATGCCTTATCACAGCATATAGCTCATCCAAAATATACACATGGGAGCACAAATTTATTTAATTCCTCCCCTTTTACCAAGGAAGAAAAATGGTACAGGATTATTATACTAAACTTGAGTGAATCCACCTGCTGCCGTGCTCCGTGCAAACGTAGAGAGGAAAACTTGAATTTGTCAAAACAATTCAATTACTGCACCAACCTTTTGCCGAAATGCTAGAAAAAGCATAGAAAAATGACATGAAGAACACTGCTAAGGCTTGAGCTTTTACAAAAGACACACAAGGCTCGTGATTTAAGTTTTACAACACGCCGTAAAGATGCAGGGAAATAATTAAATCAACAAAGGTACACTCAAACAATGCAAATTCGAGAGAACAACTTGTTTTGTAATGCCTAAAAACTTGTCAACAGGACAAACAAGAATTTTTACATAGGTGCCATACATATTACTAAAGTCTATTAAATGAGACAGTCAACTGCACACACATGAAGCTTTACATTGTAAAAAAAAATCCTTTCCGTCAGAAATCAATTACCTTCACAAGTCCCTTGCACTGTAGAGGATGCCACAGCTTTGAATCACTGCGGGCATAAGCTAACGTATGTATGTGTATACTGCTCAACTTGAAAAAATGAGAAATAGAAGAGATTAGTTGGTTTAGCTCCTACCCTACCATTAGATAGATAGACTCCGAAGCATAACATGAGGTCTCCGTGTGTTTCCTCTTGAGAGAGGACCCCTTCGGAATAGAGTATGTACATGGCCGATCAGACCCAAGTGGACCTACCTACAACTAAATTATGCAAATTACTACACGGGAAACACTGAAAGAGAATCAATCATCATCATAATACTAGTCGTGAGTCCAAAGATGATACTTCCCCTAATGACTATAATCCAATAATTTTCAATAAAGCACACTTTGTCCATTGACCGCAATACTCACCGTAATTTAAAGGGCCTGAAAAATACCGCCTTAATCCATAGCAATAGCTATGAGCTCTCCAAAAATACTATTTATCCGCATGATGAATGACTCAGCTGCTAGGCACTAGCTTGCATAAGTTAGCATGTGCCTCAGCTATTTAGTTCGTCATTTTGAAGTTAATACGAAGGAACTCTATCGTAAAATTCTTCAAGAGGATCACGCATACGTAGATAATGTTTACGTAAATATGAACACCCATTCTAACGTCATGATTCATGAAGCAAGTTTCGAAAGAAAAAAAAAACATATTACTTGAATTCAGTAACTTCCCCAAAATGTTTTCAAAGAGCCAGTAAATTTTTAGCTGATCTGAAGACTTGTGCACACTGAAAGTGTTCAAAAAACACTACCCCTATCTTTTTTCATTTCTCTTGAAATGAAAACTTTGAAAATCCGTGAGACAAAGGGCAAGAAGTCAAGCACCTCCTCGACGTACGAACTGACCATTTACCGCCCATGACAAATGTGTTCAATTTACTCACACGTACCCATTTTCTCCCGTTGATCATTTCACATAAATAATATTCGTACTTGGACAATGGTAAGTAAATTCCATACATTCATTTTAAAAGAATCGAATCAATGCCTAATGTGACTGGTTAAATGAGACCTGGGCTCCACGTGTCTAACCACAATAAGAGATTTAACACAACATAATAATAACACATAAAAGTCCAACTTGGTTTCCACAAAATACTGCCCCTTAGCCTGCCTTTTGCTCTCTGCATGCAGAGAGTGCACCAGGTACAGGTAATAAGAAAGTCAACAGTAATAAGACAATTTAAAAAATAGAGCGTTCTTGGGGTGTGTTTCTTCATCTGTAATGTACTATGTGTGTG
This sequence comes from Allacma fusca, assembly GCA_947179485.1. Lineage (NCBI taxonomy): Eukaryota > Metazoa > Arthropoda > Collembola > Symphypleona > Sminthuridae > Allacma > Allacma fusca. Next base: position 45,535,725 of record OX359249.1, on the reverse strand, counting down.
TGTGTGTGTGTGTGTGTGTGTGTTTGTGTGCAAACTACCTGTGTGTGCATGATTGGACGTTGGTTATCTTTTGATTCTGTATGTATCCGTACACATACGCATTTGTAGGAGGACATATAGTCACAATGTGGTATCTATACAACCTGCCGCCTGATGAGGAATGAGCAGTGGTTAAACATTAACATAATAATATCTCATCTTAGGTGGTCGATACTTATTCTCAATCAGACTCGACGGACTCACGCATTCGATGATGAGACGACCATCACTCACATCAACAAGCACCACATACCCCGAATTGAACAAGACCAAAAACGAGAGATAGAACTGAACTTGTCATGATCATCATGCATGTGGATGAGGCTCTCTACTGTCAGTTGTTCAACTAGAGTTGGTCTCCTGATCCGGTCTAGAAATTGGCTCCAGATCATTTTTCATATTGAATTATCATTGGGCTCACCACAGGATTGCGTCTAGATCTTTCTTTGTCTTAGATGTGACTCCAACAAGTGAAATTTAAGAGCTCAGCCAAACCGAGACAAATTTACAATGACTCCTCGCACATACATACATACAGGAACCAGTAAGCTCAAACTTACTTCCAAGCACATAACCATGTAACATTTTGTACATAGTCACATTTAGTAAAGTCCACATGATTGCATTACTACCCCAGCTTGTCCATCAATAATAATTCTGGATTCTAAACATGTTTACTTAATTATGTGCTCTTGTTCAGAAAATGCAAAACGACATTACGAGCATACACTTTATGTCCATAACATAACTAAACAGTGTGGAGCTTTGGGGGTCAGTAAGTTCTTCAGCAATATTCCTCTTACCCTTTGCATCAGGCACAGTTGAGGAGAAAAGCTAATGCTATGACAAAACACTTGACTTGCTGTCAATCGTTTCCCGCACTTTCCTTGTTCACCTCAAATATGAATTTTAATCCCCTGATTATCGAGGAAGTTTATCTAGCAGGCTGTAAGATGTTATTTTATTACACCCCATGTGTCATAACCATTCCGGAAGACCATTCACGATTTCAAATGAAAATCCCCCTCTGACGTCAACTACATTAAGTGGATCCCAAGTAAATAGATTCTAAGGGGTAGTTCTTAAACTATTCCTGGATTCAATTTGCGACTCAAAAGCGTCATCACTGCATTAAATTGTCATAACTCTGAGAGAAAAGTCTGGTCTCGTCAGTGAGACCTCAAAGGAAGAACAAGGAAGAGTCAACCGCGCCCACAGGAGAGTACAGGATAGCTTCCTGCTGCTCTCAAATCGCATATTCTCATGCACAATAGATGGTAATCTCATCTCAAGTACAAAATTGAATACAATGAACTATATTCATGATTATTGCTTGCACTTTACACACCCTAAAACAAATAAAGGATTATGACACTCCGCCACATCAGTCTGGTTAACATCAAGTTGAAAGGGATAAATTACTTATAGATACATATACAAACAATCAATGCCCGAGCATCATGTGACGATATTAGCATTTTGTGAACATTTATGTAAATCATGTAAATTTCTACCTATATTCCATTCCCTTGGGGAAAAAAAACCACCGTATAAATTATAAAACTCTACAATTATAATACAGCATGGAGCAGAAATATTCACATTCCAATTTTCCCTATATACGCGGAGCAAATTACGCAAAAGGCACAACAGGGGATTTGTAGAATATGTTCAAATACGATGCAAAAAAAAGGTGTTTTTTTAAAAACAAAAATACACGAAATGGAAGGAAAAGAGAGAAAAGGTTGTTGTCTGCAATTTAGGGCACACTTTGCAAGGGCTGGCAAAAGGGATAATTTCTAGGCGGGGAAATATTTTAGTGGATCATTTAAGTAAATTCTAGAGGAATCAAGAGAAACACAAGGAGTCCAATTTATTGGTCAAATGAAGGGTGGCAGCAGTTCTGAGTCATTGTAAATCAGTAAGTAAGGGGAAGAAGGTCAAGCCAAAAAGGGTTCACTTTTAGTCGAGTAGTCAGCAGAGGAGACTCGGAGGAATGAGAGGTAAAAAGAATGAATTATGTGACAAGTGTCCAAAACTCGGTGTGGTATAGCGTGCCAAGAGGGGTTTTGCTGCATTTGCCTGTCGACGGAGCCGTCATCGCGTCTCCATCTCAGCTCCACTAAAGCGCATACCTTTCCTCTCTCTCTCTCTCTCTCTCCTTCTTTCTGTTTCCCATTATGTATCCTATTTCAATCTACCTCTCCGGTTGACTACCTATGTACCTTTTCACCACATTAAAATCCTGACCAAAACAAATAACTAAGCAACATCACTAATAGATGGCTCATTCAATTGTACACACCTAATACCTACATAAATAGTATGTTTAGAAATTATGAGGAATAATATGTCATAACAGATTGAACCGCACATTTAAATCGGAACTAAACACCAAGTATTTCAAACAAACTGCTACACAAAAGAAAATTTCCCTCATGCCTCTGTGCCTACGCAACCTCTCTCAGGATTAGGATTGAAAGCAAACTTATTTGTTTTCTGGTGCAGACTAATCGAACAGCAGGCTTGGTTACTATTATCTTTGAGAGCAACCCTTCATATGAGAAAATGCTACAATTTATTTTCGTATCAATTCCTATATTTACACAGAAAATGAATTGAATTTTAAGGTGGTCTCTTGAAATATGAAGAGCGCTTTTTGAAATCAATGACTCAGTAGTTTATGCATTTACAGCAGGCCGAATACAACTAATTGTAATTGCTCAAGTACGATGAGTCCAGTCATACGGGGGAGTTTATGTCTGCCTCTACACTACATATTTGAAATGGAAACAGAAACTTTTACTACTTCACAGCAGAGTCCCTAGAACCCTCAGTCCAGCGGTTGAAATAATAAGACCATGATGATGATCACTGGTTAGCGCCTAAAAGTAAACGTAAGTAAAAACAGAAGAAGGAAAACTCTCAAATAACTAATTCTTGTTGGTTTCTCGTCTCCCAATAAACGAAAAAAAAAATTAGGGAAAAGAGTAAGATGAAAAAACGTTGGTTAAATAGACACGTACACATAAATTTCTTTACCGATTCCTATTTAACCCTACCCTACTGAGAAAATACTCAATTGTCTCTATTAATGAATGCAACTACGGGCGCCACAACACTGGGTCCTGGCCTCTGTCTGTTCCTTTTTTCACTTTACGCTACACATTTCCTTTACAAACCCAAAGTCTGCCGATCGGAGTTACACGCCAGAATTTCTAACAAGGCTGGACAGGTTGGAACCAAGCAGTGACAACATTTCTCCCATAAACAACAGTCAAAGATCAGCCCAAAACAAAAAAGCTGGTGCCCAGACTGATATCATGCAAATAGCTAAATAACATCTTCTAATCGAAATTTCCGCAAGTCTGCGTTAATACACAGCGACAAAGTCTACAATTTCCAGCTTGATTCATAAACAAAAGGGGGCCCATATTTCCTTGCTTATGAAAACAGAACGTCCGTTTAAGACATGCCCCAACACAAACATTACCTTCCCTTGCGCTATAGCCTGTAAGCCTCTGCATAGATATCTCTACTGTCACTATAATGTTTCTCCTTCACCTTCTGCATGATAGAAACTTTGTAGTCATAAAATTCAACGGAAGAATATATACATGTGATTATGAGATTGATAATTTAGAATTTCTTCTATCCAGTATCATAGCAGTGGGAAATGATTGTGGACATGCCTCTATAAATTGTGTATTTCATATCATGAAGTTTATATGGGCCTCAAAATTCAAGCCAATAATTCACTCCACTCGAGGAGATCACACACAGGCAATAATTGTTGAGAGAACTGGTTAAGAAACACTATAGTTACTGTCTCTTTGGTAATTTGCGCCCATCCATCAAAATATCCCCGTATTTCTTGACGCAAAGGCCCACCCCCATGCAGATTTACAGCGCTACGCCCCTTCTATCGTGAACCATACAGAATAACATCAAATATCCTCAAGACACTTTGAACACGGTGTACGTAGACATATGTATACAAAAAGGATCAATCCATGTAGTAGTTTATGCATATACATGTCTATCCAGAACTAAGTGTACCCTATATAGCAAATGGACTTGGAATCCATCCTCACTGCCCTGATTCACATTTAAACATGTACATACGTACGTACGTAGGAATCATGACATATGGAAGAGACCGTGGGCATATAACACAGGAAAAGAAATCATAGCTTGTGAACGTAATTGCTAAGGAACCCCTTACTTTACCAGTAGTTGTAAAACTGTAATCGACGGTAAAGGCTTGCAGCCTTTACAATTAAGGAACATGGTTCACTGAGACTTTTCCTTTCATCAATCACTCACACATCTTTCTTCCATTTACATGTCCAGTTTTTCTCCTGCCATTTCCTATAAGTGGAAGCAGAGTACTTGGATCAAGAACAAGTCTTGTAATACACCATTCTTACGACTCTCATTTCATCCACACGACTGGAGTAGTTATACCTACTCTAAAAGTTTACATTAACTTCTTTGGATGATAACAAACTACAACCAATACCCCTTTTCCAGCGTCAACTGCTCGGCAATTAGCCAACAGTTCCTTTTCATTTAGGTCAGAAATCCTCACGTGGTAACAGGTGTGTATGTATTTATGATTGCATGTACCCTTCCAGAAACCGCAGCTATCGTCGTCGGTCTGAATAATAACTATCATAAGGACGGTAAGCGTTCAAAAATGTTCTAATTGAATGCATCCTGACCCTTCACTTGAGGTGGTCATTACTCATGCTGTAACAAGGCACTTGTCTTAAACATTTCACACTGTGGCTTCTCTCATCTCCGGCACAATAGTAAATATTTACTTACGGAGGGTAAACAAAGCAAGACAAATGACGTCTGTATTTTAAATTCCTAAATCAGGACGAATTCCATGAAATAAGAGGGGAACAGAAATATTAAATTGATGAAGTTTTCCTAGATGGAATTTCCCCTAGGTTTCCTTGATTACGTTTTCGAGTTTTAGTGTAATTATATGAAAAATGATGAATCAAAATGCAGCAATATTTATTATGGTTGGAATGGTCAGGGTCCTCGGATATTTATGAAGCAATGACTTATGAAACAGAGGAGCATTTACAATATTATATATTATATAGGGCTAAAACTTACCTCTGAGTCAACTTTGGCGAACTCAGGATCATCTTCTTCAACTTCAAAGTAAAGTTCATTAGAGGTAATTGAAACAATACCGGGTGCAACAACACCGGGAGAAATAAGGCGGGCTTTAGTGCTGATGTTAACAGGTCCTAAAATAAACAAGGGCAATGGTTTTCAATGTTTATAAATATTGATTTCAGTGAAATTCATTCTTAAATATCCATATCAAGCTTTCAAACGACAACAGTGTTCATCCTCACGTTGACTACAACTGAATGATATAATAACATCAAATTAACATATTCTTATTATGATGCTATACCTTTAATCAATTAAAAAACCTAAACTGTCAACACTACAAAAATTAATATGAATTAATATTATATGATATGTGAAAACACTGAATAGTATACTGTATCATTATTGGTCACATTCCCTGTGTAGCAGTTTGAGTAAAATATATGTGCATAAGTACATGTTGGCATAAATATTTGCTTGTTTTTATCTGTGCCTTTTGGAAAAAATAAAAATTCTAAATATTGAAGGCTTGCACAGGCAAAATTGTGCATGTCACTCCCTCTAGATATTCATGTGGAGAACTACTACATGTAAAAAACATTTTCTCAGCATTTTCTCTAAATAACTTTTTCTCTCTTAACGAGGAGTATTAAAATAGTACTAACCAACTAAGTCCAAATCCAATTCACGATCGTCTGATAGTAATTCGTTGTCATCCATTAAGTCGTTAGACTGAAGTGGCTGCTGGTTACGAGAAGCCGCCAAGTGTGTATGAAATTCTTCCTTAGCCTGGGAAATTTTCACAGTACGAATTTAACATGAGTTTAATTGCAGAACGGAAACAACTTCAAACTAACGATTATCAAAAAAATTTTGACTTTGAAATCAGATAAACTTAAAAATCCTTACTTGAAGAATTGCATCCTCAGGAGCACCATGTTCTAAAGCTGCTTTTAATGTTGCTTCGGGGTGAGAAGAACCATATGGGTTATGTACAAAACGCTTTCGGCGCCTAGCATCGTCTTCCCAAGCGTCCAATTTCCAGAACTCGGTTCCCTCCCTTTATTAATTCATTTGGAAAAATTACTGACAGATATTCAACCATGATTGTTTACACAACTTAATCTTCAAGCAAATCTACCTCTCTCGCTGATGCTGATTTTGGCCCCATGCTCCATGTTTATTTGAAATGATATTGACAGTTTTTTCTAGGACTTTTGCAGCAATAACATTATCACGACGCCTTGCAGCTGTGATTAAATGATCACACATTTTTTCTTCCTCTTTTCTTTCCATTAAAGTTTGGGCACATAATGTTTGCTAAAATAATTAAAAACCATTTATTAACTACCGACACTAGGTATGTACATGTCAGAGTATAAGCTCTAACGAAGTAAAGGTTTTAAGGAACCTCGAACTCGGCGTGTTTCAGTACATCGTCAGCTCTCATCCTATTCAAAATGAATTCCGCTTCGTTTGCTACCCTCACAATATGATCTTTCATAGCATGTGACAGTAATCTTCCTTCGTTGATTAGTTCAATAAAGGCTAGCCCAGCATGTTTTTGAAGCGAATTCTGCCATTCTTGTGAACATAAGAGCATTACAAGTTCCACGACAGATGTACTGTGCTTAAAAGTCGTTAGCCCTGAAAAACAAAATTCAAGAAGGACACTTAATTTGATTGCTAGTATTATTTTCTGCATAAAACACCTGGAATAATTTGCAGCGCTAACCTTTTCCTTCGGATAATAATTCCTGGCCATGAGAGCCAAGGAGGGTTTTCGAAAGGAACGGTGCAAAGTCAACCATTATTTCTCGGAGAAGTGGGCAAACGGAACCCAATGCAGCTTCCAACTTTTGCGTTAAATTGGATTCCCTGGCTGGAGTTGGAAGTGGAAAACCTTCAGATGACATTAGTGGCTTGATATTTAATTCATCAGCCCGAGGTATTGTCGAATTCACTGTTCCAGCAGTAGAATTATGCATTGGTGACCCACTCACTACACTTATTTGCCCCTGTGGCTTTTCTCCCCGATCTAGACCGTCTGAAATGAATACAATATTCAACATAAGCAATAAATCATTATTGCATACGTAGTGAGGTTTAAATATTCTCATATAATTGGTCTCACAGTCTCAACAGAATAATATAAAATAAATAGTAGTTTCCGTAACATACCTTTTTCTTCCACTCTACTTTTTGATTCACTATCATCATTTAAACTGACGTCCGTCCAACTGTCCTCCCCTTTCTTCTCATCGCTCGCCTCATTTCCAATATATATTTGGCTAGAGTCTTCTCCAATAGACTTCTGAGATGAGACATCACTCATGGGATCATCGCTCTTTAAAAATCAATTCATTTAAATCAAGTAAATTAAAAAAATCACAACCTATTTTTAATCAACCTGTTAATTCTTGAAAAATTTACCTTCAAGGTTATATTCGGAGACTTAGAATGATCTTCCGATGCAGCAATCGACTCCTTTGTATTTTCCACCTGTATAAAACACATTTCAAAATCAAGAGCTATGCCCGAAGTAGTATGGTTACACTTTCCAAAAACATATAGATAGCCAAATCATACATAACAAAATACAAAAACATGATTTTACACGAAAAAGCAATCTTAGTATACATTTGTAAAAGAAAGGCAAGCCACATTTGTAACGTTCAAAATGTGGATTTTAAAACAACAACAGCATTTGATTGTAATTTCATAAACATTCAGCAGTCAGCACAACAATATTTGAAAAACTTCATTTGCCTTTACGGAAGACCCACTGGTGCTACCATCATCAACTGACTCATGTTCGTTTGTTGATCCATGGCTATTACTCTCACAATTATCATACTTGCTATCGTCATCACCTTCGGAACCTAAAGAAAATAAGGGAGGAAAAAAATATTAGGGTATCTTTAAATTCCAAGAAATTCATTCGATTTCAGCAAAATTGCATTTTCATGGCATCTATTCAGACAAACGATAATTGACAATTAGTGGCAATGCAAAAATTAACTTATTATGCCAGCATTCTACCATTTTTTGTAGAATTATTATATTGGCATACAAATAATTAGTAATTATTATCTTAAGGCTAGGCAGCACAGAAGGCATTATTTATAGTATTACAGTAGTATGTAATATACAGGCGAAAATTACTCATCAAGTTCACGTTGCTTTTGCGAATATCAGCACTATGACATCTATTTCTTAAGTATAATTCAACAATTAATTTACAATTAAACTGAAAACACACCGTTGTCACACGAAAGGATTTAAAATATATACACATGTCCAATTACAGAGTGGGGCAATGTGCACTGACTTCCTCACTCTTGTTCCCCTTTGGTCTCCATACATTTATGCACAACATACAGGAACTGTATTGTAAACTTGTACAGTTTGAAATATTTTAGAATGAAGCTACGGTTATTAGGTTTATATACAAAGTATTAGCGACGATAAGAAATACAAGAGCTGGAAATAAGTTCAAGTTTTTAAATTCAATTATTCTAAATCTGCTCTTTTATCTTGCACAGGCATAGAGTTTGGAGTCAATTTTACTAACATTAATGTATGTATATTTACAATTACAAGGTTTTCAGAAAGGATAGAAATCGGAAGTAGCTGATTAAATTAAATAGTTTAAAACATTAGACTTTCTACTTAATTCTTGATAGAATATTTTCCACGCCGTCATCAGTCTTAATGACTTAATCCATTGTCAAGCATTGCTTCAATCAAGATGGCATCCTTCATCAGTAGCTTCGCATTTAGCTCAAACAAGCTTTTAAAAAGTTTTATCTGTACTTGCAAAAACTGCCAAGCTGTGGCACAGGCAACTCTCGCAATAACGGATTGCAGCATATAGGATTTTTCTCTACAATGCAATGCATTGTTTTGTTTTTCCTACGCAACTATCTACATATATAATCTAATTAATGTACACCGAATGTTCTAGTGAATGGCGGATAGCGGACACTTCTACTAGTGGACAAATTTTGCCCCACCTCCAACCATTTAATATGCATACACATAATCGACGTACTTCATGTTCACGGATGCTTCTACAGTTTTTGATTGCGCATTCGAACGATTCTGTCCACGTCCGTCAAACATTTTTTATTGAATGTGAATACAGAAAAATATAGAAAGCGCTTTCGCTGTCTGAACTTCACCCCCACTGCTATGAAAAACTTGAAATTTATTGCCTACGCAAAATCTTATTTCACAATTTTTCTTCGATGTAACTATTAAGTAGGCAAATATTTTTTAACGCGTCTTTGATTTTCAGTCTTCTATCGCTAAACTCTACCCTGTCGTGTCAAATTAAGTTAGTCTAGTTTTTAAGTAAGCATTGTAAAATTATCAAATCTTGGTTCTTATTTTGTCGACGTTAAGAGGATTATATACAGGGTGACCATATCATTTGCTCCTCTCTAGACTCCATGAGGGAGTAATTCATAAAATATTTGATTCCCCAGTTTGTAGCAATTGTTTTTCAGATTTTCTAAAGAATTTTTATTGACCTGGGCCAATATTTGAGGTTACAGGGTCAGGAATGTCAACCAAAGTTGATTATTTTTAGAATGTCGACTGTCGACTTCCGTATTTTTGATTTTCGCAGAAAACGTTTTAACTCTAACTTGTAGGAATATATTACTCTTTTATAATTACCAGTACTCAATAACTGATTTTATTAATAATGCACATAAAAATTATGGTTATTAAAGAGGATAGAAATAAGCGGTCTACAATGAATCCGTTATAGCGAGAGATTCCGAGAGATTAGAACTAATAGCAAAAAAAAACATCAGAAATAATAATACTAATTGCTAATTATTAATACGTCGCCTTCGACATGGAGCGATCAAAAATGGTAATGTGACTGTTGCTTAACTTGCAGTACTTGCATTGTGTTGAAGCATGACCTTAATAACAAATAAACCACTAAAAACATGGCAACTAATGTGTGTTATTACTACTTACTTACAGATTACACCTAGCAAATGTTCATTCCAATGTGAGCCGAAAAGTGGACACATAAAATGAAAAGGAGGAACAAGAATTGAAAAGATATTTAGTTTGATGCATTTCCAGTGCTTATAATTACTGCGTGAGTCTATCTATGTGCAAACAAAACCAAACATTACAATATAATATTATTTCTGCATATGGAAAATTGTTTTGAAGACTCCATACAACAGTTTAAATTTGTATACAGCAACAGCAAATTACAAAATATAGATATTCGTATAGTATTACTGCGAGCAACACTAACTCTAAATTGATTAATTCATTGCTGCTCAGATATGTGATTATTACGCAATTACTGCTATAATAGGTGAAATGCAAAATGGCGAAAGACTAAGAATGTGCTTGGCAAAAATAGGTTTTGTTTGTACAGTGAGATGTTTACCTTCCTTGAAATGAGAAGCAGATGCTTTAATAGGATTGCTAGAAGTGACGGGATTTTGGCATAAGTTGGGGAGAAATTGCGGGTAAATATGGTTCGTCCATTGGGGAAACACTGGTTGATGGGAAGACACAGAAGGTTTCCCACTCACAACCACTATACCAATGCCAGGTCATGTCACGGAAAAAATCATGTTCGTGAATGTAATCGATCACCAAAAAATCCATGATTATTAAAAACTACATAACAACGACTAGTACTTAAAAAATCCAAATTTTTCTAGACAAAAATATGCTAAATTCCACCCGATCAAAGTTGTTTTTAATCAACAGTGGACAAAAGGTTATTCAGAAATTATACATTTCAAGTATAGAGGATAATAATTTGTATAAATGGTATACCTTGGTTTATTGCTGAGGAACCATTAATAGTAGGATTATTATGATGTGTTCTGGCACTTTGTGGATCACTAGTTAGATTATTTGGCACTGGGCTAGAGGAAGGTGTTGGCGGTGGCTCCAGAATATCTCGGTACTTGGACACCATCAACACGGAAATGAAGTAAACTATTGCGAGTGACAAAAATTGGGCCTGCTTGGTCTCCTCCTGCAAAACCGTACACATACTTCAATTACTTAACATGTTTGCATAATTTACAAACCTAAAAATAAATCAACGAATAAAAATAGCTGTAAAAATCATTAATAACATTAATAAATTACAACTGAAGTGTCTAAAATCATTTTGCAATTAGAAGAAGCCGAGAAATACCTAAATCGATCTTTGAAATATTGGACGCATGTGTATTAATAATTGAACATATTTTTTACACGGGTGTGCAGAAATCCTCATTAACACGCATAAATTACTATTGAAGGATCTAAAATTATTTTCCAGAACAAGCCGATAATTGAAGCAACCATTAAAACAGCGAACGCATGTGCATTAATTAATTGGATAACTATTTTTTACACGGTCGTGCAAAATATCGATTGATACACATGACACAAGGTTAGAAAAGTAATATAGATAAATGTTACTCTAAATGTACATGAGTAATCCTTCTATATCTATAACCCATTACCTCTAACGAGATCACTCCTGACATTTCAAATCATGAAAACCAAAAAAATGTAGCTTGAGTGACAAAAACTCACGATATCACGGTAAATAACAGCACGGAGCCGATTGACATCCATGTCTTGCAAAAGTTTCTCTGGATCTTTGACTGGACTGTTTTGTGTCGCTAGATTCTCGACGATGTTCTACAAGACAAGAAAAAAGAACACAAGTAATCCTCTATAATTGTTGGCAAGCGAATCCGATAATTATACGTGCTGTGGTGTATACGTTATTACATCATATATAGTGTCTACATAAGTACATGGTCCATGTGGAACCGTACCTTTGGCGAAGCTTGAGCACCTCGAATTAGGGAATGAAGATGTGCAACTTTTGCAGGAAGTGCCGCACCATTGCCACCACAATAACCACCAGCATGATGAAGCCGAACTCGCTCTTTGCATTCCAGGCAGTTGCGGACGGCACTGGTACATACTAGTCGTAAGCACTGCCGTAGAATCCCTCCATTAGACATATTTTTCTCTGACTCCAGTTCGTTGAAATTTAATGAACTGGCAAATATTAGAACATCCGCCATGTTGACAAGACGTTGAAGAAACGACACAGCAACCTCAATCGGCATTCCTTGGGTTGGTTCGATCACATCTAAATCACTCTGCACGGAAAAAGTTTTTCATCAACTTATTAGAGACGATAATATCACCCACAAAAATCATTCGATCAATAGAGAAACGAACACATACACCTGTACAACTGTTGGGAACTTTGCAAAAGAACTCACATTCGGTGACGTTGCTGACGCTAGTAAAGGTAACAAACCACCGCAGGCAATAATTAAATTATCTGCTAACTGGGAAATAAGATGGACAGTATTGACCACGAAGATTGTATTCTCTCCAGTATTCACGAAATCCAGAACTGACTTGGTCGAGTGACTGTAATGAAACACAGATACAAGCTTTTACATTTAAAAAAATTAAGTGCTTGTTTCAGTTATTTTGATAACTATTCGATGTTAACATCTGCTATTCTACCGTCTGAAAAATTTCTGTTATAGTACAGGAAATTGTGTTTTAACAAAGCTAAAAACAAATTTATTGAGCTAAGTGTGTACACACCTTCTCCAAACTTGAATGTCTGTTTCAAGTGAGAAGAGAACATCGGATAATAACCTCTGATGTATATATGACCACTTGAACTCAGGGATTCTAAAGGGTGGATGAGAGGGACCAGGATTAAATAGATGTCGAGAGCCATGGTGAAACATTCCAGAAGATTTGCGTCTTTCTCCATTGACAGTTCCTACAAAGACATTACAATCATGGACACAACGATAATATCAGATAATACAGAAGTAATCAAGAGCTTTCAAACCCATAAGAGTACATCTATAAGTTAATCTTAAAGGAATGGTCAGCTGCATACCATCATCAAGTGCTTGAGTCTGCACTGCTGCGGAAACATTTTTAGGACGGACAGGAAGGCTAGAAACACCACTATCATCTCCAGACTCTTCATTGGCAGACGTTGGTTCTTCAACTGTTTGTACAGACGCTATTTTTGACTTTTTGTTCTCACTCTCATTTTGAATCCATTCCCTACGATCCAGTGATGACACCAAAGATGTTCCGTCATCATGCGTAGGCTCCAAATGATGAATCACATTATCTTCACAGTGTTCCACCACAGGTGGTGTACTTGTACCGGCGTTTCTGCTAGGACTCCTCTCCTCTTCTTGTAGGTTCTCATTCTCGCTGGGCTCCTTCACAATTTCAGGATTATTGCTGGGATCTTCTGACTCTTCCGATGACAGTTCCCCACCATTTGTCAAAAGAACCTCAGCATCACCATTTACTGTAGAACTTGAATTTATATTGCCATTCATTTCTTCTTCTTCCACTACTACAACTTCCTCCACCTCCTCATCCTCTATGACAGGCTCCTTTTCTAAATATTGGGACTCATTCTCAATTTGATCTTTGTCTTTGATTCCCTGAGAACTTTGTGTAATGGTAAAAATAGCTTCTTTTTCTACAGCTTGATTTGACTCTTCCTCTGCATTATCTTCATTCTTCTTGTTCTCCTCGCACCCACTCTCATCTTCATCATTCGTTTCTTGATCTTCACAAGTTCCGTTCATCTCTACATAATCACCTTGTCGACCCTCCGTGGAGTCTGCAGTGTCACATTGATTTGGCAAGGCATTATCACTGATTTCATTACGAATTGAGCAATCACCGTTTTCACCTATGGAATTTTCTAGAGGGGGATTTTGGCTCTTAGTTTCTTCTTCATCATCATCACCTTCTTCTTCTTCTTCTTCTTCTTGGGAAAGTACAATACTGACTTCTTTTGTTCCAATATCACAGACTGAATTTTTGTCACTTTCAGCATCGCACTCACTTACATTCGTTGTATCGTCCTCCGGAGACTTATAACTAGACTCCTGAACCCCACCCTCACTCTCGGGCTTTTCCACAATGGAAATAGCATCCTCATGTCCGTCCTCCGTTTCATTCTCTATTTCCGGATCTTCCAGATCAGCTAATTCATTGGTACCAATGCCCACCTCATGGGTGACATCAGTTACAGTCACAGTTGTGGTGGAAGACTCATTACTTACTCTGAACCCATTTCGAGGTTGATCCCAACCAGATATCGTGCTGATTGGGCGCTGCTGACGGACGGCAGGATCTGTTATATTATCAGTTTGACGACGCTCGTAGTGCTCATACATTTGCGTGAATTGGAGTCGAAATTCTTCATAGGAAACTTTGGAATGAACAATTGCGAGGGTGTCTACCCAAACCCTCCATCCTCCATACTCGTACTTAATGGCATGGTGAAGGAGCATCCGGAACAGTGAGTATACCATATCCGAAATTTTCTGCTCTTCACTATTCTTCGGATGAATGTAGGCCAAGGAAATAAGCCACTCCTGGAAACATATCCCAATGTAAAGCTTCGTGCCAATATCATTACCATACCATTATATTTTATTACTCTATTTTAATTTCAAAAACGCATCACTGAAGTAACAGTAGCAGAAGGAAAATGGAAAAATAATATAAATTCCTTAAAGTATCACCAAATGCATGATACTAGTTCATTACCTGCCACACCGACATTTGTAACACTGTTCTACGGTTTTCTCTGTTATGATTACAAAGAAGTGTCATATCGGACAGAAACAACTTTTTCACTTCCAGTAGAGCTTCCGTTTGCTTCGACTGTCGGATAAGTGTGGCAACAACCTTCAGAATCACTGGAAGGAAGACAAATTAATACTCTATTAATAAATGATGCTAACAAATTGTACATAACTATAACTGATGACTAACACATTTTATTCATTCAATAAATGACAGTTCTATTTTAGAACTAATGCGCTTGAATGGGATATTAGAAAAGACTAGTATGATACTTTACGGTGTTTTATAGCCACGTTGTAGTAACCATATGCACGGAGCTATAATATAGTAATTGTGGTAGGATACAGTACAAATAAGGCAGTATCTTACTGGGGTTCTCCAGTCTGTAGTTGGACTCCGGCTCGGGATGTTTGGAATACAGGATTTGTTGACTAATATGTTCCGTTAGAATCTGTACACAAGTTATTTATAGATACATACATATGCAAACATACAATGTGTCAAAACAAATGAAAAAAGTTTAAGCATCCATGGACATGCACAAGTCCCATCTTCAACAAGCTCTGTTGAGATAGATATCTTTCCAAGTGTATACGTACAGAAAACATTAAAAACCTAAAAGGAGTAATCTTTCAAAACAAGCTCTGGATACAACTTTGTACGTCATCACGAGAATGTTGTAGTGATGTAGAAACATAAGAGAGACTTATGGCACTCACCTCGTAGAGAACATTGTATGTAGGAAGGCTGAGTGAATCTTCATTTAAAAGCAACCTCTCGGCCAAGAGAGTGTACAAATTATGAGGACTCATCACGTCATACTTCCGCCTACAAATTCCAGTACAAAGCATTACGGTCAGAGATTCCCGATTATATGCACAATTCAGCATGAAAGGGGGAGCAAGGTCTTATGCGTATAGGATTTTAAGACCGAAAAAGAGTACTCATGGAAAATTTCATCAAGTGTCTCCCTATATAATCCAGATAGATACATACATACAATGATTATGTACATAATCAAAGCCACGTTAGAAATATCAAAAGGTCTTGTTTTTCCGACACATTGTTTTTTTGTACGTTGTGTACAATACAAACAGAAAAACTCAAGTATAACAAGAGGATATCAAATCATAAGGGAAAGGAAAAGAGCATTCGTAAAATTCATGAAATAATTTTGACTTCTCCCTCGTCCATACTACTTGATCCTTATATCGAAACCGGAGCAAAGGCGAAGTAAGGGAATGGTAGTCGTGGAGAGAAAAAATTGACTTACTTATGGGTACTTCGACAGAGAAAAAAGCCCAGTAACTTTAACGACTGCAGTCGGATCAATTGGGTTTCCGCTCCCAACAATTTGAACACGGTTCGAACGCCATTCTTTGCATCAAAAGCTGGGACTAGAGAAGACGGATGCTCCGACATCAAAGAGATCAGCATTTGTAGCACATCATGAAGATTTTCATCCTGCAAACAAAATACATCCAACAATGAAGTTTCAAAAACAACCGAAAAACTTGAAAACATACATAGTCAACATTTTATGTATTTCACTTCTCAATGCAAAAACAACAGCTCTCAAACAAACTTTTTTCAGCGATGTACAAAAGAAACTCACACTCTTCTAAGGTTCGGCTTCTTTTTCCTTTTAAATAATATGAGCTCTTTGCTACAACGTATATACTTTGTACTATGTGCATATGTAAACAAAAACAATGTTCAAAGCCAAGAGTTCTTATCAGGATCTGATTGCATTAAAGAACTGAATTTTCTTAGAAGGACTGCTTTGCAGGAAGCTGCGTGTGTATTTTCTGAGACTATTTGTACTTTCGTTTTCAACTTCTCTAGCTCACCTCTGCACCATACTAGTCTATTTACACAAACGAAAAAGGAAACACTAATGCCTCAACATTTCATTGAATTCACACTCGGTTTTGTCGCACTCTTGAGTTCCACCGGTCCACTTCAATATCTAAACAAATTTTTGTTTACCCCCAATGAGCACAACAATCAGGTGTGCTCAGAAATATTTTGTGATTTATTTAAATAAAAACAAAACGTTTCAATTACCTTATGATTAATATATCTTTTTAGTCTTCCAACCTTATAGAATTAAATTAGTATAGACAAGCAAAGAAAAACTAAACAGAAGTAAACTTACCTCATACACTGTAGTGAGATAATTCAAAATACTCTGAAGTTCATCTTCTTTGACCCCATTCCCGATTAAAATTAGTTGCTTTAGAAATAGTAGGATGTAAGCTCGAATTGCAATTATGTCACCATCGGCAGGACGTGGACCATCTGGGGCAAAATAAAAGTAATGAAATTCTCCATCTGGCTCACCATATTCATACAATAAAACTATCACGGTAGGAGAGCTACTTAGAAATTACTTCCAATAAAAACTGAATTGAAATTTTATTGAGCACAGAAGTATTTGTATAGATCATATATATAGGAACATTTCCACAAGGTAGACGTATGCTTGTATCCAAAAATGATCCACACAGGAGAAACCAATCGAAATTGCAAGGTAGAAAAAAATTGAAACCATACAAATTTACATGTACTCGAGCTGTGAACGAACGGGGAGCAATACAAACACAGTCGTAACTTAAAAGACATTTCATACAGCTAGTAGCTACCGTTGAAAAGATAGCTAGATACTACATTCTTTTCATGATCATAAAATAAATGTTGAGGAAATGGCTGTTGTTAGGTAAACGATAAACAAGGCTCAAACAATAGGATTTTATTGAATCTGTATCTCACGAGTCCGATAAATCCGTGAAAAGCACCCGAAATACGGAGATTGTCATTTCAAAGCGAAAATTTACAACTTTCCAAATACTTACCTAAACCCTTGGGTGTGATCCCTGACTTCTCCCTGGGATTCGCTACCCAGTAGTAATATTTCAGGGTATGCATGGTTTGAAGAACAGTACTTATTCTCCGGACATTCGAATAAATCTGAGTATCCGCTAGGAATTCCGTCGCTAAATACGAGTACAGTTTCATCTGAACGGATACCGGAGTGTAGATCCACAAGGCAGGGTTGAATAGTATGTGATCCAGTAACTAATTAGCGAGGAAAATTTTAAGTTAGGGAATACATACTAGTAACTCGACATACATACACAGAGCATCCCATACTAAAAAGCCAAATTACAAATGTAACTTCTGATCCAACTTCCACTGGAACTTCTTTCAATTTAATGAATTCCCACAAATGTATTCCAACTTGGAAGTCATATGTGCAGTGGGTTTCCATACATCACATACATAGTGCTCCGACAAGTATAAGATATATGTATCATGCAAATGAATGGGTTATCGTTTACCTGTTTCAGTAGTAATTCACTATTGGAATTTGGGCAACATGTAACAAGATACTTCGTAAGCTGTAGAAAGGAAGAAAGCACTTGTATCGTCAAATGTTCTCTGGAGGCTTTTTGTAATAAATAACTGATGACTAGAAATCCCCGATTTTGAATCATGTGCTGCTGGACAGTTGGGGAAGACTCAACCAGCTCGCATATAAACTCCAGTAGTTTGGAACTAAACAAATAAACGACATGTGCATTAATGATCACCTGCCTCCCACACTCTTCTTTCCATTACACTCATCGGGGCAAGTAACACTCAAATAAAGTCGCACTCCAGAGGAATTCTTAATTCTAAAGCACATTCCAGTAGCAAGTAGTTTCTATAAATTATATACTATATAGGTACATATAAACAGTATAGCTACACATGTGTGCGTTTAAATAGGTACATATGTAGGTACATGTATGCATAATGTGTATGTCATCGCACATACGAGCATCCCAGCAGTAGGGAAATAAACAAGGATGGGACTGGTTACATAATGTCTTCCTATTAAATTACCAACTACAATTTAAATTGCCTTTTGCACCATGCTTTCCCATGAAATTGAAAGAGGCTCAGGCTCCTAAATCGATAAGTCCTCATTATGGACCGATTTTGCGTATCAAGTTTTCCTTGTAATTATCTTCCTCCTTTCCCCATATCCATGATATGGACATTCAGGGATACACACATGCCATTTTTCCAGCAATTATCTTCCCATTTCTTTTCTCAAGTGATTTATTATCCCAGTAATTGTTCGAGGGCATGGAACACACTAAGAATTGAAATCCCTACCCAGGAAGCCAGTCAAGTGGAATCAAATCCTTAATTCTTGTAGCAGATACATACATACATCCTACCAGTTTTTTTAATAACAATATGTAAGTCAGTAAAGAATTAATCTTGAGGCATCAAGCTAGATCAAAAAAGATTGGGAGCTTTCTCCCATTCCCTACGTTTTCTTGTCTATGTTCTCCACAAGAGTTTTCGTTTCATAAGTAATGATACCTATTATTTATAATTTGGGTAATATTTGTGCCTGTAGGAATGATGTAAATGTAATACCCAAATTGTAAATACTATATTTACATTTTCTGGCATGAAAACTGTACACTCGGAGAAAGAATCTCTCCATTAGAAATATTTGAATGCAGGTCATGTCATTATTAATAAATAATTCGAAACCTCTGAATTAGTTTCTGTAGCCAATCTATATATATAAATCATCAAAGATTAAAAAGACACCAGACAATTTGAAGGTATGGGAAGGAAAAACTGGGTCAAGTATCCATACAGAATGTGTACAGTACACATTTCATTTTCATGGACGTAGGCATGAGTCCCACAAACTTGACATGGAATATCACCTTAGATTCTAAGTGCGACAGGTCCGTTTAGATAAAATATTTATGAGTGTTTTTGTAATCACCGCAAAAACTTTGAGACTAGGACAAATTTTTGGATGTAGGAAGGAAGAAATAGTGTATGTGAGTTTGAACCTTGAGGTGATTCAACTTATCCCAGAGCTCCTGCTCTGGAGAAGCGAGAACAAAGAAAAGTGATGCTTACCAAAGCGATGAATCCTTTTTACTGTCAGGAGCCACATCATGAGACAGATCCAACTGGGCAAAAAGTGGAAATAGAACTTGGATGCCTCCAATGGAATTGAGCGTACTATGAATTGAGTGGGTGATCACCGCTTTCACGTCCTATATACAAGTTACACATATATACATGGTTGCAGTTCACATTCAAATTTTCCCAAAGAAATCAATAAAAGTTCTCTTACACAAAAAACCATCAACTTTTCTGTCTGTCTGATTTCCATCTATTCATCATCTATTCTCTGAATTCCCCTTTAAGAAATGAAATTCCCTTTTTTTAGGAATACTTTCACATGCAGATCTATCATCATAAACCAAAAAACACCAGACCTTTTATGCATTCCGTTTTTCCTCTCGGACTTACATCATCTTACTCCTGGCTACCTACTCTCTCTCTCTCTCTCTCTCTGCCTCCCAAACCCTTCAATTCTAGCCAAGTATTGCTTTCAGACGAAGGAAACGCTTTTACATCTACCATTAAGACCATCAATAAAAAAAAAGTGCTCTCAGCATGTAACAAGTTTAGTACGAACGTCAGTATATATAACACGGCAAGAATGCCTCTCACAGAAGAAGTTCCTAAGTTATAATGAACCCCACGTAATTTTTCCCGATCGTCCGCAGCAGTGTAGGCATGCATTGGTAAATACCATACACAAATTCCCAATGTGACGTGAGGAGATAGATCAAGAAATAACTCAAGAAAAAATAGATAGATATATTTCTTACTTGGAGCATGAGTGCATGAGGAGTATGGACGAAGTATGAAATATTCCCTTTCGGTGCGGACTGAAGACATAATTGACTGTCTGTAGCCACAGGGTTGTACATAAAAACCAAGGAACTTGACAACTTCCCATCGTATAAAACCCGTCGATGATTCTCCGGTAGCTGCATGTGACATTCGTTTTCAAATCTAAATTGATTCTGTAAAAAAAAAAAAAACAAACTATATCAGTCAGAATTTCAGTCTTTCCAGGTCTCATCCCATTCATAGCGTTCGTGTCGTACTGACTACCACAAACAGTTACCATAACCATCTAATAGTATTATTTGTGTACCAAACAGGTATCAAAATGATCTCATAAATGTAACTCCAAATGTCACAAACTGGCGAGGATATTTTCGTAAGAGTAGAATCCTCCCTTCCTCTATCAAAATTTAAGTTGTTCTCAAAACATATTACATTTCACTCATGTACGCAAATTGACAGTTCCCACCCGAACTGTCATACATAAATGTATGTATGTACCTAATTATAGGCACTGTAAATATTAGGTGCACAGAGACACACGGAAATTGATGCATAGATGAATGCACAGTATGTAATGTGAGCTGGATCTAACTTTTAGTACTTCAAAATGAAGACTCAAGAGTTTTATGGAAATGGTTCTGTACCTTGTACCCTGGTCCCAGTCGATGCATAGCACAGATCTGATGGGGGGTGAGTGCTTCACCGAAAAGGTATACTGCCGACATCTGGCCACAGAAGACCCGTTCTTCATCTAAGTCTGGAGTAGCTCCAATGTAACACTTATCAAAAGGCTGTAGAGGATAAAATATCAAAATTATTATCACATTTTCATCGAAACGTAGCAGTGCACGACACGAGGGAATCTCCGAGTAAGTACGCTCAAGGATCCAAATCAGGAAGATAGTATGTCTCTTCTAGGGTAAATGATGCCATAAATATGTACCACTGTGTAATTCCAACTCGGTCTCCACTAACGGCAAGGATTTAAGAAATGACTAGAAAGGTGCTTCCCCAATTTTTTCATCGGTTTCAAAATGTTAATGGATATTCCAGACCATTAAAAGTATTAGGAGGGAGAGCGGGGGAAGGTAATGAAAAGAGCTTGTATCTTGGCCGCGTAAATGTAAAACATATCAGGGTATCCGTTTTAAGGTCCCGTCCTCAAATTCACTGTGAAAATTTCCCTGGGAAAGCCAGAGCTTAAGAAATTTTAGACCTAATCTAATTTTCCGTCACGTTCTCCCGTATGGAATGACATTATTATAATAATTATTATCATCATTACTAGACGTGGTTCATGGCTCAAATAGCACGAGTACGACTTGAAACGTACATATTTAATATGAGAACAGAGAGAGACAAGGGAAATAGTGTCGACCAACTAAGCTGTAGCTCTACGACTGTATTTGCCTTCTTCTGTTGATCATACAGAAATATCATACATAGATGAAAATGGGTACGCTATTAAATATCACGGTGAAAATAAGAAGGCAAGGAGGAAGAGAAGATAGAGAGAAAGGAGGAGAGAGAGAGAGAGAGAGAGAGAGATAGAGGAGCGGAAACTCGATTTGAGCGTGAAAGTGCAATTCCGAGCCTTAATGAAAAATAAACTTACCTCATTGGTGGACACAAACCAAGCCATCTCAGTGCTAGAGGCCAATTGGCAATTAACGAAGCACTTGATCTCATTCTTCGTCCACCGGTTGTAGATGTATACGATTGCTATCATATACCACTGCAGTAACAATTCCAATTCCATCATCATTATTATTTCCATTTTTCTCTTGTTTTTAACCTAAACTCCTCTCATTATACATAATTATGCATGTCTATAATTATTATGCATACACACATTACGTAAATAAATTAATCTACTCATTTTTCAGTCTGGTTTACATTTTGTTAAAAATCTCCAACACACATTCATGGCCACATGCACACACGCATGCATTCTGGAAGTACATCACGTACAGTACAGTATACGTTCATTTTCCTACATACATACATACATACATACATACATAAAATAAATACACAATACATAATCATGCAATGCACGCTTGGTTTAAGGATTTTCCTCAGTCACGACTCCCCTATACATATATCCTCGCTCAGGTTCACCAAGAAAAATCAAGTTGCTCTTTTCCACGAGCAACTTCGCATACCAAATTAACTTTCCTTTCCATGGATCAATTCTTAATTTTTTTTTCTCGACGATTCCTCGTACTCTTCCCTCCCATAAAGGATTCCGCTCATTTACATTAAAATCTATACTTTCAGGGTGAACTGGTTTAACACCCGTTTGGATAAGAATTTTGTATAGTAGGAGAAACTTCCTAGTACCCTCAGTAAAATTTCAAGTATTCTGATCCTACCGCTAGAATAAACATACTTTCATCTTGAAAATTTACTTCTGAATATCATTTCCAAGTGTAATGAATTCCAGCACATGAATACTCTAGTCTTAGTCTAAATATTCCATGAACGAAAGAATGAAGCACTGATTTCTGTCCTGATACTCTCCAAAATCCTTCGACTTTTTAAAACAGTAGATAATAAAATTTACAACGTGATTTATGAAATATCACATCCTGTAATACGATTTCCATGAAAATAATGTTTTTATGAAACTAAATACTGGAAACCAGGATGGTTTACAAAAACACTTGTTCTTTATTAACACTTACAATACATAATCGTGTGAAGCCTAAAGGGAAAGAACTACGCGTTAAAACTACAAATTTAAATATTATCACAAATAATGAACTCAAAATGAAATCATATTGTGACAATTTTTTTTAAAGATTTGATTTAATGGTGTTCACGGAAACCCAAAGTTTGTAAAAATCATTTTTTTATCCAGACAGGGCACCTGCCTTCCCGGAAATTGGATCCAGATTTAATTAATTAATTTCCTATCTCGTAAAGAT
The DNA here is from genome assembly GCA_947179485.1 of Allacma fusca. Lineage (NCBI taxonomy): Eukaryota > Metazoa > Arthropoda > Collembola > Symphypleona > Sminthuridae > Allacma > Allacma fusca. The sequence goes on along the minus strand of OX359249.1, from coordinate 45,512,233 downwards.
CTGTCAGATCGTAGGTAACAAAATCAGTGCTGGATTTTGAGCAAAGAAGACTTTCCCATCTATGTGAGACTGAGCAGCCAAGAGCTAATTTTCTCAAAGAGAGTTCAATCCGATCGCAATTAAAACAAATCTTAGCTTCGGCTTTGGCCAAGAGCAATAAATTTCACTTACAATTAGTAAGTCCACCGAGAGTCCAGGATAAATAAAAAGTCTTTCACTACCTAAATCTTAAACTTTATAAATGCTACCCATCCTAAGAATTTGAACACTCTATCCTCTGGCAACATACAAGAGATGTAATAGATTCTGTCTGCAAATACACCCTCAAATTAGCCTGACTGGGAAGGAGCAAAGAAGATTAAAGTGTGCATTCCCTTGAAAATACCCTATCGCCACTGGGGCCGGGGCCACGAACCCAGGAATTAAGACAGCAAACGTGATCAATGAAAGTGAGTTGGGTAGCATTTGGCTTGAGCACACATAAGGCATTACATACACATAAATAAATATATCTAATCTATATAATTATATACAAATAAGCACAAATAGTCTAGCTTTAAATTCCTGGAGAAACGTTCCTAGTGATATGTACAGATACATGCACAAGGGCCCATATACATAAATAGATACATATATTTACTCACACAAACCTATACATGACATTTCTGTTCTACTGCTTCCTAAAGTGCGGTTGTATTTTATTAACTAGATACTTAAATAGATAGACACGACAGGACTGAGAATACGAACCTTTCTAGGTTGGAACTCGTATTTGACACAGTGTTGAAACCCTTTCCCCTTTACTTTCATGGAGGTCAACACCAGGCAGTTACCCACAAAATGAGCTGAGTAGCCGACACCTTTACTGGTTTTGAAACTGTAAATGTAACATTAAATAGGAGTGTGACGGCAAATATTGCCTTTTATACCCAACACATACACCCAATATAATGGAGGTCCAAATTGATTCTGACGCGGGAAGAGAGTACATAGAAACTGGAAATGGAAATACGATGAGGCAATAGCAACTACGTTGCGGTCTGTATCACCCCCACATTGGACAATCATTTCTAAGCTAGAGAGAGAAAGTGAGACAGAGCGTGATTGCTTTCACGATTTCATTAATTTCACAGTATTCCACTTGATCCTTGCATATGACACGGAGGGAAATACTCAGTACTTGTAATTTAAAAATACTTGTAAATTGTTGTTGTTGAAACGGAACATTTGTAAATTTGTTTCAATTCCTCACTTCATATTTAAGTAGAGTTGAAGTTTTTAAATGACAAATTAATTTACATAGGGAGTAAGGGAGTAACAATTTAAATTATTGAGGATGAATCTGTCAGGCACGATTTGGGAAGTAGGCAGTCAAAAGTTCCTGGTGTTTCCCTCTGTATCACATCAAATTTTCCCTTCTCTCTCTCTCTCTCTCTCTCTCTCTCTCTCTCTTGCCGAAGATTGGTTCAGATACATTCACCTCACGTATCCGTTCATGTACTCTCTTGCCTTTGATCCGTACCAATATAGATAGGGCTTTTCTCGCTCAATATTGACGGAGTTGATAGGATCAAGACGGAACCATGTCATGAAAGTGAAACCGTTTTCATACGGCCATCGAGCCAATGGAGGGAGTAGTATTGCCTGAAACCAAAAAGAAAAAATCCGTAAAAGCATTGCTCTCAGTATACAAAAAATGTGAGTACATACTAATGCTAAGGCTACGTAGAGACCCTATACAAACACTACTATTCAATGAGGGTTCACGGAAGTACACACGTAACGTGTGCTACCTACTGAGGAGCACTTAGGTAGTCAGTGGAGTCACACAGGTTGACCGTGTAGATAGCTTTTGTAAACACATCTGCATATAGTTTAGATTACACAAAATCACATTAAATTTCATTGCCTGACATTGATTCGAGCTGTTTTCTCCATAATACAAATAGAACAATGACAATGAGATAGAATCAATGCCTTTGTGCACAACGGCAAAAAGTACGGCCAGGAAATCCATGTATGTATCTCTATTGGATGCTTTTGTAGGCGTTATGTATCCTGGACACTAGGCAATCTTCCATCTCATTCCACGTTTCACACTCGACCAAAACGGAAAACTGTACGTGAACCTATCAGATACCATCATCATCTTTGGAAGGAAGGAAGTAGAAAAACCTAAACCGTCATATTTATGGTTTTCAGCCCCATACAAACATAGCCCAAATGCATACATACGTGCTCTTATCCCACTGCCCCAAACTCTACTACCACTATTAGCAATGTGTCTCTATACACACACAAAAAAAACCGGGACTATTACTTCAGTTTTTTTCCTCGCTTTTTTCCTCATCCTTACCTACACGAAAAAAGTGTTCACAGATGTATGAGTTTTATGACATAATCCGAAAAGCATACAAGAAACAGTACTCATAAACTGGAACGGATGAAATTACATTTTATGCAAAAAGAAAATACTTTCAGCTATACAGTCTTATTGTTAGTATAGGAGTAATAGTAACAAATGAGGTAGAAAGGAAGGGCCCTTTCCATCCTTTACTACGCTAGCTTCTTGAAACCCATTTGTTTTTCATATTTGTCTCCGGGCCCTGAGCCACAAAACATTATAAGCTTCCGTTAGGACAAGGTTACGTTGCTTTTGTCTCACAGAATGGTCTACAGCAGAGGAGCATCTCAGCCCCAACACATGAGCCTACATACATGCATCTACAATCATATAAAATTTATTGTACGGAAAATATTAATTTCTCTCTGCATCACAGACAACACACATATGTCAGATTCGCTCGTGTCATCATCAACTTCCTGGAGCCGTGTATAAATGAAGTTATAGGCATTTAGTAGATACAAGAGTCCCACCCATTATACTCACATACTCCCATGATTTCACACATCATGATTTGAGACTAGAGAGCATTTACACCACTGCCCGGAGCATCATCCCAGATGGATAATTACATTCCCATGTAGCTACATAAGTGTAATACACAATTATCAGCCTGGAGTTACTGTTAGAGTGCAGGGATAACATGAGCTGGAATAATACATTATGCATTGGCTTGATGACAAAAGTCTTAGCTTGTACTTAAGTCATTGGAATGTAAATTTAAGCACGACAATTGCGGGCTCCGAGGATTTAAATACTTCTCAAGCGAATAATGAAAGTAATTCTGGTATTTTTGTATGTACTTCCCCCTCAAGATTAGTAGTTTAGCTAGTAAGTACTTGTTCTACTTGGGAATCTTGGGATTCTCCGGCACTTAGTAGAACACTGGTAGGATATAGGATCCTATGGTTGGAATTTAAACTGCGCGACACAAGGTTTTCTGGATAAGAGTTATAATTTAGATATGTATACATTTAGGGTAACTTACAGAGCCTTTTTTGCCGGGAAAGCTGAAGAAAACGTCAGGTCCCGTTCGTTGCGGCATTTGGCGGAGAACACTCAATAACTTGGCTGAGTGCCGTGGCTGGAAGAAAAGTAGAGAGAGGAAGTTCAGTTTAGGCAGAGTTAACCTAGCATGAATGAGTTTTGTCAGATAGGACGAAGGAGACGAGGGGCCGAGAAAAACAAGCAGTTCAGGGAGTGAGTGGGTACATCCGTACCAGTAGAGAAAACGAGCGAGAGAGAGCAAGAGAGAAAGAGAGAGAGAGAGAGAGAGAGAGATGGGATAGCGACAGTCTGAGAAATGCTGATATTGTTTCTTCTCTCCCCCTCTCTCTCTCTCACTCTCTCATATAAGATTACATAATAACTAAGTTCTAGCCTCGCCTTTTCTCCCTAAACGAACGTAGATCTCCACTTATTTAGACAAAGCTTTCCCTTCTACACTCACACTTGAAAAAGAAGAAAATGTCACGTTTTCATTTTTCAATTCATCTACTCAAAATAACGCCATTTTCCACTTGGCTGGGTCTCACTTTCAACCTGAAGTGTTTCTGCACTTCTAAATGCTCAATTAATGGGTATAACAAAGGAAGGTGAAGGGAAGTCAGAGCTCTTCAGCTCAATTTAGAAGTCAAATACTCTTCGTACACTCCATACTTTTTTTTTCTTGTTTCTATTCACTTCATTCAGGTCAATATCTTCATATTCAGACTCTCCCAGACTCTACAACTCATTGAGTGAGCATTGTCTTTTTTTATAACTTTTCCGAACTTTCCCTCAGCCTCATGAGCTTAAATCCTCGTAGAAAATCAAATCAGGCTTAAAATAATAAATTATGGATGAAAGGGAGTAGCGTTTAGTATCTACATGAATCTTTTTTTTTCTCCCTTTTGAAACTCGAAAAAAAAAAACATTTCGGATCATCAAAGTAGATTTCCCTTCCAGTGAATATCAGATGCTTTGCTCGTAGCCGACGGTTCATTTAAAGTACACTTCAATTTCTCATGTTCGGATTGATCAAAGTATTTAAAAGTATAAATTAATTTACTTTTGATTTATACTTTGACTTCCCTTCGACAAAGGAGTCCCCTATCTGTGTATAGTCCCTTTATAAAATACTACTAAAAACTCCCAGTACAGTCTGAAACCTTCACTCACTTATTTATTTATTAGAGGTGGATCCGAGCTCCATTTTCCGTAGTTACTACAAAATATTTCCCTCCTGTCATTTAACCGCCTCTAATAATTATTACAGTAAGTACTTGCTCATTCAAAGACGCATGCATACATAATAATTATTATGTATCTACCTATATACATTTTTATTGACACTCTACTCCTTCATTTAAGATTTGATATCTATTTATCCTTCAGTGGTGACGGTCTGACAGTTTCAACATCTAATTTCCTGCTCAGAATGATGCATTTTTTAGTATTTTATCCACCACGCCTCCTCATGTTGTAGTTAAGTACCTTGAAGCCTACAAGTACTATAGATAAAAACTTCTAAGGGAATACAATTATTACACCGACAAATTCGGAACATTTTGAATCCTCCAAGTGTGTCTTACATTTCCAAAAAAAAAAAATACAGGAGCCTGTCTGTACGTAATAATTTATATGTAATTATATATATATTTGCTCATATTTATAATTATATAAAATTACTTGCATGAGGGACTTTCTTATGAGCGTGCAGTGTCTATGTCCGCTCTACTTTCCAGAAACTACAGGCGAAGGAACGAGGACAATAATGTTCCAGGAAAACAGAACTTACAGATCCAGAAAGGAGTGTAAGTAGGAATTACACTAGACACATTCTAGCTTGTAAGGAATGGAACATGCACTGGAAGTATTATTATCACTGCGGGTAATAAAGTTAAGTCCTTGTGTAATTATTTCCACTTAATTTTAATAACATGATGCTCCTCTTGCTTTCTTCATCGATACGCCCGGAGTTCCACCAAGATTACAAATATGGAGCAAATCGTGCCCAAGCTCCACAGACCCAAAAACCAGGAAAAAGTAACGAGCTGGCTGATAAAATAATGACTACATACATCTGTACGGAGGAATCTCTCCTAGTTAATTTCAGGTGACCAAATTATATCTTTTCAGGAGGAGAAAAATAATTAAACATTTAAAATTCGTAAGGACAAGTTGATTCTATCCCTATCAGTCGTCTAGAAATCAGCTCGAGGAATTTCCTTGAACGTGCTAAATTTTATGAGGGAATTAGTCAAGAAGACTACTGGGAGAAGGAGAGAAAGTTGAGGAAAAGTTTGTCAGGGGGAAAAGGGAGACATGTGTCAAAGTATATATGATGGCTAAACTGAAGCCTGTTTTAATTAAAACTGAACACTAAATCCTAATTAAGGCGCCAAGAAATTACTCATTAATGAGTGTGGCTGGGAGTTCGCTCTGACTATAGGAGGAGACGGGGACGGTACTCCCCAACAGCCTAGTCATCCATTAAATGAGTATCTAGTTTAAATTATTACGTGCATATACATATGTATGTACATATACGCTCGTCCCAGGGAGGCGCTACCTATGTATATATAATTATATATAAGTACTCTCACTCACGTCAACCTCCGCGTATACACACACAAGTGTACAGATACACACTTTATTAGTATACGTGTACTACTACCACCAGGTCAAACACAAACTCAGGGCGTCATATATAGTGACATAGTCAGGGAAAGCAAAATATAATTATAGGTATAAGTAAATACTCCAAACATTTCATAAGATTCACCTCCTCAAACTCCATCTTGTCGAATACTGGGACTGGGGGAAGAGAAACTAAAAGAGGACTTACCCAATGACCATTGATAGCTTTCATGGACCCGAAGAGTAGCTTTAGTTCCTTTACTGTAATACTGTAGGATGCCAATACGCCCAGCATTTCAATCAACAAATCTAGAGGGAAAATAAACATTTCTACAAGTATTTACAAAGAGGTTCAACCAAAGGATTTATACATATATTGCCTTTTCAATTTTCATCCATCAGGAGTACAATCATTTCCATAATCATATCTCCCTATATATTCCCTTTCCAAACATAATGCTAATAATAATATAGTTTATATCTATGACTAGATACATCCACCACGTATATACATATGTACACTTCTATGAATGTGTAGTTATAGCTACACAGGTCCATGTGTATGTATGTGTACCTACACATCCTATTTAAAGTTTGTTCGTACATATGGATTCCAGTTCCCAAAATTTAGAAAACATATTCTGAAAATTACGTTATTTGCACAAGGTAACCACCAGATTAGAAAGTAATGTTTTCCAACCACTCCCAATGCTTAAAAGAGAAATGCATTCAGTTCAGTGTAGCATATATTTTATACGCCACAGTAAAACAAAATATGAAGAGGACAGATGGAAAACGACCCAAGTCAATTTTAAAAATACTATACAGGGGGAAATAAAAAGCTACTCCATCCAAAACTACATAGAAATAAAAGCTAACAGTAGTTTTAAAAATAAAGAGCACTAAAGTATCTAAGTATAGTCGTAGATACCCCGGAAATGTCAAACACCCGTCCAATGAATCTTTGCAGAACTAATAAATTCACGTTTTGGAAGAAACTGCGCTGTGCCTTGTCCATTTTCCTTCAAAAAGTCTACTAATCTGTATAATTGTTTCGCGAGATAGTAAACATTTAATTTTATTTCTGTCATTAAAAGCATACTAACTGAACTAATTATCCTAAATTGGAGGGTTATGGGAATAGTCGGCGTAAATTATTACATAAGCAATAACTATTATAATAAATTGCGTACTACACACCACTCTTGACCTAATTATTGTAGCGACTCTTGTACTTTAAGATTTTCCCGTAAATGACCCTTACTCTGGATCTGGAGTAATAATAATTTGTAGTTACTCATGAAATAAAACCAAGTTTAAAAAATATACTTGGATCGTTCTGCATCCAGACTCTTCACATATTTACGGGCATCCCTCTGAGCTGGGCAAACAAGAAAGTATAAATAGGAAATATTCCCTCAAAATGTACACATTCATCTCACTCAATATAGACTGAGGGCTCTAAATGTGTACCTATGATCTATCATCCTATGCTTGCATGCTGACTGCTGACGTCTGCAATAAAATTCGTAATAGAAATAGTCCGCAGTGCTGAATCAATCAATCCCTTTTCTCTCCTTTACATTTTCATTGGGAACACTGGGACTGGACATGGGAGGATAGGAAAAATTATTAGGATGATGATCGCACTGTTACAGTGTAAGGCCAGGGAACAAACCACAAGTATACGTATGTATGTATGTACATATACATTGGATAGCATGAAAAGCGTTGGACTCACGGGAGGGATGCTGAAATTTTCAGCAAAATAAATATCCATACCTTCCTTTTCATTACCCACGTTATGAAAGCCGTCAATGTACAGCAGGGTATTTACCGAATCAGTCAACAAAACTCATTCCCAATTGGGATAACCAAATTGGAAACTCATGGAAGCCAGAAAACCAAAATGAGTCATTTACGTTTTATTAAGGGCATGAAAAATTTATTCAAGGTATGAAACCATTCTGTGTTCCTATAATAAAGGTGTACAGCAAGTACTTGGGGGGGGGGGAAGAGAGGGAACGGAATTATAAGTAAACATTTCGTCTCCCCTGGCCTACCACAATTCCCTATGGGACTAGTCTGACTAGAAATGCTGGAGTGAAAATACAATCTAACAAGTTGGTTCAAATGAATTTCATTTCCTATTTTTTCCCCATCTCCCCGTGTTTATACACATATAGTTTCAGTAACTTTATTAATTTAAAGAATAGGAGCAATGAGGAAAATAGCATTAGAAAGTTTGAGGACGAAACCTAATCCAGGAGGAAGAGAGGAGACCCAATGAAAAACAGTGAGGGGGAGAGAGAGAGAGAGAGAGAGAGAGAGAGAGAGAGAGAGAGAGTGAGACAGAGTGAAGGAATGTGTTGCTATTCTCCAGCCCTGAGACTATGTACATTCTGTAAGTAATCTGCTCCTCCCCTGCTTATTACTGTATATACATACAGGATATATGATGCCACAGTAATTCTTACTCAAAACTAACTTCCCAGCTTTCAGATCGTGTCAAGTTTTTGCCATTTACAAGTTTATTCTCAACTGCTTGCTTAAAACTTATGTTAAGACAAAGTTTCTTCCTGGAAGTTGTGTAAAGTAACACAACTCCCAACTTCTTATATTTAAAAGGACCTGCATCCCTGCATACATTAAAATATATCTGTGTCCCTACATACTAGAGGATCCGAAAGAAGAAGAGCCCAAGACCTCTTGAAATTTACCCAAGGCGCTGAATAGTAATGAAACTCGGGATTTTATTATCTTTAAGAATATTTAAGCTCGATTACAAACACATTTTATACCCTCATTCTCCATTACATCTGCTACTTCCAGACACTCGACATAAATATCCCATTGTACATACAGTAGGTACGGGGGTCACGTGTTGTCCTTAACGGCTTCACAAGAAACTTGGTATGCTTCGAGGAAATAAATAAATAAACACGGACAGGGACACCCACACACACAGAGACACACAGAGAGACACACACAGACGCACACTCTCACCAACACATTTGGGAAATAATAGAGCAAATCACAACAAACAGAGACACAGTGACACATCCGTTCCAATTTCTCTTCCCGAGAAAAAAAGACAAGGAATTTGTTAAATGGAGTACAAAAAAACCCAAGCAATTCCAGAACCGTAATTACTAAACTGTTTGCATTTTTTTCTCCTGTATCTGTGAATGTAATCACTTGACACCAGAGCTTATTGGATGCATTCGTCTGACAACAAAGTGGTATTCGTGTAATTTCAACGCACACGTAAAACTTATTGAATGAGTTGAGTTGAGAGGGGGAAAAAAAGTAAGATGTACTGTTCCTGTTTCTTCCACCGATGTCCTCTGAGACCATTTTATCTTCTAGGCATGTACAGAGCATAACATCCAACATTTATAACTATGTTTGTAGAATCCTCTACAGAGATATAAGTCTACCCCAGGAAGGCATCTACACTGATAGTACATACAGTGGACGATACACGTACAGTATTAATTACATGTAGCTTATAGTTATGTAAATAATAGTCGTAGAGTTCAATGAAGGAATTCTACACAAGGCATTAGTCCTCAAGAATGGGAGAAGAAGGAAGGGAAAAAAAAGAGAAAAATTGGTAATAGTCGCTTCTCCTCCCTTATCAACACACCAAGGCTTACTTTTAGATTCCATTAAAACTTCCCCACACACACACACACACACACATACTACACTCTACTGGGTTCATGTAATTAGTTTAAGAATGCACAGCACATACAACAACATGGAAACCGCATGGTAAAGGAAGAACATCCTCCTATATAAACTCTGTCTAGTAATAAAGGGATTACATGCAGACAAAAAACTTAAAAAAAAAACCCAGAGAAACTTTCCATTATAGCCCATGACACCAACCCACTCCCATACACTCATACACTTCTAGTTACTGTTGTTCCCCTCACTAGCCGTAATTATTTACCAGTGCTAAACACGAGGGAATCTTGGGATGTGTATAGTGAAAGTTGTTGAAAGAGCAGTCGTATCGTTTATCTTCATTGCTCTATGTATCACAAAGCTTGCAAGTATACATATATGTACTCAATGAGGATGTAAAATGTTAAGAAAAATCTTCGAGAAAATCGTTATTACGTATATACATAATTACACATATACATAATCATCCACAATATACACATGCAAATAAGAGGAGCCGACACATAGAGAGAATATAACATGAAAAATCTTATAAAAGAGGCATAAGATATTAAGTAAACCCACACACAAAATACAACTAGTATTCTTCAGGGAAAGAGGAAGGTTTCGAATTCATTCAACTGATTCGTATACTCTCCTAAAATATGAAATCTACATATACCCTTCGTCTCACAAGTTAAGCACTATGTATAAGTTCAACAGTTTGACTTAAATTTTTTAAGCTTGGACTACTAACTTTGAGTGTAGTTAATCTGTGTAGATTTGGTGAGTGTACATATGTGAAAGTAGATACATGTGTATACTTAGAATGGGGGCAGTGAATTAATTATGCAAATGTATGTTTCTCTATATTATCAGATATGTATGTACAGAAGGGAAATGAAAGTTTCCAGAAGATTCACATTTTTTCCTCGTTTGTACTGTTTTCTTTCCCTAAAGGATTTCTGTAACTGCATCACAGCCCTCCAAGATTTTCACGGTTGTCCAAAGAGTTTTGGGTTGAAAGAAAGTAGAGAGAGAGAGAGAGAGAGAGAGAGAGAGAGAGAGAGAGAGAGAGATGAAGCGTACATTGGGAATTTGTCTTGTTGTCCTGAATGTTAACAATAATGCAGGGCGTATCTAGTACATATATAAAGATACACTCACATATCTACATATAGGTAAATATCTACTTACACTTTTCAGCAACTGTCCTTCAGAAGCATTAACTTGGGGAAAGTAGGGAAGAGGAACTATGTAAAACTGTCAACGGTCTTCATGTTTTTGACAGTCATTTTTCTTCCGTAACTGTCATGCATAAGACACAGAAGAGAAAAACGACTTGGCTAAATTTACATAGTTTCATTCCCCAACTCAAGCAGTACAGTAGCAGGAGACTCAAGAACAGCAACAATAACAACATTTACCACTGGGCTACATACAAGGCCTAATCTCCAACTTGTGCTCAAACATGAATAGAAATATAATGTGGAGTGTGGCTCATGCTTCCCATCCAGCCTCTAAACTTTCCTACAGCCGTACATGCAGACATGACCAACCATACATGCATACATGAATAAATACAACAGATACTACAACCAGCACTTAAAAACAAGTAAAAGATAGATACATATAATTGTGTTGGCTGTAACTTATATAGAATTATGTCACTTTCCGCTCGGCATGTGCGGAATGCTTAGTAGTATAGATATAGGCAAGATGGGAATAATTTCCCTGTCATAATTATTATATGGATACCCTCCGCACTCTAACATATAGCTTATGTAAGTGTGTGTGTACGTTCGTAGGGATGGAGATACTCACGTAATCTGTCCGTTTTATTAAGCAAGCTGTCAGAATTCAGTTTGGGATAAAACACTTCTAAATTCAAGTAAGCAAGGGAATGTTTGGGGACTCCGCGTAGCTTTCATATGGAATAAATCTTCTAATAAAACACTTTGACTCTCAAATTTCAACTAAACAGTTTCTCTCTCTCTCTCCCAAATGGTTTCCACGTTTTATTTTAAACTTCTCCCACCTGATACGGATATAATTCAGTTGTTACGATCCTATCCACATCAGCATAATCCAATATATCCAGTCATGTTTCACAAGAATATCCCCTTCCCGACTCTCGTTCAAAACTTTCTCCAAGTTTATTGGTGAAAATAACGAGCCATCGAAATGTTACGATAATAGATGCCAGAGAACTTGGCAAGGCATATGCGAACACTATTCCCTATATATAGTTACATACTCCCATGCCCATATGCCGTCCATGTGCATCTATGTAAATGACTGGGACGTAAAATTTATAACAATCCCCGCATAAAAACGGCTAGCCTTCCCCACAAATGCAATTCTCTATTGATACATTCGTCTTTCCTTGATGGCATAATAAATGGTGTTATGTATGTATGTAAGTATAAAATCCATGTTGGTATTTCCCTCTCTCTCTCTCTCTCTCTCCAAAAAAAATAACAAAATATCAGACGGATGCATGCATGGAACAACACGTGTGTATTCCAAATCAGCTTACTCCCTAATAAAATCAATCGGGGGAAAAGATCAAAACTTTAGTTCTGGGAGAGGAAAGAGATAAATGCACAAGTGTTATATACATATTTGATATCCACAACTTATTTATTGCTACAAAATAGATTTGGGAGTAAAAGTGTCTGCTGAAGGTGGAAGTCAAAAGTACGGAATTGTGAGACACACTCCAAAGCCGTGGTAGTAGCACTATTGTAACTCGATCATTCAACAAGAATTTTTCTAAAGAAACTACACACATCCACGCACACACACACACACACACACACACACACACACACACACACACACAGAAAAGCTCCCAAGTCTAAGATCCTTTTAGACCATTATCACAGCGGTACGCGAGAGCCATAGCTAAGAGAGCAAGAGGTTGTCCCTGGGCCGGGCACATCCAAACTTTCCCCAGCATTAAATTTCCTCCATGACATGTGTTCTAACTTGAGAAACAGTGCTAAAACCCCGGATAACTGCACGTAAAAGATAAACTCTGGAGACAAAACAATGTTGAAAAAAAAACCTACATGGAATGAATGCATACGTAAAAGAAAGCATCCCAAATTTCCCCACCACTCTGCTCGCCCTTGATGTTTTTATCCAAAAATGTTTACTCTCTCCATGTATACTGATACACATCCACGGAGGGGGACCAACTTAGACGAACAAAACCTGCAATTATATTTTGGCTCAGACACTTTCTCAGAAGGGAAGATGAAAAAAAGGGAGACAAAAACGGGGGGAAAAATAAACAGCGTCAACAAAATATCTATAGATAGATACATGAGGAAAGAAGAATAGAGCAAGCCCGTCAAAACTAGTTCACTTTTTTACAATATCTATATCTATCTCTAGCAATGGAAGAAAACTAAATAAACCAAGGAAAAAGTCGTGAGTGGAGCAGAACAGAGTATATGTAGTTACATAAAAAAAACAGGACTGAATAAGTAAATACAAAAGTACACGACAGTCACCCCCCGCCCCCCACACTCATGTCTTTATTCCCTAACATCCTAACTATGCATGGTCACCCAGGAGCGTCCTTGGAAAAGTTTCAACAATAAAAGTAAAAGTGGATGAGATACTCTACCTAATATATGACTAAATCTTCAACTTCCAGCTACTTCATAGCATAAGAGTCAGAGAGCTGTAGAGTGGGACAATAACATGCGAACCTTAGAAAAAGCATGTAATTCTACCGTCAGATAAAAATTCTATGATATTTCAAGCATATCGTTCCAGTGTATCATGTGGAGAAAGTTATGCACATGATTCCATGAAGATTCTAGATATACCTGTACTCATGTACTGGTATCTATGCCTATATAATTATACATATATGCAGCAACACCCAGTGCTCCTAACAAGAGTCCCACATAAGACTCCTACATTTAAGAACCTTAAAAGTTGATACATTGGTTTAGCTTAATGCGCCAAAATCTTCACAGACATATATTTAATGGACGGTGCCATTTACCATAAATTGTAGCGTGACAACTATTATTTAATTTATTTTCTCCTTCCCCGAGTGTAACTCACTAGATGGATTATCTGCTTTGATGCTCTGAATCTATTCAGAGTCCCTCTCGTACACACTCCATTGAATTCTCATCCAACTGAGGAGGATGTTTAAAGGAAGTAGCCATGGAAATTCAAAGGATTGCTCTTCCTACACTTCTCCCTCCTTTCTACTAGGAAAAAAAAGTACGCGAAAAAAAAAACAAATTTGGTAGTCAACCATATAGATTCCCACTTAAACGTATGCACGTTACAAATTGTAACTTACAATGAAGAAACATTTTCAAAGGTTTTCACTAGATACATATCTACTAATAGCATATCGAGTCGAAATACAAAATTCAACTGTTGAATTCAGTTGCTCTAATATTGCCTCCATTCGTTTTTTTTTGCCACAAAAGGAGTACTGAAATTATTTTTATTAAATTATATCCTTGGACTAGAAAACTATGAAAGGTTAGCTAGACATCCTAGAGTGAAAATTACATGTCATTAGGCTGAACCTTGACAGAGGAAAAAACACCTCTGACGGACAGAGACGGAGAGAGTGGTGAAAGTCATTGAAGATTTAATGTTATGGAGTTGTGTACATGTTTTTATATCTTTTGTGCAAGTGCTTTCAATTAAAGATGAAGATTTTGAAAGAACAACTGCGGGCTAATCCATCATCGTAACATAGACGAATTCCGAGTATAGATACTTCACTCATATCTACACGCATACATATGTATATCTAATTATGTAGCTCGGAACTGACATTTATGTGGTTCCATGATTCCTCTACCAGCACACACACACTCACACACACACACACACACACACACACACACACACACTCGCTGACAAGTGCGGTGGTTCATAATTCATCTATCACACGCGGGTGTACAAAAGTATAGAGTATAACCAAGGGAGTATTTCAGGGCCACAAATCCCGAGAACACTAAGCAGATGAATTATTTAGTACGGTAAGACGAATTGTTTAACCCAGTCATGAATGACACAAGAAGCGGCTGTGCTCCCGTCCCTCATCGAAGAACAACTGGAGATTGAAAACAGATGCCATTAAAAGGGGAACAAATGTCCAAAATCGTGTCAATCATTACCACACAAATGTTTTCATTCAAAACAACTTCCCTCGTCTCGCTCTATTTAATTCCTCCAGTGAACTACAAGGGAGGAGGAGGAGGAGGAGGAGGAGAAGGAGTGAAAATGGTTCTGAGCTCAATTCTAACTTTCCTCTCTCTCTCTCTCTCTCTCTCTCCACATACATACTTGTAAAACTGCTCTGTTGTTGTCTCAAAACACTTCCTTGCTTTACTCTCCGAAAAAAAAGATATATAAAAATAGACTCACTCAGGAACAGAGACCAAGGAAGCCTTGAATCCCACACTTCCTCCAGCTCATTTTCTTTCTCTTTCACATCCTCTTTCTCTTCCTCTCGTAAGTAAATGAGTGGAGAAGGATCAGGGCCATGAAAGACTGAGGACTCACTGAGTGAGTGTGAGGCTCTTAACTTTTACTCCAGCGTATGGCTCTGACTCTACCTATGTACATATGTATCCTCTGCTACAAACTAGTCCAATTAATATAGAGATAGTATATTACACTGCAGATCCATACATCTCTGTCGGAGGAGCTGGTATGTATGTATCTATATGTGTATATATGTGTAGCCAGCTTTTATAAAATATTCACTTAGAGTACCTACTGCTCTCCTGTAAGCATCTTCGATTGATCTTACAATGAATAGCAAACGCATTCGTTATGTTTCATCAACCGGGCAGATTGGACCTGAAGCTGTCACATTCAATTTTTACATGCTTGAGCCTGAGTGAATACTCAAGGTACTGTGCGTTTATTTCGGATCACTCTATCCACATTATATTTTTCAATGTCATATAGATCCACTCTCCCTCTGATTTACATCTTTCTCAGAAAAAAATCCATTTAGAAATATCAAGGCTACATTTATGGATGACACTGTGAATATCAATATTAGCTTTCATTATTATATCACACAAATTACACAATACTGTAGACACACATTTTTTACATAATTAGATACATAATTATAAATACATAATATATATTGGAATAAAAAACCGTAAAATTCTTTTGATGGACTAGATTGAAAAGGCAATGTATAGAGTTACTGTTTTATAGAAATAATAGTAATATACGCGACTGATTAGCTTATTATAACTAAGGACTCAATAAAATTGAAATTTACCTGCAACAATTGGCTCGGCATGAGGAAGCCGATGAAGGATATGCTCAATAAGACCCACATCTGTACACGCCTGGAGGTTTCTCACACTCTTCCGTAAAATGGCAATGAAGACACTCCATATTTCTGCCTGGAATCACATTAAAAATATAGTCATGAAATATTAATCAGGTCATTAGCATAAACTTATTGTTGCTGACTTGAGATTAATTAAGGTCAAGTCTAACCATGATGTCAAACGTGCCTTGTACAGATACTCCACTAATTCGTGCTGTTTAGCATCATTGCATGAATCAGTAATTTGCATAATAAACATTTGTATATCTATAGGTATGTACACAATTTGAATACAGTTGAATGAATGACTCGAGGAAGACTACACGAGTACTGTGGGGAGAGAGGGAGAGAGAGAGAGAGAGAGAGAGAGAGAGGGCATCAGCCCGGGTCTCTGACGCCATATCAATGAGCCACTGAGTTGCGAAGAACGAGGATGAGAATGTCGTCTGAATTTATAATTTACTCTTTCCATAATCCAGTGGAGCCCAGGCCATAATTCTTTCATACTATCTCCGGCTTACTCTAATGCCCCTGCTCAGTGGGCATAGCTTTAATGAAATAAATCAGCACACAAATCTCTATATCAGATTCCACTGCCTTCTTTTGCGGACCACGAATCCCCTCTGTAATTATGTACATGAGGGATATACATACAGATACACCCAAACCCATGGTTACTGAAACAAGAACATATCTAGACAAGATAACTACGTCTACGCAATTGACTCCTGCAATGCTGAATCATTTACAGCAGTTATTATTACGCCGGGATGCCAATGAGGGAGATAACTTATCCAGCTTGAGTCTCGGCTCCTTTCTCATACAAATAAAATCCTACATTACACAAATGCACAATAATAGCAACCCTAATAAAAAAAACAATACACTTGGAATGTACATAATATAAAAATGTAGAGAGCCCCCCAACACCACACCGTACTCGGAGTGGCCAGCGATCCCAGCGAATATAGTGCTAAAAATCCACACACATACATATTCAGAACAACGTGCACCAGCATTGTATTGTATCCCTAGCAAAATAGAAATTTCGTGCAGAAACCAAACTTTGCGGAAGAAATCCAGGAAACTGCAAAGAATGAGATACACACATACAGATACAAATGATGTTGCAGGATGTCTGTTGAACAAAGGATTTTATATGTGTAGCACACACACACACAGACACACACAAACACACACACACACACACACATACACAAATCCATATAAATGAATGCATACATGTGCATCCACGATTGCTTCTCTCCGTCTTTTTATTGTGCCATGTTTGACTTTAGCGTGTTTGTTCCCTTGGGGTCTCATCCAAAATGCGAGAATCAGATCATCATGGTAACAAGTTCGACACAAGTGCATACATACATACAAGCATACATACGATTCGACCTAAGTATTACCAATAGAAGCCTGTAGTCACATACTGTGGAGGGCAGAATCGGCCCGACTCTCTATCTCTCCCGACTAATATCCTTATGAAAAGAAAGGGCTCTTGATACACGATGAACATTTTGTCCGTGAAGAGGCACATGAATTTAGAGGGTCTAAAAAACCACTTGGGTTTGTTACAAGTTTACCACAAAAACTGAAAAGCAGGACCGACCTAAAACTTCCGACTTCTTTAATAGGATTGTGGTGACACAGTCAGGGAGGACGAACATGCTCAAAATAGATGCCCAAAAAGGACAAATATAATTTATTACATTCTACAGATAGATATAGACTTGAAAAAAAAAACTTGTAAAGGTACCAGGTCAGAATTACTAAAAATAAAGTATCTGGCCAGACTAGATTGTCTCTTAACAGTAGACACATATATGCATCTTCACCTGAGAGGAGAAGTGCGCACCACATCATTGACAAAGGATCAAGTAGTATGTAGTGAATAAGTTGAGTAGACAGTTCTTTGAAACCACTGAAGCCAATTATTTCTTTCAAAAGGATTTCCAGTCCAATTATTTGTTTCAACATTATGGTAACACAAGCTTACTATGTCCATGGATAGATATACATAGACTCAAGACAGCACACAAGTGCTGCTATAATTTCTCCCTCTCTTTATCTCCATCTCTCTAACTCCTTCTACTGTAGCAAGGACAACACTTGTATTTGTGATGCATCGAACGGATTTAAAATACAAATATGTGCGTCGTCCTGTTAAATTCACATCAAAGCAAAGAAGATACGGTCGTAATTCACGCATCTGTCTGTGGTAAATCTATTGTTTAAATTCAAAATAGGAGTTATATGACATTTTAATACAGTTATCTCAAGACGCCCCAATGTTTATATTCTTAAAGAGTTGTTATATCTGTACAACTCAATGCCTTTAATTTAGAATCAATAGTAGTAATTACGACTGCATATTAATTTGATGTACGTATTTAGTATCCATCTATACTTTTAGTACTAGTACATTATCACTGTAGACAGCTGAGACGCAAGGAAACAGAGGAACGACAAATTTGTATGATTGGGGCAATTAGGACAGGAAGGAACCTCCACCAAACCCAGCTCGACCAATACTACTGTATGCGCAACTGGAACTCTCAGAATTGATTGCCTAGGCATGTATGTATGTATATAATTATGTATCTATATATAAAACATACACTACAATTGATACTCACAAATGTAATTCTGACTTTAAAAGGAGTGTGTGCACGCATCAACAAGTCAAATGAAATTGCTGAGCCAAAAGTAATCATATAATTTTCCCATTGCTGTTTCTCCAAGTCTTTTCATACCGTTCATTTCACTGAGATAATTTTTTTTACTAGCCATTATACCTTATCAACTCAACTCAGCAATTTTCTCTTGAAATACCCCAAGAAAAATGGACTACGTGGTTACATTTTTATTAAAGACTCTATAAAGTGTATGTACTTTTGTACTTATTAGTCCACATATTCCTTTTTCTACAACAAACTTGGCAAATTGGAGAAAGGCAGAGTGAGAGAGAGAGAGAGAGAGAGAGAGAGAGAGAGAGAGAGAGGAAAAAAAGTTAGGAAAATGAAACTCTGGATATTTATGAAGTCTACGTCTCTCGTTCGATAGTGATTACGAGGATCAAGGGAATGCACAAGTTAAACTTATACTTACATTCTTGGAGGCTACGTCCCCAGATGATGGTATAAAAATCGAAAATTCTATGCCCATCAGTCCTAACTCTCTACACTGGTGGTTGGCAGGAAAATTGGAATCGCGGCTCTAAACATGTTTCTTAAATCAATAACTTGAATAGATAATTTAAGAAGCAATCTGTATCCACTACCCCAATATCTTCTGTAACGAGGTTCGTGTTACGCTTATTTTATTTCCACAACAACAGTATCCTATTTTTAGAATCCTTTTTACTCAACTATAACTACAACCTGTTACCACATTCGTTCACAAAAACACACACACACACACACAACACCCATTCGTAGATATAAATACATATGTATATACGCACATATATATATATATGTACATACAAGACCCCCCCCTTCTATGTCCATACATAAAATACTTAGCTTATGGAATATAAATCTTTACCTCGAGCATGAGACTGGGAGGCAGAATTCCTCACAACAAAATCCTCAACTTTATATTTGTGCACTCAAATATACACACATGAATATACATTCAAATCTCACTCAGGAAGAAACCAACACCAGCACAATAGGTTAAACTCCAATGGGCTCAATGTTTACATGCATACATGGCTGACTTCTACATTCTTATGGTACAGGGTCTGCTTACTCTACCATGAGAAAACCAGGCACTCAAAAACCCAAAAAATTGTCCGTCATTTACTAAAGTACAAGTTATGGCTGACTTTCATCCACTAAGCAGTTCTTTAAAGGCATGGGATAATGATGGTGATGAAAAAAATTAATTTTCTCCAGCAGTATATCGATTTCAGATGCTATTTTTTTTTGTATTCTTCCCATACTCCCAACATACTTTCTCACTGCTCACTGCTCTCCTCTATCTCCTCTTTCTCATTTCTACTCTTTCTGCTCTTTTTGAAATTATTTGCAGGGATACAAAAGACTTACAAGTGCTCTCATTTCACTATTTTCAGTACTTGCTTTTTAGAAAGTAATCCCTTCTTGAAAGAAATTGAAATACATGAATATTAGAACAAAGTCCGTGAAACAATGAACAACTCCATATGGCTCTAAAATTCAAGGTTTTTCCATATTATGAATTCCAATGGTACAAACTCCGTTTGGTAGCACTAATTGCAAGTTACGTAAAACAGTTTGCACTTTTGGAAACCAAGGGAAAGCTACTATGTTAGAGCTTGTAAGTAATCACATATGTAATGACGTATTGATACGGGATTATAAATACGCACACAATCATATAAATACCGTTGAGATATCAGTGAAATAAATTATTTCTTTCTCTCTCCCTATGTATAGAATATATATAATTATATATATATAACTATATATACACAGATCATATGTAGGAACGGGGAATCATGTATACATAGATATATTATGTAGATATGGATTCACCTACGGAAAGAATCCTGATTTATAGAGGAAATTGAAGGTAGCGGGGCAATGATGACTGCGGAAATTCAACTAAAATACCAAACCGGACTTTAAGGGAGAAAGTGTGATAGGAGGGTTTGGGAAGAGAGGCGGGAAAAATTATTCTTAGCAAGTATCAGGACATGACACAAAAAAAAACTTATAGGAACGAAAGAAAGAAAAAAGGTGGAAAGAGAGTGAGAAAGAAAGACCTCCACTTCCGTCTCTCCATTTTCCCAAAGACATACTGCTGAGCAAGGAAGTGAAAGAAAAACTACATGGACTCAAGACTCCCTGTGTATCTGAATCGAATTTACAAGAAGAGAGGGAGAGCGAGAAAGAGAGAGAGAGAGAGAGGAAAGAGAGAAGAGCGAGAAAGAGAGAGTGAGAGTAAGAGATGGAGGAAGGAAAAGAGACAGAAAGAAGTATAGTGAGAAAAGGTGAGGATTTCCAAGAAGTCGACTTCTATTCTGTGTGTCACTTGTTCAGGTCGATCAAATCACAAGTGTCAAGCCATGGATTCGGAATTTATCAGAAATTTTTCCTCCTCGATTGAGATGAAATGTGGATTCCAAGATATTCTCCGGAGATTTAAACATCACGAACACACGACTTCGTCAATGAACCTACTTAAACCAACTTTTCCCATGTTGCTCTCACGTACATATAAATACACTTATATACATGTGAAGCACACGTCAATTCATCGCAAAAATTTTTTGCTCTTAATACACTTGTCAATGTTGCTTTGCAATTTTTTTCCAACGTGGCTTTCACCATAAGAACGGCTTTCACTCGATAATGGAAGGAGAGAGAGAGAGAGAGAGAGAGAGAGAGAGAGAGAGAGAGAGAGAGAGAGAGAGAGAGAGAGAGAAGCAGAGGAAAATAATATGCGCAAATGGAGAAAGTAAAGCAATCGTAAACACTACATTGAACGTACTTTCGAGCTTTCCGTACGGAAAATAAGTCATTTATTACAAGTTGCCGGAAAAGAGAAAGTAAGATAAATATTTTCCATTTCAGCTCGCTCCCCTGATTCTAGTCGACATGAGCATCTGTCCGTACAGTAGGACGGGGAAAATAATCATCATGAGACCCAGCCATACATACATGACCATTTTCTTCATCATTACCACTTTTCTTTCAGCCAAGCATGCACTACATTAGAATGATTACGGCCACTTGAATGAGTGAATCTATTGCGTAAACAAGTCTGGCTAGTAGCTGGAGTCTCAGCTAATTACATATTTGCAAAAAGTCTTATATCTCCTCATTCCATTCATATCCAAATATAGATATATATGTATCTATATCTATCTATACTTCCATCAAAACCTACATATTATTTGAGTATATGTAGATACTGGGAGTTCACATAGAAATATAACGTCATGCATGGCCTCTATAAAAAAAACACCATGGACTGACAAAGGGAAGACAAGACAAAAAAAAAGACAATAAACTGCAAAAACTCCAACAGATGGGAAGATAATGTCTACAAAAAAAAAAGGAACTAATTTGTATTTCCTATGGCTCAGTCCTAATTGAGCAACTAAACATGTTAATACTACCCTACCAACTTATTTCACACTCACTTTATCGAGGAGCAGTCTTCCTCATGAAGAAACAAGATAATTAAATATAGGAGTCTGCCAGACAGGGAGGACATTCTAGCTTTGACTTCCCAGACTACCTCACTCTCTCTGAATGTCAATTTCATTCCAGCTCCTCCAAAGAATTTCCAAAGATTCTCTTAAAAAAAAAGAATTCTTTTCAATGCGTCTGCGACGCCCATACAAACATAATGTATGTGGACGGATACACATAGGTACATAGCACTATCTATAAATCCTACCTGTGGATGTATGTACATATAATATAGATAGATATAGATATATAATGTACGCCTGGATACGGGTTGAAGAACGAGAGTGGAAACCAAGCCACGGCAATAACCATTCAGGGTCGTTAGTCGTGATTCAAGGGAGTCAATTCAATCCTTGAATAACTACATGTTTAAAGTTTAGTAGTAGTCGTAAAAACACACGTTTTAGTTATACAAAAGATATTACTCACGAAGAGATTTTAACAACTTTCCCGAATTTTCCCATCAAGCCACCACATACATACATATAGATATATACAATTATATCCACCCATATGAAAAATGTAGCGAGTCGTTATTAAAGTTTCTGGGAAGACTACCTTTTCCTGGGATGCATTAACCTTTAATTCCCTTTCTGTACCTTTCTAGCGGGGTTTAGCGAATTGTGACTGGGAGGAGATATATATTGTAGTAGGAAAAATGTGGGGAAACGCATGAGAAGAGAAGTGCCATTGCAATTAGGAGCAATAGGAATTCTCCTGAGCTTCAAAAACCACCAGCAGAGTACAGAAGTAATTGCATGAAATCCATAAAACAATTATTATCTCACAACAACAAAAAATAACCACAATTGAGTCCTCAAGATAAACGTCGGACGATTGGACCCTTCATTAATTGCAATATTTCCGTATATGTATCTACATACATAGATACATACCTCCGAGAAGTTCATTTCTTGTAAGGATTCCATTGAGTCCCTCCAGAGTCAAGCTGAGGTGAGTATATGTAATTATATTTGATGTATACAAATGTTCCACATATGATATACACTATTTCATCTGGATTACATGGACGGAGAGAGAGAGAGAGAGAGAGAGAGAGAGAGAGAGAGAGAGACAGAGAGACAGATAACCACCAGAGTAACCAGTGATCTGGGACAGGGTTGGTGGAGACTAATAATACCAACTAAAAATTCTTGCCACGGTCTGTTTAATAAATGTGAGTGTGACGTAGGATGAGATCCTTCTAAGTAATCGGAGAAATAATTCCGAGAGCAATACTTGAGAGACGCTAGACTGGCAGGCGAATCCAGCCGAAATGAATCATCTTATCATCTGGATCATCCATTTCCTCTTAGCTACCGTTTATTTTCCCTCCCGACGACAACAACATCAACAACGGGGAGCTTGCTCCGGCTCTAAACCCATAGAGACGACAGGATTTTTCTCTCCATAAGTAAGTGTTGGTGAGTCAACATTTTAAGGAAATATCACGTCCTTTCGTCTCACGACCATCTCTCTGTCTACATCATATTTGTAACAGTCCCAAGTACTCAGGATGCCATCTCAAAAAACTGAGCATCTCAACAAAACTTGATTCTTCTTCGGAATAAACACGTAAAATTCTATTGGAAAATCCAAGGCAGGAACTTTCTCCAATAACTCCGGAGACTCTCACATTCAGAGACTCTTCTCTTAATCTTGAGTAAAATAAAAAGAACTTTCATAAGAAAAGGGGGATAGAGACTTCCCATATGGTTTCAAGTTCGGGGGTAGGTATGTCGCAGGGAAAAAAGTTGACGCATTGGACATTCACTCGGGATAGTTCATATATCTATATTCCTGTATCTATGTATAGATATACATACATAGTATGCATGATTCGTAGAGCGTAGCAGGGGTTCCATGTGGATTCATACAGTCAAATCCCATACCTACATACATACATATGTCCGTATGTATCTATATATAAACTAAATTTTTGAGAATCTTCCCAAGTGCATACAATACTGTAAAAGTAAGGGTACATATAATTATATGTACATACATCCCCTGGACTCCGACTCGTAATTACGTACCTAGTATGGAAAGCCAACAAGGGACAGGATAGTCTTTTTATTATTGGTGCAGGAGTGTAACTACACTTGTAATATACACCTACGTTACATACAAGGATGAAACTACTGTCTGACTCTACGGCCGTACGAGAGTAGGAGGATCACATGAAAGGACGGAGGAGGCACTTGCCCTACATACAAACAAGCTCCGAACATTTGCTCGAACATCCGCTTAGAGTGACCTGACCAGACGATCAACATCAGCCAGGCTCAACTATAGCCTCTCCATATCTCTGTCTTTCCCCATTCCGATCTCCGTCCCTGAAATTTCCATTCCTATGCCCATGTCAAATTCACCTCACACTTGGTTTTTTTAACCGTTCCAGTGGTTGACTAAGTCTTAACTTCACTTCAATTTCCTCTCTTTCTCTCCTCATATCCTACATTTTCTCTCACTTGCCTTTAACTCACGCTCTCTCTTTCTCTCTCTCTCTTTCTCTCTCTCTTTCTCTCTCTCCCTTTCTCTCTCTCTCTCTCTCTCTCTCTACTATCCGCTCCCTTCAACCTAATCTTTTCGTTTTATGGTAAATGCATTCCACTTCTCTCTCACTCCACTCCTCATTTCATACTTGTCTTCATTCACTTGGCTCAAGTAAACTTTCGACTTTCAAACCTTCTCATCCATTCACCACCTTCTTGACAATATGTCCATACATGCTTTCACTTTCAACTTTCTCTCAATGACGAATAATACTTTTCACACTAGTTGAGTTTCTATACAAAGTACAAGTCAGGAGGAAGAAATCATCTATCACGTTTGGTCACAAATACAATTATCATTATTATTCCTCAAGCGGTCCCATTCGCCAACTTTAAAGCCTCCCTTCAACTTAGGTACGCTCCGGTTTTTATCCACAATAATCCTAACCTTTCATTATTGTCCTCACAAAACCACCATCCTTCACCCATATCTACTACATTTTTTTTTATAAGAATTCTATAAACAGAAAACGACGAGATCCATGACCTGACAAGTATTAATTTCACAATATATTCCCTGTAATTTTATATGTTAGCCAGTTTGATTTCACATGCTTGTAAGTTTAAAATTAAAGAAATTATAGGGAGGAAAATCATCCCAAGTTCAGATACACTCAAATGTAATTATCTATATGAGATATAATATACTTGATAAAAAAGAGAATCAACAACTTACTTGTAAATGAGGTGGGCAATGATCCAACATCTCCAGCATGTGTTTAATATTTTGAGCATCTTGAATGACAAAATTGAGCTCCATGTCAAATTCTCCCCCAACGAGCTAAAACAGAGAGAAAGTATTGATTTTACTTTAGATTTTCAATTTTCAATGGAATAAATTAACTTGGCTAGTTAATGCAGAGACAAATGCATAGAGCTGTGTAGTAACTGTGCACACACACTCTCACACACACACACACACACACACACACACACACACACACACACACACACACACACACACACAATATGAAAGGAAGCGGGGAGCGAGGAAAGTAAGTGACGCTTGTGACGTTCTGTTACTACCAAAATGAGAAAAGCATTGTATACCGTAAATGTGCGCCCATTTTACACATGAAAACTTCCATTGAAAAGTTTGAAATTTACCATGAAAATAAAGCGTATCAGCATTGTTCGGCTTAATATTGAAAGGCAGCTTAGATAATAAAGTATGAACAAAAAACTCCCTCAAACACACTTTACACATATGATAGAGCGGAGTTTCTCGTCACAGCTACACACACACACACACACACATCTTTATTCACATACAATGAGCTCACAAACACATCAAGTTTGCACAAGCAAAGCAATCTAACCACTGACTTCCCTTCGTTTAGGCATAGTTGAAAGAAAAATAGAAGAATTTTAAAGAAGCAATTTCGATTTATGTTCCTCAAAGGAGAGTGAACTGAGAGGTAGGAGCACCTCCCCATATGCATGGAACTTTGAACGGTTTTAATGTACCAGTTCTACTATTATCCTTCAATTTAACGACATTCTCAAGAAAAAAGAAATCCCGTGGTTTATCAGATTCACTTTCGATTTGGAAAGCTTGCAAGGGGAGAAGGTGAAGAAGCAAAGCATAATTTACTCTGGAAGATTTGAACTTGAGTAGTATAAATACATAGGAAATGCTTTTGCACTTGACATATACATACTCATATGTTTCTCCCTTTCTTTCACTCTCCTACCACTTTTGCTCCATATAATGTTTTCTTCTCTCTCTCTCTCTCCCTCTCTCTCTCAGTCATTGTACTTATATCTCTTACTTAGTATGGGTGGTATGGGGTAAAAGTGTAAAAGTATGTACATATGTGCATTTGTGTGAGCACTTACAAGTCTGTTCATATTTGTGGCTAAAATTTTATCCCAGGGCTTTTGGAAGGTCTGACTGTCGACCTAACCACTCTTTTGTTAGTAAATAAAAACCTATCCGACATGTTCTTCACTGAGCTTTCCCCACAAAAACTTTCTTCATTTTGAGTCACTACAGTACAGTGTTAGGTGTGGGGCTATATATGTACGTGTCTGTAGTAGACGAGTGAGGCTGTCTACGTCTGTGGGACGCATTTAAAGCTTAACTTCTGTACCCATACATGTAGATAGTAACGCTCCCCTTTGAAACTCATTTCACCTTTTTTTTGCGAAAGGTATGTACGTACATACATGAGTGCATGCATAGCTATACTGTAGATAGGGAGGTCCATTGTAAGTGTATGTACTTTTAGCAAGAGGCCTGGCTGAGTGTGTGTGTGTGTGTCGCCTCTACCATAACCTAAATGCATGTGGCTTTTTTCCTTTCCACGAACTAATGTTAATAACAAAAAGTTAATGCTGGTTGAGTGCACCGTGGCTATAAAAGGCTTCCCTGATTGTGACTTTGTGTGAAGGTCTCCTTGTATATAATTACATCCGTGTAAGTATATGATGGCTAAAAAAAAGTGAAACCAATTTTCACATGTCACTCCTGCCATTTAAAAAAAAATGTATGCAAAAGTATAGATAGATATAGGAAAGTGGAGGCTCCGAGTGAGACAGGCACCAGGAGAAGAAACGGAAGCAATCTAATTTACCAATTTTCGGTTAAGTAAATTTCCGTTACATTTTACATAAAAGCCTCAAAAAATCAGATTAAACTGACATCTTCCATAATGGAGATAAAATTTCCTCTCTCTCTCATCTATAAATAACGATAACGTGTGTATGTGTGTGTGTGTGTGTGTGTGTGTGTAAGGCATTCAACATAATTATCATTGCAATGCAAGGAAGTCCCATTCCCCAAACCCCGACTCCCCCATGATACATGGCTACATATTATGTAATTACGTATCCGTACCTTCACACAATTATTTACATAAATAAATACCACGGGACTTCATACAATCACACACTTCCACGACTTCCCAGCCAGAACTAGTAACTAATCAGATCTGGGCTGGATTGGAAATTCTATCTAGACTACTCCAGCACAGAGAGATGGGAACATCGAACAAGGGGTAAAAGGGGGAAATTTTGTCGGGATAAAAGTACATAGATAGTGACATTTTACGTCAGCGTAAATTCCGTGGTAGAGTTAAATTTTAAATGCTCTTCATGCCTAATATCAAAAGGAACCTCGTCATGAATTCAGCAACCACAAACATATTGAAATTGTGACACTGAGAGTACGGAAATTCCTCGCGCGTACTTTCTCCCTTTCTCTCTTGTCAAGTTCCAAACTTTGACTCTAATGCAATGAGACAGAGTAAATTGCAATAAGCGACCCACATCCTTTTCTCATGCAAACAACACCGCGACTATGCGAATTTCCCCGAATCCCCGTCCATAACATGGGAGGACGTGCAGCCCAAAGCTAACTAAAACTACAACAAATAATGCATGTTTATTCCTAAACTGTATATCTTCCTTTCCTGCTTCCCTTCCTTTTCACATTTCAGCCCCATCATCATCATTATCGTGTCTGACCACCCATGCGAGCTGTGCCGTGAGCAGAAGCCCTGAATTCAGTACATAACATTTCTAACGACCGGCGTGATCACACACCTTCATAATACGTAAGTAGATATGTACGTATGTATAGATATAGATACCTCCGTACCTTATATCTATCTCCATATTTTACTGGTTGGTTATAGCATCTGCCCCCCTCTAGCCCATAGACCGGAGTTTCTCATCCAATATTGTATTCCCTCAGTTTAATATTAAATTTTATTCCAGATTTTCTAAATACTAGGAAAAACTTTTAGGGAAACTTTTAGGAAATTTAGAACAAAATTTACTCAAAACTGGAAGGAAGTAGAATTGTGGATCCTCCCTTAGGTGAGCCACAGAATGAGAAGGGGGGGGGGTAAAATGTATAACTCACTTTGTCCCAACTCATTCAACTCCTAGCTCCTATTCAAACTCATCACACATGAGGAGCGGAGCCATAATAGTTCGATGAAATCAAATCATGAAAATCCGGCCAACCGTAAGTGTACTACAGTCCTTCTCATTAAGATTGTCAATAAATGTAAGTACAATTTCCAGTACATAATATGAGCATAATTGAGAGGTACAAATTGTACTGCATATAACATACTTTCTGGGAAAATCCCTTTACACATGAAATCCCCGAAAGAACAACAAGGAGACTTAGAAATTTATCTCCAGAAAGGAAGAAAGTAAGTATGCAAATTTCTGGAAACAAATATCTTTGAACATCTCCCACTCCGTGTTTGGAAACACTTCCACTGTCATAGAAAGAACTGGGACGCATGTGCTCTGATTTCTTGGAAATCCAGGAGAACATTTACAGCATTCAGTGTCAGTAATTTGACGCATAACGTAATTACTCAACTAATTACACACGGACGTCACAGAGGCTCTCCCTTTAACACAGATACGGGATATATGCACTCCCTCAAACTGTCCTAGGACTACATCCCTGCCTACATGGCTCCCCTACCCAAACCTATTAATGTAAATCCAACGGAGTAGAGGCACTTAAAAAGGTGCTCCGGGATGAGCCAACATTAATCAGTATTCATTCAAAAATAATCTGCCGGGAAGTTGCATGCATAATCATTAAATGGACTTTTCCATATGGAACACGGTCCGCAACTTAACAATATTTATAGGTACTTACAGTGACTACGACGGTTCTCAAAGCAGACAAACTGGGAACCAAGTAGGCAGATGCATTTAGCCCCCTTAAATTTCATAATAACTCAAAATATGTACACATTTTAGCTAGCTGTTGTAACAGTTGGAGAGAACATTTGCACAAGTGTGACTGAAGTTGCGGATATGATCCTCTTTCTCTCCCCCATTGTTTGCACTGAAGGAAGTGCACCCAGACACATCCGTACATACAGATAGATACATACATACATACATACATACATACTGATACTATGCACCCTGACACATTTAAGTCCCTCTTGGAACTTCATACTCACTTCCCATGGTTTTTACTCCATGCATAAGATCTCAGGAGCAGTAATAGATACTACAGAGATAAACAGTCCTGAAGATAAAGCGAGCGATCTCTAAAAGTTACGATGCTCACAACACAACATCAACTATCCTTCACTGGTAAAGGGGGAAAAATGTATATCCCTCCATTGCCCTTGCACTGCACGTATAGCTCTGGACCTACTCCGAATGGTAATACGAATCTGAGTTCGAGGATTTTGTAAAGCAAGAAATATATTTTGAGAGTGAACTTTAGTCTGAATGAATAGAGAGAGAGAGAGAGAGAGAGAGAGAGAGAGAGAGAGAGAGAGAGAGAAAAAAGAGAGAGAGAGAGAGAGAGAGAATATGGAGGAAGAGCAGAGTAGCATGTTCATGCTTTCGACCGTCAAGTTGAAAACCAATTGGAAGTAGAATAATATGTGTAGTCCTGCTAAGGCCATAAAAATCGAAATCGAATCTATTACTCAATGCTCTGTCCATGGCATATGGTACACACTTGTATCCATTGAAGCCTCTGTCCCCTTGTCTTCACGTCCATTTTACCTTACTCTTGGACGAGACCACATCTTTTAGTTGAGTCCAACCTTCACCGGCCAGGACGATACAATTTGAGAACCGACCTCATGTACTAACTCCACTCAATAGATACTACAGTGGCGGCTCCAGCACCAACTACAACAGGGACTACACCATACCATTACAAACTTACGGGGGTATCTCTATTTTCAACACATGATTTCAAACTAAATTCTAGTGGTGTGTCTGAGCGTCTGAAGCCAGCAGGGTCCTTACATACTAGATGCTCTTATTCCTTCCCTACATGCAGGCTCGACATGGAGAGGAAGATACATGGATGGCAGATAATAATTCAAGTGGACCCTCGTCGATTCAATGTAATAACTTGGTGTTAGCCCATACTGCAAAAGATTGAACGGGCGAAAAACGACTTTCTGCCTCAAAAAAAAAATACCATGACAACCATGTAGGGCTTGCTACTTCTAATATCTACAGTATATATATTACATACGTACAAACATGGGTATGCATACGAACACATACATACATACATACATACATACATATATATATTTATTATACCTATATACTTTTCGCACTTGATTCACTTTTTCCCCATACTTTTATCTATAAATGACAATACTCTCTCTCTCTCTCTCTCTCTTTGAAAGCAACCCAACCCCTGAAACCCTTCAGAGAAAAACGGAGAGACAAAAGCTATATCTCAGAGGAAACATAAGTAAAGTATAATGGTTGGCGGAGTTGGAGTCATGTCATCCACAGAGAGAAAAAAAAAGATACCAACACGTGAAGTACTATTAGCATGAAATTTCACATCTCTCAATTGACTGCCTCTTCCGCCTCTGTCGTCGTCGTCATCATCGTCGTCGTCGTCGTTTTCCCTCACTAACCGAAAGTGATGAGGGAAAAGTTTCCATGCCACCCAATAAAATATAACTATACTTATTATACCTCACATTTTAATACGCGGCAGTATCAATAGATACTCTGTGGGATGATACACGCCAGACTTAACATGAAAACAAAATTTATAATAAGTGATCTCATCAATAAGCCAAGCCGGGTGAGCTGGTTTTTGTGCTCATAAAACCCCAAATAATTTCTTCATACATGTTCTCCTCCTCCAATGAAAACCATCAACATACATAGCTCCCCTCAAATTCCCTATATTCTGTGAGTGGTACTACTATAAGAGCAAGGACCTTGTCATCCTCGAAAACACAGGCTTTGGAGAGGGAATAGTTACTTCCTCCCGCAAATCATCAGTTACCATAGTTTCAGATTAAAGTCTGATTTAGAGCACTCCACTGAAATTTATAAGCTGTGACTCTCATAAAAAAAAATGAAATCCTCCGAATATATTTCAATTTATATACTCACAGCCTGAGCTTACATCCCCGCACATACGTGTAGTCATTTCAAGAGGAAAACACTGTATGATGGAGAAAGATGGAATTAGATACTCGTTGGAAATAGGAACGAAGGATGTTCCGAGAAAATTATATTCTGCAATTCACCCAATCTCTAGATATTCTTGGAGCCTCAGTTTTCATACAAATATCTGCATATGCACATCTCCCAGTATCTATATATCTATATATATAGATACTATATAGTTATAAATCCTGGATAAATCCTAAATAATTACGCAATCATCCCAGCATCACTAGCTATGATAACAGCACCAGGTATATACGTATGTACGCATATGTATGTATGTATCTGTCGTGAGGAAAATGTGAGGACCAGTTCCCACACGAATATTACTTTTTTTTGAGGAGATAACCAGCGAATGATAAAAATGAATACTAGCAGATGCATGCCTGTACCTTTCATCTTCTCTTTTTCTACTTTGCTCCGCATTTAAAATTTATGGAAATAAGTCCATATAAGTAACACGGATCAGAAATTCCCCGGGACTAGCTACTAGTTTCAATTCTAAACTTCCTCAAAAACCCCCTCCCCTCCAAATGTTCCTCTAAAACGAGTTCCTTCGTGGAGTCTAACTCAACTCAGAATCTCAAATACACACTACTACAAAATAGTATCTGCTCAGTGAATGAAGGCAAGTCCAAGTAGTACAATATAAACCCTGCCCATCTTATTATTGTTAGAGTCATTATCAGTCCGCTTGTAGTAGTTAGGGGAGAAGATGTCAACGGCAGACAGAACGTCAGGACAGATCATTGGAGTTGGAAGGAACCCACCGAAACTAACATTTGTGTCAAGCCCTATTACTTAAGTACCATCACAATGGAAGCAGTTGGGAGAGAGAGAGAGAACCCAAGTTACTTTCTAATACTGAAGAAAATATAGCTAAATGATGGAACTGAAAGGCTGAAGACCGCTCAAGCAGAACGGAGTGAGGGAAGATTGAAGGTCAACAAATTGTGAGGCAGACTCAAGTCACGAGGAAGGGTAACTCAGACTGAAAGACAAAACAGACGAACCAATAAAGTCGATATCTGGGCCAGAAGACAACAACCGGATAGTGGAAATAACACGAATGAATTTAATCTTCCTCCCAAGTTCAAACAATCTCTATACTGTCGAAAGTAATTATTGTGTTACAAAGAACAAAATCATTTCGTCAATCGAAATAGTGAGGGTTACGTTCATTGATCACGGCTCCCTGGAACCCGCTCTAATAAACAAAACCATCCCTGAACTCCAACTAAGAAATGTTTAATTACTCACCGTCAACTTTCCCCATCAAAAACATTCCATGAAAAATGAACAGATTTACCGTAACAGTCAAAGACATATGGTAAATATCAAACTATCATTTCCAAGTATTTACAAAGCATGTTGCAATTTTTCCTTGGAAGGAAAATAAAACAATTTAATTAATTACGGAAGTGACAGTAATGTAAAAATATAAAATAAACATTCCCCCTCCCCCCGGCGCTAAAGGTCTCCCTCCCCATGAACCCATCCTAACTCAATGGAAACAAAAGTTAAATAGAATAATAAATCATGCTCCCCAAACCTAAAGGGATGTGAGGGAAGGCAGTACTATTAATTAACTGTTTTTAATTTTGAGCGGGGAATTTAAACCCTTATCAGGTATGCTCTTGAAGCTTAAATTGAAAATGCACATTGAAAACTGAAGCCATTAAGTTCCTCTCGCAAAGCATAAGCCTTAAGGTTAAACGTGAACCATTCCAACAACAGAACTTGATACCCCCATAACCCTAGTATTATTCCACACTTAATACCTTTAGGAAAACAAAGAGATCAAAAAACCTCCCGCTCACATCCACACATGAAATTACTTCCACGCAATTCCCTCCTCTCTACAATGAATAAGTTGTAAAAAAAAAAATAATAATAAACTACACAAGTCCATATAAGTTCCATAAACGAAGGGGAAAGACTATACGGACGTCGTCCACATTAAAAGTGATTACTTCCAGAGATACAACAAAAACTGGGTTAATGAAATAATTATTTACATGAGAGGATATTTGTCCCATAAAAAGTCCATGACACCACAAATAACAAAAGCAGTAATACTAATACGACCTAAAATAACGTTATTGTTTTATCACCCGACTTTTTCACACTACCGTGCCTTGTCCCTCAAATACCTCTCTTTACCCACAATTACCCCTCATCAAATATTTCCATAACATTTCCCCCTAAATGGTTTACGAGCAATTAAACCAAAATACCGTCCGGAAAAATATTAAAAAATAACACTTGATTCGACGATCCCATTTTTAAAATAATTCCCGACACAAGTAGGCACGACTCCTTTTAAAATGTTGGCAAAGACCTTTTCTTTGTACCCAACACATAAATATTCCCGTCAAATAAAGTTTCCTTGCAAGCATGGGAGTCCCCATGAAGATAAGTAATTTCACAATATTACTTAAAAAATTCACATGGAAAAAGTTAATAAATTATTTAATTATGCAAAATGGTAGCTATCATATTGATGATGGAACGACCCTCAAGGAAGACTGGGAAGAACGAGGAAAGCATATTAAAATATCACCGGAAAAGCAGGTGGGTACGACATTTGATGCATGTACTCTTCACGATAGCTCATTTCTAGACTCATCCATCAGTTCTATTTGACTTAAGCTCTTTACATAGTCAGCGTATATTTTATATTCCTTGGGAAAAAAACTTTCCGCCGCATTTGGGCTCGTATAGATACAAAGTGCAGGGTAGAGGGAGATCCCTTTCCTTTTGTTGGTTATTTTCCTTTCACATATACGTGTGTACATAGGGATGCATATGTATGTATGTATACTCACATATAAATACAAATATATGTAAGTGCTAGAGATACATAAGTTACATAACTACGCTTAACGAGCAACATAATATATCTACGCATCACGTAACTATATATCTATATAATGCTCACCTACGCCTAGCACACATTTTTTTTACTCGTCCACGTAGCACAACATCGTACACCCCGAGAGAAGCGAGAGTGAGTGACTGACTGAGTGAGAGAGAGTGAGAGAGAGAGAGAGAGAGAGAGGCTTTGCGAAATTCCCAATAGAGCTCTCAAATACTATTCGCAGAGGTAGTTATAGTTTGTAGCAGTAGATGTATCATGTGAAGGTATTAGTCCTTATAAGAGGTGCTTCCACTTGGCCATCAAAAAAAAAGATATGATTTTAATATTGTGCTCCTTTACCTACACTTTACCTCCCCTTGAGACTCCCATAATGCATTCATTTATCTCACAATAAAGTCAGGCTCAAAGACGGCAAAAAGGGAAGAAAACATTGGAGCGAATGAGCAGCTCTTTTGATTAAGAGATATTTCTTTCACTTTTACTCATTCCTTTCTCCGAACCAGCTCTCTCGTCTCCCTCCGTACGTTTCACTTTGCACAAAAACAGGACAAAAAACACTTCTCTCCCCTCAAATTGTGCTCTCTTCGTCTTCCTCTTCTTCCTATTGTCCTTCCTTTCTTAGCATGTCCTGTTTTTCAAGCAACACTACACTACAGTTTTTTTTTCATACAAAAACTCGTCCCATGTAAAAGCCTACCTTTTCTATATATTTCAATCAGCTCCCATTTTTTTAGCTTCTTTCCCGAACTTCCATGCTTTACATCTATAAGCATCATGTGGAGGCATGTTTATTACCCTATAAGGAGATACATACGTCTATTATGTGTGAGTACCATCTCAAGCGCTTTATTTCGTACTGAATGATTCAACGAACATGGATAGTCCTTAATACGACAAAGTAAACAAATTTCATTCATCATATATTTACGTTTGAGTTCTCTCTTTCGTTCGTTTTTATTTCTCCCTCTCTCTCTCTCTCTCTCTCCCCTCTTTTACCTTTTTCTCAAGAAAAAAATTGTCAGCAAGGATAGAATCTATATTTCAATTACATTGAAAGTCTACTCTCAATAAAAAAAATTACTGGGAGCTACACGCCTACAGTAACTATGCAAACCTATGTGTACGTACACAATGTCCATGAATAAATACAGAATTAGAAAACCCATCTGAGGGAGCGGGAAGTACAAACGAAGAATTCCAGCCGGAAGAATAATACTGTATTAAACTTCAAAAGATGAAGAAAGTAATGGGAGGCAAGAAGTTTTTGATTATGGGAAAGTGAAGGAACCCATCTTATGTACAAAAGGTTAGATTTATATTCCGTATGTACAAAAAAAAAAGAAAAAATATATAGATAGATACATATTATGTATACGTAGATACATACATACTATCCGTACACATTCCTACAATCCCAACTTTTTTTCCTTGAGGTCAAGATTAGAAAAGTTTGAAAATAGTAAAAATGTCACTTTTTCTAATATAAAATACTTTTGATTTATGATCCAAGCAGGTGATTTGGTACAGTTGAACTTTTATTGTAGTTTGATAAATCAAGGGGAATCGCAGTCTTAACATTTTCGAATTTTTCCCCATAACGACCCCTATAAGAGGCTGACAGTTGGTGGAAACGACGTTAATATTACATCCCAGCTTTCTCTTCCCCTGTTTCACTTTCCACTCCCGATAGGATTCAGTTGTAGTGTCTGCAAGTCAAAGTGTGCCTTCCCACGTCCACACCTCTCACCAGCTCAAATATACCCCCAACAACCTTTAGAATTTCAAATATGTAGATACAGACCAAGGGGCTAGGTAGTAATTCTATGTGTACTCCCAGACAGAAGGATACAAGGATGTTTTTAAGACTCCTTTAGAGAAAGCTTGGAGATGTCGGGGGGAAAATATGGATATATCATTTCATATTGATAACAGATTTCCAGCATTCAGACACAGGAGACTACTGCCAAGGTTGCATACGCATACCTCCGTCGTCCTATGACAGGGTGGAGAAGTCATGGCTTCTAGACAGGAGAGGGGAGAGAGAGAGAGCGAGAGAGAGAGAGAGAGAGAGAGAGGGAAAGGTATGGCAGGGCAGGAGTCTGAGATTTCTCGAGCGAGCATCCCACATAGGACTCTCGTCCATATACTTCCCAAGTGAAAGTATATATTTTTATAAGGAACTACTAGCGCTAAAGTGCTGATTCACTTGATCCTCACAATTATTGATTGAATTTAGCAAATGGTACTTGAATAAATTTGAGAGCCGTCGCTACGTAATTGGAAAAGCAACTCAACTCTCAACAGCACTTGTGTAAGTATCGGAGTGCATGCATGTATGTATATGCGGACAGTTCATAGGGTCTCCTTATATAAAGGAATCCTACAAGCCGAGAGTCATAATTTGATTTCAATTTCCTATTCTGACTACAACAACAACAATTTTATTATTATTATTTTCTACACTGAAATAGCACCCGTCCACAGTATCTATTTATACATACATATGTGCGAGCCCACTACCTACTGGACATGGAAATGCGTAAAATCCCCGTACAATTTCAGAGTTCAGGGCTGATGGTCTTTTTAAGGAAAAAAGGAACGGAATATTTTCAAGAACATTGTTTAAGCCCAGCCACCCACACTGTGTTATGCCAGGGGCAAAAACACCGGATTGAGAAGCATTGACTCGAACCTGAAAGCTGATCTTCTGGTGAAAAGATTCACACACTTCCAAAATATTAAGTTACCATTTCTAGGAATAGCCGTCTATATCTACATATATACAAGCTACTAGAGTGTAAAAGTAAAGTCCCATCCAACCCAAGCATTTCATCGGATCAATAGATTTCGTCAAAGCCGGATGGTGTATTGGGAAACTGATTCCGACTCAAAACGGCCTCGTTACCTCTACTTGTCTCAAGTTTGAAATTACCATATACCAAGTGTTATTCCCTCCTTCGTTTGAATTTAATGCCCAGGTTCAACGCACTATAGTTGCAAATTTTAATTCACTCAAGGAATTAGATTCTCGCCTATTTATTTTATTCCATCTAAACCCTTCCAACGAATGTTCAGCTCAACTCAAGTGTGTGTTCATGTAAGAATGGGCGTTCATACATACATACGTACATACATACATACGTGTGTGTGTGTGTGTGTGCATTTCTTCGAATCACAAATCTCTACAAAAAGCACCTCACTGGAAACATTAGTTTTCCCTCCAGTTAATTGTAAACGGGATTACCAAGTGCTCTCAAGCCATGTACCATATAATAATTTTTAGTAGAATCCTTGTCCCGAAGTGTTGCCTTTTATTTCGTCTGCAAGGAACATATTTCACAGAAAGGAACGAACAGAAGGGTTATAGTCATTTAAACAAGTATCAAAAGTAAGAAATATTAGAAGTCCCGCTCTACACCCTAGCTTACGTGGACCTATAGAATTAATTATGTACATATGTACGCCAGCAGTTGGAGATACCAACAAAAGGTTAGTGGCCTAATGACAGGGAGCCTATATAGTAGCGTCGAATCAAACATACAAAAGCAAAGAAAAACAACAGCTCGAGACAAATATTTTCTTTCCAGGATCCCAAGTCCTTTTAAGAATTGACTGAGTACACTGAGGTCAGGGAGCTGCACAAGCGCAGACATACATTGAAGAAGGCTACAGCAAGTTGACTTTGGCGTAGGCAAAAGTAAACAGATAAATAAATATATCTATAGATATAGTAATAGCAAAATATTCCTCCTTTGCAAAAGACCTGATGCCAAAAATCCTGTACAAAAAATCCGTGCTCAAACATTGGTCCAACTCTATAGACACTCTCTAGTTGGGTTAGCATGTTCCTCTCCAGCTTGATGCGTTATGGTGCGTTAAGTGTGTCTGCCTCTGTGTTGATTCGCTATGCGCACGTTATCTTTCGGAACTCAGGACGGAGGGAGGAATATGAGGGCTCTTTCAAGATCCCTTGGTTGACTGACAAAGCTGTTTACTGTCGTCAGACTCGAAAATGTGAGAAAATAGCGGAGAGATAAGAAGATAAACAGTCTAAATGACAATTTCGTTAACAGATTTGAAACAATCAGCTGAAAACGAGTCAAGTTTTTCCAACATTTCATGCAGCAATCTTGTGCCGAAAAACAAAACTCCTCTCGCAGATGGCAACAACATTTTTGGACCAACTTTCTCCCCCAACTTTGGAGACAGTTAGACACACTCTTATATGAGTGCACTGAGGGGTCTCTTGACTATGTAAGCATGGAAATACTACCGGGATGCTTCTACTCCAAGCCATATACCATGACTTGTGAACTAGCTCCATTTAATTTGTATCATTTGTCATGTCATTCGAGTTAGGAAAAGTTGGGAGGAGGAAGGGAAGAAGGAAACTAGACTAGTAAATTTTGTCAATTTACAACAGAACAAACCTGAATGTTTCCAAAGCATTTGCTCTTGTTTCTAGCACCCTTCTTCCCTATACACAGTTATACCTATGTATGTAGGTCAAGCAGAGAGACAGGAACACTTCCTTATAATTCTAAGATCTACAGAGGAAGTTCTTATAAATACATGGAGTTTGACTCATGGAACACTTGTAAGGAATAGTTTCCAGTTCTTCGTCAAGGCTTAGGAACAGTTACCAGAAAAACGTTCCAGTAACATATATTTAGGCCTCTGTATGTATCCCCAAACAGACTCCGGCACACAAATATTTCCCCAGCTCTTCTTTACAAAGTGTTTCCGCGTCTTGACAAATATGTCTTTAATATCTCCAAAGCATAAGAATAAACACATTCTCTGCAGTTCTTTCACGACTCACAGACAAGCCCGAGCAAATTCAAACATTCCACTAAATTTATAATAATAGAACAACCCCTGAAATTGTCCCTGTACTTAAATCATTGTCAATTTCATTAATGTATGTACATACATGCGTTAGATAGTACAGATATTTTGAATACATGAAGACCCTACTAGATTTATTCGGATGCCAAAAGTACGCCCAGGTATTATGGAGTATTATGGTCTAACATCATTCCAGGGATATGGGATATACAATTTGGGCATACATCTCTCTGTATTTAGATATGTACATACAAGGGAGGTCCGAGAAACATGCTATGCATGAGGTAGATACTTTTGGCGCCATTACTTGAATTGTTTCCGGTGAGAGGGGTACAGGGGCGTAATCGGGCAAATATGCATAATGTAACCTTAATAAGTCTGCAAGCAATTTTTGGACGAGCCTGAACAATTCCTATTTCTATGTAGGCAAGAGAATGGAGAATATGAGATTACGCACGGAGAAGGCTTTCAGGAAAACCAAACACTGGACGATTCCTTCCATGGTATCACCGCTCACAGTGAAATTTCCACTCAAATACCGGCTCCTTTTCCAGGAGCCCATGTAGCCCGCCAGGAAGGAAGTTTTTGACGCACTTTCATTCCCACCCCCACTTGTCATTGCAGCATCACTTGCCTCACAAGTCACTTTGTCAGTTTTACACTCCTCCATCTCAGGCTTTCCATTTGCTATGAGACCAGCCTCAGGAGTAGGAGCAGATGCAGTAGCACTTTCCAGTTGCTGACCGTAGCATGTTGCAAGACTGAAACCATTCGAGCAAGATCGTCTCATTTCGTTTAGTTTCTCCGTCGTAACCGGATCACTTGTGGTGGGAGGAAAATTGCATGGTTTGAATTGTGTATGACTCTTGGTTTCCGTCAGTCCGGATGATATGGTTGGGAAGGTTGCGGACCTGCTAAACAACTTCCCTTCGACAAGACTGTCATCTTTAATAGGGGTCGTCTCATTTTTCCTTCGAGTAGTCATGGTTGTCCCAGAATCTGAATTTCTAACAGGGAAATACACAGA
The DNA here is from genome assembly GCA_947179485.1 of Allacma fusca. NCBI lineage: Eukaryota > Metazoa > Arthropoda > Collembola > Symphypleona > Sminthuridae > Allacma > Allacma fusca. The sequence goes on along the minus strand of OX359249.1, from coordinate 45,471,749 downwards.
ACTCAGTCCATTGATAAGACTGGGATGAGGACTGAACGAACTCGAGGCTTTTTCGATTTCCTTCTGTCTTTCCATTCCGTGAGCTCAAGTCCATACGGAATCCCTTGTCTTCTCTCCGTCTGTCTGTCTCTGTGGGCCTGGTCTGGGAAGGGAATCCAATGTTTGGAGTTGGAGAAAACACTATTATTTAGGTATTTCTATGTGTGTCTATTATATTCGAAACGCTGGAGAAAGCACGGGAGAAAACAGACTTCGTCAACTCATGGATGTAACTCATGCGGGTATTTTTCTCAGAGACTAGCTTCAGTCTTATCCTTCCAAGAGTGCACTTGCACTCATAAATGTATGCAAACACATCTGCTACCACATCGGACTGGCCTTTAAACAACAAGACAAGGGAACTAGGAGAACTGGTTTTTTTATTTTCACCCTTTTCCCCCAAAAAAGATTTCAAATAATCTTTTGTCGCTGCTGTTGCGAAAATTGCCGAGTTTTTATTTTCCGACACAAACTCCCTTGGAAATTAATTAGTAGGTTTTCTTCAGCATCACATCCACAGTTCTAGATCTGAATTTAAAATTTGCTTTTGTATCGTTATTTTCTTCTTCCAAAACTGGTCTTCTTTCGAAACAAATTTCCTTTGAAGTATGTCAACACCGAACAACCTCATAACTTCTCCAAGAGTTATTAACATTCAGAAACTTTCCATAGAATAATAATTACAACAGAGTTTTTACTTTTCACTTCTGCACGTTTTTGTCCTGGAGAAAACTTGCTGGAAGTTTCTGAATTACAAACCCTCATCAGGAGAATAATAATAATTTCTATATATGTATGTCTAAGTCTTTTGCCATTTTGACAATCCCTCAAAAATCTCTGAAACAAATACAGGAATTGCATAATTACATGGATCTTTCAAAGAATCCAAATTATTACCATTTTCCGTAAAGACTCACGTTTAAAGTTATTGTACGAAAGTACAATTTTACAATCAATTAAATTAAATACTTCTCACGTCATTACTTCCTTCTCAAACGACAATACTCGACATTTATATTCGCAAAGTGTTCACGCCGGGAAACCCGCAATATTATAGTTAATTTCATTTGCTACTTCATTGCTACAAACTTTACTTTATTTTATTTGTAATCAATTATTAGATTTCCTTGTAGTTGCTCTTCGTATTACTACCCATAGTGACTATTGCAGTGTATCTATATAAATAATACAATGTATTAACACTGCTACAATAAACTACATTTGTAAACGTTGATACTGGGGCAAACCCCTTCTCTTCTGTGAAAATAAAACAAGTGAAGGAAAGAGTCAACGCATGAAAATCAACAAACTAATGGAACCATATGGATATGTACCGTTATGTATTTCACGTATACATACATAGAGATACATAGCACGTACACATGTGAGGCTTGATTTGATTTCTGCTGTGGAAGTGCAAAAAAATAAAAATGAGTTGGCGCTATTTTAGTCACAATTTGTAAACACGTAGGATCAAAACGGAGGAGAGAACATAAAACCTGGAACAAGTTGGCTTGGGACCAGGAGTTTAAAAAAAATATTGCCATGCTAATAAGTAGCTGGAGAGAGCTCGGGTGTGCAAAAAAACTTGTCACCATAACATTTAGTTTGTAGTGACACTATTTCCCAGTCTCAGACAAGAAAAAACACTCGAAAATTCCCTGTTTCCTAGGACGAGTGGAGAAGGTACAATACACATGTAATTATATGTCCACACATATGTAATTGCGTACGAGTGTACATATAGCATAGTCGTAATAGTCGTGGTAGTAGTGTAACAGCAGTCGTTTTTACACTCCATGGAAGATGGGGGTTAGCCATGTATGCACACACATACATAGATATAGATACAATGACATGCATTGTACATACATACATACATTTTGTCGTTGCAGCGTCCCCAGAGTAACATAACGTTACAAGACTCTGCTGACTGAGCTAATACATGGAGTGGGGTCTAGGACTGTACATAGTGTGTATAATTATTATAGACAGTCCGCCCTGTAGTACCAGTAGCTAAAATACCCGACATTTGAGTATATGTACACACATACACACACACACACAACTACATACGTACATATGTACATGCTTTGTTCATATGGTAGCGTGAACATATAGAGCCGGATCGGAATGATACTTGAAGACGAGAGAATAGGGCCTTGAGGATGGGTTGAAAGGCTTGCAAAGTCTGGAGACATCATCTTATCCCAACGACCCATCTATTGACATTACAAAGACTTGAGAATACGCTACTAACACAAATAGTAATGTTCAAACGAGGTGAGTCTAATGGCTTTTAAATTGCTCTCCCCCAAAGTCTCCAGACGAGCTGTATTCTATCCTTTCTTAGTTCATTAGTTTAGTCTCGCTTTTATACACTCTTAATTACCCCTTCACTAATTATAATTTCTCAAACTAGCTGATTTTTTTTCATTTATTATAGGAGCAGCAGCTAGCATTGCATGTTACAATTAGAGCATTTTTTTTTCACTCATGCCAGACATTTCCCGCTGGGCTGCTTTTACTTTCTTCCTCGTCATCCTCTTCTCTCTCTCTCTTTCTCTCTGGCTCTCTCTCTCTCCCTTTCTCTATCTTCCTTTCTCTCTCGTCGTTTTCTTTACCCCCACTCACATCAAGCCATTTCATAATGGAAACAGTTTGTCTGACCTTGTAAATAACGACACTCACTTTAATTAAATATTTTATACTTCCTTCCGCCTCAAGATAAATGCTTAAACTTATCAAAGTAACTGATGAGCATGAGACACGCCCGAGTCTCTTCACCATGTTACATCCTCCGTCTGATTGTGAGCTGCCCTAAACAGCTTTCCTTTGTATCATTACAGACGATCATGGTACTAACTTGCTCCCAGCGATCAACTTTCATTTCCATGTGGATTTTCTACTTGTAAAGAAATCCCTTTACATTCATACTTTTAGTCACCAAATCATCTCACAACTTCATTACATGCCGTTCTGGTTTCCAAAATGAGACACAAAGTCATTACGACCGACGGTGATGAAAATACTCAAGTCCTTTCACAAATTCCTGCCGACTAGATGACAGCAATCATAATAATTGCTCTCAATACCAGGAACTGATAATTAAGCGCTGAAATTCTATCCCTTCCTTCCCAGGTGGGGAATAAAATCAAGTATTATTAATATGTGCATACACATCAGTATACAAAGAACAGAGGAATGAATTTCCCTGAGCCCACAGTGAGTCCCTCCAAGATGAGAAAATACAGGAAGAACAAGTTCTCATGAAGGGAAACCATTGCTACTGGCAAAAAGAATATAATAATATTTCAAACTGAGATACACAAAGATAGGCGTCCATAGCTGTATGCACAAACACACACACACACATGTAAAATATAACCCGGAGAAAGTAAATGAGAAGAAAGTGAAAGTCGTGATTAGACCCTGAGCGTTAGATCTATTAACTCTGTAGGGTTCCGCTTTCCCAAATTCCAATATTAATTTTCTCAATTCACCTCGTACCCTCATCCCAAACTGGGTACTGGGACCTCATACTTTCCATGAACTACTAAACTAATTCACCATCGACCAGAGAGCGAGAGAGAGAGAGAGAGAGTCAGGTACATCCGTACCAGCATACCTCCACCGACAGAACCTTCACATCATCAAAGGTAAGCCAGTAGTTGAATTGGAATTCCTCAGCAAAATTTACGTAAACGTAGGACTACTCACACATACATACATTCAAGGTAGAACTTCATACAACAGCCGTTCCAGAGAAGGAAATTAGTGATGAGAAAGAAGGGGGCGAGGAGAAAGAGATAAAGGAAAACGTAAGTAAATGCGGGTAATCGGTGTGAAATTATTAGCAAACCTCTCAGTCCTCATTCACGGCCACAAGCTCCCCCACCATCATTCATAACAAGGCTTCCAATGTCTCCAGCCCCACAAACTTGAACTAATGGGAATTCTTTATTTTTTCATTTCTAAGAAAACCAACCTTATTACTAATAGTATGATATGAATGTAGTCGTATCAATTTATAACAGCTATCTCTGGCGCCATGCACATCTCATTACAACACGGAACGTCAACACGTATATGTAATTATACATAGATACCTACTTTAATCCCTTCATACTCTCTTCCTGCCAATATGGACGAAGCCATTAAATTTTTTTATTTCCTACATCAATGCTTTAATTATTTGCCTCATGTATTTTTAATTGAACTCAAAATTCCTCCATGAATTACATTGTGATAACAACCAAGCAATAACCATCACGGGGTCAAAATTTTAGATTAATTCAAAACCTCATCTTCGATGGGATGAAATATCAGAGAGGTAACTTCTAAGAAAAGTAATAAAATGTTCTGGGAGATATGAGGATAGAGAATGAAGGGGAAAGTGCATACGGCACTTCAATGTAATTTAGTATTAGAAGTGGAATGGTGACTCAATTTCCTTTGAAAATCTTTACCGACATTCGAGGACGGAAGTCAGACGTGAGAATAATATTTGGTTAGGAAAAACATACCCCGTGTAGCAAGGAGAAAGTTACTGGGCGACGGGACCTAGGAGCCAGGATACTGTCAATCCCGCTTAAGAAGCAAATAGGACTGTATTTATCAAAGTCACTAGCCTACACACCCCGCGTAGTCACCCTTTCCCCTGTATCTATTTAAAAATAATATTTAAGTTCATATTTAGAAAAAAGCAGTACTATGATAATTATTGCAACTTTCAAGAGCATGTTCAATCCCGCCCTGTTCCTTTACCCTGTAACTAATCTACTACCATCTGAGGACATGGAAACTGTCGGAGTGTCATGGTTATAGGTAATATTTAGGGGGAGAGAGAGAGAGAGAGCATGAGAGAGAAAGCGTCTATGAGGTTTCTATGAGAAACAAATACCCAGGGACCCCTCGTCATGGTGTGAAGAGAAGAATGAAAAAAGGAAAATGGAGACAGGATCCTGGGTGCGCTTCTTCATCTTAAGCTCTTGAGCTATAGCACAGATGAGCACCAGCCTAGGTAGCCAGGCAAGGAAGAGAAGCAAGGCATACATCAAGTACTTTTTTCGTATGCAGTAGGCAATCACACCGTTCGTCCCAAAGAACAAGGACGAAGGCCGGGTAGTAGATTTGAGCTGGAACGCTAGAAACCACCAACTCCCTCAGCTCTTTACTGTAGTTCAATGATAAGTCTCCTTTCTTTCTACCTCGAGTGAGGCACAAAGACTAGTCAGTCTTTAACTACAGCACGCACACGAACTTACTCTTACAAAAAACGACAGACTGGGAAGATGCAGAGGGAGGGAGGGAGGGAGAAAGAGAGAGAGAGAGAGAGAGGAAGAGAGCTAAGAAAGCGAGAGTCGCCTCACAATCTCTAATCCACTGTCATAAAACAAAACCGCATATACACAGGGAACAGAGAAGTCTCTTCATACAGATACTAATAAAATGCTCACTCTCACCTTCTACCATTTCCTCCTTTCACTCATTCAAAACCACACACACGAACTCACCGAGAAAGGTAGGGATCCGAGAGGTATGAGAAAGGCCAGGGCTCTTAGTTAGAAAGCTGACAGTACAATATAAATCTTCTAATTCCAGTTCCATCCTCGTACCTCACGTGCAAAAATTCTTAATATGAATCCACAGTCCTATATTATACGGACGCTTCTACCTTTCTCCGCCCTGCATCATCTTCCCCTGAAATGCGTCCCTAACCTTTTTTCCTCTCATAAACTAAGTCCCTTCATAAACTTTAGCTCAGAAAATTTCTCCTACTTATTATAACTTAGATAAAATCACTTTAAAACACACACACACACATACACCCACACTTCCTATACCCAATCCATACAAGAGAACCTAATGCTCGAAAGTCAAATAAATAATTTCCTTAACCTGTAACTGTTACTATTACTATTACTGAGGCAGTAATAATAATGATTAATTTGGAAAGCAAATTATTTATTAATCCGTCCAGCATGGAAACTAATGATGATTTCAAATCCTAGTGTAGACTGGGACACACAATAATAACTGGGAAACAAGAACAGATGGATAGTTCGTTACAATCAGCAATAATTATTTCTCCCCCCTTGCACTCAAACTAATTACACAATTTATAAATTCAAGCTCTGCCTTCCTAATTAGCCAGCCATAACGAGGCTTTGAATACGTAATTAAACCAATAATAACAACAGTCAGAGAAACTAATAGTTCTGATACAATAGAACATACTCACACTATCCCCGTCCTTCCAAAATTCTACTCCTATATACCCTGTAATGTCAGCCGAAAGAAAAATACCATCTAATTACCATCCCACAAAACTCTCTGCGTGTCAAGAATCATAAATTCTGAGGAAAGTCGGGATGACAACGGGGAAAGCGAGAGAGAGAGAGAGAGAGAGACGGAAAGAAAGCGCGTCAGTCCAAATTAATACCACCAAAACTATCAAGTTTATCCTCCTCCCTCACTCAAATTAAACAATTTAAGCTTCGTCCTTCGCACTGCCATGTCTAGTGGCGGTGATGTTAGTGGTAGAACATTTCACATATATACTAACTTTTTACATGTGAACTCTTGCGAAGAGCACAAGTCTAGGTGGAAACCTGTGAGCAGTTTAGTGTGAAAGCGTGTTTCATTACCACCAAGTAATTTGAGATGTGAGGATACGAATGTACATAAATGCAAAAGCGGTGAGCATTAATCAATGAGTTGGGAACACCGAGTGAAAAGTCAAGATAGGACGGAGTCTCCGTCTGCTCTACTGAATCCCCGTATATCTACTAATGATCAACGAGAAAATACTCCCAAGCATCTGATTTTGATAAAAGTAGCAATTGTTCCTGGAAAGGTGCCCCAAATTAACATAACTGTTGGTCCTTAGAAATTCTAAGTTGGAATGTTCATTTGTTGGAGATGGAAGGAGAAAGCTCTTACAAGGAACATAATAGATTTTACATTCGGTTGAATACCCTTCCAAGTCCCTGCGTAAAAACACAAGTGTAGATACATATATATGTATTACCACGTTGAATATACACCTATCTACATACCTATAGATACCCAAGTCCTCTAAAAATTATAAACTTGTATATAAAGCGGAGTCATTAAATTGATTTGATGTGGGAGAAAATAAAACAAGTTTGAGGTAGATACTGAATTTATATTGATTCATGTGACGGTACTTGGTCCCTTTGACTTGTATTTAGCAACTACTACTCTGCTTCTTCTTTTAATGTCCTCGTTCATCCCAAGGAACAACAACTAGACACACAATCATTCTGGAAACTTTTAGCTGACTTTAATCCTTAACCAACCAACACGAGGGGGGAAATGCCCAAGTATAAAATCCAGAGCTTCCTTCCACCAACATATACAACTTCCAACAAGTAACCTGTCAATAGATTTCATTACTTTGCGACATAAGAAATTTAATACAAATACTCAACAACTCTGGCGTCTTACAGGCTTAGCAAAAGTTCTATCCTTTCTTAAAACCTCCCATGTGAGTGGATCCTTAGTTTATCTGGCCCGTGTGCGTACATACGTAGTAATGTATGTCTGAGCGTGTGGGTGAGCATATTAATGTGGAAAACTGAGCTAACAATAAGAGACAGGGAGAGAGAGAGAGAGAGAGAGAGAGAGAGAGAGAGGATCACATAGAAAAAAGCTTCTCCTAGAATCCAGTAAGATATGTACTTGTATCTAATTGTAAGAAGAAACCTACGGTTGTTAGTAATTTTCTTCACTTTTTCAATCAAGACCATTTACTTCTGCTATGAATCTCCCAGTTTCCTTTTAAACTCCTACCCAATAATGAATTTCGATGCGGGAAGAGATAAACCGAGGAGAACCCAATTTTTGAAAAAAGTAAAGCAAAGTTACATCCACTCCTCGTTTCTCCCTTGGGCTGAAAAGGACTAGTAAAAGAATGTCCCCGATCCTGTAGTTTCCTAGACTCTTATAAAGGCTTATAAAAGGTATTAACGTACCATACAATTTACTCCTGCTCTGCTCCTCAACATTTTACAACTTACCTATTTGATAGTATTTTTAAATCGAAACAGCACGTATCAGTTTGGGAGTAGTAGTTCCTTTCATAGAGTAGAAGAGCTCATGTGTGTGTGTGTGTATGTGTGTGTGTGTGTGTGTGTGTATGGGTGTGTGTGGGTGTGTGTGGATGTGCATGCATTTGGAGCATAGCTCCGTGGAAAAAGAACATCCTCCCCTCATGTAGTCGGTTTGTCGAAAGATACAATATCACGGAACGATACTATCTGCATGCCTAAGCTCCAAAGTGGGACAGAAATTTGTGGAGGGAGATTGCGGTACAAGTAAATATCCGAGTGTATACTGTATACAACAGATACCCTCAAATGTGTGTATACAGAGAGGAGGCAAGCAGATGTTATTAAAATAGTCCCACCCAACGTGCCTTATTTCAAATGAAATAATTATTTTCTCATCACCTCTTTCACTCTTCAATTCCCAATTGGGTTTCCCTGGCAGAGAAGGATCATCTCATCTATGTTACATGAAAGGGTATACAAGTTTAGTTCAGAAATTGGATTTTATCCTGTAGTGGTTCTCCTCATTCTTCAACAACTTTACCCTTTCAACCTATACAGCAGCTTAGCTTCCAAGCTCCCTCACTTGATGCGGGAAATGCTCTAAAAGGAGGCTGAGAGAAAGCAAGGGAGTGAAAATAGCCTCAACTACTGGAAAAATCCAGACCCCAGGGTCAATGTCAATTATATCTACCTATAGATAGATACACTAGAATCTCCTGTACCAGTCAAGCACGGGAAGCAATTCTGGAACCTCAAACAAAATTAGGCTCAACATACTCCCCTCACTAACAAGTTGGGAAAAAAAGTCGGGGGATAATTAGACTGAAGGAAGACATACCCTGGAATAATTATTTAATCTTCAAACAAATAACATAAAAACCCAGTCATCAAAAAAATCCAACATCTTAGCATTCATCCAAAATAATCCTATCCACTTAACTACCCGACAATTTTCTCTAACTGCCGGAACAATAATAACAAAAACTCTGGATCGTATTTAACCAGCTTCACCGACAGACACCAACAGACAAAGCCAGTCAAGAACGGAGAAAGTCCGGGATTTGTGACTGACTACGACAGAGGTTTCTTGCATGAAAGTGGGATCTTTTTGTCTATGTTATTCAAGAATTTGGGTTGTATATACATACATGAATGCATAGCAATTACGTGCATACATGTTGGCACACTTTTTAAATTTTTGCAGTTTGTCTCTCTCTCTCTCTCTTTTGCTTTCTTCTCAAAGATCAGGACGAGTCTCAGAAAACATGGCCTGTTATCCTAGTCATGGATTCAGCCAGTATTGTGAGGAAAACAGGACTCCAGAGCCAAGTAACGGCGCAAGAGATTCATAACTATAGATAAAACTTAGAGAGTCCTCTGAGTGCAATCCAAAACAATGCTATTAGCTTGAACGAAAGAAGTTTTCACTCCAGCCCGAGAAACAAACACATCATCTCATCACGTTTCCCTCTAGTGCTTCATGTCTCTCTCTCTCTCTCTCCCACTCACTCTCCAGGATCTAACCCCAGCAGTCAAGTCTTGTCTGTAGTTGAGGATCTCTCGTCAGTTCATTCTCTTATGAGCTAGTAGGAGTACGAGGAGGGGAGAAATTCACAGCGGATTATATGACTTGCAAACTTTGCTCGTGGTCGACAATGACTGGAGCGAAAAGTAGAATGAAGAGCCTGATTTCATGTGCATGCATTCCAGGTCCTCCGAGAGCCTATTGTAAATAGACTTGGAGGGAGAGATAGATAGTGGAAAGAGAAAAGGCTACTTTCACTTGATCCTCAATAAGAGTAAATCTTTCTTTTATCTTCCACACTCACGGGAACATCTCCACTACGTGCATACAGCATACACTTGTGCATTCACACCTCAATCAGGATTCAATGGAACACCTTCATCATCGTTTCCACTCACACATCGCTCCTTTATTAAAATCCCGCTCCACTGCAAATTATCAACTTCATCTACAATGACCCCAAGGCTTTCAAAAGGCAAACATCTTTTTAGTCGGAATGATACGGTACAATGTCTACAGGATAGAACTCCCGCAGAATTTAATACCATCATCATTAAACCCTTACCACGGCACATGAGATGACTGCAGACACTCAGCCTGTGCCTTATACAAAAAAAAATAATAAAAAAAAAAGTCCTCAAAAAAAAAAAATCTTCCCATGTAATTCTTGCAACAAAGTCCAACGCAATTTAGGGCAAAGTCCAAACCCTGAGCCCTTTTGATCCCCATCCAACCCGTCTACTCCAAGTAGCAGTCAAGTTGACTCAACTTGAATTCGTACAACAAAACTTGCAGAAAATTACAGAAAATAATTCAAAATGCTGAGTCAGTAAGGTGACGAGGGTATAAGGAAGGGGGAGATGTAAAATGGATGGACAGCTATGCATTATATATAGTCACCTTCCCATAATAACATAGGGATAAGCCATGACTACAAAGCACGAAACTCTCAAAGTGAGGGAAGGAGAAAGTAAGGAGATTGGAACAAGATTGAACAATTCTGAATTGTCCAATCGATTGGATCTCGTTGAGATGAAGGTTTTCAGTCAGCACATACATACATCCGCTCATAGAAATTCCGAAGAATGCAACCTAGGAATTCGAGAGCAGCATCAGTCTTACAGTCAACCTTACTCATAGATATAGAGCATTTTTATTCCCCATCTATATTATTTCCATTTTCAAAAAGCCTTCAAGAAGAAAAAAAAATGGGGTTAAACTGGAATCTGGCAGAGCAAGGTATGGATGGACCAGTCTACTTATTTACATCCATACTTCACTCTACGCATAAGGACTTCCTTGTTTGCATTACTCCAAAAAGCATGTCCAGGGTTAATACTGCATATGTATCTAAGTATCTATATATGGGACTACACAGAGTGAAAGTACCTTTCACTGAAAGTACAGCACAGTAATACCTCAACAATCACATATCCATACAACTCTGTGGTTACGTCCATGACATGACACAATCAGAACTCTAGCTACCACATGATGTATCCAGGATATACATACATGCTACATCTAAATATACGTAGCTACATATGCGTGTTCAATGCATTTAAAATCAACAACCGCAGATGAATGACTCGGGCTCCGACGACAGAATCCTATCAATGCAAGGCTAAATGCAATGTTGAATCCGCCAAAATATTGTGTATGTACTTGTACTGGGACTCCCTAACTACCTAAAGGAAAACCGTATGAGGATCTTTGACACATAAAGGTAGGCACTCAAAATCATCATATCTCCCAACAGCGGTGACAAATGTGAGTATTTCCCAATACCCCGGTATCCTTGCTTAACAATCGAGAACTTCGGAGATCTATGTCAACTTACAGAAATACGACCGCATTCTGGCGTTTTCAACTTGGGTGCTATATCTTCACAATGCTCTCACACTCTCACCGTGTGCTGGAGTAAGCAAAATAGAGTTTTGAAACGACGGAGAAAGTGCCCTAGAACTAGGGAAAGAGTAAGAGAGAGAGAGAGAGAGAGATAAAGTTAGGGAGTCACGGAAAAGCAAAAGCTTACTAGACAGGACTTGGGAGCCAAGTAAGGATTATAATTTTATCTCCGAAAGGATGTCCTAACTTTGGCAAGTAAAGTAAGTATTGGCTCTGCGGAAAGTAAGATGTTACTTGTAACATAGTATGAACCTCGTAAGTATGTTGTAGGTATGAGCCTTGTCCTCCGCTCCTTCCAACAAGGAACCCAAGATATTTGTGGGAGAAAAGAAAGGAATAAGTAGTGGCATGGTGAAGGGAAGCTATAAAAATAGAAACGAAATATATTCATGTGCATACACACCCATCCCCATACGTACACAGAACCACAGAGCCCCCAACCCAGCATTGGCTTGGGTGTGCAAATGGAAAAAGGACAGGAATCAAATGGATTCGACCAGAATCCAACGTTCCGATGCCATGTCTACAACAACTTCCTTTTAGCATTTCACACCCGCCATAGCCATAATGTGTAAATCACATGGTGAACACAGTTCTAATCGGCATACCGGGTCTAGGCATACATGGAGAAACTACGTACTCCGACAATGCTCCTACTGGAACCACGAGCTCCTCTCCTTCCTCTCGACTCTAACCTCGTTCTCTGTTCTTCATGCATGAGTAAAACAGTTAAGAATGTGACAGAGCAATGCGAAAGGTATCAAGATTGTCCATCTCTATTTGGTGCATCTCCCTCAGTTCCTCCGATACTTCAGTGACTCTTGCTTACTAGTCTTATGTAAAACTACTTACTTTCTCTCAATCCCTCCGTCTCAACTACTACCAACAGTAGTACCAACAACACCGTGAAAGCTCAGACCCAAGAGTTCATCTGGAAGAGAAGGAAGCGGTAAAACTGTACGGAACACAGAAACCTTAGAAAAATGCTAGATCCATCCTGTATACACTTCCCATGTCTTCTGTAGTCAGACGAGAATGTTACAACGAAACAATTTTTCTTCGATTCAAAAACTTGCCAATCCCTCTCTCTCTCTCTCTCTCTTTCCCTCACTCTTTCTATCTTACACACACACACAACCAGTCCAAATTCTGAGTTTGGAGGAATCTTGAGGAAAAGTTCCGTCATTTTTCATATTTCCCTACTGACATTGCCTAGAGAGAAAAATACGGAGTTTGATGACATGTACGAAACCAAAATGCATGGTCTGCTTCACTGAAAATAGAACGAGTTCTAAAAACTGTTTTTCTCTCTTCTAAATACATTTGATGTCTACATCAGTCAAGTGAATAAGATACACGACTTGCGGCTTATCAATTCTGGTATGGTAATAGTTATTCCTTGTTTTCCTACGTTTTCAGTAAATCAGCCGCAGCCACCTTTCTTCATCTTTTCCCCGTCTTACTTTCTCTCGAAAAAAAAAGGTTTCCAGCAGAATGTTTTTTTCTCACTTCTTAGTAACTGTGAATGTAATAATTCCATCGCTATGGAGTAAAAAACAGCTTTGGGAGTATACCTATGCATGGATAACTATCTATAGATATCTAAAAAAAATTCTCCAAGGGTTCTAACGGCGGAAAACACTTAAACGGTTAAAATCGATGTACATTCTGTAAGGGTAAGTTCCTTCCCCTTTCTCTTACTTGTGACTTGGAGTAACACTCGGGGCATTTTCCCATCCCCAGCTATAGTAGTGCATACATACATAATTACATACAAGATGCAGATACTACAATAACCTCCTTGACATGTCACTTTAGGATAAGACTATGCCGTTGGAGGGACTGCATCCGACTAATGCGCAGTTTTCAGGTCACGAGGTTACCATTCTCCCAGAAGATACATCCAAGTCACTTTTGACTCCACATTTGCAACTTCACTGAATAGATATATACATAGATAACATGGATGCTGGTCTGAGAGCCTACATTCAAGAATCCTAGACATTGATGAGTGCTCAGAACTCACACAATGACAACCCCGAGAGAACGAGATGGAGGAAATGACAAGAGAAAAATCCTTTCCTGCCCCAACCGATAACCACGTCAGAGACAAAAAAAATTAAGCTTGAGTAATTGAAAGCGCCCGAGTTTTTACTCTTACGCCATTAATGAAATCAATTAACTCACGACTGGAATTCCTTATGAGGCCAATCATCCTTAGAGAGGACAAAGGGTTACATAGAATACAGAAGACAAGAGGAAGCACACACAAGAAAAATAAATGTCTCGGAGCAACTATGCAAGCGTAATTTCCAAGGGATTTCAGCCCACCCACCCGCCAATCTTTTGACGTGATGAGGGAAGATATTTTAAATCCTCGTATTTCCATGTATTTCATTACACAGAATAAAATTTATAATGATCTACAAACAATTATTCTCTCTCTCTCTCTCTTCATTCCAAACATTGACAATGGCAGCAGCTCGAAGAGAGAAGCGTCTGCAGAGAAATATGTAGGATTCGTCAGGGAATCCAATAATTATGAAACACAAAATAATCTAATAGTAATACAATGAATTAGATAATTACATATAAATTAAATGTTGGATTACTGTCTGAAGTTAGTGCTAGGAATTCAATATAATACAATAAACAATTATTAGATAATTAACAAGTGCAAATTCACTTATCAGCTGATAAACAAGTTACTAGACAATAGAAAATAGGCCAAAATCCCATGCTCTAATAAATTGGAGTAGCATTTCCGAAAAATGATGTCAGTAGCTCAAAGTTGAATGGAGCAACTACAGAAGAATCCATACACACAAGAATGGTCTGGAATTTGGATTACTTATGAAGATTACAATGACTTAATCTTCTGAACTTCGTAAATATTACAGGATTACAAGAACATCCTTCTCTCAAACTCTGACTGACACTAAAAACTCATGTCAGCTGACAGAATGACCTTTCGAACTAAAGTCAATAATGTAAACAGAAGTAGATACTAAAAAGTGTAAGTACAAAATTTAACACGATTTGGAAATCAATCAGGGATAATTATCCCAATATCTACCAATTTATAGCTTACAAGTATATAATTACTTATTTCAGTAACTTCAATAAATCTTTAAGAAGCAGCTCATTACTGGCTTCAGAGCAATATTACGTAGATTTGTAGCACAAATAAAACAATCGCACTGGAAAAACACTCCGGAGTACTGCCGTACAACGAGGAGGAAGAAGAAGCACGTGATAGATATAAAACTGGCTCGAGTAGAACCGGTAATGCTTTCACCGCCCAAAACAATCATGACTGATCGGTAATGGAAATAAGAATTATTTTTCCTGTCACCGGCTCAAGTCGGGAAGTAGATAAGAGTAAATAAGATGACAGTGAATGACTGTCATTAAAAATACTGCGGATAAAAAAATGTAAGTAAAGATTAACCTTCAGAGAGGGTAATAAATTACTAAGTAGATATTGTCAAAATGGCAAAGTTAAGATTCGCAGAATGTCGAAATTTTAAAAAGACCGCAAATAGTAATTTGTAATAAAACTTTTTGTCTCAAGTGTAAAAGCAACAGTTAATAACAATACCAATATGCTGTAGGAATGAACAACCGGAGAAAGTAGTGAAAGTCGGAGAGTGATTCCTCTCAATGCTGAATTTATACTGAACTCACTAGCCATTCTCATTCCCGTTATTTGCTCAAGCCTCCTCGTCAAGTTCGTCTCTAAAGCTTGCGCGGGGTCTTGAGATACGCTCAGTCCATGAGTTTCCCTATATTGGACAGACATGAACTCACGAACGTACTTAGCAACTGCTGAGGCATCAGAAAGAAAGCTCCCTACATTGAGAGAGAGGACTCTTGTTTACTTGGGTACATGTGAGAAACAGAAACCCGCCAGTGGAATAACCGCCAATAACTTTCTGGCACTGAACCTCCATCTAAGAACCAGTGAGCACACTCCGGATCTGCCTAAACTCTCGAGAATCTCTCCCCGCTCTCTCTACAGTTTTCAGCGGGAAGTGAAAGCACTCCTTCAGCCCCACACAACCTGAGTCATTTCTCTTCCCATAGAGGACATTGTGATGGAGTTGAGGGGATATCCGGAAATGATTCCCTCCAACAAAGAGTAAGCACACAGCACAATATGAGCTTAGGCATAATCCTCACGTCTGTCTACCAGTAACTCCGTCCCAGACATTCCTTTCCCTTTTGATCCCTTCCGAAAGAGATATCAACTGGAGAGAGAAATCCCTCTCAAAATCTTCAAACAATGTAGGAAAGGTAAAGATATAGGGACGAAGGAAATGCTCAAATCCGCATTACCAAAAATTCTCATAACATCCTACAAAATGACATATGTGATAATTAAATAGTATTGAAAAAAAAGTAACCATCCCCACAAACCAACTGTTACAATTCATGAATTCAGTTGTAGTTGGAACTACACATGTAGATACATATTTCAAAATTTGAATATATGGCAGATACAAGAGCATTGATAGGGAACTTCATATGTAAACTATCGTCCCCAACGGTTGAGAACGAATGTTGGTTTAGTTTTCTACATTGTAACCGTTCAATTTCAAATGTTCCCGTTCATAAGAATGATTTATTAAATTGAAATGCATGGAATTAATCAATGACTCCTGCCTTTGGATGGAGCCTTTCTCCTTCAATGGGGCCATGCTCTGAAGAGATATTTCACCCAGCATTTTAGTTTATTTGCTTTTCCCTCGAAAACGAGAGGGCATCATGGGGAAAGCCTTTGAAGTGCCACACATACGGTCAGAAGGTTCTACAGATAGTCTGCTTAATTCCAAAAGTAAGATTTATTGAAAGCCTTCTTTAATTTAATCTTTTTGTCTTTTTACTTTCCATACTTTACAAGTGGCTAGTTTAGGATTTCCATATGGGCTCTTTTCTGGAGCCACCAACAGAACTAGGCATTGGCTTCCATGATTTTGAACTGAGGGGACTGGGAGAGCAGGTACATATAGCGAATGGAAACTTGTGTAAGTTGAATTTAACGATATGCTCACGCATAGGACATAGGATACATGAGAAGTTTTTGGATCATCAACATCAAAAAAGATGAACAAGGTTCACGAAAAGATAATAAAACCAACTAGCGTTCCCACTGCGTTAAGTTACAGCAACTTCCTTCCTTCAACTCATCGGCCTTCCACAATTTGTTCAAGCTAATACTTTGACTCTCACAACTTCACATTTAATTTAATGGCTAAAATAACAACTGAGAGGTAATTTGATACGAGTTGAAATAGTCTCGGAGTTGTTCGAGTAAGAGTTCGTCAAGTAAATGTAGATATGTAGATAACTGTAAGCCACTTTCTCTCTATCTCTTTCTGTCTCTCGAAGAACCACTCCAAACCCATGCATTTACCTGGCACGTATGATTCCTCCCGCATGTAGATACTCCATCTATGCATTTTTAACTAGTTGGTGCATATTTATGTGTTAGTGAAATAAACGTTTTATTTTTCCCTAAAAGTACATTCATCAAGGCCCGGACTTTATTCTAGCCATTAAAACATTCATTACTTCCCACTAAAGGTCTAATAGCGAGTCACCTTATTTCCCCAAAGGTAGAGAAATGAACCTTCCACTCTGCTCTCGGAGCTTCTCAACTCTCAAAATTCCTCCGCAATTCCGCATGCTTAAAAATTGAGTGGAAACCTACTAAACCCACTAAATACAAACGTGTGCACCTCCCGACACAGAGGAGATACATATCAAGAGTCAAGAGACAATACAACCTCCTGTTCTTGAGCCAGTTTTGAATACAAAAGCTTCAAGAACAAGGAGAGAGAAAGTGGGAGAGGTAAAAGCTACGGGCAAAATTTAACCACATTTTCAAAGGGTGGCAGGTTTGCAGAACTCCACATCTCGCCAGATAAGCATCTCCGCACAGAAAAAAAAAACGAGAAAGTTGTAAATGAAATTTCCCTAACAAGGACCAAGTAGCATTGTGTAACTAATACTACAGAGAAACGGGATCTCATTTGAATGCAAACAAGCAGGGAGGGAGAGAAAGGAAGACAAAAATGTACACATATCTTCCTAACACTTTTTTATTAAAGGAAAAAATCCCGAAATTCTATTGCGCATTCACAGCCACTGAATCTTGTGGAAGTCACAATGAAAAACGTGCTGATGCTGGTTACCATCGTTACCTTAAGTGTCCCACTGAGCTCTTCCTTCTCTTTTTTCTCCTGTGCGACAAATACAGATCTTATGCCAAGTACAAAAGAAAAATGCTCACAGATAAAAAAAAAAAAAAAAAAAGTAGTGGCTTATCTATCTCTAGATACCTATGTCTGCATGTATGTATGTATGTATGTATGTACGTATGTAAGAGCATCCATGTCTTGTCTCTTCGTGTGACCGTGGGTGCATGTTGCGTGTGTTATGACATTGGCTCTCAAGTGCTTGACTATTGTTCCTCCCGCGACACGCATCAACGTCTATACAGATTCAAGTCAAATGCTCAGATGGTGTTGAATTTCCCAGAGTACACCTTTTAAGTTTGCCTGGACTCTCCCCGAAAGTAGAAATGTGCTAATCATTGTGAGAGTACGTGGAATGAAAAAATAAAGCAGGACAGAATCAATATAGACTTGTTCTATCTACTCCTTCTCCAGCTGCATAACACCAGAGTGAGTTGACTTATCAAGAATGGCAATGGCATCAAATAGTCACCGAGGTGAGTCAGTAGCTGTAAAAGATTTGATCTCTCACCGCCTCGGATTGAAGCAGCTGCTACCGCCTTATTGGGTCTTACGTTTCGACCAGCCGCTGGTGCACACACACCACTTTGGTATTATTTTACGTTGGGTCTGCACACACTTACATGTATCCCCCAAAAATATAGGTATTCACCTGTCCCTGCCCATAGGGCACACATACCATATCCAAGTATCGCATCCAAAATACATAGCGGCACATTCGGTTACATTACAGTGTCACACACAAAAATACAGAGTTACAGCTATCCCCACACAAAAGCAGGGACTACAAGGAGTAAGTGGGAGCACAGGAGTGCCATCCTTCTGTTCTATAGTGATGAGCCAAGCAATGAGTAAAAGAACTTGTATTTTTTATCATTTCATCTCAAAGAACCCGGTCCAAATCAAACTCTCAAGTGAGTTGTGGAGAGCAATAGGAAATGCGCTCGTCATGAAATCAGGAACTAAAACGTACGGAAGCCCCATGCCCATAGACAGGCAGGCAGAGACAGCCTCACACGATACAAAAACCCTTCATAGTATAATGCTACCGATCTACGCATTACATCTTCTCAAACAGCCCATCCATTACATTCCATCGCTTTTGCTTTCGACACTAACACCAACCCCAACTGCATCAAATCATCCCACGAAGCACACAAACAGTACGCATCGTAGCGACAGACACACAGCCAGCTACGTGCATCTGGAATCACTCTCTCTCTCTCTCTCTCTCTCTCTCTCTCTCTCTCTCTCTCTCACTCCATCCTATATGCCTATAATTACATAGGGTTTCATATTTTCTTATGATACACGTCTCCAATAATATTCCACACATTTGCTCCCATCTTCCTCCTGTGTTCTGTGGGGAAACCTAACATATCCTTGAAACCTATCTCCCAGCCTATCTCCCAACTCCATGCATGGCCTTTGCCAAAGATGTTTTATCAGGGATCTAAACCACAACGGAAAACACATCAAAAACACACTAAATATGCATGTGACGGTGAGGCTATGCAGACACAAGTGAAAAGGAAATATACACAGCGGTGATTTCATATCATCCTGAAATAAAAAAAAATAACTACCACAGATGTGGTGAGATGCAGTAGATCATAGCAATGCATGTATGAGCATATGAGAATACATCATTTAGGGGGGGGGGGAAAAAACAAAAAAAATTGGATGGAAGGTGAAGGTGCTGAAGAAATACATTTCTCTAGTGGCTATCTGTAGAAATATAGCTTACCTGCTATTCCAAATCTTTCCGAGAGTAAAAATACACATATTGTTTGCATTACAGAGAAAGCTCTCACATTCCTTGTTTACTCACGCGAAAAGGAATCATGGTCAGGGAACCCTAGTTCATATTATTCCCTATCCCTTCGTAGATAATATATAAATACCTCCTGTCTCCTACAATTTTACCACGTACCTTTTCCACACCGATTCCTAGGGATAAAGCCTCTAAAAAGTATAATACACTCTTGAATATTCTTCCAATAGTAGTAATGGGAATTGCACTACCAATAATAATAACAGTAATAATAATCATAACAACCAAACTTTGGCTTACCATTTATTTATTTAGATCAATAAAGTTTTTCAAGGGTTTGTACACATACAAGAGTTTTCCCATCCTTTCTAAACCTCTATAAACCCCAGTCTAGTCGTAGTGTGTGCAACAGCAACTGCACTTTCCACCAATTTTGAGAGGACGAAGAAAGTAGGGAAAACAAAGTAAGAGCATTTTACACACATTACTGGGGATGTTAAAAACTTGGAGGAAAAATTTACTAGATACTTGTCTCCTGAAACTCATTGCGAGTCCATGGAGGGAATACAAATGTCGTTCATTATTTCAAATTCTCAGCTCAAAGTACTCCAATCACCATGACTGAATATGCAGGGTATATTGATGGTCATTAAAGTTAATTATAATGCAAACTATTAGTATGGCTTTTTGCCAACCAAGTCTTTTCACTTGGCTGCATACTCTCTCTCTCTCTCTCTCTCTGTGGTCTTTTATCTTACTTAGTAACCATCAGCAACAGAGATGTAGTGAGAGAGATAGGCACAGAATGGAGACAGAGAAAGAGAGAGAGAGAGAGAAAGAGAGAGTGAGAGATAGAGTGAGAGAAGATGGTTACATATTAATATTATTATTACTTCATAGACATTGGAAGGGGCAGCCATGCCGTCTAGGAATGGATTACATAGTACGAAAAATATGAAAGCATTTGTAAATAATGTACGACCATCAATGAATGTTTAACTAGGATCAACTTCTAAACCGTACAGATTGTCACCCGCCGGTTTCCATCCATCCTATCCATCCAGCAGAGTTTCTCTTCAAATGGAAAAATAAATTTTGAATTTCGTATCATCCGCTTTATAAACTCCCATTCTACATTTATCCTTCCTCCCACATCATTACATTACGAGATGATCCTATTTTGTAATAGAGGCTTGCTTCACCAGCACACGCTGTAAGTACATGCATATGTAGTACATCTATGGTTTATTTTCCCAGAAGAGGGGAAATTCAATTAACTATTCCTCAACATTCATGGTTTGAAAAAAAAAATGTCTGAAATGCTTTTCCGAAGTGTCACATGCAAATGCAGATTCATATGAAATATTATGAATTGAGTTGTACAGCAATGCGTCCCCAGCCGTTTAGAGCTCATTTTGCTGTACGTCATTCTTTAATGCACATAAGATATGACCAAACCCGCGTATTTAAAAGTTGTTAGATATAAAAATCCCAGAAGCCCTTAACCACCAGAACCAGACAAGTACGGCGCTGGTCCATCCATGGGTAGGCTTCGATATTTTTAATCGACAACTTTTATGGTAGCGGAGCCTCGAATATGCTTTTAAAACTTATCCGTTGTATCCGTGAGTCCTCGATATGAACTACTGTAGTGTAGGAATTTTTGGCAAAACTTTAGAAAATAAATCGGTCGAAAGTGATTTGTTAGTGGCTTGTGATGAAAATTTGACCCCAGAAAATTACACCATGAGGTCTCATGCCCAAATTCCCTTTTATCTAGCGGAGAATGATTTTCCAACCGAGTTCCTTTCAAATTTGGACCAATACCCACACACACGCAATAACATGTGTATTCTATATTACACAACTACAACAGTGAGGGTGTGTACAACTAAATTTTGAGGCTCCATTTCCAGGGAACCTGTACTGTACAAGTAACCTCTTAAGGCATTTTTAAATGAAACCTTGAACATTGAACAAGGAATGAATTTTCTTTCTTTGAGAATAAAAGGAACTTTCATAGTTGTAGAAGGGCCAACAGGCAGAAAGTAAAGTTTCAGGTTGTGCTAGTACATGTGCCTCTGTGTACATATCTCTGTTGCGAAAGGAAAAGAAGTATACAGACTCGCATGCATGTACATATGTAGTTTTTACTGTTACCAATTGTACAATGTACACAAGGTCTGCAGTTATGCGGACAGTAACCATTCTCAATGGCTGCATAGTATTTTGGGAAGAACGAGGCTCAAGTAAAGGAAATAACCCATCATAACACAAAAGTGACTAGAATTCATGTAACTACTATCTCCACCCAACTACACATTACAGTAGATACTCGTTCATGTCGAGGCCCATTCAAAGGAAAGGCTTGAGTAGTAATGATCCCAATGTGTATCTATGTGTAACAAAGGGGGAGCCTTCCACAAATATAAACATAGATATAGATACGTCCACCCAGTCAAGGGCTAAGAGAAAAGGGAACAGGACACAGGAGCATCTAGACAATGACTATTACAACGACTTTTGGTTACTGAATACTTAATGTGAAACTGCATCGATCTTCTATTTAAAAACCAAGCTAGACTTCCTCCCCATAAGTAGCTATCGATCTTGATAAAATTTGCAAGCCTCAAGTCAGAAAAAAAACAAAAAAAGGAAAAGAAAATTCTTCGGAATGTTTTTCCCTGATCTTATACCGCAAGGGAGAGGAAGAAAGAGACGACGAGAAAGATAGGACTTTCGTTTGTTTCGTCTTAAATTAATTTGTTCAAGACAGCAAACAAGCACGTTTCCGCTCTCCCAGTTCCTTTAAACAAACAAAACATTTCATAAATTTCTTGTTTTTTTTTCGCCATCTCCATCCTACAACCCCCCCCCCCTTCCATACCTTCTGCACAACCAGGCTTGTTATTTCTTCTAACCCATCATACACTTTTGGGCACACATTCTTTCAACACTTTGAACTCTGGATGAAATTTTATGTGACTATTTTTATCATCTGGACAGGGAGGAGAGAAAGTACCTACTACGTAGATATGTATGTATGTACGTTTGAGAGGGAGAAAAATCTAGATTTGTACACGCCCACGTAACACTCCCTACAGATATACACAGTAATAGTGAACAAACTTTCAACATATTTTCTGTAATGCCTTAAGGTAAGATGTCACCAAGATGTATGTTATTATACTTTGAAAGGGATTTATCACATTTTATGCTACAACCAGTTCCTTTCACGGAGAAAATTCCCCGCTAAGCCAGTACTTACTACTTTGACCTTTTTTCTTCTTCTCTCCTACCTCCTTTCTACTTATTTCCTTAAGTCAAGTGTTCAGCACACACATATACACATACACACCACACACATTCTCACAAAACACACTCACACACACACACACACACACAAAGTAGAGGGAGAGAAGAAAAAACTTTTAAAATTCCTAGCAACTTCCTTAAATTATCCCAACTTCAAAACAACAAAGTACACTTGCGGATGAAAGGCAGGAGGAGCATTATAGTTCCTCCTTTCAATCAACTATTCAATATCACATTATCAAGGCTTCCTTCATATGCATGCCCATTTCCTGTCCTCTCTGGCTTCTCATGTCGGGCTCTGGTTGGTAGTGAAGTCGTGAAGTGCACAGAACCGTCAATGTGTGTATAACTACTATAGGTTGGGATTCAAAGGGAAAACTTTGTGTCAGCATAAGAACTAAGGAAACGCCTTTAAAAAAAAGCTTATTGGAAACTGTCAGGTCTCGAAACTATGGCAAAGTATTCAAATGATGGAGAGTAAGTTGAAGGACATTTATTCAAGTCTGAAATTATTATTTCCAGAGTAAATTACTTGTATTAAAAAGTTGCTCGAGCGATAAGTTGATGCGATTAACTAGGTATTACTAATGATTCGAATCCATTTTTTTTATGCAATGTAAATATATCGACCGGATGATCTATTCTGTGCCATTGGAATTTGGAATATAGTCCATATGTTATGCTGCCCAAGTCCCACCAGCATGCAATATGGAAATACGACGAGTAATTTTGGTTGGCGGAGACGGAATCAGCGGAGAGAACTCAATCTTGAGTGGTAGTCGTATGACTAATGACCTGAAATTTATTCGATTACTTCATTCTAATGTGCCTGCCAAGCACTCTGCTTCTTCAGCTACTTTGCTCCGTGTGTATTTTTGGTCAATATTTTATACAAGTGGGAGAGGCGGAGGAGAGGAATGGAAACAGTCAGAAGTAGTCACACAGAGTAAGTGAGAAAGAGAGAGAGAGAGAGAGAGAGCGAGGCTGAGAGAAAGCTGAGAGTGAAATGTTGATATTGCAGAGTTCTACGCTATGACACGCTTGTGCTATCCTTGCACCTAGTACAATTATCTATTGTACTATAGGGCACTTTATGATATCTTTGCACATCCGTCGTGTCGGTCGATATAACGGCCGAACTCTTTCCCTTCACAATCGGTACATCTACCATCTTTACTACATCAACATTTATATAAGTGTACGTGGAGTTACTCCCATATGTAACACATGGAGAAACAACCACCAGGATCTACTTGCATATTCAAAATACAGTTTTAATACACTTGCTCCCTATGCACGACCATACCACACTCGATAGCAGACACGCACACATGACTCCTGCACATACGACCAGATACTGGCATAGCAGGCCTGACTTACTTGATACACGGTCGTACATATGTATGGATGCATATCCAGTGCCCTTACCCTACACGTAGTACGTAGTGTCTAGTTGAAAGCATAACAGAGTGGAAGAAAAATGTTGAACGGAGAGCATCCGCTGAAGAGCATGTAGGACGGAGAGATAGATACACACACAGAGAGATACTTGGAGAACTAGCTTGGCATCTTTAAAAGCAGAGTACACACACCCAAATCATAGGATGAGGAGAAAGTTCTAAAGCGAGGAGCAATAGGAGTTGTTGGAACCCTGTGGAGAGAGAGAGAGAGAGAGAGAGAGAGAGGGAGAGAGAGAGAGAGCGACTTCACATATGCCTTCAGCTTCAAAAGCACTGAGTGAGTGAGTGGTATGTAAGGGAGTTGAGACTAGACACTGAATGCCCCCGTCCTTTATATCTATATTCATTTCGCACTTTGATGTTGTTCTGTCCTACTCAGACAACTTTCTCTAGGTGTGTATTTTATATTTATACATTTACTTACCCATCCGGTGAGATGAGGCTCAATTTAAAGTGGACAAACATCCCGTCTACGAAGCATGTTCAATAAGCACATAAGTTGCTTCACTCCTCGAACGGTTTCCCAATCCTTAACTCTTCCCCTTTCCCTGACTTTCCCTCATAAGCAATGAAAAGGTTCCATTCAAAAGAATACATGGATGGAGTTAGCCTGGAAGAACTGGCCCATGAGTAGTTTCTACTGGAGAGGACTGGTGTTAGGAGTAATAGGAGAAACAATCAGTTTATTTACATGTGATCAAACTGTTGCAAAAACGTAACATTTGGAGGGGGATTTCTCGGAAATCACCAGCAATTTCCTAGGAATCCCCGTCATTCTGTACAATTACTTGTCACCATTTGATTCCGGAAGGAAGGAATGAAATACGGGTTATGTATTCTCCTTACCCATGGTTACAGATCATAAAAAAGAGTCATGCATACGAGAGACTTCACAGTCGTAACCAGCCTTCAATTTCTTTTCCAGTCACGACAACAGAATTGACAAATTTTATTCAAACGAAATCCTCAATGTACGGAGTTTCTTTCCCTAACTTCCAATTGTACAGTACCAACAGCTCCTGAGAAGAAAAAAAAATTGTATTTTTTTTTGCTCTCAACAACGACTTAGCTCACCTTAGACAACATACGAGGGTAGAATGCCAGAAAATATCCAATACAAAAATACTTATACGAAGTACGGATAAACTTGTCCTCTTGATTTATAGTTTGAATTTGTATTGTGATCTCGTTCTTCTTCCCCTTTCACTCTCTCCTACTCTCACCCTCCACTTTTGCCACTCGTCCGAGTACTAAATCTCAATATTGTATTGAATTGGGACGGGTCAAAATGACAAAAAGCAAAATGTAGGTTAAGTTCCCCTATGATTCTTTTTCAGAATTAAATAGGCCTGGATCAGCATATAGTCCAGTAAGGGATAAAAATGACTATGTATACTTACACAATTGCCAAAGCAAGTGTCTCACAATTTCTGAAGAAGTAAGTTCTCCATGTCTCCATGTATCCCAACACTTAATGTCGTTCAGTTTCGTATGGCTTTGTCCAAGTTATGCTGATAATACTAAACGCCACCAATCCTTTTTACAAGTTACATGTTTATTTTTGTGTGTCTTACCCAGGGCTCTACGGAAAGAAGGCATTGCTGAGCAGCCGGCTAGCTCAGTGTTGGAACACGATGGTTGCAAATAAATATATAATTATGTGCATTGGCATTAGACCCGCATTTCATATCTAGATATATGTCAGTACATATCCGTGGCTCATACATCATTGAGTACATACCCTACGAGGTATTGTTTACTCCGCATAAAACACAATTGACGTCACATCTCCAAGATCAAATGATTATTTTGACGGTTCATACTCGGAGATAATAATAATAATAGTAGTAGAGTAGTCCACACATATACAAAGGGCGTAAAAAAAATAAAAGAACTGTTGAACTCACAATTTTTTCCTAATTCTATGAGCATACTCCCTACTCCTCAGCAATGCTTCTCAAGTCACACGCTCCATGTGTAAAGACTCAAACAAGGTCGAACTTACCTAAAGGGAGTTTTACTTGGTCATGCACTCCACTTGAAACTATTCTCTGACTACTTCATATTACAATTTTTTCCCTCCCTCCAACACATACAGAAGGAGTTCTATTACTGCATTATGTTCCAGTTTATGATTTATGCATGAATTCTAAGAGTATTACTTTTACCACTACTACATACCACCACCGTTGCTACAACTACCTCAAGTTGCCCTTCTTTTTTTTTAACGAAGAGAAAAAAGTCGCACAGTACACACAAGCAAGACGTACCTATGTACATAATAAGGCTTTCCCTGAACTTTTTCTCTTCCTATACCTCCTATGTATTTTATCCAAATAAGCAAAGTTATGCATAATGGACTTATTATGCATAGTTTGAGAGTATTTTTTATTCCATTCACGGTGGTGTGAGAGAGGAGAGAGAGAGAGAGAGAGAGAGGGAAACTGAGTGAAAGAGGATGTACACACTTCCAGCGTTCCGTATGCACTTCTGGTAAAGGTAGAGGTAGGGCGGAAGGAAAGGACTACACCGATTTGATTTTAACACGGGTCGCTGACCTAATGTCGTCAAGAACTCATTTCAACCCAACCTAATTCACAAAGACACTAAACGATAAGGAGATCAATAAGCAGGAGCAGTCCAAGAGTTGGGTGTTAGAACTTTATTGAATGGCTTCCCATGGTTAGCGAATTACACTTCTTGCATTCGCATGCCATCCTGCATGGACGTACTTTTGGTATGTGTGTGTGTGTATGTGTGTGTGTGTGTATGGAGGAACGTGGAGTGGATTCAAGCTGTAAAGAAACCCACCTACAGTGTATGAATTTCTAATGCAATGCTTTTGAATGTGTCTGAATGAAGTGTATACACATGCAAGAGCAATTCGTCATCCGTCCTCACCTAGTACCCCAAAGTGTAACATATGTACAAAAGTGCCTGCCGACTTGTACTTTCCCCGCTCATTCCTACCATATTTATTTATACACACGCATCTCTCTCCGGGCTGGAGCGTGCCAGTGAAAGTTGGATGAGTATCTCTGCTCAACAGGGATGGGCTTTCTCGGGAGTATGGCTCTGTATCTGTCAGTAATGTGTATCTCCGTTCCAATGTGTATCTCCATATAATGAGCTCGTATCACATGCGAAGAGTGAAAATTTGAGAGAGAGAGAGTGAGAAAACTCTTTCGTTTTCCTTCAGTTCCTTCAAATTTGATACATTTCTCCACTGAGTTTTCATTACCACAGTTCAACCTAGTAATAAAAGCATGGTAGAGCTTTTATCTCTTTGAATAGTTTGCATGAAACATTTTCCCTGTCTTACCTTCCGGCAGCATCCGCCCATTTCAGTCATATTAGAGAGCACTTCGATAGACTTTTTAGTAGTAGCAAATTATTAATTTGGAAATACGTTCCCTCTCTTCCCCTTCGCTCTCTCGTCTCTCTTACACTCTCACTCCAGCCTTCCTACACTACACAAATACCTACACAGGAAGGACTTTCCTAAATTAAAAAACAGTGTTATAGAAGCTACATGAGGAACTCCATCGTCAAAAGTTGGAAATCGATTTTCGACAAATAAAATTCAAGAAACTCAATAGAATGAAGGATACTCTTCAGACGGGCGTCACACTAAATAATTACAACACTGGTCCAAACCAGTGAGCAGGAGGGAGAGAGACGGAGAGTTTTACAAATTTAAAAAAAAAATACTTTCGTTCAGAAAATGCCAAAAGCAATATAGATAATTATGTGAAACTCATTGGAGTGTCTACTTTAGCAAACGTAGTTAAACGAGCAATGAAGGCATCAACGGCACAGACAGAGCAAAAAGTACTGTAATACAGAGATAGTTTAATTCCCAGGAATATGCACGGCGTAGATTAGTATGCGGGCTAAAAAAAACAACGCAGAACTTGGGAGCAACTTTCGACTCCAGAAGTCTCATCACCAGCCATGGATTTAAAGGTGAATTAAAATGTTAATTTAGCAGAGTTCAATTCCGACTTGAGCAAGCACAGTCACGTATTTGGGACAAAGGGAAAGAGAGAGGGAAAAGAAGGAAAAGTATGTGGAATCAAAAGAAAAAAAACATGCCAAAAGTTACGTTTTAGTGAAAATAAATTTTTTTTTGGCAAAAATTTGCTCTAGATATGCACAAGTACATTTAGAATATTCATAGGGATTTCCAACTACGAACAATTCTTGTTCTTTACAAAAGTTGAGATCAGAGCGAACATTTCAAGGATGTATGTATGTGTCTACAAGTGCACATACGTAAAACATGACGAAGAGAAAGAAAGTGAATAGGTAAAATCAAGTAAGAGTGCAGGGAGAGAGATAGAGAGACCTGAAAAGGATACTTGGAATGAATGCTAGAATTTCCAATTTTTTCAAAATGACATAATAATGCAAGTCAAGTTTAACATCCTTCTTGTGCAATTATTGTTCTCTTTTTATTCCATTCAAGTAACATGCACTCTCTTCTGTCCAATAATACATGAGAAATTTACTTCAGGATTGAAAACTCGAGTAAATATCAGGATGAATAATAAATAGTGAGAGTGGGTGTACAATGCAATATTTATCGGAAAAGAAAAACTTTGTGGTTTGGGAGGGAACGCTGAATACTGTAGATCAAAGATATCCAGTTGGGAGAGCGATAATATCGGGCGTCAGTAAGCCAA
Source organism: Allacma fusca (assembly GCA_947179485.1). Taxonomy (NCBI): domain Eukaryota; kingdom Metazoa; phylum Arthropoda; class Collembola; order Symphypleona; family Sminthuridae; genus Allacma; species Allacma fusca. The sequence continues at coordinate 45,442,705 of OX359249.1, read as the reverse complement.
ATTTAATGCACTCACTGTGGAAGATTTAACAATTGTATGTGACTTGCTGGCGAATCGAATGTAGTCAAGTACGAAGGAAGGAGATATCTATGCCTGCTGACCTTTTTATTCTTATACATACCAGCGTACCGTTATAGGTGAGTGATCTGAATTTCCTCCTGACTTTTTTTTCCTTCTATAAAATGCATGAGATCCGGGGTAATAAATTTTCCAATAAAAAAATAGCTGTAGCTTCTCATGATTCTGGCGGAGTTTCAAGTAAAAATGGGTAAAACTTATGATTTCACAAGTCGAAAATCAAAATTGCTACGCCCCATTGAAATTGATTTCAAATTTTTCCTTGGCATACATCCCCCGCAATTTATTTCTCATTCTAACTGAAGTGCTCCCGCCCTTGAATTATTATAAGTATTCGTTTACCTAGCAAATTCATGTGGATTTTCAGTCAAATGTGCGGCTCCTATCTGTATGTATCTACTCAATAGAGCTGTGAAATTCTAAAGACAAAAAAATGTATTTACGTTTTTATGGGTTTTTTTTGCCGCAACTCGAGTAGCAAATAGTCTTACCAACACAAAAGTGGCTAATGCTTATTTACAGACGTAAAAGAGGAAACCAAATGACGACTTTAAATGAGATGGTTGAATTACGGCTGGCAGTTACAATCACACTATGAATGGGAGATGGAATGAGAGGCTGAAACACCCGCACATACATGTTAACCCATTGATATTATTTTATGACCCTACGACCAGTCAGTAACTACTTCATACAAGCTGTGTACATGCAGTATTTACGCCTGTACGTAAAGATGTATGTGAGTTCCAAATGTGGCATTTTATTCTTGCATGCAGTTTGGAGGTAAGTACGTACATACATATATTGTACGTTGGTTGGGACACAAGTACACACTAAGTACAAGTATACTCATACTGGACCTAGTAGGGACCTAAGTAACAAAAGGCAGAAAAAACCATGTTCAATTCATAGGGTGAAAGCTACAATGGCAAGAGGGGTAACACCTTTCTCCTAATGCGCCTTTTGGGATGTGCGAGTCGTTCCGTGTACACCCCAGCATTCAGAACACAATTGACGAGAATAATGAGACAAGAAGCAAGACAAAATAAGCCAGCCTCTCAGGTCGCAGTCACCTAAAAGGAATCAGTGGGTATATGTTCATCATGAGATGGGTTCTCAAACCATGCTGATGCCCAGTAAAGTCAGGGTACAATCCAGCTGAGATTCTCCAAGGTACATACATTAGTAGCTATAGTTACGTTACATGTAGAAATAGATAATAGTATCACGCTGCAGAGGACAACCTGGACAAGTCTGAACGCGAGGATTTCAAGCATAAAAAGAGATGAATCGATCACATGAACCAATATTGATTGGTTCTTGCCGAGTTTTACTCTCTCTCTCTCTCTCTCTCTCTCTCTTCCTGGGTTTCTTCTCGGATCAAGTTGCGAAAGAAGAAACTGCTGCTTCATCCTATTACGCACACGAGTACTGGAAACTGATAGCTAACTTTTCTTCTCCGCTCCCTCAATCTAGCTTAGTCTTGGATCCTCTCTTAAATGCATACACCTGAATATTGCCGACTTTAAAAGCACGATACATCTTTATTTCACTTCAATTCCTTTCCTAGTCAGGAACACTAGTTTTCTGCTCCGAAAGTGACTAATACTTTTTGTCCAGAATCCCGTGGTTATCTTTAAACTTCATATGCATTTATGTAGGTATACATTTTAACTAGTAGTATTATCCCCTTGCTTCACATTCAGTCCCACATGTCTACAACCCCTTCGGAGAGTTGGTACGTTCTGTTGAATTGTATAAATAAATGTATGTATATGAGCTTATTGTGACTACAATACAGAGAACTGCTATATGCACACATGTAAGTGACGACGAATCAGCTATTCAATGATTCTAGGTGAATATCCTTTAAGATCTGCATAAAGGAGGGTACCAAATCACACCAGCACACACATTAGATTGGACCAACTCGTCGAAGCCTTACGATTCCAATGTATGTACATGCATGGTTTTTTATGGATACACACAAGGGTAAGGTATGTGCCGAGAGATTTAAGATGGTTTCCATAGAAAACCGTTCGGCTCTAGAGCTAAAAAGAGGATAATAAATCTCATATCCACACTGCCTAATTCCCTTTCTTGTTCTCTATATTGATCTTGCGCTCACATTTTTTTCCATTAACAGCGGAATGAGCTTCTTGGTCTTCTGGACTAATTTCCGAATTCCTTGCTGAACAACAACCACTTTGCTATGTTGGGAATGTGGGATTTTTCCCTTCGTGTGTATTTATATTCAATCACCGATTTCCTCCCCTAATGCAGGCCTTTTCAATAGGGACTAGCACCATAAAGAGTGTTTTCATTGCCGCCATTTCACCGAATCGATGATATCTTCATTCCCTTCATGATACGTTTCTCGACAATATGAAGTTTTCAAGTATTTGGGATCATAATGCATTTACTCTTCGGTTTACTGCTCCATTCCTGGCTTTCCTGCCCTATATATTGTTGCTCCGGTCTGTCAGAGTGTAAATATCACTCAGTTGAAGGTGTTCCAAAGGTTTTATCAGCCGCCTCACCAGATACTAAACTATAGGCACACAAACAAACGTCATATACACATACAGATATTCAACGGAGCTTTTCCCTGTCTATCTAGACAAGAGAGACTTATCATCCGAGCGTTAAAACCGTCTTGACACCTGTTTGTATAAACTGATGGCAGTTATTATCAGCATTACAAAATTGCACCTAAATCCCACACACCATGCTAGATCACTGGCGGCCAAAAGGTAAAGGACGAGAGAGAGTTCCAGGAAGACTAGAGTTTGACAGGAGGCATTTGACAAATGCCTATTTATTTATTACATGTGTCTGTTTATTCCGAGTCCTAAAATTCAACCGAAGTTCATACGTACTTGAAATATCTCCTGCACTTCACTCTAAGGCACTTTAGAAATTGGATTTACATACGAACTCAACTTTCAATTAATGCGACATACTTTCGGATACGGCGTGTGGTGGGCCCACATGGTACAAGTTATAAAAATTCAATCACCGTGAGGAACGTTTCCCAATACTAGTTTATTTTGCACATGCATGTCTTTCTTTAGTACAGTGAGAGTTGCTATTTAAGCCATTCAGTACAGACACTGAAAAAGCGCTGTCCACTTTCTTCCCGTACACACATGTACCTTGCCAAGCTAAGGCTTTCTAATGATTACAGCGGAAACCGAATGATTTTTTATGGTAACTCAAGTAGAACGCCTTGGGTTTTTACGGTTTCAGGAACAACATAGGGATGCTTTACAAAGCACAAATAAGCACATCATGGCGTTTGCATCTAGGCTGTCATGGGTATCGTATATACATATAATTACTTCTAATTACTACTGTAACGTAAATATTCATTCCTGAAATGGGCAATATCTTGTGTCATCCATGCTGTTTACTCTTGGCTGTCCTCATCCTTCGCTGAAAGCTAAGTAGAAATTCGCGTAGTAAATACTACGTTCAGACTTGACTTGCATGTGAAATTTACCTTAGTGGTAGTATCAAAAAAATACTGTCCTAGACGAAACCTGAGACATCATGTAGGAACACCGGTTTCCACAGAAACAGTATATATCCTCGTGTTATTGCTGTGTTAACAGCAGGATCACATCAGGGGAGGTTATTCCATCGAAAATCTATGTGTTTTAACGCTGTTTCATTATGTAAATAGGAAAGACCAAGTTAGAGGATCCTTGTGTAATTTTTGCTAAAAAATATGTGAAACCGCGTATGTATGTACACACTGAAGTTTTCTGCTGTTGCTCTTTGATTTTGAGACCAAAATTAAATATAAAACAAAGATAATGCAAGTTTTTGGTTTCTCACATTACACATTTAAAAATCTGGAGGTTTCTTTCAAAATATTAGTTATTACTTGTGTGACGACGACCCGTACATAAAGAACTGCTGACGGTTACAGAAAACTTGGTGGCTTCATTGAAAATTTTTTGCTAAGTTCAAACATTTCCGACCCTTTCTTGTGGGACTCATCTTTACCAGCATGTTTCGAAGTAAAACATTTCCAGCTTATATAGTGGTAGTGTAGAATTTCGACTCATTATTTGGCTGAGTTTTACTTTCCCGGCCACAAATCATGTACCATGCATATGCCACCCTATATAAAGTCATTTAGTACATATGTAAATACCACGCAATGTGCCATGCACTGCATGGCATGAGCCATGTACCATTCATGAACTATGTAATGTACTATGCCGATGTGGAAACAAGTTTATTTTACATAATTTGGATAATAGCTTGAAGTCTGGATTTCGTTGACATTGTATAGCATTGTATCACAAAAATTCAATAAAATTTAATAGCACATCAACCAAACTTCCAGGTCAGTTTTGAAATTTAATAATTAATTAAGTTGTTATTAGAGGGTACGAAGATCTACAAATTAAGTGGCACAGTATATGTCATGTATATGCATGGCATATGCATGGTACATGATTTGCGGCCGGGAAAGTAAAACTCAGCCCATTATTTATCAGCTCTGCTTTAAAACAACTAAAAACTCAGCCTATATTTGTAACTTGGGAATCCATCATCCCACTATTCTAACTACTAAATAGGCAAGAGCTACCACAGTCGGTCAAGTAAATGAAACCTTGTAGGTTAAATTTGCGCAACTGGCAGTTGTGTGGGTTCACGTATGGATACAAAGAGTACGACTACACTACAGTGTGAGAAGAGAACAGAAGATTGGAAAACTCAAACTTGAATCACCGTATGTAGCTCATGACGCTAGTTTACATTCACACACGAACATAACTTTCTTATGATTTCGGGATACCTTGTTCCACATTTCGGTTTATTGCCCTGCCTTACAGAGTGCTGAGTAATGGTCGTTACAATATAATAACTATACCAGAAATGCATGGAAACTAACTGATGCCTCCTGCAGGTGTATTACCTATAACTGGTCTCATGATTTTAATGAACTGCAAGGTTCTTCTGGCGTTGGTGTTGCACTGACAGCTTACTTCGTCGTAATACCGCATCGAAGTTTCCCCACCCGTCATTCGTAACTATTTACACACTACATGCAAAAGTAAATCAATGGTGATCCGAAGGCGGTGATTAACATTTATGTAACCTCAAGAATTAGGAATCTGACAGTTCCTTCCATCATAAACATTTTTCTTGTTTAAACAACTAACTAACTTCATTTACGATTCCACTCTTATCAACTTATTCAGGCACTGAATGTACAAATAATTTGAAGTGGTGAAGTCAGGTAAAATATTGTCTCCTGATGGATTATTGTACGTCGACTAACTGCGATTACTCGATAGCAAAACGTGTAGACATATGTATGTGATATGTTCCTTCGAGTGAGTGTACAAATGTAATCAAAAATAAACTCGGTATTCACTTGTTAAATTTATTATAATTATCACAAGATAGCTTGTATTTGCACACATGCGTATCTATTTATGGGGAACTCGTTACATTAAATACACGATGGTATTCCATGATTACGTTGTGACGACTCTGAAATAATTAACTGAATGAATCGAAGTCATGTAACCCCTCAAAAAGTGAGAATAGTTAAATGAAAAATTAGCTTTCCATTGGGTGTATAAGTAAGTAATATGTAATATTATGCACACTACTCCCTCATAAACTTGATCTTTTAATGCGAGGAAAAGTTCTCAGACTAAATCTACAGACAGTGAAATGCAAGTTACTTTTCGGGACATTTCAAAAAACTCGATAGATTGCATTGTCACATGTCAAACTAGTCAAACTACGTAACTACGACCACAGAAACTTTAAATTTACAGTAAAAACATTTTTTTAGGTCATATGAAAATTTGTAACTCTGTCATCATTATTTAAAGAATTTACGAAAGAGTCTATACCTCCTAACAAGAAGCCAAAAAACATGAAATGATTTAAAAACAACAAGACTTTCTATTTTAATCAGGTCGCAAAGAATACATCTGAGAATTTACTCAACTAATTAAAACACACATTGCCTTGATTCAAATAAAACAAACTTCTCAATGAACACATAAACTTTCAGTCTCACTTGACTGTTGACATTCCAAGAATATCCGGATCAAAATAAATAAGTTTAAATTTTGTAAGCGCGCGCGACTGCACAGGATAATAAAGTAAAAAAAAAACAAACCTTACAGAAAAATGATTACAAATAGTGTCATCAAGACTCAGGGTCACTACTAAACTGTCAAATCTCATGTCAACTGTACACGTCCACATTCAAATCCAGGGAAATGTGACTCCTGTCTCCAATATTGGAGGTTGTTGGATGGGAAATATAAAAAGGCATGTGTCAAATCCCAAGGTATACAATTATGTAGGATTTGTGTGTGTGTGTGTGTTTTTTTTTTCGATGACTGTAATTTAATGAAAAGCAAAAGCCGAAAGCATTAAAACACCACCACACATTCAGAGATGTGACAAAAAGGGCAATTACCAGCTGTAGGACGGTATTGACCACTTCTTTGTTTGACACTTGGCCCACCTCAATGAGGCCGATTAGCACTGCAAATTTGACATTGGCTTTGTCTTTATCAGATCCTCCATCTAATTGAGGTGTCAACTGCAGTGACAATTCCGCTGTTAGCGGCTCAACTTTCGTGGCTGGAATCATGGTCACAGACGTACTACTCCCCAAAGATCCTGTCCCACCACCATTTGAATTTTCTTGACTCATTTGTAATTCAAAATTTAATAACAACTTTTTTTTTTATAGAGATCTTCCGAATCGAATCTTGATATTCGGGGGATTCAGCTTTTTCCAATTGTGACTCCCACCCTTTCGCCTTACACAAAACAGTCAGCATCCAGTCTACACACGAGCCAAATAATATCCCTCCGCAAAAACACACTCCGGCTCTCCTTCAAAACACTTGTCAATGATTTATCCCCACACTCTTCTTCTATGCTGATTTTTTCAATTGATTTTTCCCTGAATCTTCCCTTTTTTTAAATATTAAATTTCTCTGGAACACACGAGTTGCTCACAGGGTGACCGCATGTTTGCAAATAACAAGGATTCGTACTTGCTTCAGATATGCTCAGCTTTCGGAACAACCATCAGCCGACTACCTCCGACTTCAACACTAAACCATTGGACTTGGACGGGATCGTCGTCCAACTTATGCTCACCCTAGTCCTTCACACAACACGTACATACAGCTCCGACTCAACTCCACAAACACATATATATCACCGAAGGTTTTTTTAATACAAGAAATTTCAAATCCTCACCAAAGGCCGCTACTTTATTCTTGTCTTCCAACTCCGTCAGAAGATGGCGCTTTAGAGGGTTTCGGCAGGCAAGAGCCTATAGCATTGCTCCCAGAGTCCCAGGCCTTAGATATACTATCGGTTTGTATATTCACGTCGCAGACGTATAGACGTGAGTTTGTGTATACACTGTACAGTGTACACTGAAATTATACATACACTTGCTTTGCTGCTACACACACACACACACACACACACACACACATAGTGCTGTAATATTGTACTCGTTTAGTTTTGTACTTTTGTATTGTTTTTGTCTTTGGTACAAAACTAAACAAACAATATCCATTTTCGAGATACAAAACTAAAACAAAAACAAAACAGGAATTTAAAAAAACAATACAATCCAAATTGTATTGTTTCAAGGTTCTAGAGACGCTAGAAATTTACTAAAGTGATTGTTGTAATAGATTTCTAGAGCACATAGGAATTGATTTGTGTAATTGGAATCGTCAAAAAACACGTCAAAGCACAAAAACTGGGCATTGACTAATTATTGGTAGATTCGCCTACTATCGCCCATATAAAATATACACTTACATTGAGTATGTCATTCTAGTGTCATGTGACCATTAATGCGCCAATAAAGTCAATCATAGGTGATTTACTACTAGTTACTCACCAAGTTTCATTATAGGTCATGCGCCCCTTAAAACCGTAATCTGTCATGAGACTATTGGTGACCCAATAAGGTCAATTTGAGGTCACATGACCTTACTGTGTCACTAGTAGTCACATGACCTCAGATTGACCTTACTGTGTCACTAGTAGTCACATGACCTCAGATTGACCTTACTGTGTCACTAGTAGTCACATGACCTCAGATTGACCTTACTGTGTCACTAGTAGTCACATGACCTCAGATTGACCTTACTGTGTCACTAGTAGTCACATGACCTCAGATTGACCTTACTGCGTCACTAGTAGTCACATGACCTCAGATTGACCTTACTGTGTCACTAGTAGTCACATGACCTCAGATTGACCTTACTGTGTCACTAGTAGTCACATGACCTCAGATTGACCTTACTGTGTCACTAGTAGTCACATGACCTCAGATTGACCTTACTGTGTCACTAATAGTCACATGACCTCAGATTGACCTTACTGTGTCACTAATAGTCACCTGACCTCAGGTTGACCTTACTGTGTCACTAATAGTCACCTGACCTCAGGTTGACCTTACTGTGTCACTAATAGTCACATGACCTCAGGTTGACCTTACTGTGTCACTAATAGTCACATGACCTCAGATTGACCTTACTGTGTCACTAATAGTCACCTGACCTCAGATTGACCTTACTGTGTCACTAATAGTCACATGACCTCAGATTGACCTTACTGTGTCACTAATAGTCACATGACCTCAGATTGACCTTACTGTGTCACTAATAGTCACATGACCTCAGATTGACCTTACTGTGTCACTAATAGTCACATGACCTCAGATTGACCTTACTGTGTCACTAATAGTCACATGACCTCAGATTGACCTTACTGTGTCACTAATAGTCACATGACCTCAGATTGACCTTACTGTGTCACTAATAGTCACATGACCTCAGATTGACCTTACTGTGTCACTAATAGTCACATGACCTCAGATTGACCTTACTGTGTCACTAATAGTCACATGACCTCAGATTGACCTTACTGTGTCACTAATAGTTGCATGACTTTGACTGTCACCATATTGATTATTAAAGGTTGTAATGGCTGAGGCCACTATATCAACCAATAAAACCCTATTATTATTATTATTATTATTATGTTGATTATTAGACGCCACCGATAAGATGTACTAGTTGTAGGTTACATTTAATGTGGATTAGTAAGACCTCATGAAAAAGGTCACGAATTAAATCAACACTGGCTAATGACAATTCAATGGCATCAGATATGATACCAATGAATCGGTACTGATCAATAAAATTGGCTAACCGTATGGTTTAAATGTTGACCTGGATAAATCTAGTCTGTGTCTAACAAACACAAAAGACCTAGTCTAACAAACGAACTATGCGATTTGTAAATGTAGTCCACGCATAGGGGACATTTCTACATCGATGAAATAGGTGGTAAAAGCCAACGGCTGAGCCAATTGAAAATATAGATATCAGAGCCCACGCGTCTACTGTATCCATTCTAATTTTAAGCAATGGTAGTGAATATTGTTTATGAAATTATGTTCTTCTGGAAATTACAATGTGGTTATTACAGGGATTATTCACAAATAGGTTGGTGCCACAGAATTGCACCCTTCAAAATTCGACCGTCAACAGATTCAATGCATTTTATATGGGAGATTCGTCAATGACTGGTTTTTTGATGTTTTACGTAATTTTTAAACAACTAAATTGCACAAATCAATTCCTACGTGCTCTTGAACTCAGATACAACTATCACTTTAGCAAATTTCTAGCGTCTTCTAGAACCTTAGAACAATACAATACAGATTGTACAAAAACAAAAACAATCTGATAGAAGTACAAAACAAAAACAAAACTCGGAGTACAAAACAATATCTTGGTTGTACTACTTTTGTACTTTTCGCCAAAGTACAATACAATACTAAAAGGACAAATTACAGCACTACACACACACACACACACAGTCAGACAGTGAGACACCAAACCGTTCCATAATATTGAGGCGAGCTACTGAAAAAGGCGCTACGCCCATACACTTACATGGAACAAATAGCTATCTCCCACTATTACTCACAACTCTACTGGTTTGTTTTGCTTGCTTCATTCCGCCTATGCCCTGGTCGTTGACTGACAAAGTTGTTAACCGACAGTTTACTTGGACTGTGTTGTCGTGTTCTGTGCTGTGACCAAAATTATTATTTCTCAAAATGCTGGACAAAATACGAAATCTCCAACTTGGGGGACATGTCGGCTTTGACAGCCTCCCGGACCAACTGGTTAATAAGGCCGTTCAGAAAGGGTTCATTTTCAATATCCTCTGCGTGGGTGAGTGTGTCATAATATTTCGAAGTACTGAAATCACTAATGTTATTATTAATTTTAATAATGTATTTTGTAATGGGAGAGTTAGTAATAAGAATTTTTATATGAGGGTATGAATCATAGTTGCGTTTCTAGTGTTGATGGAGGTTATGTGGGAGGGGGATTTGCGGGGAAGTGAAATAGGTCGATTGTTATAATTGATTTAGTGGGGCGGTGTTCCGGTATTGTGGGTGATTCCTGGACAGTGTCCGGGATATTTTTTGGTTAATTCTTTGACTGACTGTCAGTACGAGGGGTATGATGGATGGGTTATTGTTCGGGAGGTTTTATATAAATTGGGAAATTTTTATTGGTTAGGATGTGGAGTTTTTTACTTGATGGGGGGGGGCATGACAGTTTGTATGGAGAAGTTGAGGAGTCTGGAAAATTGTTGGAATTTTTAAACGAGTTGGTGGGTGGTGGGGTTTTTTGGGAAGATTTGTGAGCCTTGGTGGATGATTTTGACGTGTGATTGTTGTTTTTAGGCGAGACGGGCTTAGGAAAATCTACGTTAATGGATTCATTGTTTAATACAACTTTTGATTCAACCCCTAGTCCCCATACTTTGACTTCGGTCAAGCTTAAGTCCCATACTTATGAGCTGCAGGAGAGCAATGTCCAGATGAAGGTATTTCAGATAGTATTTATGTGGATGAGGTAGTTTTTGAGATTTCTTGGAGTCTGTTGGAATCGTTTGAGGGAAGTTGTGCGTTTGGACACTTTTTGAATTTCTAATTTCAGCTTACTACTGTGGACACCGTGGGGTACGGTGATCAAATAAACAAGGAGGACAGCTTCAAAGCCATAGTTGATTACATTGATGCTCAGTTTGAGGCGTACCTACAAGAAGAACTTAAAATAAAGAGATGTTTATCCTTATACCATGACACCAGAATTCATGCTTGTCTCTACTTCATCTGTCCAACAGGGCATGGGTAATTATTAGTTTTAAATTTATTTTGTGAATGCTGAATTGTTGGCAGGTGATTATGTAATTATTTATTGTAATGATTTGAGAATCAAGTTAGTTCTGTGTCGTGCAAAGTATCCCTTTTAATACCATTGTAGTTCGGATTGGGAATTGTTTAGTAATGCAGTAAATATGGCTTGTGTTTCAGATTGAAATCCATTGATTTGGTTTGTATGAAGAAACTGGACAGTAAACTTAACATCATTCCAATAATCGCTAAAGCAGATACGATTTCAAAAACTGAGCTGCAGAAGTTTAAGGTGAGCCTCGTGCCTGGTTTTGGTATTTGTTCAATGGTATTGTTTCTGTGTTCCATGGGCAAAACTAAAATGTATCGTATTTCTAATATGAGATAGGAGTTGCATATTATGCAGTACTTATTGGCCGTATATTTTTGTTGACAGTCTGAACTATTTTTTTTTCGTGCCCTGTTAATTATTCAAATGTTACACATTAAAAGCGGACCTCATACTGTGGGCTTGTGCACGATGATGTTTTATTGAATTGATGTTTGCTATAAAATCGTTAAATACAGGATGTGTGGATGTTGTGACAAATTGGCAATGAAAAGTGGAAGTAATGTTATTTTAGTACTAAAATATTTTCAAATGTGCTTAATGTTAGGAAAAAATCATCTCTGAATTGAGTTCAAATGGAGTAAAAATCTACCAGTTTCCTACCGACGATGAAAGTGTGGCAGAAGTGAATACATCCATGAACGGTCATTTGCCTTTTGCTGTAGTAGGTAGCAGCGATTTCGTTCGAGTGGGAAATAAGATGATGCGAGCCAGGCAATATCCTTGGGGAACCGTGCAAGGTAGTTTTTGTATAGAAATGTCATGTTGGTTTTGTGATGATGATAAGATGTGGTATTTTATCGATTCCGCGGGTTTAACCTTCCCCTGATTGTTTTTAGTGGAAAACGAATCCCATTGTGACTTTGTTAAGCTCCGGGAAATGTTGATACGTACTAACATGGAGGATATGAGAGAGCAGACTCATTCTAAACACTACGAGCTGTACCGTAAAACTCGTCTCGAGCAGGTAATAACCATTTTCCTCCAATTCCATAGCACAAATGGAGTGTTGGTTATCAACCGCTGTCTTTACTAATGGTTTAGATGGGCTTTAGCGATGTCGACTCTGACAACAAGCCAATGAGTTTCCAGCAAACCTGTGAAAAGAAAATGCTTCTACATCAACAAGAATTACAGCAGAAGGAGGAAGAAATGAAGCAGCAGTTTATTCAACGTGTAAAGGAGAAGGAATCTGAGTTGAAAGAAGCAGAACGAGAGGTTAAATTAAAAATTAATTTCCGGTGTTCATGGATGAGTGTCCCTTGTACGTTTGTTTAATATTTCCAAATGAATGTTTTCAAATTTCCAGCTTCATGCGAAGTTTGACACTATGAAGGACGAAAATAACAAACTGCGGAAGAAGTATGAAGATGAGCAGAAGAGTTTGGACGAGGAAATCGCAGAATTTCAGCGTCTGAAAAATCAGCACCAAAATCAGCAACTTTCAGGTTCACATCACACTCTATCACTCGGGACTTTAGGAAAGGGCAAGAAGAAATAATGAGTAAAGGGATGTTCCTTGCCTTGGACAATTTGCTAGAGCTATGAATAAATTAGCGTCGTTGATTTTATTCATTCTTCCATTTCTTATAGAACATTCAACTTTTACATCGTACAGTAACTTGCTGAAATGGCTTTGTTAGCACTTCCAAAGTTTCAAAGGAGTAATTTCTAAAATCTTTTTAGTGTCGTACATGGTTGCCAGTGTTCAGTACCGCTCAGTAATATGCAGTTGAACGTAATTTACTAAATAATGAACGGTCACAAAGTCATTGCGTACTTTTTATTTTACCAGTTACACTTCACTAAATTTATGTTGCTCTATATATGTGCCTTGGTCTTCATGTGTATTCACTCGAAATCACTATTTAGAGACTGAATAGTTTTCTCTGTTCAAGCTACTGTTTTAATCTTTCATTCCAGAACTATTCACTTTTTGCTGTTGTTTACTAATAGGCTAGGTAGGAAAAACATTTTTGTATTTGAATCATGTTGATCGCCGAAATTTCTATCAGTATTCGTATTGAACAAAATATGGAATCATTCTATTCAGGATGCCATAGATTCATCTTGTGTCGTCTACATATCATGTGTAATTCTACAAATTATGACTACGTAGATTCTGCACAAATTTTCCTACAGTAGAGTTTAGAGTATGTAATATGTAAATTTCTTTGGTAGTGTAAGTAGTGTCAGGTTACTGTTTACAGTCACCAATTCTTCCGAGATCTATGCGTGTACATTGGAAATGTATTATAAAGCTGGCTTTGTTATTTAATTTCTTTACCTTTGTCATTTTTCATTTATATTTTGCTATACAAACCAAATATATTTTAAGGTACTTGTTTCTTCCAAAGTTGTCTGCTTTTTGCAGTCGCAGTCTTTCATTGTTCTACACATGGTTTTCTCCGTAAGTTCAGACGATTTTTGCATATTTTAATTGTTGTTAACTAAAATCTCTTGCGAAGCGAATCTAACATGTACAAAAAATCTTGCTACACTTTATTGCTGATGTGCTATTTTAAGAAATGATTTAATCCTAACACTCGAATAATACTACTCAAGAATCAAACTAGTCCCAGTTATAACAGTTTTGAATAATTTGAATATCATTAGAGAATCGCCTGGATGGATTTTCTTGTTAGTGCATATTTTCACATTGCCAAGCCTGTAATGGTAATAAAGCTTGCGTCCGGGTGACTTATAAATTTGATGTTTCTGGATGAACCTAATATAATATCTCAGTCTGTGACTTCTATGAGTCCCTTGAATGAATAATGTTTTATGCGTGTAACACATGTACAATAGAATGAATCTGGTATGAGTAAATAAACTTACTTAATGTCCATTTCATCTATACCGACCACTTTGTAATACGTGCTCGCAAGAATTCTTCGAATATCTACAAATTATCGTGTTTTTTTTTTCTTTTTATCGTTCTCCTGCAGCCTTGGTTTATATATTTAATCTTTTAGTGTACTCCGGTAAGATAATTATGTACTTGATCCTCTTTTTCGGCTCCGTTCAGGTTAACCATTTAGTTTGAATGATGATTGCTTGGTTCTGACCATGTATTCATTTGTTTATGGGAGAGTATACTTTGTGGACAATTTCATGAAGCAAAGTATATATTTGTTGTCTAACTTAAGTAGCAGACGCTGGCACTAATCAAGCTTTTAAGGCTGCCAGGGAAAAAAATTTATGGTTGAAGCTTTTAGAAGAGCGTCGGTGACAATTTTGAAAGGCAAAATGTATACTTTTAAAATTATTGCGTCATAAATTATTACGGGCATTTTTTTTAAACAATTCAACCAGTTTATTACGTGTTCATAGTTCCATGCTTTAGAATAAGAGTTTAGTATGACTATATCACTACAACCGTACAATGTGTACTGTGGTTTCCTGGTTGCTCCGCGAAAACAGTCCAATATTCCAATGCTGCCCATTAAGTTGGGTATTATATAAAAGCTCATAAAGGTATTTCGACATCCCAGGCATGAAGGTAAAAGCCAAAAACGTGATGATATTTTCCACTCTCAATGTGGTCGTTCTGTAGAGCACTTATATTTTATTACTCTCTTTGTCTTGGTTTGAATGAAATCTTCCGTTGACGATCAAATCCATCATCCATGTCGTTGTATGTGCTTCCAGATAGTTTATGATCAGAGTAAATTTCACATTTAATTCGACTGACTTCTTTTTTCTGTCCCTAATGCCTTCCGGATCGAATTTGTGAACCAGTTCATGCCTCAAATTGCACATGTCATACACTCCAGTTCAGTTATGAAAAATACTTTGTGCACTCCCCCTTTTACTCTAGTTCACAAGGGCCATAGGATCAAACTTCCTTTTAACAATGACCTTCCTGGTCCGCTGAGATTAATTATCCATTGAGTCCATAAAATTCTAATAATAGATACGGGATAGTGTGTACTCCTAAGGTATTGTGTTCAGTTCTGTTTACTTCTCGACGGTTATAGTAATCATGTGTTCTGTTTAAACATTCCAAAATAATTCCTTGCAAACATCCAGTAATGCTCATGCTTAATTTCAAATTGAATTTTATTTCCGTATTACATTCGTGATGATACCACTGAAGAATGAAGATAAAGAAGGACATCCTTACTTGCAGGGTTGACTAGTAATTCTTGGGATTGTGAACTTCGTTGGGCATTTTGAGAATTGAATCTTTGGCATGTCTATTGCAAAAAATCTCTAACACAAGTAAAATTAATTTGAAATCTGCCTTGCCTTCAATGACATAAGCACCTAATACTGACTCCTTTTTTGTATTTTTACTTGCTGTGTGTTGAAGAAATAACCATAATATTCTCTTACAAATATGTTGCTATTCATTAAAAATAATTAATTTATTTGATTTTTGTATCCGCATATTATCTGAGTTGCTTTGGGTAAATTCGCTGATGTTAATGGGTATTGTTGGATTTGGACTGTAAGTACTTCATTCAATTCACGCTGATTGGTCTTTAAATTTTGTGAGCAACTCTTGTTCTATGAAAACATACTGACAATGAGCACAGAGATGCTAAATTGAGATAAATAACCGGTTCAAGAAATATTTTCCTAAGTGATCAGATCTGAGAATTTTTGGGATTGTTAATTATAAATTCTCCAGGATACATTATTTAAAGAAAG
Source organism: Allacma fusca (assembly GCA_947179485.1). Lineage (NCBI taxonomy): Eukaryota > Metazoa > Arthropoda > Collembola > Symphypleona > Sminthuridae > Allacma > Allacma fusca. The sequence goes on along the minus strand of OX359249.1, from coordinate 45,426,614 downwards.
ATACACAGGAAATTAGTCAATTCAATTTTAAAATTCATTTATACAATTGTCCCTGGCGTTTTCTCGTCAGCTCACACAGAGAGAGGCCTGAGTTTTATGCATTGAAATACGCGTTCAACTAACTTAATACTGAAGGAGTGACCTTTGCAATTCCTTTAGCCTTGAATAATTCAAATAATTTTTCCCTATTATTTCCATAATATTAAAAAGCACAATAGGAGTCTAGGAATGTAGATTGACTATAGTTGGTTATTTAACAAGTCAACCACCCTTTCTGCGTTTGTGACAATTGGTTTTAACTTACGTCCTCGGAAGCCTCCTTATACCAAAATGAACATGACGTCACAATTATGTTTCCATTATTTCTGACTAATTGTGCGTCATCTTTGTAATGAAATTACTGTGCTGGGGGTTCTGTTTGTGTTGATATTTACTTTTACAGCTGCTTAATCAATTTCATTACTCCATTACAACTGACAATGCCACTAGAATACATTGTTGAAGATGGCAATTTACCAAGATTCACATCATTCAGGATTTTAGGTTAGAGTTTGTAATCCCCATTAGGTTTACATGGTTAATGGTAGTAATCATGATAAAGTGTGATCTTGTTGCAGTGATCTATGGTTACTGCATAAGTATTAATTCTTTAGCACACCTATTCGAGTGCATTGCTTGGAATGTATAGTCTAGGGTCAGTGCTTCACAGATGTAACCATACGATTACTATTTTTCAATGTGGCTAGTTAATCAGTTGTTATTGTTCAAAATCTGGTATTATTGCGTCACGGTTTTGACGATGAGTAGAAGAATATCAAAAGCCTTATCAACTTTCCAGTTCCGTCGGTTATTAGCATTGCAGTAACCTTGTATAGTGTACAAAAGAGGCTGACACACTATATCTGCAATGTTCAACCTTAGTCATGATACTTACTTGTTTCACTCGACCCCCGTCTCTTGTTCCTCATGTACATATGTGTGCCACCTGCATTGTTATTTTTATGCTCTTGCCTATGAACAGTGATAATCAGAATTAGTTTTAATCTTGTTTCAGCCTATTACTTCCTCTTAGAACTTGGGAATACTTATTTAACGTGTGTGTTAGCGCTCATTGTTAGCTCAACTTATTTGTGACTTTGGCCAAGCCTGAAAGATCGATATTGCATTATATGTAATTACTTACTACGAATTGTAGTAGCAATATTGTTATCAGTTATCAGAATCAATATGTATTGTTTGATTCAATAATAGGTTGATTTAAACTCTTTTTTTTAGCTCTGCAAAACAGGCTAAGGTCTAGTCACGTTTCATAAAGATATTGGCCCCGATCTAGACCTTGTGAAAAGGTTTAGCAGGTTAAGCCCCCTTTGAACCTCAGCATTGGAACTTCTCCGTAAATTAATATCACCAACATTTTAAAAGAGTTGCGTCGCTATGAAAACTTCCACTTTTTCCGTCAGAAGGAACAGTGTTGAAAATCCTTTGGGGTCATAAGATATTTCACATTTGATGCAACAAGTAATGTTTGCAATTTGCAAATAATATATTTGTGACAAAGATGATAGCGTAACATAATTCACTCAAATTCACTTAACAGTAATTACATAAGTGCAATGTAACAAAGCATGAGATTCTTTATTGACGTAGGCAAACTTTCCTTGTATAACTTTATGCGCCTGCACGAATGTTCATTTTCCTATTATTTTTTTAATAAATTATGGTCAAAGCATTTCCCTTAAAAACAGTCTGATGGGACATAATTGTACTGATAGTGATTTTGAAAAGTTGTGTGTATTATAGTAATCATTTTTGTTTCGCAAAATGTAGTGAGTAATCCATCCATTCCCGAAGGTAAGTATCTAAAAATATTGTTATTACTTTAAAAAAAACTAATTACTTCATGATTAGAGAACCGAGTATCATTGAGTGCCACAGCAGCCAAAATACTTTCTGAGATGTACATACATAACTTGCATAACAAAGTTTAACAAATCCGTATGTGCATTTGTTTTTGTTTCAACTTTACTGGAGATGATCATTGGATCATTAATGTTAAGCTGACTCGTAGAAAACAGAATTTTTCAAGGAATGATACGCTGTATTCTCATTCATATTATCTCATGTCATAGTAAATCTGATGTTCACTGCCAATCTCAGTCATCTTACTAATTATTGTTGGCTAGATGGCTTGATTTTTTTTATTAAGTCGTGATTTCATAATAATTTTCCTTTATATAGCTTGTAATGAACAATTGCCACTCGTGAGTTGGCTCAGAGGGTACACAACAAATGAAGTTTCAATTTAGAATGTTGATGTTATAGTAAGGAAAATATTCAAGTTATTTTGTAGAAACTACAAGAGCATAAAACTATAGCTCCCAAGAAATGCATTCTCTGATGGTGCTATATTGTCATATCGTAGGTCACCAAGTAATCTCTCCAAGATGGTCTTCCCGTGGAGTAATGAGCGTCATCAATGGGGATTTTTTAAGGCAGACAATCATCTTTCCTTCTTTGTCTCCTTTGTTGATAGGCTGTGTAATACTTGCTTGCGACTACCACGTTTTTGCAAGGCTTTGTCTGTCTTAAGGCTACTTATTACTAACAACTGAACTGTATGTACTCCCTTTGTTTGGGGCCATTTGATAATAAGCTGTGTTTTTGCAAGTAGTACGACGCATACGAAATACTGTAGCATGGGCTGGATGATAAACGAAGAGTTAAAAGAATTATTTTATTCGTCAAGGCAACTCGTCATATGTACATTTGTGAATGATTCACTGATTTTATGCTGCACTGCGGCTACTTTTGCCACTAGTGAGGTAATAAAATTATTATTGTGTCAAAAATCTAATAGTTAGATAAGGTAGTAGGGTATGTATGTAAATTGTAAGCACGGATTGGACATTGGACAGAACACAGAACATGAAGTTTCAAGTGACAACTTTTTTTTCTGTTTGCCACTCAAAGTGGTAACGTGTGAGTACACTGTGATCGTTGCGCAACAATGCAGTTTCCAGCGTATTACTGACTACAATTACTACAACTTTATTGTCGTATCAAATGATGATTTGCTGTAACTAGCACGTTTTGGTGCACTCATTTATCTTGATACACGCCGTCATGTCCAAACCATACATGTATCTGCGTGTAGAATATCTTGTTCGTGTACCATTGTTTGATTTAGCCTTAGTCCTAACGATTTGTCACAACTGACCGTTAAAAAATTAGTGTGAAACATGACATAGTCAAGAACTTTAAATATTATTTTCGAACTTGCGAATTTTTGCGCAAAAATCTTAAGACGGTATTTGTATTTAAGAATGTACGACGTAAGAGCAGAGTGTCTCAAATCATCGGCATCCTTCAAATATTCGACACATTGAGGAAAGTTGTTACTCGTTCAACAAACGTACACCATAAATGCTGTTCTTGAAGTATCCGCGATTTCTGCTGACGCAAAAAATCATTCCGGTCCTTAAAATTTTAACAAAATCCAGGTAGGGACACATAAGATGGTCAATTGTGGTGAGAGAGTAGCTTACGATTAAGTTCAAATTATCCTTACCTGACGTTACCTTGGAGTCTTGAGCCTCAGTCGGTTGTGAGCATATAAGTACTGTAGGAATAATATCTGTATCTTCAACATGGTATTAACATAAATGAATCCTAATCATTTCAATTATTGGAGAGGGAACGTACTGATATTTATTATAACACTCAATGGTTAGGAAAGTCCTGAAAAAAAACTGGAAGCTGATATTTGAATAATTACAACTTAAAAAACTACAATGTTTCTTAGTATCCGTACAAGTTTTTAGCGTGAAACGGAGGTTGAAACTGCAAACTGCATACAATTAATAATTTGGAAAATCAAAATATTTACGATCGTTTAATATCAACTTTATTGTTGACAGTCTGATTTATCTGATTGTTTACGCATAGTGAAATGTAAAATGTTTACATTCATGTAATTATTGTTGATGATTTGCAGCCTGTCAATATGCACGAGAGAGACATTCCAATCGTGTAATGGATCTTGTGTTGATATGAAATATTGGCCCTCGTAGTCGTTCCTACAGTCAAAATTCAACTAGTGGTTCATAAATCATACATCGAAATAAGTGGGTAAGTATCTTTAACTGGTTGTCACTATATCATGTCAATATCGTTTTACATCATTTGTCTATAGTAAAGAAACGTCACTTGTTTCAATAGCGACTCCTCACAAAGCCATTTAAAAATATATAGGCAGTGTGATCCTTCTTTCAGGAATGGTTTGCTTCTCAATTTAATGTTGGATATAAAAAGCTGTTTTTTTCGATTTCCTCCTGAAAATGTGAGCCACATTGTAAGACTTCTGCAAGAACTTCATACAATAAGTATCGACGGCGTAAACAAACATAACATGTTCAAAACATACACAAGATTCATGCCAAAGCAAAGGTTGCCTTGCCTATTACCTACATTCACAAGATATTTGTAATGCATCTTGCTCTTTCCAAATTTTTGTACACATTACGACAACACCAAAATCTGTGATTAACATGTTCAGTGCTATAATGTTGACAAGAAATTTATGAAGCGGTCTGTGACCAACCGTAGTGTCGTATGTTTATTCATTGTCCCAAAAGGAAAAAAAAACTTAATTAATTGTCAAACTCGTTTCAACTTCACTTACATTTACGTGTCACACCAGATTTCATTATTGAGGTTGTCTGCCATTAGGGATCTTCCCTAGTAGTTGTATGTCTACATTTAAACTTGAAATCATTAATGGGATTGTAGTACCCCCAGTTTTCTGGAGAGTCTCTTGTTTTTTAGGATTGTTTTCCCAAAATGAGACGGTGATTAGTCGGAAGGAGCTTTCATAACCTTATGCAAGTAACTAATCAGTTGGTTTATTGATGGTGATGGACAGTATGGTATAATATTGAATGTTTACCTGACTATATCATCTTCAGGGGAAATTTTTTACAAAAAAAAACAGTCAGTGGCAATAAAAAAGGACTAATCTATACAACGTTTGTCCATCACCGTAAATCCCTTTGTTTTAGGTTAACCAGGAATTGAATGACTTGAGAAAAAATACGGTCGTATCAGTACAGTTTTGTCTGTATTCATACAGCTGGCTGACGTAAAAAGGTTCACATAATTCATGCTCCTGCCTGTAGGGTTGAGGCATATGAACTGAAAATATGGTGCGTGTATAATTTATAAGCCGATACACGTTAATTTGTGACTGGGATAGAAAACTCTTAATCTATTATAGGGGACAAACCAGGAAAACTAAATTGTTGTGGTTAGCCAAAACCAGTCATAAAGGAGTTGTTGGTTCCTTACCGAAATGTTAATCCAGTTCTCTTCATTCATTTCCTGTCAGGATTCGAATGCCACGACCAGCTGTGGAATTCATATTTGTTCTGATGTAATTCCATTATTACGTGCAGCGGCATGATTCTCAGAAATTGTTCTTCCTGTGTGCCAGGCACTATATTCCAGGCTTACCATGAATAATTTAGTGAACATTATTCTCGAATGCACACCGCTCTTAATCCATTGGAAATAATGCAACTAAATTGATTCTTCATGTATGCGTCAATGTAGCTCAACAAGGGCCTGTATCAGTAAAAGTGTTCGTGTTTACAGCAAAATTTGTTTTTTATAAAGCTGAGTAGCTCCGCTGGTCTAGCCGAAATTGTCATGACTCACTCAAAACACCTGTTGGGTCTACTGTGGGAAATCAACAGGAGTAAATAAACTGATTTTAGACACTGCACTTACCTGTGTATGCATTTATCAGTACGATAATACATAAAGCTGATCAATTTGAACTTACATTTTTCTAGTCACGCTTCAGAGGAATGAGTGAGGATTGAATTTAGTTTTAGTTTCGATGATCTTGATATTAAAGGGAGTAAAACTTTTTGGAGTATTTAGAACACCAGGTTGACATTTGTGTCATCTTCACTCCTTTTCCGTTGTTACCCAATAACCTTGGTTCGAGTTCACCGACGAGACGTTTCAATTCACTTGATAGCCGATAGTTTAATATTTTTTTCATTTCCCATGGGTTTCTATAGCTATTAGTGAGATCTCTAGGGGTAGACTTTTTATGGCTGCATTGACAGACTCAGTCTCAGATGGTGAGTGAAAATCAAACATTGACGTTTAATTTCTACGCCTGTTGTTGTCTGTAAAAATTGATTGTTGTTTCAAAATCGATTTGAAAGTAGGCAAATGTGAGACAGACTCGATCATTGTATTGGATACTTTGAGATAATAACTAGCTGTCTAGATTGAAACCAGTCGTGTGAGCAACAAGTTTACTCAATTCTCTCTTCTTCTGTGACAAATTGTAAGTAAAGATCTAGTACTTTGAATTAATTTAGTTACGGTAGTCCAAGACATACATGCATTTGTACACCCTTGGTGTAAATTTTAAATATAGTGACAGCAGTAAGTTGTTTATCAATTTTATGGGAAATCGAGCTGCATCCCATAAATTACAGAACATTTGATTTGGACTGTGGTCGTAAGAGTCATCGCGTCTCGGAATTACGAAGATATAAAATATTCCAGGTGACATTGTATTAGCACAATTTTCATGTAGTTACATCTCACAATCAGTAATGAGCTCATAAATGGCAACCTGCGCCCTGTAATTAGCAGAATACCAATTCGTACACGTAATGAGTAGTATTACCAATTCCGCTGGTCACTTCTGAAGCTGTGCTAAAGACTCTTGTGAAGGAATCTGCACGGTGTAACACACGAATCGCTAATCATTTTGCTTCCATTAACTTTGCAATTCTAAATTCATAATAATATATCGTATTTAGCATTGACTAAGACATTAGCGAGAAGACGTGCTTCCCCGGCTACTGTTGCCTTGTAATTTGGAATTGAAGTCGAGGTTTCTAGTCTCTGTCACGCTTGGGGTTATTAAGGCGTAAAGTACACTGGTATTTAGCTGTTAAAAAGTCTATTTACCCTTTCGTGTACACTTACGCCTTGTTATGTTAAGAGAGAAGACTGGGATTAATTTTGAGAGAACACTAGCGGACTTAAACATTTGATACATGCATTTCATTTAAGGCGTAAGTAATGATCATTTCTTTAAATTTAACCGTCTCTTAAGCTAATGTGATTTTCGTGAAAAATTTCATTACGTCTGTGTTCTTCATATGTGGGATAATGAACCATGGTGGATGCATAGTGCCACATTAAAGTTAACATACGAGCACTCATCACGCAATATATGTGCTTCATATTAATGTTAGTAACGAGTAAGCTCTAATAAATAATTCCATGGCCTCAACCGGAGTAGTCAAAAAGACGAGTGCATGACAATGATGAGAGTAAAAAATGCCGATAACTGCAATTTATCAGGTATTAACATCCAAAACCTCAACAGGTCAAGGGATTGCATTTATTTTCGAATTACATACGTACCTCTCTCCTGTACTCCTACTTATGGCACCTTGAAAGTAATAGATTTTATTTACACAAAAAACAAAATAGCCGAAGGTATTAATGTTTTCTATGAAACTCCGGCTTAGAACTGAGTATATCTCAACAAGGTTTTTCAAGAGGGCAATCATAGAAGTAAAAATAGTCACAGACTGCAAAAATCCAGACTTATCGATTTCTCTTTTTGAAACAAACAGGGCTATTAGAAAATAGCACAATGGTGAGATATTAGTAGCTAAATGATGCGTTTCAGTCAAACCTTAAAACTCTAACCAGATGTAAAGAAGTTGGTGCATTATTGTAACCAATTATTATTGAACTCTACCTGCAACGTCAACATGTGCATATGAGTTCTAACTCCAGCCTCCTACTGATACTTTGTTGACCCATTTTTGTCCACTTAAATGTTCCTTTTCATTTAGTAGTTCCGCACACACTGTTGCACTTATCCAAGCTATCCATAAACATAGATCTCTCACTGTTTGTTTTATCAGGACAATCCATTAGTACTTGGGGTGACAACTTGCAGCCGATAAGGTATTTAAAAAATTGAGTTTAGTTAAGTTGAACAAAGTCAAAATATTCCATACTGAAGTCAGGAAGTGCTCAATCCAAACCCACGACGAGGTTTTGACATTTTTTGTCCCCACAGAGCATCTCAAATATTCTGAGAGGATGGGTTATTCAAGGTGGCATTTCAATCAGGTATTATTTTCTGTTGGAAATAATGACACTGGAAGGACTTACAGCACTTAAATTTCTTTAAAGGATAATATATGTACATAGATTCATTTGCTTTGTAAGAAATAGTGTTGGGCCGTATTGTTGTGTCAAATGGGACAATTTTTTTTTGAAACATAGCTTCTCTGGAGGACTGCAAGGATTAGCATGCTTGCTGTCCTGTGACAGAAACTTATGTGTCTCGAAATAGTAAAAGAGGGTTGAAGTGTGGTAGAGAGAAACCAAACCCATTTTAATTAAGAGCACTCATTGGGCAATTTCCATAGGAGGAAACAGTCACATTCACAGCTTACCAAAGGCTGTCGTTGAGGAAGTCAGAAGTGAGTAAGGATACTAGGGAACGTTTATATTTAGTTGTTTAGTGATATTAAAAATACGGCTGGCCTAATATGCTGACTACTATGATGTAACTGATTTTCAGTGGAATTATTTCAAGCTGGGAAATAATACATTAGGATAAGAAACCAATCTAAGCTATGTTTTAATTACCCTCACCATGTCTTAATTAACATCGTCCTGAGTCCTGACTTACAATTTGTACTGCAAACTTTTCCATTGCTTCCAGGTAGGAATGACGGTAGTAAAACATATCAAAGTCCATAATGGTACACGATCAAGTCCAGCCTTTAGTTTTTATGAGAGCTTTATGTAATATATACAACAAGTAGCAGACTGAACCGTGCTGAGTACAAAAGTGCTTACAAATGTTCTACCTCCAAGTAATTTCTATGACTAGTTTAAATTGAGTGTAAAGTTGATGGCTTTTGTTGAGACAGTATACAAAATACCGTGAGCAATTGACTCGAGGAAATAGGATATTTGTTCCCGACAAAAGTCTATATGTGCATGCAGGTGGTTCCAATAATTATTCATGATGCTACATATGCAAAGGATACTGATGACAATGAGTTTACATTAATGACCAGTCGTCATCTGAAATTGATAGGTACACAGGCAAATAAATGAGCGGATATTATCATGTCTCATTTACGTTACAAGTATCTATGGATATAGGCGATTGGAATATCTGTATTTATATCTGTAATAGCTGAATATACATGGAAGTCCCTATGAATGTAACCTGTGTATATCGAGACTTATAAGTTTTATTTAAAGACAGCAAATCAGCCACAATCAGTGGACATGCACCTGTGACGATAAGCAATGTTAGAGTATTGGGCTGGCCCCAGCTCTAGCCGTATTTTCTACGAGGACCATAGTATAAACCATTGGACAGGTAGTGCAATAATGGTTGGAAATGTGCTCCTCTGCATTATGTGCAGTAACTTGAGAGGGAGAACTTCACCAAACTAAAAGGTAGTTAAAGTAGACCCAGAAAAATCTCAGTACACCACTACTACTGCTCCACTGACTGTGATGTGCCTTTTGTTGTATAGTACTTTCATGTGTCAGCATGTGTTGGTATGAAGTTGGTTGTGTAGACTGAACAGGAGGATGGTTGCACTACCCTCTTGACTTGTTCTGTGGTTGGAAGTTTCCTCAGTTGTTAGAGCTGCACTTGGCTTGACTGTGCCATAGAGCTTTAGAGTCCCCATGAACGTACACTGTCAGACTGAACGTCCTCAACAAATGATTTTGAGAGGCGAGACACCAGAGTCAGTTTTTAGCCGTCCCGGGGATTCAATTTGGGTTCAGAACTGATAGTCGTAGAGTATTACTTAATTTTTAAACTAGTTGTTTAATAGTTTGGTAATATTTTAAAAAATAATTTCGTGGGGTGATTATGATTATATAGAGCCCGGGAAGAGGATCATGTAGGGGTGAAGCGGAACGTAGAGTTTTTTTTTTGGTTTGGCAATTTGTGCAATGGAACATCTTCTCCATGGAAAGGGCAGTGGCGGAGAAAGAAGAGTCTCAAGAAGCTTTAGAGGATACCGGAGGAATATTTTCCATGACGTCTGTCGATCCTCCCTCCGGACACATCTGTTACTATCTCTAGTACTTATTTTAATTTATACAAAGTCACCCGTCGAGTGCTCCACACCGCACAGTGTTGATAAACGTAGTGGTGCTAGTAGCAGTAGTGACTACAGTGCAAGTGCTACATCAAATCCTTCAAATGGCGGGACCTCATCTAGTGTTAGCCACCCGGTGGTTCCCGGAGCCTCCGTTCACCTCTTCCCCCGCTATGGTTATCTAAGTTTGAGTATGAGAGTAGTTCCTAGAAATGATTCCTTGAACTGGATATTCCTTGAGCCCTCGAAGGACGTCTTTCTTCCAGGAACAACCAAGATTCAAGAACAGTCTTTCACTACCTCTGACAATAGTTTACCACTTCACAATGAATTTCACATTGACCTCTGCGAGGATGCTCAACAGTTAATCCAAGCATACTTTCGTCGTTTTATTATCGAAGGACTTGATAAGCCATGGCATGCATTTGCAGGAGGCTGGAGAACTCCAAGTTTGGCAAAATTTTTTGGAATTGATCCCGTGTTTATCAAAGGTGACTTTCGTTACATGCTTGTCCGTGTTCTCATGGTACGGAAAGCTGGGAGAATTGCACCTCTTCCAAATATCACCGTCACTCCAGAATTGCAAGAATTTCTCAATGACTTCCGAAGTAAAGACTATCAGTCGTCGTTCAACTTCTTCAATGAAGTCGGAACTCATTACATTAGTTCATTCCTAACGGGGAACTCTATTTATCAGGTAAAAACTCTCTCACTTTTTCAACAAATATCTATTAATTTAAAAAAAAATCATTAAATGGTAATTCCTACATCTAGTAATTAGAACCCACGTCCTCAGCCATGTGTGCATCCACACTGATATGGTGAACGTATACTCAAGTCGAGTCAAGTCCAATTGTGAAAATACCAGAAATTAAAAGAGCACCCACTCCAAAATAAAGTAAATTACAAAGAATAAGGGTTCAACCTATAATTAGAAAGATCTTTGTGCGTCAAGAACATAACACCATCATTAACCAAGTCAGTCCTCTCTCTTTCTACCTCACATGTCTGAGGCTTGACTTTTTTTTTTCATCCAAGAGTCACACACCGACTGAGGATCAGAGTTCTCTTCATCATTAATGAATGAATAATTAAGTGGCGAGTGAGGATTCTTGTTTCACTCACATTGGAAAGAGTAGGATTAAAATTTTTCCGAAGTTTCTCTCTCGATATTTTTATTTCCACAATAGTCTCTTTGTCCTTCTCAATTGTAAGAATACATACATACAGTGCACACGATCTCAGACGTGCTTTTCAAGCGGCCAAATAGAGCAAATACTCCACTCCACAGTGAATCTCAATGAATTAAAAGTTTACCTACTGCAAACAAAGTCTAAGTAGAACGTCTAAGCAGACCCTGTACAGGAGGACATGTACAGAAGCTTTTCTATTTTTACATGCCAGCTGAGAACATTATTCTGTGTAACCTGAACAGGAACAACAACAGAGAAACATCAATACCAATAACAACAAATACTTGGACGGGCAATATTTTTCTTCGAAGGGGAATATTTTAAAAACGTATTTGTTCAAAAATTGACATACCTCCATTCCCAATTTCAATAAGTATTGCACTTTTGGATAGTTTTTGTAGATACTTGGATTGTAAACCGCTCCAATCCATTCTCAGGTCCTTCATTTACTCACATATAAGTTTTACTACTCCCATCCCGATAAGTTTACAGTTTTGTAGAATAACGCAAAACTTGATTGGTTCCACATTTCCAGTCTTCCGTCTCCCTTTGCATGTAGTTGTCTCCAGTTGTAGTGCCGGGATTCCTACATGTATGGATGTAGTAAATCCCAGGAATGCACAGAATGAATATGTAATGTATGGGACCCTTTAATAGATTGACAGAAAAAACAAGGAAAAAAGCTGAGCTTCATACAGGTATGCAGTTACTCCCAAGATATATACATATATCAGCTACGTATATAAATATATATATAAATACAACATGCTTTCCCCCTTTTGAGCAGAGCAACAAAAACAGACTCTATTTTTGGCTGTTTTCCCCCCGTTTACCGCTTTAAATCACGAATCACACAAGTGAAGCTCATGGCTTTTGAACTGAGCCTTTACCTTATACATAATTATTCATGTTCTTCCATGTACGCTTGGTTACACAAAGTCAACAATTTGTAGGATTTTATTTCGGTAGGAAAGTTATTGCAGCCATGAAGCACAAATAGAATCTGTAATCCCTATAGAATGCACATACATGAAACCACCTTTCATTTATTCACCTTCCTCTTTCCGTTTCACTCAAAAACTACTGTATTTACTCTATTTGCACCTCCCAATCACATCTGTAGATATAGCTGGGTGTGGATTTACAAATGTATTTTGGAGAGGAGCTCTGCCTTAAAAAAAACCAATAATGAGCTAGATGGAGTAGTTGACAATAATTGTTGAGCCTTGTAGTTGTTGGTACTTCAATTAATAATTACTAATTGGTACTATTTACAGTACCACAGACATGTGCAGCTCCTCTAACAATGCAAATGAGTTGACTTCTGTGCATGTGCAGTGGAGAGACAACATCAACAAGAGGGGAAAAAAGAGTATTTATTTTATTTTATGGCGTGCCAATCTTCACCCTTGTGTCGTGTCACTTGTCTCTGGCATATAGGTAGCTGTTCAAAGATTAAGACTGTCCTTCAGCCCTAGTAATTCAGGATAACTTGCTGGGTGAGAAAAGGCTGAAAGGAAAACCATTAAAATGTCCTGAATTTGCAGTTTGGTTGACGATGAGAACAGTGCACGTGAACGAGCAGCTCTTATTTTCTATTCTTTCGCTTTCAGTCAACTTCTACCTCGTCTTCCCCCCTTTTACAATGAGTTGAGCTTAATATGTGAGTCTAATGTTGGTAACACTTGGTTTTGTTACGTACAATAGCACAGAACGGCATTGACAGTATGGATATGTGCTACTCTTAGACTACTGTATCCCTCTCCCTTGCACTATCGCACTGTCCATGTATGTATAATTACATGTACTTAGATATTCATGAGCCTGAATTGTATGTATGGCTTATTTATATTTGAACACGTACCTTTTTACATGTATTACGATCAGATGGGGATGAAGCACTTAATTATTTTTATATATCGCCAATCGTAATGGATAGATATTACCTCCACTTACATACGTGCATATGGTAGACTGAGACGACGAGAGTTGAAGGCAAGATAAAAAATATTAAAACTACTTTTTCTAAAATTCAAGTCTTATTGCATACATTATAGTCATCTTTAGTTTTTCTACAAGTAATAGAGGTAAGGATTTGAACTCAAGACGACAGAACAACTGCTTTTGCATTTCCAACACAGTGTGGTCTGTAGGACATGTTGGGATATTGCTTACGTCGGTCAAATTTTTATGTAATTATGTTAGGGGCTGGGGGTAATATCTTATATATATTACATACTTATGGACGTATTGAATATGATGTCTGCAATTTGCTTCCTACAAGGTTAAATATTCCAAGTGATTTTTCCTCAATTTTTTTTCCCTCAAACAAAATTCATATCTAATACTGTGAGACGATAAGCAGGAAATCATTTTTGACTGATTTGGGCTTTGCCCATTACAATCGCCATTAAAGTAGCTTCTCACGTATATGTATGAACAATGTTCTCCGCTATATATGTGAATGTCTTTCTGAGTACTCTGCTTTTGTCAGATAGTTTCACTTAAAATGAATAAGTATCTAGCCCGAAAGTAAAATCATAATTTAAATAAATTATAGCTACTCCCTAATGACTCTCGAGGCGATTGTGTCGCACAAAAATCCTATTACTGACACCCACGTGCCTTTTGTAGATTTATGCGCACAAGTTTATAAAATAAATCAACTAAAACAATGGAAAAAAGTTTTCTTATGGAGACAATTTGTAGTTCACACATTTCACCACAAATTTGACTTCAATTCTGAAATCCTTTTGAAATGATGCTCCTTTATTCCCCTTAAATTATACATAATGAACGGGGGGATTAACGCAATAGATGAGACTGCTGTTGGCGGTGTTTAAGAGACATCGACCGTATTTATGGTCAGTCGTGAAGTTATTGTTCTTGCAGATTTTCGCATGGAGAGTCAAGAGCAAGTTGGAGAGAACAATGTAATTTACTAATTATGATATCATGGTTCTATGTCCCTTGAATTACAATGGCTCGGCGCACCACGAACTTTCCTTCAAAAAATGACTTTTAACCTGCAGAATGGCTTCTGATGTGAAGTAATGTAGAGATAAAAGGTGGAGGAAAGTTAGTAAAATGCACAGAAGAGTTCATTGCAAGTTTTTAATTGTCTGAGAAATAAGTAATATCGCAAGGGAATATCTTAGTTGGTCATGGTCATGATCAGTGGTACTCTTCGTGGGACCTATTCTGAGTGTGGAGATATGGGTATCTATATATCAAGACTTATTATCATCACCGGACAAATTAACAGAAAATTCTGAAGCACAAAGCTTCAATTGGTTAGCATGCACTGACATGGATGCTACATTTATGAGTTCCAAGTATTATTTTGCATATGTTTTACAATGACTATTCTTGCTCCCCTGCCTTTGAATTTTTATCATGCATTGACTAGTTGCCCAAGGTATGAAATGTCACTCGGGCTACTGAGTATATGCACATAATTTATTTGGTGCAGAATGGGAGAAAATTAAATGATTGCCCATTCCATTGTTCTCCTGGCCACCACGATGGAATTCGTTAGTTTGAATCGTTATTTAAAGCAGGGAGTATGAGTTTCTGGTGGGAAAAATTCTAGTTGCTGCCACCACACTTCCCCAGTGCACTGGGAGAAGCTCTTGAATTTTCCTGTCAAGTTTTTAAATAGCAAAGATGTTCCATTCCAAAGGATGCAATTCTGAGAGTATGTGCATGGAGACATCTGTTTATTTGTGAGCTGATGTTAAGTCAGAAGCTTGTCTAAATTTGCATCAAACATTCTTTCAGAATAATTCAAGAACGTGAAAGAAAATTATATAATGAGTTTGAAAGGCCTCAAAGTGATGATGCTGGGGTATGCTCCTAGGTTCAAATTTGTTGGGATATTGATTCAGTAGCTGGCATATATGGAAGGGATGGTTACAAACGTGGCTTTGGAAAATACTCCAAAAAATTAGGATAACAAGCCAGAGTCAGTCAGCATCACAAATGTAATTGTACTAGGTGGAGAGCATATAATATAAAATAAATAATTTGTGCATGTGTGAGGGAAGAAACCAAAGGAAATAAAGACAAAATAACGCGAAAGTTATAAAAGGAAATTACGCTTGAAATTTCCGAGCTGTCATGTTTTAAGTGTACAAATGTCTATCTGGTCTTCACGTCATTCTAATGTACCGAGATAGTTTTGTAATTATTATTGCCTACTAGTATGTACGCCAGTATAGTCCTCTTTTGGCACACGTGCTGGGATATATACGTATATCATTTAAGGATTTACATACTTTGAGAATTGGAAGTCAGGAGCTTGCTCTGCATGGAGAGTGCTTTATTATGAAAGGTACGAATTTTTTTTACCATCTTCACAAAACGGAACAGTCAGTTTGTTGTGCATAGGAGTCGTGCATGCCTTCACGTTCTTATATATTATATGTCATTTGTAGTGTATGTTAGTTCTGTAGGTCTCGTGGCCTTTCAATGGTATGGTTGGTTTCCGTACGGAAATCAATTCTCATGTTGTTTTCGATGCTAAGTTAATAGGCGTTAGAATATCGTGTTATCGGACGTGTCGTATAATTATTATATCGTATGTGACTGTGCTTTAGCAAGGGATGCTCAACTGCAATAAATATATGGGCGATGCTTCAGCTCTTGTAAATGACTCTGATGCATTGGGGACAATATAAAGTATTATATGACTATAATGAAATATAATCTATAATGAAAATACTTGAAATGCTTTGGTAACACAAATTCCTTATTTGCTATGTAACAGTATGGGAGAAGGGCTTCGACTCTGTGAGCAATTTAGTACATGACAAGACGAGTCCTATCAGTACATCATTGTGAGGTATGAGTATATGAAATTAATGCGGAGTTTCTCGTTGAATAATTGGCAAAGTTACAGGCAGCTTTAAATTAGCAGACATGTGGCTTTAAGAACCTGATTGAAGGTGTTTATTTACAAGAAAATCTCGGTACACTGTAACTAAAGTATAGGGTAGACTCCATCATGCATAACAGCACTTGGGTTCCTAGTGCTAACTCACAGGTTAATGCTCAAACGCTCAAAGAGTTTGAATGATACTTCTCATCTGATCATTGAAGAACCCCACATGTGCATAAGCATGCACATGCCACAGGACTTATGTATTCTCATGTGTTGAAACGAGGAGTTTTTGAGTGTATGTGGAGGCCCGTTCTAAATTATTGTAAGTACTTACAAGCCGTATACATTTCTGTATACATGTATCGTATCGGCGCTCTGACTTATGTACGTGAATGCATTCCGCATATATATGTATGTATCTATGCCAGTATGCCCTCACTCACATGTGCCTATGGCAATCTATACATATGTAGGTCCCAGCATGTGCACAGTAGGAAAAGAGATTGGAGGAAAATATGACATGTTCTTCAACTCTGGTTGTGAGGCATCTATACACTTTCAACAACCTACCCTCAAAGACGAGGTAGATGAGGCTATACAGGAAGGTAGGATATATTGTACATTTGCCCAGCTTCATGAAAAATTGCGCAACCCCTTTAACTTTTACTGATTCCTTGAGAGAACGGTTGTTGTTACATTACCTATTGTATATCTAGGTATGGGTTGAGAGGCTCGTTCCTGTAATACTTACGGCTCTTGAGTAGGTTAAACAGCGTGTAGTTTACAGGAGGTTGACTGATGTCTCCAATATGAGATAGTTTATAGAATCTTTCCTTCAAGCCGATTTCTCTTTGCACGAATTGACCAGATAAACCTTTTTGGCTTGACCCTATCAGGAGGTTGCAGTATGTCACTATATTACCACATCGTTTCTGCATTATTTCCGGTGTACCATCAAATTGCTTCTCCAACTTTTTTCGTCCGCGTGCCCATTTGAGTGATGCAATAGCCTTTCCCTGTAAGTCTTTAAGGGATTTTACATTACAGTAGCCAAATCTCAGCGAGTCACTCACGATTAGCTTTCGATGCTCCATAAATCGTAGCTCTTCTACCTTGAACCATTCCAAGGGATATTTGGAACATAGTTCATTCAGTTTGAGTGGGTAGAGGTACTCGTCAGTCGAGAGTGGTCAACGTGTGGTTTCAATCTTTTTCCCCTATCTGCTCACGTCTAACGAGACTGCTGAGAAAACTGAGTTGAAACCCTTGGAACCATGGCATTGCAAAACCTTGACATTTTTCTAATGATGCGTGAATTTCGGCTCTGGTTTTCCCAACCTCGATTTCTTTCATTTCACATTATTTGCTCACGGTAGGTGACGAGTGATGGGATTCCCGTCCGAATTCGTGCTTCATACCCATGATCTCAAGGCATCACTGTAGGTTAGGTACATCCTACTACCTACACATAGTTTCAAGAAGATACATCGTACAATTTATAGAACTTTCTTTTGCAAGGCTTATTTTTTTAAAGATCCACATTCGTATTTAGCAGTATTGTCTTTGGAGGGTTATGTACACCTGAATTGAGGGAATACATACACAAAGTGGGTATTCACATATACTCAGTGTATTGTGTCTGCATTTTCTATTCTTGGGAAAAAGTGAGAAGGGATTTTGATTACTTCCATCAGCACCTGCTCAACATTGAGTACATAATTTGTGTATGTTTTATTTCTTAAGATTTTAGTGTACATTATTCCCACCCACCGGCAAAGCCGTGAGGAAAGGGGGGATAGCATGAGAATGAGATTGTATCTTACTGCTTCATTCAATCAACCCAAATTACAGGAAAAAATATTAGAATTATCTGTGTCAACATGATTCCCCAAGTTTCAAGTGGCTGTCAGTGTTGTCCGTCTGAGGTTGTCTGTCAATTCAAAGGGACTGTCTGTTCATTGGGTTAACATTTATTCTATATTATTTAGTGGAATCAATTTATGGAGATTGATAATATTTCTGCTCAAATTGTTTTTACAAATAAAGGGCGGAACATTTGCTTTTCTGTAGTCTCACATGTATGTATGTTCCCACTTAAAAGTTCACTCCGTATCTATAGTTGGAGCTTCCCAACAGCATATAGAAATTAGTGTAGTTTACACGGCTGCTAATAGTCGTGAGGGCATCATTTCATAATTTTAAGGTACTTTCTATGAATATGGAAAAAATCCAATCAATGTTTAATTTGGAGAGGGGGGAAAGGAATGTTTGACTTGGATTCCAGGACAAATGGTTGGGGTATTTGTTTAAAATTCCCTACTGCGGCAGATATATACATAGATGTCTCTATTGCCTTGCGTTCAGTAAGGCTTGATTGGAAATTAATTTTGATCGACAGATTTACCATCTTCAGGGAAAATATAATAAGCCTCTCCCAGCCAGCGTTGTGGTGTAGAAGTTGTTTGTATGTACTCAGCTGAAGTTAACTACATACCTTGAGCACAATTCCCTTTTGATGAGGAACCAAGTATCTATTGATTTGAGGTTGTGGAAATACGTGCATCTCTCTAATTTGAATCGGTTTCTGATTGAATTGTACTGTGTGTACCACGAAGAAAGAGATTGTCATCGTCGTGCAGAGGAAACAGAGCGAAAGGGAATTAGCACGTGTGGGCTCCCACAAAAAGTATCTTTAGTGTAGGAAAATAGCGGAATAAGAAACAGACGTGATCCATTATTTTTACCACGGAGGAATCTTTAAAATGATTTCATCAACTTAACTTAACCAACTAACATGTGTGTGCCAGTCGTGGGCCTCCAAAGATTCGTAGCTGCATACACAAATTACAGATACTATAAATTGAATTAGTTGAGATTCCGGCTCATTCCCTTGCATTGAATTGATTATGCTCTCAAAGAGTCCGATTCCACTTTCCAAATTGGTTTAATGCCAGACATACTGACTTAAATTGAATGGAAAAATAAAGCCAGTTTCCTCATCCAAGGGTTAAAAGGCAGTGGTGAGGAGCTAAAAGCTGCTATTGTCTCTCTAACCTCTCCTATCATACTTCTAATTATTGTAGCCGGTTTGTATATATTTTAATTGCAAATAAAATCAGGATAAATGTTTATATTGATTTGCACTTTCCAGTCCTAAGCAAGCACTACTTTCATTTCACTCTTCCTTTCCCAACCTTCAGCTCCTCAAGACTATTTACATACGCAAGCAAGTATTTATCTTCTGTCACAGGAAATTTACTGTGGGGGAAGCATATTACAAGGAATTTGTGCAAGCAAGAGAAATGTGGCTAGTTTCAGATTACTCTGAGAGATACAAAATCTGCAATTTACCTTTCGTCTTCCCTCGCAAATACTTGTAAGCTACATTGCAGTATAAAATTGTCATTTTGGTTCGCTCCGTTGTTAAAAACATACATATGTCGTAGGATATATTACGGAGGAACAAACTCTCGGGAATTGATTGTACGTCTCCCAACCAGTTTCTTTAATTTGTAGGAAATGAAAATTCATTTACATACAAAATCACTTGTTGGAGCTAATTTCGGTAACGAGTAAAGATTTCAAGGTGGATTTTCCTAGAGTTACATGTGAAGTATCTACCAAATGATTATGCTAAGAATATCTAAACTACATTTTACTTTTTTGCCGGCAGGCTATGTAGTGTTCATGAATATTGGAAACTTGAATAATTGCAAAAAATTGAAGACAACTTGTTAATTGTAAACTAAGAGGAAGTTCACATTTTTATTGTGGGGTATAATGTATAAATATGTCTATATTCAGGCGGATGTGCACTTTCGTGAAAGATTTATTGACCTGTAAATGAAGAGCAGGAGGGTTGTTTGAAGTTGTGGTTATTTTCGAAATTTCCATAAATTCTAAATTCTCTACAACAACTATACTTGCTTGTAGGTTTGACACCTCAGTAAGCACTAGACATTGTGATTTCGCATCCATGTATGACTACAAAGTGTAATGTCATGGATGTGTACAAAATTGTATTTGAGGAAGATTCTTGTGCGGGAAAACCACGAGGGAAAAAGTTGGGACAAGCCTTGGGCAGATGA
Organism: Allacma fusca; assembly: GCA_947179485.1. Classification (NCBI taxonomy): domain Eukaryota; kingdom Metazoa; phylum Arthropoda; class Collembola; order Symphypleona; family Sminthuridae; genus Allacma; species Allacma fusca. The sequence goes on along the minus strand of OX359249.1, from coordinate 45,406,261 downwards.
CCACTTCCTCTGGCCAGTCGGTAATTAAACCTGTGAACTCGTGTGCATAGTTTGGTAGATACCACTTATAGTAGCTCTGCATCTATAAGTATGGACATGAACTACAGGCAGACTTTTATGTCTTTCAAAAAATTTCCCCGAATGACACATTCTCCACGCATTTAACTCCATACAAAAACAAACAGTCTAATGATTGTACCTTTGCTGTATACTTTCTATGGTAAACTGTTAATAAATAAGAGTGTTTCCTCGTTGTGACCAAAACTTCCTGAGAGGAGATGACATCAGCTCACTTGTAGTAAAGGGGAGTTAAAGCCTAATTTGGTGGGAGGCTTGCATGTTTTATACGAGAGATAAATGTTCCTCGCCACACCTGCACTTATTGGCCGTATTTTTTTTTATTTGCATGAAATCTGAAAAGTTTCTGCGTTGTTTTCCCAGTGAAATATTATACACATCATAGATTATCTTCTCGGGTTGATACGACGCTTCTTCACGATTTGAATGCGAAATGTATCCTGCACCAGTAATTTGAGATAGGTTTATAACCCGATTTTCATGTTTTACCGGATCCATTGTAATTTGCAGTCGCAATGAAAAGTGAAATGAGATCCACGTTTATGGTCATGTGTGCGTGCACGCATTGCGTAATACTTAACTTACTGGTTGTTCCTCTGGTCTTGGTACATTCTCTGAGGAAGGGAACTTATAAGAAGATGATTACATCCTTCCTCAAATTACGTAACGTACCTTCTTCTCTCCAACGTTGATGGAGTAATGGGTTGCTTCAAAGTTTATGGTAGTTTTCAGAAAAAGTAACATTTTCCATTCATCCCGTGCCCGAATGGTCTTACTCCTTGTAGGTTCCTGTATCTCCACATTTGTCTGGATAAGATTACACATCAGATGGGACTCTCAATCTGTTGGGAGTGATGGATATATAGGGAAATTAATTAAAAACAATTGTAGTTTTTGGTGTGAGTTTTGCAAGGAGGAAATTTCCAGAATCTCAATCCCAATGGTAGCCCTGTGTGTAGAGTTGAGTTTGTAATTGAGTTTATTGCCATCAAGACTGAACCTTTGATTTTTTTATGTGATTATTTCAGGTGTTCGTGTACGATCAACAAGGTTATGATGCCGTGAAGCGCCGACTTAGTGAAACAGGATGGGTTCGATCCTCGTACATGGCACAACTTCCATATTTATTGCCATTATGGGTGAAGCACATGGGAAAAGTGATGTTGCTAAATGCAGATCCTCAAACAACTCAGCACATTCGTGAGGCCCTCACAATCCGTTTCCTGTTCTCAGTCTACCCGAACATATTCAAGATGCACGACAATTCAGACCTGGTCCGTCTTGTCGAGAAGTACCTTAAAGCTGAGCCGGATGGCCTCCTGGGACTGGAACTCAAGACTTTAGATGTTGTCTTTCGCGATCCTGCAAAAAGAAAATGGTTTATGGAGTCACTTCAACAAACAATGCAATTGTGGGAGATAAACCTACGATAATAAATAGCTTGTAGGGGAGGAAAAAGACGTCCTATTATTGTACTTATTACGCAAAAAAACAAAACTCGTCTTTACTAACCGTCTAGTTTGATTACCACGACAAATTTTTAAAATATAGTTATGTACGTATATACCTTTAGGTTACTGTTTTTTTTTGCGCCATAAACAAAAAAATAAAATATTGTAAATAGATCATTTAGAAGGCGTGACTTTTCTTGAGCCTTTAAAGGGAAACCGATAATTCTCGAAACCAAAATACCCATTGATGTCATCTTGTTATGAGTTATATCTATTAGATACATCTATATTACTGTAAAAAAATCATCGCATCACAACGTTATCATTTTAATAAAAAGTTGTATTACTTTCTGTCTGAAGCAAATCTGAATGCTTTAAAATTCGACCATCATGTGTTAGTATAAATTAGTAGGGAGTGTGTCCCAGTGTGATCCATATCTCATCTCATCTCTTATTTATGCACTCTCTGCATGCATTAAAGCTGCATTCCAGGTTTGCAAATGCTCCTGCCAAACTATTACATTTGTAACTCTGGGCTGTATTGAAAGGAAAAACATTTATATTTAAACAGGAGAAATCCTACTGCTGTGAGACATGCTATAAATATTACATGGAGTGTTTATTGACCAACGACAACGAGCTCAGTCAGATTCTGGTTTTAATTTTCAAACTCCAATGACACGTTTTCGCAAGTCTTCCTCATCACCAACGTGTGTTTGAATGGGGACGGGAAGGTTAATTTTAATAATTTTCAGTCCATAAAGCACTTACCAGTGCGAGCGTCACACACAAGGACTAATCTACAAGTAGTATTAAAGCATACAGGTGGCCGGAATAACCAGCACATAAATACAAACTATTGTCATTTCCAATCCAACTCTAATGACTTCCACATTCCCATGCAGATTGCTGCAACAACAATAGGGATACCACAATTTGGAGATACTGATACACATTGATACAGAGCAGTTAAGAGTCAGGCATGGTGCATTAAGTCGAAGTTGTGCTAAGCAAAGCGTGCAACTGTGCTGACAGGTCTAATAAAATCTCAATGTGACACTAAATGGTGTAATAGAGTTACAACCAAATGGCAGAAGTGTAATAAACATGTCAACGATGTCGCGCACAACTTCCAATATTTGAATTTACCATAAAACACTGTACAATGATAGGATGAAGTCAGAGAGCACGTAGAGTGTAAAAATGAGTGGTTGGAGACTCTAGTACCCAAAAAGAATATAACACAACTACTCCCCATGTCACACCAGCGTAACAAGCAACAATGACTAGAGGACTGACACGTTACAATAGACATGTAAGTGTGATATTCTGCATTCACAAATCTCAAATGGTTTGCATAAAACTCACATTTCCTTAAGCTTCCGGAATCCTTGTCATTACAATGGTGATTTTTTTCCCCCCTACCATACTTCCCTACGCTCCGTATACCACCATACTGAGAAATAATTATGCAAGAGCTACCTTCATACATATAATTATATAATTACTCATACCTTACAGAGAGCCCCTGTACATACATAGAGAGTGTGTAAAGTGTGAAAAACAAATAAAAATCTAAATCACTTGGAATCCGTAGTAAGTAACTAACTACAGGTTGTCAGTTCCATTGATACCTACATATTGCATACAATATTCTTAATTGTTGTACTTTATGGCCTCACGGTGACACAAATTGCGTAGGCAAAACATAAAACTCATGATTCTTGGACTCTCAGGAGAGCCCCACTACAATGTACTACGGGGCTGAGGTGTGCGACAGTTGTTGGGACAATAAATAATGCACAGAAAATGCCACTAGCGCTCTGTCGAGTTGACTGTCTGTATCTGTACAATGAATGAACGGTAAATGCAGGTAGGGACTTTTAACATGGACATTCATATTAACATACGTTAAAATATTGGAAGTTTTCCCATTTTCAGAGGGGCCATCTGAATGAATCAAGGGTTGAGAGATGGAATGAGGTTTGTTTTGAATATCAGAAAATATACGGACCTTTCAAAATCATGAACTGTGAAGTAAAGTGCAAGGGAATGCAAAACATGGCATTGGAGGTAAATAAATCCATGTAGTATCATGTGTAAGAGTACAATTGCTTTGCAATATGAGGCAAAACATTTTTATGGATCACGTTAGCGAAAATGAATTAGCCATAAAATATTTATCCGTCTTGGTTCGGGTGTACGTATGGACCATTGGGTGTACAGTATACAAAGTGTGTAGTCCATTTTCCCAAAGATAAATTATTCCAAAATGAACCCAAAAAAATCCTGGGATTTTATATGAGAATTGCATAATATCATATACTTGCCATCTCAGGGGTTATATGTAATTATGTGTATGGCTATAGGTCTGAGCAGCATCAGTTGGCAATGATGAACTCATGGACTGGCGGCATTCATCCCTGAATTCCCATGTGAACCATAATTACGCAGCACAATGAACTTTCAATTGTGGTCACTTGTATTGATTAGACGGACTTCTTTATTCTCTCAGACATGCAATTAATGAGACCCTCCATTTTTTATTATCATCTGCGTAGACCGCAGATGAAAAGATCTAGTTCCCTTGTCCTTAGTAACATGCAATGATTTCAAGCCGTATATTTGAAGATGCTATTTGTTTGACTCCTATGAAAAAAGTAAAACCTCGGCATTCATAAATCACAGGAGATAGGCGGTTCATCATGATTATTTGCTGCTCCATTCCATTTCACTATATTAGGGAAGGTGAATCTGATACAAGCGATTAAACGCATGAATATTTTCTTTTATTATTGGTTTTCCTAATTTAGCATGCTCAAAAAAAAATTTTGAAGGGAATCTTGAGCAATGTAAAGAGACTGCTTTAAAGTTCAAATTATACAAATTGCAGTAAAATGAATTATTCGATATGCCAAGCACAATGTATTTACTGTTGTATGTATCTATATGACATTAATTTAGCGACATTGCCCATTATTATGTATTACCCATTTTAATTTGACAGTAGCGAATCAAACCACGAGTTCAAGTTGTAGTACATGGTGGTTGTTCCTTCTGTCAAACAAAAATATCAGCATTCACATCATCAAGACTCATTTCAAAATTTTTATTATTAAAAATGAAATGGGCTCTATTGTCAATGGAAATAATCATTGACAATATAATCACTCTAATTGTAAATAATACTCCTAAAACTGATGTTCCAGGTATATACAGAATTCATTTGATTTTTTTTATTTATGCCGTCCAATGAATGAAAGTGTCCATTATTCATTTATACCATTGTCACGTACATTGCTGAGTTTTATGACCCATCTCTGTTCCATATGTACACTCATGATTATGTAATAGGTGTTGGTGAAAAACCCAGTGAACAATAGGAAGAGAACCGTTTCGTAGTACTTAGGATTTCTTTTAGTATCAGTTTCTTTAAATTATAATATTTATAATACTTGAACAATTTAAGTGACGTGATAAAGAGCAGAAGAAGAATTTGATACAATGTGCGAGTATATGGTTCCACTTTTCTTATCTCAAGGTATCTACAATTTTCATCCTCCTGCTCGTCGAACCGTGTGGGTAAGTTGGGATTGAAACTATAGAATTGACACTATATGCAAAGTTGGATTGTTATCACTCGGAAATGTACAATGCATGAGTCTGGGTTGCAAAACTGGGAAAAGATTGTTGCGCATAAAATAATATATGAGTTTGAGATACGCATCAGGATGTGCATGGATGAAATTCTATGCAAGACTGTAGGATGGGTTGTTTGGATCAAAATTACAAATTTCCTCTGCACAGTACTTCGTGATCAGAGGTAAAAGTCAATCTGTTGTTTTAGTCTTTTGTCAAAGACAGGATGTTTTTTGAAAGTAAAAATCCTCGTGAACATAAACGTTTCCACAATGTAATGTAACTATATAGGTACAGTCTGAGCTGAACCAAAATAAATCACAGATAATCCCCAGAAAGACATATTGTAACGAGATTATTGGATGTTGAATCTCGTGCCCAAGTTCGGAACGAGTCGAGTAATGATATGTAGTATTTTTGATGATAATAAAATAATCGTTGGCTAAAAATAAGTTTATACTGAATAATAATCTTGTATTAATTTATTCTAATTGAAATCAAAGATAAAATAAACTTGAAATGATAAAAGGATCTTAAAATAAATCTTCCTTGTTGTAATTCCTCCATGGGAAGTCTCCATGAATTATATTGGGATCCAAGGATCTTTTCCCAATATAATTCTCCGCATGGCTGTGAATCTTCAAGCCTTGGGCAGGGGCTGTAATGGATACGGATCTATGTCGCGAGCTTTGATCCGAACCATACGAGTGCCTCCCAAGAACTTACTGTCTCCATTTGCTTGACTTAATCTAGAGATTTGGTCTAGGACTATTTACATAGTATGTACATAATTACATTTCAACACAATCATCATAATTATTGTTTGTAATAACAATAGATTGAATTGGTGTTAATGGGTTTCGCATTCCACTCTTTATTCGTTCTTCTTTCCAAACTGCTGAGTGGAATTGCTGATTGATTCAAAAGGTTAAATCTTCCCTTTTGAGATCTGTGGACGTGGTCTTTTATTTTCTGCTAACGTGACATCACGCGATCTTGTGACACGTAGCCTCCGTCTTTTGTCACGTTCCTCAGGTGTGCGGATTGGGACGTAACATTCCTCTTCTGTCGGTAGGCTGTCCTCAGCCGTCTTCTCGACTGCATAAGGATGTTAGATCAGCTAAACCTTATGTACATGATTAGATTGTCTCAAGTATTTACATTCTTTTTATGATTGTGGTTCCTATAATTATAAACTTATCTGTGAACTACATGTAGATGTTTGTGTTAGCTTGTGAGCTATGTGTATTACAAGATGTGTTTTCTTACATACTACTTTTTACAATTTGGTTTTAAGCGTAAGTTCTTTCCTTTTGGTTTTCTGGGCATTAAATTCGGACTCCTATGGTCGGGCGGGTAACCTTGCGGTTGATGGCCCTGGCGTGGGTGATGCTCGTACTAGTTTACATCCTACTAAACGTTCGAAACTGTTCTGAACTACTGTTGCGGTATCCGGTGCTGTAATCCTTTTCAATTCTTGGTATTGATGTCTTGATTCTGGTATTGGTCTACGAGCTATTATTCGACAATAATAGGCACTAAGGCTGATGATAGCTATTAGAATGAATATTCCAAAACTGCTAAGGATAATGATAGTGAGATTGCTGTTTTCGGTTGGTGGTGGTGGAATCCAGGTGTCTCCTACGTCTTGTGCGTATTTTTGTAACCAAGGTGGATATCTGTTAAAGTCAATTTCGTCTGTTGAAGGGTTTATTTGTTGGTTTATTTGTGATCTTGGTAGTAACTGTTGCTGTTGTAGCTGCATTTGATTTTGGAGCTGCAATTGGTTTTGTTGTTGAGCAGCTATCACGTTTGCATCTTGTGGGTCGTAAGGTACAACAGCCATTTGTCCATTGTTGCCTGGATGTAATAAATGCACAACAGGATCTTTTTGTGACAAATGGGTGGCGGTTATAGCTGTAGAGCCTACTAACATGGGTGGTACTACGTATTTTGCGATCCATGCTCCGATGGTAGTGAGTCCCGCTTGAACTACCGGTCCAATGGGTTCAGGGTTCGGAACTGGACGTCCTTCAGTTTCCACAACTGCGAGAGTTATGGTGATGTACAGAGTGAAAAGTCTAAGTGTCATTACTCAAATCTATGTTTTCTTTGATTATGAGTTTCTGACAATTGGTAGTTGCAACAATAGATTTTGATTTTCTGGTGTTTGGAGTCCAGGGACTGGTTGTGAGTTGACTGTGTCCAGCCTGATCCTGGAGCTTTCCTTTTATACTGGATGGTCTTGATTGTTTAGAACAGTAGAGAATGTAAACAATTACGAGTCTTTTGCAAGATTTACTTAATAAAGGGATGTTGGTCCGAATTTAATCTCCATACTCATCCGGTGGTGATAATCTAAAAGTAAACTATAAACAAAATTATGTTAGCTTTGTTCCTTTTGTATTGTTTTCTTATTATGTATTTCTTTTTATTTGATTTTATGCTTATCCTATGTTCTGTTATACTGCCATTCCTCTCTAATCCTCCGGAATCCCCAATGGCTGATTAGGAATAAATGTCAGTTGTTTTGGTTTCGTGATCTGCATTCTATTGTTATAAAATGCTGACGCGAAATTCTTGCTCTCTGGAATTTGCATTCCTTCATAGAGCTCCCCGTAAAGGTTCGTTATCCTACTTCTAACTTACTCTGCTCTTTCTCTCTCTCCTACTCTGACTATTAAGATTGTATTAAATAGCCTGACCGTAATTTCTGTTGATGTAATGAATTTTATTGCCTGACAGGTGGATCTTTTGTCAGGGAAGATGTATCGCCCTTCTTCTGGGGTAACTTCCTGAAACTGATGATGATGAGTCTAGGTTCCGATGTTCCCAATCCCGATTTTATGTTGTACTTTCTTTTCAGATTCATTTCCTCCACGAATCTGTTGAATTCTTCATCATTAGATAAGGCTAGTTGTGAAACATAAAATTGTGTTGGGGTGATAGGATCGGTTTCTCTTCGTCCTTCCAATAATTGATTTTCAGGGTCTCGTATTATTATTTCGGACTGTGGTAATCTCTTGAGGTTAAATAAGGTGCTGAGTATGTCGTCAGGGTTAGCTGGTACCTCTATTACTATTGAACTCCATGTTTCTGCTAAGTTCAATCGAATTGTCTGCCTGACTAATGATAGTTGCGTTGTGCCTGGTATGTAGTCTACTTGCATGTCTCGTACTCTTGCTGGAGTTGTTCGGCTTTGATGTAATGCTTCGACTGCTCGGGCCAATCGACTGAAGCGTTCTTGTCTCCAACAATAGATGATGTTCAACTCGTTCAAATGTTCTATAAACAATTTATGCTGTGGTTTTCGGATTGAAAACAAAATCCCTTCTGGATTCTCTACGTGAAGTGTAGCTGGGTAGATTTTGATGGTAGCACTGTATAGGTCGAAAATCCATTCTTCCCATTGTTCTATCTCGTCCAAAATTTCCGCAATGGGTGAAGATTCCCCTTCTGATCTTACGGATTCTCCTGCCCATTCCTTCCATTTTTCTATAGCCGCTCTTTGCTTATATAGAATGATGAGGCGCTGTGCCATGGGTTGGAATTCTCCAAAAGAAAGTTGATCTGCTGGTAAATCTGCTAACATCTGTAGTCCTGTTTCGGGTCGTCCTGTTATAGGCGCTCCACGGTGGATAAATGACTCCATCCACAGAGCTTGTTCTCCCCAACTGGGTTCCAATCCTATGTCATTCCATATGTGAATGAGTAATCGCCTTACTTCTGTTCCGGTTAATCCTTGGAAAGTACCGTGATGTTCTCGGCATAGTAATTGTTCTGGAATTGTCGTCCCTTCATTTTCTTTTAGGGAACGGTACAGAGTGTCCCATAATTGTGCTATCATTTCGCCTGGGTGAATAGTTAAGTCGGTGGCTAATGTCTCCATTCTTGAGTCTGTAAAAGATATTCGTCTCCGTGCTTGCCGGTAGATGATGGCAAGGTCTCGTTCTGCTGGTGCTACTGCTTGAAATTCCGTAGGGTGATCCATTGCCTCCTGTATTAACATTCGCCTTTCTCTGATAGTTTCTTGTCGAGTCTCTGTGTCAGCCTCGAACATGTTTTCTTCATAAGAGAAAGTTTCTCTTTGGGGTAAGTTCTGTGCTTGCTTTAACATTTCTTGTAGTTGTTCCAGTTTGAATTTTGGATGTTTGTTTTCCTTCACCTTTTTTCTTGCAATTCTGGCCTCTATGGTTTCCATGTGCATCCGATGTGTCCATTGGAAAAGACTATTTGCTCTCATTCCATCATTGTCTGGTTTACGTATGCATGGAAACTGTCTTGGGTCTCTGCTTGGTATATCTTGGCAATTTTTGCATTTGTCCATCATTGGCAATACTCCGTGTCCTTTACATACTCTGCATTGTGGTCTTTCGGTCCAATATGGTCTGCTTTCGTTCCTCCAATCCGGTGAATGATCTCTCATCATACTTCTTAGGTGTCTCTGCGCTCCTTCTGCTGGACTTCGATCACGAAAGCATTGTTGTCTTTGCTCTGGTGAAAGTCCCCTTTCGTTTTGTGCACTTCGTTCGGCTCTTCCTATTGCGAATGGTGATTCGACGTTTTGAAAGATTGTAGCTTGTGTAACTGAGTCGGGTCGATGTAGTACAATAAGCTCGCTTCCACTTCGGATGTATTGTGGATGCGAAATGTCGATCCGTGTTATAGTAAGGTCCCTTTCTTCAGGTGGGGTAGCGTTTCGAGAATTGGGTCTAGTATCGAAATCGTATCCCCTTTGGAATCTTCGAATGGTGTCCCTTTGTAGTTCAACTAATCTTTCTTGTTCTCGTACTTCTCTCTCTTCCTCAGATGCTTTCATAGCTTTCTCTATGTCTTTCCTTAGTTGTTCCTCCTCTATTTCGCTTTCTGATTGTTCTTTCTCCTCGTCTGGAAGTGTTCCTGAGGTGCATTCTGTTGGATTTCCACATAGCATTTCGGGTGTTAATGGTGGATCCCATCCTGCCTCTCTGTTTACTCTGGCAAGGAATCCAAACATCTCTTCTCCCTTTTTCATAACATCTAAGCTTGGACAGTCTAAATTTATGAAGGATGGTCGTCTAGCTTTCTTTCTTGCCTTAGCTTTCTCTTTCTTCGGTTTAGGTAGATTTACTTGTGTCAAGGCTGGTGATGATGGTCGTTCCTCTTCTGGAGGTGCTGATGGCGTAGGTGTGTTCAGCTCTCTTTCTTCCGGTGTAGCTTCGACATCCGTGTTTGGTGGAGTTTCTTTCAGAATTCCTGGTGGATTCTTTGTCTCGTCTATTGCGAATGCTGTACCTATGTACAACAAGGTTCTAAAGATGAATCTTGTAAGGCCTTGTAGTATGCCTGTGTTTCTGGGTGCTGCTGATGATTCGCCGCTCTCCTTCTCCATTGCTCTTAATAATTCCAGTTGTTTTCTGATGAATTTGTGGTTGTACTCAATGGGTGTCCATGAGTTGTCTGGTCCAAGGAAAGCTTCTCTTTTTCGTCGTAGATGTGTCTCCTCCTCCCCCCTGGGAAGCTCGTTGCCCTCAACGATGGTAGTTCGACGAAAAAGTCTGCGTTGATTGAATGCTGTTACTTGTGCATCAGTTTCCCATTTATTGAATGTATCTGCTTCGATGTGATTTACTCCCTTGTAAATCATGGGTAGTAAAATTGCAACTGTCATATTTGCCTCATGGATGGTAATAGCGGTGTTGAAGAAAACTAATTCTCCGTCCAAAATTTCCCTATCAGGATGTGTGAAATCTTCTCCCGTGGTTAGGCTATGAGGGTCATCTTGGATTTGTGTTTGGATCTTTGACAAATCCTCCCTTGGGATAATACTTCTTTTGGTCCTGTTATTGTGTGGTTGATATCCTAGTATAATCTTTAAGCTTGATCCTAAGTGTTCATTGATGCCTTTATCGACTGCTCTTTTTAAGGTATCCACCTTGCTCTTAGTGAAAATACCAGGTAGAGTGTATTGTTGTAGTATGTCAAATAACTGGAATAGTTTATGAGGTGAAAGTTTCCATCCGTCACGCATGACTCTTGAAAACATCAAAATTCCACTGGGTGTGTCAACTTCTTGGGGTTGATTTTCTTTGTGATTTTCTCCTTGTACGTAAATAGCTTTATTCCATAGTTGAGAAATGGATGAGTTTGTTAACCATTCAGCCTGTCTTTTTGCTCTGACCGAAATGGTTTTCCGCACGTAGGGTGATGATGTAGTTGTTGTGGTGGTTGTGATTGGAACTTGGATATTTAGGGTGTTTTCCAATTCCATCACACTGGCTGTGTCAATAGGAAGTGTAATCCACATTGGTCTTCCGTCTTCAAGTTCGTATTTAACCATAATCCAATCATCTGGAATAGCTGCTCTTTGTCCGCATGTTGGCTTCCAGTATTGTAAAACATAACTCATTGTCATGATAGTCCAAGTTAAGGCTATGGCTGCCATGGTGGCACATCCTTTTGCTGTATCGGATTCTTTGAATCTTTGAATCCAATTGGAAAAGAAAGGTCTCACATTTTCTCCAAAATTGTGAGGTGGCGGCTCACTATCCCTTGTATGAAGTCTGCGGTGTCGTTCCATACTGTTGCATGTGAAATCGTCATGTTTCGCGGTCTCATTGAACGATTTCAGTAGACGATTAAATCCTTCCCGTCCGTGTAAATAATTGTTGGTGGTGACGGGTCCTGGCAAACGTGTAGTTGGTGTCATTCCTAATCCCATTGTTACTACTCCCATGAGTAACATAAATGTGAAAAAGTTATATCCTATGGCTGGAATCGGTCCTCCGCGTCCTCCTCCTCCTCTGGGTGGAGAGTGATCATCCCGTGGTGTGCTGGGAGTTATTGGTAACTCTTCCGTATCCATACTTAAGGAAATGTCATGAGGTGGTGTAGCAAAATCCGAAAAAGATGAAGATTCAATTTGTTGGTGTAGTTGAGTTGGTTCCAAGTATTTTTCCAATTCTGTTGCTATCTCGTCAGTTAAAAGTGGAGTGATAGCTCTCTCCAGTTCGGTTTGGGTTTTAAATACTTGAGTTATGTTGACGTTGCTATTAAGGGTGAGTAGCTCCTTCTCCCCTGTGGGTGGCTGGACTTCGGTTCCAGTCGCTCCCGTACGTTGATATGGTCCTTGCGATGGCTCTGGTGTTGTCATTTCCGGGGGTTGGTTTGCTTCCATTGGCATATCGGGGAATTTCCTTGTGTCGGGGTTGATTCTCAGTAGAGTACATACGGCTGGAAAATTATGTTTAATTCTCCATGCTCTCCAATCAATACGTATCTTATGCAATTGTTCTTGTGCATAGTCTCGCATTTCCTTAAAAATGGCTGGGTCCTTTCCATTGTGGGTTGCAAATAAAATAGATAAACTGTCTCGTTGTAGGTTGCGAACAATTTCGTCGTAGTGAGATTGTCGCTTTGAATCCAAATCCAAAATATGGATTGCTCGTTGTAATGGGTCTAGTGTTGGTAGAATAGTTTCCATTTCTGCCTCGGTCTTAGGTCCCTCGGCTTTCTTTCTAACTAATTTTTCGGTCTTTATGCGCTTTTTCATGTGGTGCTCGCATTCACCATTCTTAGGTTGAGGATCTGTCAAATTCATGGGGATATGTCGAGTCCTTTTGCATTTGGCATGAGTGCATTTGATGTAGCTAATCTGCTTCACGATCTCAACTTCTGCTTCTGAGCTGACTGTTGATGTATCTGTAGTGGACCCTGGGCTCTGTGTATTTGATTGTTGAGGTGACTCATTTTCAATGATCATGACTTCTGGTGAAACTGGCTGATGTACTATCGCCTGAGGTGGTTGTGATTCTTTCCGATTTCCCGGAGTTGTTAATATGATATCCAGGGAAGTAGCCTTTTTTCCTTTGGCATCTTCTGTCTGTACAACATTAACTTCCATGGCTGGCTGTATTGGCGTTTGAGGTGTGGATTGTATAGTTGGCTCCACTCGTGCTGTGTTGGGTCCTATAGTGCTATGCTTTGTTGGAGTGGTTGGTGTGGATGTGAAAGGTTGTTCGCCTCGCCTCTGTTGTTCAGCCTTGGCCTCTCTTTGTGGTAGGGGTTTTTCGTCCCCATGGTTGGAGTCCTTAGGGCTGCACGGCCTCTCGCTTCGTGGAGGTGTGGTGGGCCTCTTTAGGATTTTTTGGGTGTGAAAAGTTACCGCGTTGTAGCTGGCCTTGGCTGTGTCAATGGGTGGAGTAAGTATGGATTGTCTTTCCGTACTTCTACTCCTGACAGGTGAATTTCGGCTGCGTCGTCTATCCTCCTCATTTGACCTGTGGCCACTGCGTTCATAATGTCTTGCAGGTGACCTTCGTCTTTGATAATAGTAAGTGTCTCTATGTCTACTGCTACTTGTGACAGTTTCTATTCTGGGTGGCGTACTTTCTCTCGATCTCATCCTTTTGGGTGTATGGGATGAAACTTCTTCCGTTTTTCTAGATCGTTCCTCTTTGGAATTTTGGCGGTCCCTGGAACTGTATCTAGAACTGCCAGGTTCTCGATCTTCATGACGATTATCTTTCCTTGTCTCTCTCCGTGCTCCTCTTCCTACTGCCACAGGCTGTACAAACTTGAAATCTGGTTCTTTGTCAGGTTTGTCAGATGTGACAGTGGCTGGTAATTTGGCTGGTTTGTCTTCCGGTCCCCAGTCACTTACTCCATGTAATCGTTTCTTCGTAAGTTTACATGCTGGGTCGGCTGTAAAAATTCTTTTGGCTGAGTTCACTGTGTACGGTTGTCTTTCGTCATCCAATTCTGGTGACGTGGCCCATGGAGTCCTCAAAAAATCGGTACAGGGTGGCATAATTGTTGACACTTCCCTTTCTCCTTTGAAGGGAACAATTTTCCATGGGTCTTCAGGTTGACGGTTTCTATTACTGGCTGGTATTGCCACTTCATTTATCTTTATGGGCTCAAAAGGTTGGTCTTTGAATAGAAATACCATATCATCCGGGACTCTCTTTCCTTCCCGAATTTCTTTCTCCTCTTCCGCAAAATTTACGGAGCCGCAATAGTAAGGGTCTCTTTTCAACATTCTGTAGTCGTAGTTAGAAATGGCACCAGTTTTCTGTAATGCTCCGATAAAAAATGAATGACAGATGACTTCATTCTTTTGTTCTGTTCTGATGATGATTCTATTTCCAATTCTTCCATCTAGGCTGGTTACTGCCTCCAAACGATGGGTGTCCATGTTGGGCATAAGTTTTGATGTTGGTTGTGGAATCTCTGTAGTACTTACATACTGTTTCCAGTATAAGGGTCGTCTTGAGTCGTCATCCTCCTCTGAGGAATTATGTGACTCATTCCTTGCTGTTTGATATGTAGATGATTGCTGATCGTTTGGATCCATCTAGACGGGTGACTTTGAAGATCTTGTCGGCAAAAACTTGGTCAATAAAAAATGGTCCAATATGCTTAACTCTTTTCCTTCTGGAACCGTCGTAATAACGAGTTGTTGAAAGTCTGATTACTTCTCCCACTGAATATTTCCGCGGCTGAAATTGGTATGGATCTGAACACTTCAAAATATGGTGCAGATAATAGAAGTTCATACCTCGGTTTCAAAACCAAATCTTTGAGGTGACTTCCTCCGGCGGGTGGGGTATCTATTCTGAGTTACTTTCTCTTTTTCACAATTACTCTCGTCGACGGTATCTGAGAGTACTGTGCGATGTGAAGAATTGGTTTGTATAGTAGAGCTTCCTGAAGTAGTATCTTTGTCCTCTCCTGAGCTATTTCTGACGTTATCAGTAACTGTTGAATTTGGATGTCCAATATTCGTTGGAAAGTTGTTATTTCCTCCTTGATTTGTTTGATTCGTTCCCTGGCCAACTTTTGTTGAGCTATTTTTGACATTAGGTTCCTCTTCTGTAGAGCTTTCTACTTCTTTTCTTGCTTCTTGCTCTGGAGTTCTAGTATTCTCAATTTCAACACTCTCTGATTGTGTTGGGCTTGTCTCAGTTTCTCTGCTGTCTCCTCCAACTGTTTTTTGAGTTGAGCTTGGGTCGCCTCCGCCTCTTTTATCTCTGGCGTTGTGACTTCTGGAGATGTTGGGGGTGATGTGTGACTTGATTTGTCTGACATTCAACGTTTGCTCTGCTCCTTCCGGCGTTGAAAAGCTCTGTTCTCCTCCGCTATCTCCTCCTGGAGGGCCAATAATTCGTGTCTCAAATTTTCTATCTCTGTCCGAATTCTTGGCAAGGCTCTCCTCACCACTTCGGCTTGTGCAAAAAGTCTCACGTTCTCCGTTGTCACTCTGGCTATCTGTGCTCTCAATTCGGCCTCCGAATGATTGGGTAGTTGTGGCGGGTTGGCGTGTGGCGGTGTCATAAGTATTTTTCAGCGATTGTTTCTCAGTGTTTGCAGGTCCGATCGTAACTTTTGGGCCTGCTGACGAAGATCTTGAAGCTGTCTCTGGAGTTCTACCTGTTGCCTTTCTGCGTTCTCTAGTGCTCTCCTCAACTCTATGTTTAGAGCTCTCGCCTGTTGTGACTCTTGTACTAGAGGGTTGTAATATGGGGGGTTGTTTCTCTGCATCTAATTGTCTTTGGTCACTGCAAGTACGAGCATATCTTTGATACTTGCTAGTGCCCACTTGATGTCCGTTAGCTCGCTCTCGAGAAGTTGATTGATTTGCTGTTGGAGTAAAAGTGCCTGTTGCAGGTGTTTGATCTGTTTGCGAAGGTGATGAATCGCTGGAAATTGGTCCTCGGGGTAAAGGCTGTGCTCCGGCATTAGTACAAATAGGATCTTTTTGTACTGTATGCTGCTCGTGTTCTTCACTTTCTAATGGTTCTTTGAAAGTGAGTCTCTTTCGCTTATGCTGAGCTGAACTCTCAGGTTGAGTAGTAGTCTTTAAAATTGATTTTAGCACAAAGTCACTTTGCTCTTTTTCCACCAAGTTCCAATTTCTTTTTGTTAAAATCTCCACTAAATCTGAATCCAGGTCGTATCTGAACTCTTCTTCCAAGTCCTCACGGCGTGTGCAGGGCTTGAGTCGCTCTACGTGTACCTTTTGTGTTTTCTTTGGATTTTTGTAATCCTGAATAATGTAGTTGTCCTTTGATAAAACTTCAATAACTTTAAATGGACCTCTGTATGGGTGTAGGAATCGCTCTGATTTTCCGATCACTCTGGTTGGTGTGAAGACTCGTACTGAATCTCCAATCTTAAATTGTACTTGTCTTCTCTTCCGATCGTACCAATCTTTACTATACTGTTGTCTTTGTGTAATCTTTTTTATTGCTTGTTGGAGCCGGGCTTTTGCTTCGTCGGCTGTTATTAAGTCGTAGTTGACCGTTTCACAAGACATAATCATATCCATGTCATCAATATGTTCCCTCCTAAACATCATAAAGAATGGGGTCTCTCCCGTCACATCATGTCTTGATGTGTTATAGGCGTGAATGAGATAAGGCAGGCACATGCACCAAATACTTTGTTCTTGTTGTGCATAGTGGCTGAGCATTGTACTTATGGTCTGAACCATTCTCTCAATTTGTCCCACGCTATTATGCCTCATTGCAGTTGCTGTCGTATGATTAATCTTCAGTTTTCTTAAAAGTTGCTTTGTCACTTCCGCTCGAAATTCTGATCCAGCGTCGCTCATCAGATTTTTGAAAAGTCCAAATTTTAAAACTACATGATGAAGTAAAAAATTTGCTATCCTCTCAGCAGTTTTATCTGGAATAGGCTGAGCAATTACGTATTTAGAAACGTAGTCTTGGGCTATAATGATGTACTTGTGTCCATTTACACTTGTATGTATAGGGCCTATAAGGTCTATACAAAGTGCATCGCCTACATTTTCTACTCGTATAGGGTGTAAGAGTCCGGCGGGCTTTTGCCTTGGGATCTTTGCTGCTTGGCAGCTTTCGCATGACATTACATATTTAGCCACTGAAACTTGGATCTTTTTCCAGTGATACTTTCGACATAGTCTATGAAGCGTTTTCTGAAATCCGAGATGGCCTCCACATAATAATCCGTCGTGGGCCTTAGTTAATAAAAAGTTTCTCAAAACTCTAGGCACTATGAGTTTTGGTCCATCTTTATGTTGGACATATAAAATGCCATGGTCATCATAAAAATACTTCTCGTATTTTTGTTTGTCTCTCCACTTGAGTGAGTTCAAATGGGTCATCATGTCCTTTATGTGAATACAGTCTGGGTCTTTGTTTTGCATTTCTTCCAAATTATGCTCTTTTAATGGCAGTACTTGTGGTTCTTCCTCCAATGTTATGGCTAGGTCCTGAAATTTTTCCCCTTCTCCTTGGCACCCCTGCAGTGCGAAGGCTCCTATATAAAACTTCGGTTCATTTTCAGGTTCTAATTCTGGGTGCCGCTCCTCGTAAAACTGGGGTTGCGGTATATTTGTAGGAAGTATTCTTGGATTGTCCTTTGGAGGGTTTATTGTTTCAACTCTCCATTTTTCTCCATTTGTAAATTTCAACTCTCCTGAGTCTAAACTTTGTTGTAATTGTTCAATATTTTCATCTAGTAATTTCCATTCTTGCTCTGATTCTTGAGGATTCACGTACAATTGGGTACCGGGGGTATTTATTTCTTCCTCCGTAACCAATGGCACGGCATTTCTTTGAATCTTATTCAACCAGATCTGTATATCTTCGTAAATCTTCTTGATTTTCTTCTCGTTCGAGTCTTCCAAATCCTCTGTATTCTCTGAGTTGCTGTGACCTGGCCGTGGTCCTACGGAGGTTGTTTGTTTTCCTCGTGGTTCTCGGCCAGTGCATAACATCTTGTGGAAATTCTCCTCGTTGGATTTTTCATCTCTATCCTGAAGATTGTTTGAAGATTCGGGCTGCTCTTCAACTGGGTTGTCATCATTTTCTTTCCTTAATTTGCTGGGAGTAATGTGCTCCACTGTGAAGATTCGGTCTTTCTTCGCCGTGGATGTACATAACTCCTCGTGAATTAGTTTGTCAACTGTTGTCTCTGCTATTTTCCCACTGCCGGGTACGGCGAGCGTTGGCTTGGACTCTGTAATTTCAGCGTCCGCGAGCGCTCCCGCATCTGTTGGTTCTGGGCTATCTTCCGGCTTCTCATCTGCATCCTGGAATTGGTCCATATAGCTTGGTTCTTCATTGGGTTTGGCGGTTACGGTGGGCTGGGCTGTTGAAAATGTTTCTTCATTTTCCAGAACGGCCCACGTATCCGCTGGATTTTTATCATCCTCATCTGAAGATACTTCCGAAGGATCTTTGAAGTATTCCAGATTAATTTCCTTTGTGAATGACTGATCTTTTGCCATGAACTCGCGATTTGAACCCAGAGAATGTGTCTTCTCTGCGTCTTTTCCCGTGTCATGGCTGGGGCATTCTGAATCATCATTTGAACCTTTGAATAATTGTTCTGGAGTTTCTCCTATGTGTGAGTTATGGTAATCAATTTCCCTCATGATATTAATATTCTGCTCGTAAATGTATTCATTTGAGTAAACCCATTTTGATGTGTTGTCTTGTCCGTTTTCTATTTCTGTAGCGAAGGTGCAAACTGTAACCATAGTATCCACGGATAGTGACCATTTAGTGCACATATCTGTCCCAAGTGTATTTTGTTTCACTAGGTCTCGTATGTACATTTCATGGTCGGTCCATTTAGTTTCTTCACCTGGTGCTGGTTGATGTATCAGAAGTTCCACTCGTTTTACTGGCTTATCCCAATCTTCACTAGGACTTGCATCCTCTGCTTGATTAGGAGAGTACTGTAGTTGTGAATCCAACCCCAGCACTTCCCTAGTCTGCTCAGAGATTTGCATACTTGCTGCTACCGCTGGTCCTCTTTTCAAAAGAATTTTTCGATCACTTACTGGATCTGGTTCGTATTCTATTACGAGGTCTTCTTCATCTTCCTTGTCTTCCTCTGTGTGTGGTAGAGGCGCTCTTGAAAGAAAATCTGCATCAAGATGAGTTTTTCCAGTTCTGTAGGTAATGACATAGTCAAATTCCTGTAATTTAAGGATAAATCTGCTGATTCTGTGATTTGGTGATTTCTGTATGTCCAAGTATTTGAGTGCTAAATGGTCGCTTCTGATGTGAAATTTCCGTAGATACAGGTATTGTCGGAATTTTCTAACTGCAAAAACTACTGCTGCTAATTCGAGTTCTGTAGCAGAGTATCGTTTTTCTGAAGGCAATAAGGTTCTGCTTGCATAGGCAATTGGATGCTCTCCATCTTCATCTTGGAGTACACAGCATCCTAATCCTTCTAATGATGCATCTGTATGTAAGATACAATTTAGTATTGGGTTGAAGTGCTTTAATACGGGTGCCGTTGTAAGCTTTTCTTTAAGGATCTCAAAAGCTTCTGTTGCTTCATCTGTCCAATGGAATGCGTGAATTCTTTTCTTCCCCTCAGACTTGCCTTTACTTCCTATCCAAGATTGTGATATTGGGTTGGCTATTTTTGCAAAATCCTTTATGTATCGTCTATAAAAACTACAAATTCCGTAAAATCTTCTGGCTTCAGTCTCTGACTTTGGAATCTTGACCTTCTTAATTGTTTCTATCTTGCCTGGGTCTGGGCAAGTACCTTCTCGTGAAACTTTAAATCCTAAGACAATAATTTCATAGTAACCAAATTTACATTTTGAAGGCTTAAACTTGAAGTTTTTGTTGCTAGCCCTGAGAAGCAATTCTTCCAATGATGCTAATTTGTCTTCCATGTTGATTCCATATGACACAACATCATCTAGGTAAACCATGGCTCCTCGAAATTTTAAGGAACCTATCATTTGATCTGCTGCACGTTGAAATGCTGAAGGTGCTATCTTTGCTCCCATTGGAAGTCTTAAAAAGCAGTAAAGTCCATCTTGGGTAATAAATGAAGTTTTCACTTGATCATCTTCGTGAATTAATAACTGAAAGAATCCTGATTCCATGTCCAAGGTGTCGAAGATGGCTGATTTGTTGAACTGCATCAGTATGTCATCAATTCTGGCTATAGGATAAACTTGATCTGTAATTGTTTTGTTCAGTGCTCTGTAGTCTACGACTGATCGGAAAGTTCCGTCCTTCTTTTTAATGAGAAATAGCGGACTGCTATATGGTCCATTTACTTCCTTGATGATATTGGCATCTAACATCTTTTGGATTTCCTCTCTCACCTTTTCGCGTTCTACTGGCGAGCAAGGAAATGGTTTACATTGTACTGGTGGGTTGTTTCCAGTGTGGATTCTGACGGGTTCTACCCATGCTGGTTCTTTCAAGTCGGCTTTGCTGAAAGCAAAACATTCCGGGTATCTTGCAAGTAATGCTCGGTATTGAGCTTTTGCCTGTTCTGGTAATTCCGGGTTGATGTCAAAACAATCCAATTGTTCCTGTGTTAATCTCAAACTTGTGTCTCGGAGATTTTCTCTTTTTATTTTTAGAATTTTGAAGTCTTCCTCCGCATATCCAACTGCCGTCCTTCCATACATAGTCTGTGCTCCTGCTGACGGGTTGAATACATATGCATATGGGTCTTCTCGTGGAACAATCCCTGCTGCTACCAATAGCCTGTTGCTGGTATAAAGTTGCTCCAAGGGATTGAGTAGGAAGTCCTTCTTGATTTTTCTTGGAATGTGGATAGGTACTTTCATATGAGTCATTGCTGGAATGGTGACTGTTTCCTTTGTCCTACATATTTGACTTGCTTTAGGCTTCTTTTGATTGAAGGAAAAAATTGACTTGACAAATTCGGTATCTGCTTTCTTTTGTCCCATATATAGATGCGTGTCCCTTGTCATTGGGATGGTCTTGAAATAAGGGCTTCGAATCTCTCCCTTCTCGTAATCAATTAGGACTTTGTATTTGGTCATCAAATCTTCCCCTATTATCATCTTGGGTTCAAGGGTTTCCAAAACTAAGCCTTTGAATTGTAGTTCTACTCCTTCAATTGTCATCGGAAATTTTGCTATGCACATTGGCTTGATTAATTCTCCCGATGCTATTGCGACACGAAGCCTGCTAGGTGCTTCTGCGATCTCTGCACATTTTGGTAAAAGGTTTCGTTGTATGCAGGATCTTGTTGCTCCAGTATCCAAAAGTACTGGCATTACCATACTGCAAATCTGAACTTGGATTGTTGCTTTACTTCCGTTAACTATTCTGCATGGATTACAGTCTACTATTTCTAATTCCTCGTATAATTCTTCCATTTGTAGTTGTTTGTCTATGAACATCTGTACTTGTTGTTGGACATCGAGTGTTATTGGGGGTGCATCCCCCTCTGTGGGTTTCCCGAAGGATGTGGACTTGACCGGCGCTTCTTTTGGCAATTTCGTGCCTGATGTCCCGGCTCTCCACAGTTAAAGCAAGATTGATCTCTTTGTGGAGGTTCGATGGCCAATTGACCTTCATTATTTAGCTGAATTTGCTGTTGTTGATTATTTTGACGGTAATCATTGTTGTAGCCTCTTCCTCCAGATCTGTTCCTCTGGTTTCCGTCTCTGGAGTTACTCCTACTTCGGCCATTATTATTGTAGCCTTGGTTGTATCCTTGATTGTTGTTGTATCCTTGGTTATTGTTGTAGTATCCCTGGTTGTTATTGTATCCAGGGTTGTTATTGTAGTATCCCTGATTGTTATTGTATCCAGGGTTGAATCCTTGTTGATTGTACCCTTGATTATAATTTTGTTGATTATAGCCTTGTTGGTTCCAACCTGGATTGTTATTGTAGCCTTGGTTAGGTCCTGGATTGAATCCGTTATTATATTGGCCTTGATTCTGATAGTTGTTGAATCCCTGATTGTAACCTCGGCCTGGACTTCTGCCTCTGTTATCGTACTGTTGATTATTATTGGGTCTATAATCATTCCGATATTGTTGGCGTCCTCTGTCTTGGCCTCGATTATTGTATCCTCGGTCGGGTGTTGGCGATCTTCCCCTATAGCCGTTATTATTGTACCCTTGGTTTCTATCTGGCGTAGGGTTTCTACTTTGATTTCTGAAGTCCCTGTTACCTCCGTTGTAGTCTCTATTTTGGTTCCCCGGACTTGGTGGTCTGTTATTGTCAAAATTTCTTCTTCCTGGACTCTGTCCTCTATAGTCTTGAGATCTTGGTTCCGGTTGCTTGAATTCTGAAGTGGTGTTCATCACTGCTAATTTCTCGAAGGTAGTTACTGCAGTAGTTTTCTTCATCATTTCTTCCATCATAGACTGCATCTTCTCTAATCTAGCTTCCATTGATTCTCCTCCATCAGCTCTTCTATCGTCATTATACTTCTTTGCCCATTCTTGTAGTGCTGGGACCGTATATAATTCCCATCCTCTGCACTGTACTTGATATTCTTTTGAGAATCCTATGCGAATGAGTCTCAATTTTTCTTCCTCTGGCATGTTAATGTCTACTCTATTGATCAGACTGAGCTTTGCATCAATATATGTAGATGGATCTTCATCCGATTTCATCACTCGTTTTTCCATTATGGTTCGTAGTACCTGCGGTGTAATTTGGTACCGTCGGATAAAATCTGCTCTGAAGTCCTCCCATTCTATATTATCATAGGGGGCTTCCTCTTCTGCTCGTCTTTCGGCTATCCAATTTGTAATCCAGTCCCGTACTGGTGAGTCAAAGATCAAAGTTATGTATCTCAACTTTGCCTCTGGTGTCTGAGCTGCTCCAAATCTGATTGCTTGGAGTTCTGCCTGTTCTATTGCCAGTACTGGGTCATCTTGTGATGGCTTAAATTCCACCTTTGTCATAAATAGAGCTGCCATGTCGTCTAATGGTTCGTATTCGATTTGTGCTACTAATTGTACTCGTACTCTTTGTCTGCCCTGAGGTCTTTGTGGATTTCCCACTTGGTTATCTTGTTGGTTGTTTTGCTGTTGGTTTCTGTTAAGTCTGTGATTATTTCGACGTGGTTCTTCACGTGCGTTGGAGCTATTACTTGGTGATGAAGATGATGTGGATGAAGTGGATGATGATGAAGATGATGATGGGTCTTCTGGGTCTTGACTAGCACGTTGTCTACTTCCTGCTCGTCCCGCTCTTCCTCCTCGGCTGCCTCCTCTGTTGGTAGGTTGCCTTCCTCGGGAAGAATTAGACCCTCCTCTGCCTTGTTGACCTCTTGAACTTGCACTTGCTCCTGCTCCTCCAGTGGGTGGGTCCCTTCTAGAGGATGGATTGTTGGGTCCGGTATTACCGTTATCTCTTTCTCGTATTTCTGCTAATCTGTCAAGATGTTTCTGGACTTGTTCTCGGACTTCTTCCGGTAAATCCTGTATTTGAAATCTGGGTATTCGGTATCCGACTCTCCTATCGTCTCTCAGGTGGATGTAACCTTGGCTTAGTCCAAGTCTCTGAATAACGTTAGCTGTTGCTTGAATAACGTCGTTATGGCTTAGTGGGAAAATATATCTGTCTGCTGTAAATTCCTGCGAGAAGAATCCCTCGTTGTCTATGACTACGTAAAAATGGTTAAATTCTCGGTTTAGGCTATCATCACTAAATTGTGGATTTAATTGCGGTCCGGGTGATAACGGAGAATCCGGTGGTGCTGGACTTTCCTCTGCTAAGCTATCGTCGCTTTCTCGCTCTGCATCGTCAAAGCTATATTCGTTATGTTGTTCTTCTTGAAGAAGTTGTAACAATGCTTCGTAATGATCTTCTTGCTCCAATATGCTCACTAGCTGTCTTGCTGTTGGTTGAGCGTCCCGTATACCGTGTCTGTAATTAATATTCCGGTATCTGATTCTTCTACCGTTGTTATAGAAGATCGTTACGAAATCTGGATCTCCTAGTCTGCTTCCTAATAATCGGTAAAAAGCTGCGCTCTGATTAGCACTTGTGACGATATTTTCGTATTCGAACCTTGTTACTGGGCTTGCAGTGAATTGGCGTTGTACGTGTGTGGGTGGTTCTCTGTGAACTAATCCTTCTTCAATATCTAACCAGATTAATCTTCTCACGTTGTTTGTCCAAATTGCATCTATAGCTGCTTGTCTCTGTTCGTCTATTAATCTCTGTTGATTTCTTGAGAGATTAATAAGTTCCCTGGTGGTAACTGATCGTTCCTCAAAGTTGGGTCGGACGCTTGGGGATGATGGTGTGTGAACTGATCCGTCTGGCGCTATTCTTACCGTATATCTGGTGTTCGCCCAATTGTCTCTAAATGATCTTCCAGGTCGTCTTGGTGAATTGCCTGGGAATTCGTGATCTGGGTTGGTTGGTGGAAATACCTGCACGGGTTGTCTTACGGTGGCTCCAGTTAAATTCGTAACTACCCTTGTGGTACTTTGGGTATTTGGAGGTATATTAGTTGGTGCTGGGATAGGTATTGGCTGACTTACGGGTGCAACCTGTACTTCGGTTTCGTTATCGGGTGGTTGTTGCTCTTCTTCCGGTTCGGTGATTAACGTCCCTCCGGGTATCCGCGTTCTATCCCCTCTGGCTAATCTTCGTAATAATTCTCTTGCATTTGCTAGTACCCTATAGATACCTCTTCTTCCTGTTGGTGGACTGTTGAATACTGATCCGTTTGGTGATTGATAGACCGTGATCTGTTCTGAATTGGTAGGAGCTTGGAAATATGTTCCGGTATCTGCGTTTCGGAGGGTTCTAATTGTTGTCTCTGAACCTGCCCGTCGTCGGGTATTTCTTCCGGCTTCCACGAGTTGTTGTAGTTCCGGGAAGGTGACGGTTCTTTCTTCAGCTTGCAGATTATGTAGAGGTGGATGTATGTATACTCGACCTCCTGGTGATTGGTAGACTTGCTGTGGTCTAATAGTATGAGTGTTGTCTTGAACGACTTCTCGTTCTCTATAGAGTCTTGTTGCTACCGCTTCTTGTCGAGCTGTTCTGATTGGTGAAGTCCCTATTGTAACCGTCGATGGTTGTGTCTCATCCGGGGTTTCTACTTCCGGATGGGTTGCTAATCTGGTCTGTAAATTGGTAGGTCTGACTACGGGTCGGTGTTCTGGAGTTGTTTCCAATGTCCGTTGAATTCGAGATGTCACTTGAGTTGACGTTGACGGTTGTTGTGTGTCTGGACTTGGCTGAGAATTCTGTTGACTTTCTCGCGAAATATTCTTGCGTGGCGTAACTGCCGGTGCTTTACTTGGGGTGTTAGTAGTAGGTGAGGGTCTTGTACTACTAGCTTCTGAAATAGTCGGAGTGCTGTTCGTTGATGTAATTTCCCTTCGGGTGATAATGGGTCGTAATCTTGGTAACTGTGATAAATCTTGTTCCAAACGTGAGCCTCTGCTCGTTAAATCTCTAAGTTGTTGTTGACTTTCTAAATATCGCCGCACGTGGTCTGTTATTATTTGGCGACCTGTTGTAGGTGAGTTACTATAGATTGGTCTCAAAGATCTTGGTCTTGGATTTACTTCAGTTGTTGATGTTTGTAAAGTTGTGGTTGTAGTACCTTCTGTACCTTGGCGTTCTGATTGTTCGGGTTGTCGTACGTCTTCAGGACTATTCCTTCTTCGTCTTCGAAGTCGTGATCTCCGCTCTCTGTCTGGATTTCTGGGGTTGACTACTGTAATGTAAGGTCTTCTATCGTTGAAGAATATCTGTTCATCCGTAACTCCTGACCTACTGCGAATTGATAAAAATCTTCTCTCCAATAAATGTTGGATTACATCAGTTGAAACTTCCACGTTTTGTTCAAGGTCTCTAGCTTGTTCCTCAGCTCTTTCCCATAAGGTGGTTATTATTTGTTCACCTGGTCTACGATTGGTTTCTCTTTCGTAGATTCCAAGGGCAATCCTAAAGAAAAGGTGTGACCACTGCACTCTTCCTATGTGTCTTGAATTGGCAGTAATGTGTCGTACGCTGAGCCACTGGGCGTCTAGTCGGTCGATTTCTAAAAAATTTGACCGTAAATTCCTTCTTGCATCCGAAATTCTAGCCAAAATGTCATGTACGACTGATATGTCAGCTTCAAATTCGAATTGTCCTTCTTGAGCTAGTCCTCGTATTGCGTTTTCGCTCTCTCTACGCTCGGTTCGTTGTTGTTGGGATGTTTCCGAAATCCTGGTATTTGTGTATAATTCCGTTACGGTCTCTTCGGAATTATTAACACCGTCAGTTATACCTGAAAAAGCTTCTAAATTGTGTGTTCCGAGGTCCGTCAATATGAATTGCGATCCTGTCAATGCTTCTAGGTTTTCAAGTCTGTCTGGGCTTCTCTGTCTAGTCTGTGTGGTTGTTACCGGTGGAATGTCGGTGGTGGAATGCTGGTCAACAGCTGATGCTTGCTGGCTATGGTCGGTTGGTGGTACTGGAACTTGATTTCCGGTGTTTGCAAAATATTCTGCTTGTGCTACTTCATCCCATAGGCTTGGTCTACGCTGTTCCGTATAAGGACTACTACCACTTGCTTGGTTATCTTCTGCAACTATTTCCCTGGTGTGTTCATCCCCTATGTCTTCTTGTGGGGTTGTTGGTGCGTTAGGCGATTTTGTCTTCTCTGGTGATAGAGGTTGAGTAGTCTCTTGGGTTGGATCAGCTAATCTCTCTGGAGATGGGATGTTTTCAGTTACTTGCTGTAAGTCATTCTCCATAGTATTGACTGGATTTGCCAATGTATCTTGTGGAATGACATCCGGTATAAGTTCCCTTGTATCTTCTTCCAGCTCATCATCGCTGTCCATCGTTTTGTCTGCGTTATCCGGAATCCTTTCCATGTCTGAACTAGTAGCTGGGCTATCTTTGTCCGCCACTATTTCGAAAGATGACGTGGCTTGGCTACTTGCAGACCCTGCTCTTTCCTCAGGATTCTGTGACAGTAATTCCTTGATAATTGAACCTGCTTGACTAGTAACAAAAATTACTTCTCCTGCAGCATTTTTCATGAATTCTCCTATGACTTCTTCTCCGGAAACTCCCTCTTCTTCTGCGTTTTCCGCCGAATGAGCTTCGTCCATGATAACCTGGTCGCGGTCTGTTAGGTCATCATGGGTTGAGGATGTTGCCTCTGGATGGATTGACTCTTCGTTCCCATTATGTCCACGCGGTCTAGTGTCGGTATTTTCACCAACTATAACGGACTGGGAAAAACTGCTGGAGTTTTCAGATGGTAGCGTTGAAAGTTCGGAATCGTGAGTATTGGATCTATTCTCACGATCCCTTCTTCTTTCTTCTCTTCGTTCTCTCCGTATTCTTGCATTTAATTCATCCAAAGTCTCCTCATTTTCGGCGACTGGACCTGCTGATCTAGTGTTGGTCCTAGCCTGGAGCGTATTAGGATGTCGCTCCTGGGGGTCATTCTTACCTTTGTTGGGCATGACCTCTGAAATAAACTTTCAATGCTTCCGGTGGTCTAAGCTGAAAGTATGAGCTTGTATTTTCCTAAGATGTTGTTTTTTGGAAAATTTAGCTTTTATTCCCTGGTGATGTTATGTGGGAATGTATGCGCTTGCCTTTCCCTAAGATGTTGGTGAGAGAGGTGCGCAAAATGTAGTACCTTTGTAAAATTTGTTTTTCTCAGAATTGAGAGGGTTTCTGAAAAAATCTGTCTTTACTAGCTTTTACATGAACTCAAACCGTGTTGTGGTATCCCTACGCATAACCCAGCGAAGGATATACCTGCTCTAAAATTATCTTTCTTAACCTATCGTTGCTGAAACTCTATTTTTAATCCTAACTCCTTTTTATCCTTAAACTCTATCTACACCTTCTCCAGTCATTTGATTGGATGTAGCCTAAATTGTCCCTAATACTCCTAAAATGAAATCTCTCTATTTCAATCAGGACTGTATCCGTTCCAAATTTGTCAGGTCCTTTAGACAAAATTGTGTTCTAAAACCCTAAGCTATTCCTTGAAATAAGCCTGCTCTTACCAAAGACTATAAGCATACGCGAACTCCCAAAAATTAAAGTCACTAATTAGTGGTGTCATAAGTTTTCCCTAAACCAGCTCCGTGGTTGCTTATGCCTACTCACTTCTACTACTGCGAGTTCCTTCGTGGTGGCTAACTTATATAACCAATTACCGGTTATGTTAGAAGAACATATAGAAAAATGAAAGTCCCATAACTACCACTCGTAACCTAGCGTGGTTAATTATGGTTTTAAAGAGGCGTCTCCGTGACTTGGATCCGCGGCCCCTGTTATCCTAGCTAGTTTCCTAGCCCTCCAAACCTTCGGGTATTGAACTATGTTACCAACTCGCCTAGGGTCGGGCAAAAACAAAAACCTAAAATTCTGCGCTCACTTGTAGCCTCTACAATTACCTCTAACAGGATCTAGGCGTATTGTTGCTTGCTGTCGGCGTTTCAGAAAATCCGATATTCCAATAAAAATTGTTAAAAGATATGCTATAATAAATTCCTTTATATCACAACATTGTTCCTTCTAATTTTTACCTATAGGAAAGATCGTTCCTACTGGAGATACCTTACCAGACGCTAGAATTAACACGACAATGTTGGCGCTCATATGCGGCCCTTCCAACCCTAAAACTACGAAAACCTTTGGAATAAATTCTAAAACCTTATTGAATCCAGTACTTCGGATTATAAATTTTCAAAATCGAAGAATAATCAAATGCCTCCTGAACACAGTACTTCGGTTCATTCAGTAGAATTTTGGTCCTAATATGTCAGTACTTCGACATAGATTTGCGAATCACCCCGTATCAGTACCTCGATACGAGTAGAGTTTAGTGTAAAAGAAAATGATAGAGTCCTTATTGAGTTTAGATCTCAGCTCCTAAACCCTAACTAAAATTTTGGAAAAGTTCCAAATGCTCTAACAGCAGTCCTTCGCTTGTTGAGTGAAGAATAATTTATAAAGAGTTGTAAAGAAATTTCCGCGCGTTAAACGCATCACGAAAATTCACTCAGAAAAGTTACTTTATTTCTAAGCCACAGGAAAAACTATCAATTCCGTCTGTTAATTCTTCCTTACATAAAGAGAGACACTGAACTATTCCTTTATCCAAAGATCGGCCTAAGGAGAGTAAAATATACAATACACACAAACACTTTATATCGGTGCTCACTGCCTCGGCCCTTCCGATTTCTAAAAAGATAGGTAAAGATGTCGACATTGTTTGAGAAGAATACACGTACTCACTACTAAAATTTTAAACCTATGAAAAAAATCTAAGTCTGGGTTGCGCATACCAAAACTAAAAATTTTTCTCGCAAAATATTTCAATACTCCCTGTATTTTATGCACTTGAAATTTTAAATCCCAAAAATATTGTAATTCGATACTTAGCTTTTGTTGACGCCTTCCTTCCAGAATTTCCGGTTGGAAATGGACATCATTTAGCTGCACTCGGGATGAAATCTTGTACGGAAATCTCATTCCGAGTGGAATAATTCCTTAAAGTTGAAATTCAGGAACCACAAAATGATCTAAGTCTGAATCCCGCTTACTGGATCTATGTAAGTAACATCTATTGTACTCGCGAGAATATCCATGGATGGTCTCGAAAATTCCGTTGACTGGTTAACTCTATAGTTCTATGAGTATACCCAGTTTTTCCGTGAAAAAGTTCTTAAGTCCACAGGATTTTGTTGAAATTTCTCGAAATTCTCCAGCTTGTAAGTCTCGTCTGTTGAAACTCAAGCGTGGGCTGGTCTTATGTACATACTGTGTGTAGTCCGTACTATAGTATAGTACCAGCGGTCTTAAATTAAGTCTCAAAAATCTCTGTGATTTTCTTGACTCGGACTCATCCCAGGGTTCGGGACCCTCCAAATTTTCCCCGAAAATTGGAGGCCTGGCAGAAACAGCATGTAACGAGATTATTGGATGTTGAATCTCGTGCCCAAGTTCGGAACGAGTCGAGTAATGATATGTAGTATTTTTGATGATAATAAAATAATCGTTGGCTAAAAATAAGTTTATACTGAATAATAATCTTGTATTAATTTATTCTAATTGAAATCAAAGATAAAATAAACTTGAAATGATAAAAGGATCTTAAAATAAATCTTCCTTGTTGTAATTCCTCCATGGGAAGTCTCCATGAATTATATTGGGATCCAAGGATCTTTTCCCAATATAATTCTCCGCATGGCTGTGAATCTTCAAGCCTTGGGCAGGGGCTGTAATGGATACGGATCTATGTCGCGAGCTTTGATCCGAACCATACGAGTGCCTCCCAAGAACTTACTGTCTCCATTTGCTTGACTTAATCTAGAGATTTGGTCTAGGACTATTTACATAGTATGTACATAATTACATTTCAACACAATCATCATAATTATTGTTTGTAATAACAATAGATTGAATTGGTGTTAATGGGTTTCGCATTCCACTCTTTATTCGTTCTTCTTTCCAAACTGCTGAGTGGAATTGCTGATTGATTCAAAAGGTTAAATCTTCCCTTTTGAGATCTGTGGACGTGGTCTTTTATTTTCTGCTAACGTGACATCACGCGATCTTGTGACACGTAGCCTCCGTCTTTTGTCACGTTCCTCAGGTGTGCGGATTGGGACGTAACAATATCCCCACAAAAAATCTGGTGAATTGAACCTCTGAGGCTCCTTGGTAAGTTATCATATCATGGACGGATGGGTGCTCATGAATTATTTATAGCTTCACTGACTACAAGACGAAAGTTGTGTTTAATCAAGAAAAATTAATAATTTCTTCAAAAACCGCAATTATGTACCAAAGTGTGTATTTTATTAGATAACTTGACTTTTACTATCTGTAAAGTTGCCTCAGAATTTGTTGAGTTATTACAAAAGTCT
The DNA here is from genome assembly GCA_947179485.1 of Allacma fusca. NCBI lineage: Eukaryota > Metazoa > Arthropoda > Collembola > Symphypleona > Sminthuridae > Allacma > Allacma fusca. The sequence continues at coordinate 45,375,449 of OX359249.1, read as the reverse complement.
TTTGTGGTTTCCAAACAATCCACTATTTTTGCATCATTTTTACAGATTGTAAAGGTTTACCGTGAGGGAAGACATTGCCAGTGAATTGGACAGTTTCAGATTATGGAATGGGTGTTCTTGGGAGTTGAGTGTTACAGTGTGCATAAGTTTATAAATGATACCCTCAGAAAATAAAAGTGAAACCTGTACCCATACCTAGCTAATTAATGTAATGTTGTTCCCAGCATGGACGTCCCGAGGGATCTCCTAATTAAAATTTCTGTAACTCACATTCTTCGTCAATGATTCCAAAACAACATATTTATATTTGTGGTCTTTTAAAAACACGGAAAAGGCGTCGGGTTCCTTTAATAACAAGAATAGAAATACTTGTTTAATTTTTTCACTTCACAACTTTATAACAGTTACTTGGAGTAAGACAGGATTTCCTGCCCCATAACTCCTACATGTGACTGTAGTCTCGTCTCCGACATGTACTACACAGTTTATCTATACTCCACTTGATGCTGCTTATTAGAGAATTGCAGTAGGCAGTTACAGTGTGAAAGGGTTTTTAACAAGCCACTACACCTATCCCATACACTGAGGTGAGGAGCTAAAATGATTTTTTTAAAACTATCTATACACTACCTGTTTAATCAGAGGAGTCATCTCTGAGGACTGCACAAAGGAAGCATTTGAATAGCTATATCTGTACGTCAGTACTGAGACACGTAGATACGTCTGCATGCACGAGTCTGTATCTATCCATATTTCGGTTAGCTGGTAAGTAAAAGTGTTGCTTACAATTAGCAGTGGGTTCGACCCATTTGATATCATAATGAAGGGAAACGCTCAATTAGATTTTGCATGAGGATTTATACGCACTCGTAATTGGTGTTTATAATTCTGAGCTTTGACATCTACATGAATGTTATAACATGGGAGGAATGCACAATGTAAAGGTAATTATTTACGGCTGCAACGCACACTCAAATCTGCGTTAGTTTCCATTCGGCAGTACTCTCATTATTAATGCATGATCCCTTTTTTACACAACGGTCACAATAATAGCTTAATTAGTGCTACAGTTCATGACTTGGACATTCCTAAAATATTTTAGTCAATGATTGTAAAATACCCTGACTTTAATGCCCATGTAGCTCTTTGTTGTTTGTACTTTCTGTGAAGTTGTGCCAGGCGGAGCCACGTTAGTACAAAAGACCGCAATAGCAAAATTTACTCATTGTCAGTCTTCAGGGCACAAATGTGATTCAATCAGGGATTGTGATCTTTGTACGGTGCTTCATGACAGGACATACATTGACTGTATCTAGAAATCAGTTATTGAACAACATATTTTAACCTTTATAGCTTCAAGCAAATATGATAACTGGCAGTTTTTCATTACAGCATTGTCAAGTATAGGTACAGCTACTTGTCCCAATTGAAATGGTTAGTAATTAAGGATTTCAAGAATATTAATAGTATTTAATTGCAATTTCATCAAATTCCAAACTCTGCCGAGAGCATTAATGTCTCGGTGATTGTTTTCAGAAAGAAAAGCGGTTTGAGATGTCTGTACGAAGCTGAGGAAAACATTCAAGTGTGATCCAGTTAGGACACATTTATACAACTGTTTTGATTCGCATCGGAGGAACATACGCTCAGGCTGTAAAACTAGGGAAGCCATAATTTGAAGTCATAAAATTAATATTGACAATTCAAATAATTACCATCCACGGAGGAATGTCAAACTGACTTGTTAAATGTTCATTGATTTCAGATCCCCGCTTGGATTTCAGATTGGAATGTATCATAAAATAGTTAAAAAAGGGTTTTGATGTGAGACGATGTCAACAGAGAGTGCAAGTGCTACTTTCATTCCCTTGAGCCTTGAAGTATTAAGGAGACATGGTCATAATGTTAGCACATATTACTCTACCATATAGTTTGTTGCAGACAATTTAATAAGCACGCGATGCGTGCCCGTGGCTTTGACTTAACCGTAAATACCATCACGTGCATGTGGACATTGTAATGGGGAACTTGTGTGGTTTAAGTAGGGAAAGAGGGTCTTCTGATGTTTTTCCTTATGTCGGTTCTTACAATCTAAATTAAATATGAGAAGTAAAGATCCTTTGTTCTTGTGCCGCTTTTATCACTTTCTGTTTGATGACACCTACTTCATATAAATTTTAACCAAGGGCAGACTCAACGAATACTCCAAATAATTGTTCATGCCATTTTTACAGGAAAGCTTGGAATTGCTTCAAAACGCTAAAATTACCGTGAGAATTTTGAGCATATGTAGCATTTTTGAATTAAAATTATGACCGTACAATTAGTTCACGTTTCCAATTTGACCTAGATGAATCTTCCCAACGGATTTTATTATTTCAAAATTCATGGTGGTGAGCTACTCAAGTTTATGAATTATTATTGTGACTCTTATCTTTTTTACATGTAGTACATGCTTGTAATCTGGAGATTGTTTTACTCAAGCCGTAAAAAAAATGCAGCGCCGGTTGCGTAATTACTTGCATGTGATATCACTCTGCAAGGAATGTTCTTGAACTGCTTAAAAGTTCATAATTAAGAATACCACAAGGTAAGTTAATACAGCATATGGCTAGCTGACAACCAGTTCCTATGAGTAATTAAAACTGCAGAGCTTCAAAAAAAAAATCATAAAAGTCAATAAACTATGCATAACGTGTCTCATGGATTAAATCACATGTGAGTGAACCTACGTATGTATTAAGACCATTCAGGACGGAATTTACTCAAGTAAAACCAGGGATTCGCTTCAAACTCTGCTCAATCCGCTAAATTTAGTGCACCTGGGGAAATTCAAATGACATGTGTGTAAACGGTGAAAAAATAATAATAAAACGGGAAAAAAAATTCTCCGCCAAAAAAAAAACAGTAGTGTCAGTAACCTGATAAAATCATTTAAGTTAAAAAATAAATCGATTGCACGCGGAACTAATCTCGATCTATAACTGCAGTGGATTTACTGAATTTCCATCCTAAGTTTTCTTTCTTTGCGTAGAAGTTTTTAATTTGAGCCAATAAAATCCTAAGGAGTGCTACTGCATTTATTCAGTCCATTTTTACAACTAAACCACATTTTCAACTATTAGAAACTTTAGAGCACTATCATTCATGATTAATAACCTGTTGGTGAAGGAATGCTGGTTGTAGAAACTTACGCAGTACTAAACAAGTAGTAAAATAACCAAGTCAAAATACATACGCGGCTTTTTTTGGCGACGTTTGCCGCACAAATCATGCATGCATATTTTTTTTTTCCTGGGAACAGAAACAGGTAAATGACATACGGTACTCTTGTTGTCTTTTTTGTAGACTATTTGCTAAAAGGCATTGGAATTGAAACAGATTTTCTCCTCAGTTACTTACAAATGGCTATGAGGAATCCATGCAGGATATATTCAGGTAGGTATTTGAGAGGAAAATTTCGTGATGAATTGTGGTGTAGGAACACACACTTAGAAAATATATAGTTTACATTTTTTGACTGCGTGGGGCAATGTAAAAACTTGTAAGTACATACGTGTGTCTACCTTTTGGCCTTTCGTGTTTTTTATGCTAGAATTTAGCTTAAATCAAAATTCACCATGTTGAAATACCGGGTTACACGTGAGTGTTTTATTCAGTGGGTTCATGTAACGGCTCTGTAATCAAAATTACCATACAGTAGGTTGTGGGATACTACTGCTACACACATGTCATAAACTAACGAAGAATAAATGTTAGTGCTTGAAGGAAATTTGACTACTCATACCAGGTACTTAAAATTCCAGGGGGATTTGTAACCTCCGATTTTTAAAGACCTTATCCATGTAGGTGGATACACAATCATGTAAATGGGAAGATGCAAAAATCTTTTAGTAGGTTTTAACAACGTTCCCTCCTACGTCTAAAAATAATGTAGGTATAAAAATGATTTTTGAATTGGAGCAGGACTCCTTTATGTAACTTGTATTCTGACGGGATCCATCTGATGTGAGCTAACCATAAAATAACAACTTCACAAAACATTAAAACACGCGGTCTTCCAACATATCAGACCGTGGAAATACCTTAATTTTAATTCACCATAGTAAAGAAAGGTAAAGGAGGCGTATTGGGACATCCGAGAGTGGATCCAGAAGAGCTTAAAATTTTAAAAGACCCGAGTACAGATGTAAGTAGTTAGAGTACACGTAATACATAGCTCCGTCACGTCCTTGTACTATATAATAAAGACTGAAAACAATTATTACTTAGCATTGACACAGAAGCATAAACCGAGTGTTAATGGAGTAAAATCAGTATTAGGGCACTCAGGGACAACAGATAAAACTTTTTTTTTTAAAACAGTGACAAGGGATTTTACTATAGTTGGGCAATAGACTACTTTATTTTTATTTTCAAGCTTCCTTCAGTCTGTATAAAATGACAGGAAGAATTATTGGGGGGTTCAGGTTCCGTCATTATATGGCACAGCCTCTTGGAATTACTATAAAGACACGTCTACAGGAACCGGTGGATAAGCATTCTGTACTTACTTGTAGACCTTGGTTTATGTATAATTTTTCCTCCAATTCTTGTAAGGAGGAATTTACAATCAGGACAAAATTTCCTGGAATTGCTCGGAAAACATGTTCATTAAATTATTTCTCCTTATTATTCAATGCTCGTAAAAACCACAAGCTAAATCTACGCTAACCAAATGGGATTAAAACCAGGAAGCGCCTTCAGTTCAGAAAATACCGTCATGTGTTTATCCAAGTAGAATTTACTTACCATGTTTCCACACTCATGAATATAATAAGATTATAGGTAATTATAAGAGATTAGATCCTTCTCCACAAAATTAATTCCTGGACGTATTTTTACTTCCTTTTGGGGGTAACTTGATTAGAGTACATACATATACTGCTAAGTTTCTAAAAAAACATAGATAGCTCATAGCCTCGAGAGTTTCGAGCTCGGGTTGCAGATTCGTATCCTGATTGAAGAAGGAATTAATTAAAAAAGATTGACGAGCGAATGTTCCTTAAAAACTTTTGAAATGTTCTATTATATACAATTCTCACCACTGCTGTCGAAACAGTTGCAGAGATGATTAGTTATAATATATTTGCCCCTTAAATAATAGTCATCTATATACTAAACCAACCACTTTAAAGTAACGAGTAACCTGCCGTTTAACGAGTAAGACATGGATCTTAGTTGTGATCACTGATGTAAATCCCAAGAGAGGACACTGTCAACGGGATAAAATCACTTTATGATTCCAAGCTATTTAGTGAGCCTTCTCGACTAGAGCTTACATAACATGGAACACTATCTAAATACTGATTACACTTGACAGTGTTTTAGTTTATTACATAATAGTGGCTATGTATGAAATGAAATGAAGAAGCCGATTATGAGATGACTCTTGTCCAGGTTTCAAATGTTCCTCATAAATACAGTACGTATGTGATTATCTGCAGGTGAATTGTCGACCTATAAATATTTCTATAAAGGTTTGCAAACGCGATAACAACAACAGCATCAAACGTGAGTGTCATAGGTTCAAATACTGAAGTTCTATGTAAGTGCTTTTAATTTATTGTCTTCTTGTCCATCAATAAATATGACACAATATTATCGGACGTTTCGAAACTGCCAACCAGTGTTTGAAATCCTTGAGTTTGTCTGACTATTCCGTACCGATAATCTTATTTATTTATTATCTTTATTTAACTAAAATGCAGTGTAATTTAAAGGTTACAGCTGTATTAATACAACCGTTCTTTCACCCTTCTTTCAAATTGAGATTAAAGAGGGAGACAGGGACAATTGCATTATTTCCCTGGTACCTTATTTGTATTGTGTTCTCTCAGATCTTCCATCAAACCTTCATCGTTTGATGGATATACAATAATCTCTTGATAGCATTGCTTGCATGCTTGCAATTAGATGTTCAGATATTAGGTCACACAATAGATTGTCAAGCCTCATATGCAGGTACATGGTTGTTTGGTTGGTGTTATCAATCAGACAAAACAATAATAATTATCCATGGGACGGGAAAATCGCCCTATTTTTGAAGCTCCAGAACAGAAAATGTTCAGAAACGCTTTGGTAGCTTAAAAATTAGTCATAAACTCTTCGATAGCTCGGATCTGGTGTCAGCACTTGAGGAATCTCTCAGGAAAAGCTACGTGACAACTAAATCTTAAGAACTACAAATTGAAAAATACATTCATTGAATTGAATTTTTAATGGTGATTAGTGTCATAGTGTCTTCTGTCAACTCTGAATATATTTTCGATAGTGCAGCTTCTCGGTTGTGACGGTCTTCGCTGCCAAGTTACAATAAATATTATTAATACATTCAAAATTACAGCGGATGGAATTAAGTTGTCTTGGGGAAAAAGAACAATATGAATGTTGAAATGCTGTTCATGGCTGAAAGACCGTTAAATTGTAAATAGAGAAAACATGTGGAAATTTGCTAATAAAGTCTGAGGATAAAAAACTATTGGTTCCGAAGTATAGAGGGCGTGAAGAGGAGCTAAACATATGCAAGCCTAGAGAGGGTCGAACCCAAGCTGTTGTTTTAGTTAGGACTGCCTCATGGTTTTGAAATAAAATTTGTCACAATAAAATAACAGGCGCCTGACCATGATTTTATCCTGTATTGATGTGAAAGCTTCAAAACTAAAAACAATGTTTTATATAACATGAACTATTGAATTGCATAAAGGTTCAATGAAGATGCCCGTATACTGTAAATCATTATAATTTTTAACTTAAGTAATGAACTACAAAATGCTGAATTGGAGACAAACAACTATATAGTTGACGAACAAAACTGAACTTTCGACCTAAAAATGGGTTAATGGTAGCAAAATGATAGGCATCACTCTTTCAGCAAAAACTATTCCCGGGTATAGTCAAGGAAATAGACGTTGCAGGCACTGAAAGGGTTTCGAAATCTTAGGTCATTTCCTTGGCAAGTATCCAGAAGGCGAATTATTGAGAGGAACAACCATCGAATCAGGGTACACTCTCTAATTGCTTCCAAATTAAATTATACGAGATTAAGGGCCCAAGAGGAAATATACTTTTGACGATGAGCCAGGTGCAAGAAGAGTAAACATTCTCATTTAATAACGTGACCAAAATGTAATAGAATAAGTATCAATGGTCCTAAGAAGATATGAATTTGTAATAATTATTAATCTATTAAGAAGCAATGACAATATCGTCCAATAGTTGTAACGTAGATAATTTTTCATATCCATTTTAAAAAGTAGCCAAAATTATATGTAATAAAATTTCATGATTATTCGCTCCCAACGCGATAGGAATGCTCCAAGCGAGTTTTTAAAATTGTATAAAACAGTAAGCATGACTTCTGAGTAAGTATCCTTTGATCATTTGGCCACTCAGTTTTGCTGAATTAACGCTCAGTTAGTTAGTATAAATAAACAATTTACAAATCAAGAGCTTACAATTAGGAAAATGAAACTGAGATCATACAAAAATAGTTTGTAATGTTGTTGCGTGACATTTTACTTTTATAATCTTCCTGTTTGTAAAGACAAGATTAGCAATGTTGACGCATATGCACGGTTTCTTTTAAAATTGAGGAAAACTGTAACTCATAAAAATGAGTCTTGTCGAATTTAGCTAACGATATGCCATGCACGCGTTTACTGGAAAGATCAGGGGGCAGAGATGTTACCTAAGAAGCATGAGTGATCGTAATTTGTAAAGCAAGCTCAAGGCTTTGTGACCCATAACCTTTAGTATCATGGAGCATCCATACTCTAGATCCATCATTCAGCGAGTGCATCTGATAGCTAGTCAAGTGTCGGTAAGACAACTCCAAAATTCTATTTATTTCGTACATCAAGTGGAATACAAGTATAGTCAAGACTTTGGTAAATTTTTGTAGCAGAGTCTGATGTAAGGTTGTATTTACCTTCTACTGCATATAAATTGGTTCAAATGAAGAGTATCAGCTGGAATGCGCCCCTCTTTTACGAATCGATTTCATTTTAACATATAGCATTTATTTGGGAGCACTCTTGTCATTTTTTATAAATGAAAATTCATTGATCTTTCTTATAAAATTTTTATAAAATGTATGTGTCGTTATTTAATTACCAGGATCAAAAAATACTCTTTGAGTTCTTCAAAGTTTACGTATCCCACATTAAAGCTGTATGTATCTCCTCTTGGTCGTAATCTACAAGCTGTTCTAATGTAACAGTTTCTTCAGACGCTATTTTTACTTGACCAAGTTTACTTTCCTACTTCTGATGTAAGATTTGCTTTTAATTCGCATTCTAGATACATAAATAGCTCCTCTCAGAGTGGCACAGGCTGAAATACTGTTTCCCTGTCTCCTGTCTTTCTCTCACTCTCGTCAGTAAAATTGTTTTGTGATGAGCTTACTAATTAAAATTATTACAACAAATGGAATTGTAAATTTACCTTGTCTATCACAACTCACAATATTGGAAACCAGTCCAGTAGTTTCATAAAAAATGACCTCAAGTAAGCTCTCTTCTACAGTCGAGGACGATGTTGGACGGATAGAAAAATCCATGGTGTTGTGGTGAAGTACCGAGCTTAATTGATCAATTGTCGCAGATTAACAAGTGCATAATAAATTCCCATAAGAACTCAATAGCGAGGGACTGACAAGTTATGGCATAGTTAAAAGCGAATGTAATGACATTGTAACACAAATTTTATGCTAGTTTCCTATCAATGATGTAGCAGGGGAAAAAATGATAAGATTGAATACTAAACAAGTCATAAAAAACAGGACAGACTGTGCAAGGTGAAGTAGCTACTGGATACTGAATAAGTTAATCTTCATTTCCTACGTCCGACAACGAGCGCTAAAATAATAGATCTCATTGACAACACTTGATCTACCTGGCATACATTTTTCCTCCATTCAGTCAAACTTGCTAACATTTGTTCTCCCCACCCTGCTAGTCTAAGGATCTCCTCTTAAGCGACACAGAGACTTTTTTCTGCCTGAAAGTGGGACAAAGAAATCAGACAGGGAAAAAATATTCCTGATATTTCCACTCTGGCTCGATAGGGTTGTTGTGAGGAGCTCAAGGACAAATTGAATCAATCAAACATACTAGTTAAATTGCAGAACAAAATTATAGCTAGCGTAAGGATCTTAAATTATTATTACTAAAGTAAGGATTTTTCTTATTATAGGGGAAATAAGTCCAGACTAACGTGACACATAATGTTCTGTCCTTCAGTTATTTTTCCGGTGGTCACTAGAACTGTGAGTGTGAATCGCTTGCAGTCAACACGTACTTTTAGCACATTGAAAATAACCTGCCCACGGTCTACTCCTCAACTTCCTCCTGTTCAGTTAATAACAAAGCGGAAAAAGATGGACTACTCAAAATTCATTAACCCCCATGCTTCCCAGCGAAATCCGTCCTTGATTCGTGAGATGAGTAAGACAACTTTTGTTTATTAACTAATATATCTATTACAAAGCCGGTTTGCTTGGTTGATTAGTAATCAGTGACACTCCTGTTACCTGATGACCATTCTACTGTATACAAGTCGTACGTTCATGCATAGTTTAAATGATTGCAGCCCATTCTAATTTATATGAATGCTTCGCAATGAAGCCTTTAAAATAGGAAATGTCAAGTCCTGTAGTTAAAAGGATGGGATGAAGCAATTTAACCAAAAACCAATTAAAATTAGTAATTACTTTGAGAGAGAGGAATAATATAATTAATGTATAAATAATGAAACAATTTTCCACCAGGTGTATTCACTTTATACTTGTAATGTCTGAGGGCTTGACAAAGTCATTTCTCAGTAGTTAATAATTATAACAACACACTCAGCACTATTGCATTCCTGTCTACAGTTTTGATAGTTGGTTTTTACCTTTTTATTTGTTTGCTCAATAATTTGTACTATTTGTGAGTATGAATAGTAATTATTTATATACAATGATGCCTATGTTAGCTTTGCGAGTTCTAATAATTATTTGAGAATGAAATAAGAAAAAAAAAAGAGTTTATTTTCTTGTAATAATTATGTAAATAAACATGAGCCTGGATAACAAATACTAAAAATAAGACAATAGTAAATATACTTGGAAGTCCGGGCTTAAACCGTGAACACATACCATTAAAATTGATTGCTGTGAAGACGAGAGAATTGAGAGACCATTTGTAAGAATTCCGTTTCAAAAGTTGGGGGACTTTAGGTATGAAAACGATTCCCGGAGATTATAATCTTGTAACTGCATGGGAGTGTGCCGCAATAATAATTATTATTGATTGACTTGGAACACACAAGGGAGTTGTATGTATGGGTGAAGTGCGTAATTTGGAAGTTTTCCTCGGAAAACTTTTTTTATGCCTCCCCATATGTATTTGGATGAGAAGAATTGAATTTTAATGCGTGGAATCATTTTTAATCTCTTCATTATTACAACTGTAAGTTCGTGCTTTATGTAACATAAGTTTCTTTTAGGCAAGTTTAGTTCCCCCCTTTGGAGACTGAATTGTTGCAAAAAAAAATATAGGAAAATGAATTTAAGATTGAGTAAACCGGGAAAAAATAATATTAATATGGATGGGAAATAAGTCAATGGATTTTGATTGATGCCAGCCCAGATGTTGGCGACGGCTGAGCCAGGCACGATCTTCATGGCGGGAGGATTCCCGAATCCTGAGATGTTCCCGTTCGAGTCGGTGGACGTCCGCGTTGATGCCAACATTCAGGTACATCTAGAGGGAAGTGCTTTGAGTGCGGCTCTTCAGTATCAACCAACTCTCGGGTAAAATCCCCTTTTTCCCATTTACTTTCAGCTATGGATGGAATGAGCTCCATCACCTATTCACTAGTTAACCCCTCTTTCACCTGCTCGTATAATTCCTCCTACATTACTGTATACAGTTAGTCCTCCAGTCAGACATTGTGGAATGTAATGTTCGTCAAGGATTTCACTCCACTTCGGGTGTTGTGTGAGGGGCAGGGAGCAGGGAGCAGGGACAGGGAAGGCTTCTGCAAGTCAGACAGACGAAAAGTAGACAGATGGCTAGCCCGAGACCAACACACACCACATATTCAGAAGCTCATTGCATGGAACGCTTATTGTTGCATGGGATTGAAAGAATATATGGCTGAGGGAAATATATTATGTACCACGGGCGAAGGACGGATGCTTTCCCGTCTTTCCTTCCTTTCCCTCCGGTATTCCTACGTACCTGTGATAGCGTACAGGCTGCACAACCTAATTCTCATAGCTCACCTTCCACCCTACTTCCAGTTTTGCAAAATGCTGAAACTCTCATTTCAAGGAGATATTCAACCTTAGATTTTCCTACCTAACCAAACTCTATACTCCTCGTACCTTCTCACATATTACTTACCTTTGGATCTCCTGTTAACCTAGATATTTCTCGGTTGTTGAAAATCGTCTTACGTAGATAGATATGGTAGTTTAGGAGAAACCTCGAGGTCTGGGAGCCCTTCTCACATCTCCTCCTAAAACTCCAACTTGAGGCCATGCATACGGAATGCTGTTCTCAAGACTAGTGCACACATAGCCCAGCCCTACTCACTATAATAATTCTAACCATTCTCTTAAGTATTCCATTATTTCACGTTGTTGGCTGGCAAGTGCTCTCCTTGAGAATATTCTTTAATCTTCAAATACATTAAATCTCGTGTTTCACATTAGCGTATGTAAAGGCTTCGCCAACTGGACATCGTACTCTCATAATAATAATATCAAACTTAAGACTAATGTACTCCAGTGCGGAGGGAGCAATGGAACTCCCTCACATTAACGGTGAAGTAATGCAGGCTAGGAAATTGGTAAATAGTCCTCATCTTAAAATTTTGGGCTAACTCATGGACGGGGATGAGGTCTGTAAGAAACCCACCAAAGGCCTGACTCCCCTCGTGTAGACTGTAGACTGTAGGAGAGTCATTGGATTGAGCCATAGTTTAGCAGACAGTGCTCGGGTATAGTATAGTGGTACTTCCCTTTCCTACTGACCGTCTTTCCCGAGTCGATGTAGAACTGACAGTGATGGCGGAAGTGATGATAGATGATATGTATGCCAAAGGTATAGCCCCACTGTCAGAAATACCTAGTAGTTAGCAGTGGCTACAAGTGCTCCGACAAGAGTGGGAGAGACGGATGATATTATCCCATGTTGGCAAGCCTTTTAAGACTTGTCATAAATCAGTCACTCTAAAACATGCTTTTTTCTTACAGATACCCTCCGCTCAGAGACGAGCTCAAGAGGTTAATTTACCGTGATCACAAACCACCTAAATTCGATGACATGGACGGACTTGTCACCATTGGGAGTCAACATGGTTTAAGTGGGATTTTTGGTGTGATTCTTCAAAACGGAGACCCCGTAGTTGTCCCTCAGCCTGTGTACAGCAGTGCTCTGGCTATTGTGAGTCCCAGTCCAATAGCTCCGAGTTAGAGAAAAATTCAGAGAGCTATAAATGTATTCCTAAAAAGCTATTTCCTTTGTCATTGATAGCATGTAATCATTTCATCCCGCCCCGAGGTATTGTGCTTGTTGCAAATATCCACTATCCCGGCCGAATATATATAATTAATTATATATATATATATTACTACCAAAATCAGGCCAATGTCTTTAAGTTGATTGTCGAGTATGAACTTGCTCTGGCTCGGTGATTGCTTTCTTTTTATATTTATGTTCAATCGTGCGTGTTTACTGTATGTATAGAATATATTATGTATATCCAAAACGGAACATATTTCAAAAGATATTTGAAACTTAAATAAGAAAATTCGTCTGCTTCGATTTGATTCGGTGAGTGGTACGAAACGGAAATACTCGTCTGAACACCTGAGAGATAGTATTCAGTTTGGTTTGAAAGTTGCTCGTGCAATAACTTTGTGCTGAGATTGTTTGATAAATTTTCTAGTAGGTTTGACTTGTTGAGGAGAACGATATCCACTCTATGGTCTTTCGGCAGAACAAAACTTATTTCCCGGAATAGACATTTACGAGTTGGAGGCATGCCTGTGGTCTCACAGATCCTTAAGTTATAGATGTATCCCCAGTCTAGCAGTTACAATAACTATGATGAAGTATACGGATGAAGAATTACTGTGGAGTATCCCAAATTTTGTATAGTGGTCTGCGTGCATGATAAGGAGGGAAAATTTGTGTGAACCATAACCAACCCATCAGGGCGAGGTTATTGTATGTGAAAGAAAAGTAGCTTTAGTCCGCAAAATATTCGGAGACACGTAATCGTAAATGTAAGACAGGGATAGGGAGCTGTGTGAATTTGGATTAACCCTACACAGGAAGAAAATTGTTCTTAGGCAGAGGATGAGATTTTTTTTTCAGTGGCACATCCCTCTGCATGATACCTATGGAGTAGTATTGATGTGAGGAATCAGTGGATATAGTTTACTTTTAAGCGGTAGGCCGTATGGCCTCCTTGAGCGTAATGCCTTAAAAACGTTTTTTTTCCTACAAGTCGAGAGGAGATGAAGTTCTGACATGTTTCCTCCTTGAGATAGATGGATCCATACCGCCCCGTGTACCTGGCAGTTCCAGAAGACTCTCTCGGAATGCAACCAGCTCTCTTGAAATCAATTTTGGACAAGTGGTCCTCATCCAATAGTCATGAGCAGCTACCCAAGGTATTTCCCAAAGTGAACAATATCTTTGGCTCTTGTATAAGTATCTATGAGTAAGTTTAGGCCTGCATTCGGACTTGTCATGTGTGACTCATATGGATTGGAGACGTCATCATGAAATATGTATCGGAATGTCGTTATTCCGTCAACCGTGAAAACTGACTTTTGTGTTATTTAGACGACTCAAATTTTCTTTCAGTGTCTTCTCTGCCAACTGCTATTGCTTCAAATTAGGTATATGTAATCTACATCTACAATAAAAGTATCAAGAGTCTCCAGACATTTCCATAATATTTTTTCTTTAACACTTACGAACCAATTCCGATTCCAATCCTATCCTGATACATTTTTATCTACATGAATCTAACTCTCATTCTCAATTCTTCTTGATTTACAACCTCACTTGGTAAAAGGATATGAAATGTTTGAGCAACGAGATTCTCTGGTATTTTATGCCCTGACGTTCGTACGTGCCTATGTATGTACATACATACCTACATGGGCAATACAGGGAATCTGCATGCTCAAACCCTTCAAGAAACTCAAACTTTTAGTACTAACTATCTCACATGTACTATGTTGTTATTAGCTGAAGTATCCTCTTCAGGGCTGTTTGATTTTGTTACATCTGTAATCATTATTCATAAATGGCTGTAAACAGGGTACCATAAAACATGTTTAACCCCCACCTAGAATCTATAAAGGAAAATAATAGTAAACATCAGCTTCAGCCTCCAGTTACAAGCAAAGCAGTCCAGATTTTCTAAAATTCGTTCCACAGACCTAGATAAGTATTTTTTGAGTGGTAAAAATCATCAAGTAAAGTCGTCGGAAAATACTTATTTTAATGATTTTAAAAAATTCTAGTTCAACTTTATTTTCAATTTATTTTTCTGCCTATTTATAGGAAATTTCATATGCTATTCAAGAAGCTATCTGACAGGCGACAGGCCTCTACGTTGGGAATTATTACAGTCATGATCGATAAAAGGTAGAGAGCAGGGCTGGGGAAATTTAGCCTCAGGAGCGAAAACGAGAAAGATAATTCTGGTATTTACTACAAGGCAAGGTCATCCATTTAAAATATTTTTATGATGGCCATAGGTCGTTCATACTAAAAAAAACTTTCTTCCCCCATGTCTTTCTCAATTTCGTTCCTGAGGCTGAATTTCTCCAACCTTGGCCTCTGCGATTACCTGTCCTACTCACAATTCTCAACGTGGGGACCTTCCAAGAATAAAAAACTTATTTCTGAAATCCTAAAAATATATCCATTCCTCATTTGACGTGTTTGACCTTGACCACCACTGTGAACACAAGTACTTACCTAGGTCAACGGAACTAATTTTAGACAATTTAGAAAAGGAATTTATTCAAATTGTGGAAATCGAGTCTCTGCTCTGGTTTTCACTTACAGGGTCAAGGTGGGGGCTAAAATATTTTATGGCACTGTACTTTCTTTTTAGATTCTCTACGTGAACCCAACCGGGACAAATCCGACGGGTGCTGTAATCCCAACGGAAAGGAAGCGAGAAATTTATCAAATAGCTGAAGAATATGATCTTCTTATTATAGAGGACGATCCTTACTACTACCTTCATTTTGAGGAGGTGAAAAATATTAATTGATTTTTTTTTATTCTGAGTAAATCTTACAATAATCTATATCCATACCATGGAATATGCTAGTTTGCACTCAACCACTTAAAAATGGGTTTCCAGGATGATCCAGTGAGTTTCTTGTCCATGGATACCAGCTGCCGGGTAATCCGCTTAGAGTCTTTTTCAAAAGTCTTCAGTTCTGGAATTCGTGTCGGATTTGCTTTCGGTCCGAAACCAATCATTCGTCAACTGGAACTTCTAACGCAACATACAGTTCTCCACTGTTCATCATTGTCACAAGTACCTTCTTTTCGTTTTATCTCCGTTATTTTTCTCCATTTATTTTTTGTCACTTCATCTCCTCGAGTGGGACGTTTAAATTTCCATACAAATAATATATATGTTTGTTTGGATACATGCTTTAAGCTTGTCGTCTATTTCCTTTTAAAAGTCAAGGTACACATAGAGCTTAGTCCTATTTCGCAAAAGTTCCATTTCCCTGTAAACGTACTGTATCTCAGTAGCTTTTTCCTCCCTCTCCAGAGACAGCACCTTGATGTTGAAGGTAGTTTAGAGCTTTGAGAAAGGGTCTCTTTGAATGGATGTTTGTTGGAAATCGGCGGTGCTTTACGATTCCCATGTTATGCCAGGTCTTTGAAACAACTATGATTTAATAGTCATGTGCAGATTTTATGAAGGAAGGAACGACAGTGCCCTTTCTGTGGTAGTGCAGCGTCACTCCATGTTTTCTATTGAAAATCAAACGCATGGCTTACTTTCTGACCCACGTCGTCAATGGTTAATAAAGTCAGGCATGCTGTATAAGTACATCGTGTCCAGTGCAGGAAGGCATTAGACGGCTGCAACATCAAGCGGAGTACCTAATCAGCTTGACTTTTGACTACATCTGTTTTAAACAGTTTCACATTTCTATTCGCTCTTTCCCCCTCTCCCTTTCTCTGGTCTCCTATTTTGTTGCCACCTTTGACAAAAGTTCCAGCCGTCTGTGCTGTTATTTCATATTGCGGGGTACGTTGTAGGACATGATGCAGCCTTATATCAAATGGTAGTTTCAATCCTGGGGTATATATTTATGCATAATTTACTTCGGCTGGCTGACTTACGAACACACTGACTCTGATGTATGATTCTTCACTGAACCTACGGGACTGGAGGAAAACATTGCTGTTTTCTTCCCACAAAATAACAAAGAGCATGTATGGATCGACGTACATATGCTGTGGTAGGGGATGGAGAAGAATGAAAGTTTTTGGTGCTGCTCCACACAAGTATTACTGTAGTTGGTTGACTTGATTTTGCCTTGGTTGTGAGAACATATGAGAACCGGACCCTTTGTTTCCTTCGTTACAGGTTATTGTTCACAGAATTTTAGAACAATGGGGACCTGCAGGATTCACCGAGCACACGAAGAAAGTCAAAGCGTTTTACAGGAATAGAAGGAATTTAATGGTGTCAGCTGCTGAGAAACACCTCACAGGTACGTAGCCTGACCTTCTTTCTCCCAACTCTCGTCCATAATAATGAAACACTGGTAGTAAGCTCATAGCTCATGGGAGCTTTAGATGTAAGTGTAAGTAGGCTAGCCTTAACCATGCATCTTCGTAAATAGATATTTTAACAAGTACCTGGCCCAGGAGGGGGCATGCAGCAAGCTGTCGTTTAGCAATTTTGAATCCTTTAGTGTCTACTTACATACGCTAGTTGGGCAGTATCTGCATTAGCGTCATTTACAGAACATAAAGTTAAGTCAGTCAAAAACTCTAACCAGCCTGTAACCTCATTCAAAGGCTTCAAAATTGTGGACTCTCAACACGAGTCATCAGACTGAGTTAACATCATTTCGAAAGTATGTGGCAGATATGTTACACAATTGTAATTACTATGTAATTATGTTTTCTGTCTATGCATGTATAAGTAATTACTTTTATTCTAAAATGACCTATTAGGAAAACGTATTGTCAAAATATTGTGGACGACTAGATATAGAATAGTAAGGTATAGTAACGTTTATGTAAAATAAACGGAGTCGACTGGAAGTTTTATGACTTGTGACGGAATTTGTTGAGAACGTAGAATTAACCTTATGGCTCTGGAGTAGGAAGGGCTGTCTAGAATTTTGACAGGGAAGATAGTAATCAAGATATGTTATTTCGAGAAGCATCTCAGATCTTTGAACCGTTAGTATCATAATGCTGGTAATATTGTGTCTTTAAATCTCGTACCGTTCAAAGGTGCATGGACGACCATATGACGTAAGAAATGTGTATTGAAAAAGAATCAATGAATTGAAATTCAGGATTGGCAGTATGGGATGTGCCCAGAGGAGGAATGTTCTTGTGGATGAAGGTTCTAGGATTGAAAGACACTTACCAAATGCTCATGCAGCGTGGAATCAAGCAAGGAATTATGTTACTGCCAGGGAAAGAATTCATGCCAGATCGTAGCATAACGTACCCATATGTCCGTGCATCCTACTCGGTTGCTTCCCATGATGATATAGACAAGGTAAGAAGAAAAAAAAATTCCTTTCGTATCTTTACAAGTCCTGTTGATCTGCAAGTACCTACTATTTTTCTTTCTACAAATTTTTTCGCATTTCTTCTGGTAAACATTGCGGAGCTTTTAAGTGTATACCAATACCCAGTGGGTGTTAAACGCAATGGTTTTTACAGGGTGAAGTTATTTCTGCACGAACAGCCTTGAGTTCATACATATATAGTCTTGTGTAAACTCTGAAAACCAAAGGAATTTTTCTGGTTCCCTTGTAGTTTTACCCACTCTCACATACTATAGGTTACACAAACATTACTATTTCTCTCAACTTAATCATGGGCTCCTGCAAATTCCAATTCCAATTCCAACCCGTCTTTGTTTCCGACACGTTCTGTGTCATGCACGCATCATGTTACGGATGAGTCTACATATTAGATAACAGAATTGTCCGGGCCCTGTTGTGAGGGGGTTCTTGATTGTGACTAATTTACCCGAACCAATGATCCCATTTGAAGCAACATTATTATTCAGGGATGTAAAACGCTTTTGTTTTTATTTATTTCGATACTTTTCTTCACAAGTGATTCCAGTGTGTTTAATCACATTTAGATCATTTATCTCATCAAGTCCTAACATGTAGTACTATACTTTAAGTTCGGTAAACCTAGATACATACATGTATATACACGTACAGTGGAGGATATAGTACGCTCCCAAAGATTTGTTTTCTCGTGACAACATAGAATCGATTAAATTTTAACAATTTTATATAATTTTTTTTTAAGATCGCTGTCTTCTTAAAATATGCATATGTAGATATATGTATTTACAATTACACCTTTACTGGAAAGCAGTAATAATCAAAGTTTTGGAGTAACAGCCCTACTTAAAAATATGCATTTCATAATCATCAACTCTAACATCAGAGGTAACTATGTTAGGACTTTCCCGGAAACGTGTCTACAGTTAGTCTATTTTTTCTTCATTTCGTGAAACAGTTTACCCAGAATTAATTCACCACAGTGACCCTTTTGTATTATTGTTTCAGCGTTTATCTCTTAATAATTGAAAATACACAGGTAGTTAACAGCACGATGATATATATATTATCTATTTAAGCTTATATGAGAACAATATGAACAAGTATTTTTACAAAGTCAACATCCAAAGGATGCTTTGAATAAAAATCTTTGTAAATA
The DNA here is from genome assembly GCA_947179485.1 of Allacma fusca. Classification (NCBI taxonomy): domain Eukaryota; kingdom Metazoa; phylum Arthropoda; class Collembola; order Symphypleona; family Sminthuridae; genus Allacma; species Allacma fusca. The sequence goes on along the minus strand of OX359249.1, from coordinate 45,356,430 downwards.
AATGCATTATAATCATTACCCTATTTTTAATACACTAGTACTTTTGGAAATCATACCCAATACAGAAAGGAATATGATGTGGTAAAAGTGGCTACAACTTATAACAAAACAGTACAAGTTTTTCTCAGGTGTAAAAACATTTTATAGCATCTCAAATCTCCTTTGCAAGTATCTTTGCAGAAGTTTTTTTTTAAATGCAAAGAACCAACCTTAATTTGTGTTCCCTTGTACAACAGAAAGTATTCAAAGTAAGAAAGTCCTTACAATAATAAATCAATGGACAAGTTTTAGCTGGAACTGTAATGGCTACTCAAACTTGACTGGTTACTCTTTTAAAATCGTACAAAAAATTAGTAGCATCAGAAGACATACCTTCAAGAAAATATTGACGGTAACATGTCAAAAACTAACGTGTCAGGATCATTCCTTCGCCATGTAACTATACTACAAAGTTACTTGAGGATTTTTAAAGTATTTAGATACGTAACATCACCGAACTGATAATACGTGATCCGATCTTCCCTCTCAACTCTCTCAATTGTAAAAATTTATCATTTTGTTTAGCCGACCAGCGTGTTTGCATAAATTTTCCAATAGCTAATTTTTTTTACAATAATTCTATGTTAATTTTTTTTTAAAGTGTTGTAACATGTAGCACAAAGTTACTCTATAACTTTTGAGCTGTTCATCACAGCGTCTCACTTTTTTTTCTCACTCAGATTTGCTCACAACAATGCAAACTCTGAATTTCAAGAGTAGTAAATCCACTATCAGTAATTACTTAATTAGAGTTACCTGTAATATTGTAATGCAGTAATAGTTTTGTTAATAATCATTATTATATGAATACTATCAATTAGCGAGTAATTGTCCGTAGAAATTTACATACATACATAATAATTGTTTACACTTATAATCAATATTTTTAAATACTCGATTGTATTTACGCTAAATACCCTTTGTAACACGTCTCCGTGAGAGCCAGTGTTCCTTCTAGCTTGACTTTGAAGCAATCAAGTTTTTAAATGATTAATTGGATGATTACAGTATCATACATAACAAGAAATAGCAGCTACTGAAGAAGTGCTCCTTCTGATTTCTCTCAGAAGGGCCTTCAGGAAACCTATTGTACGTATATGTAAGTACGTTTCTGAAAAAAACTGACAGGAGACTTTTAGATATTATTATTCTATACATATTAATACACTGGGTAATCACTTTTGGAAGTGGAGGCGGTCTTTGAAAATAGGCATGGAAATATTTTTTGTACGTTCGCCTCTGCCTTTTGTAAACTCTTCTGTAAATTGATTTGAACACATGCGTTTCATTTAACAAACGCTGCAGCTTTTTTTAGAGTTATTTTTTTTTGTATCATTACATAACCTCGTGCTGAAGTCAGTGCTGGATATTTAATTGTTTGCGTAACTCTTTGAAACTTGTAATGTTCATGGTATGTCCTAAGTATGCAGCATTTTCGTTTCAAGCCATATTTGTAATAATTATATATTTTTTTTGATGTAATTAACCATTCTTTACATTGGAATTTTTTGTAGTCATTATCGTATAATTATTACTATGAATTTCTTTACACTAGAAAGTCTGAGTTGTTATATTCAAGAAGGTATAGTAATTACTTATTTTTAGCGGTATTTATTAAATTCTATTCAATTATTACTTCAAATGGACAAGTGCAGATGTTCAGGGAATACTATGAAAATACATTTTTTTTTCGTTCAGTAATATTGGGTTAAGTGTAAATTTACCACCGTACTATGTCGCTCCTACTTGTTTTGGTGCTGTTGTAATTGCTATAATAAGTTGCCCTCTAAAACTGTAAATATGTTCATGAGAATTTTTTATTGTACAAATAATTCTGCAACCGCAGATGTGATATTACCTCAGGTAACGTTTTATAGCGGGAAAATGTGACAGAACTACTTTTAAAGCTCACCTTGATTTTGAGGGAGAGGAAACAAAGAACTATCCTGTCGTTGTGACTGAATTTCGGAATAATTGAGTTTACATTATTAGTAGTTTGACAGTAATTTGCAACTTTGCTTTTTCTAACCATTCACGCAAATGTTTTATTAATTTACATTTATGTAACGTAGGCTGACTGAGCTCCAGTCGGATCCGATACTTGGTCAAGTGACCTTGTTATTGTTTCTGCTAAAGCCAAAATATCTAATCATATTGATGGTATAAGGTCGGCGTTGGAAGGTACAGCCCTCTTCTTACATAAGTTTACACTTCTCCTCAAAAGATTTTCAAAGGAATCTCATAAGATCAATCGGAAAGTCAAGATCCATATATTACTCAAGTCTGGTGCAATTTTTTGGTATTGAGGAAGTGCTGCAATCAATAAGAGAGGGTTATAAATTTTAGCGTAAAGGAAAATTTGACAGAGGGTTGGGATGAGGGGTGGGGGGGGGGAGGGGGAGGAGGAGGATAAAGGAACCTCTTTTCGTGCAAGGTCTTTGAAGGTTGTTGATCCCTACAAACTGGATCGGATTTGTGTATTACTGTCTGATCCGGCAGGAGCTCTGTTGAATTCGTCTTGTTTCTGCTTCGTCATTATTATGTGCATGCTACTATACACAGTACGAAGAAAGTGTTTTGTCTAAAGATGAGTAGTTCCGTTTAAAAGCTACGTAACAAATTCCTACGAAACCATATGTTAATAGAGTCTGGAGAGTAATCACTAGATTTATTTATTAGGTTCATCACATTGTAAACTGTAGGTTTTCTTGAGAGTGTCATATGACCTTTTCCTTGACTGGGTGAAATTACTCACGGGATTGACACGAAGGAGAATGGGATTGTTCGGAGGAGAGGGAATCAGCGATGAGGATGTAGTGGAGGCGGGAAGAGTCGAACTGGGGGAAGCTCCGGTGTTAAAGTTAAAGTACGGACTCAAGTGTGGAAACGGATTAGGACTATGACGACTTTGACTCTGACTTGAGGCATTACTCCCGACGCTGCTCCCAACATAACTGTTGAGGCATTGCCTTAAGTTGGAGAGAGTGGTCTGAGTGGAGGAAGAACGACGTCGATGACTCTCCAAGTAGTCGTTGACGGACTCCAGTTCCGAGCCACAGTAGCTGTCACGATGATGGACTTGAGCTTGAGTTAATGTCATGCGGCATTCACACTCATCATCATCTTCATTGTCGTAGAAACTACTACTCTTGCGTCTGAGATTGGGTTTGTCACAGCGTTTCCGGGTGTATCTCGGGGGTGGGGTGGGCACGGGCGGAGGGGGAGGGGGTGGAGGTGCAACTGAAATCTCAGGACCGTACTCCGAGTCATAGCAGGCAAATACAGAGTCCGAGCCAATGGAACGCCTTGAGTCATTATCCTGGTCATCGTAGTCCGAGGCTCTCGTCGGAATGTTCTCACTGCTGGTATCGTCCACGTATTTTAAGTTCCCCGCAAAACATAGGGCTCCGGCTGGGGGGACTAGAGCACTCATTTCAGACTCGGACCCATCAACACTTAAGTAATCACCAAATTCTAATATGCTTCTGTCCTTTTTCATACGAACGCGGGTAAATGTTTCACTGCTGCTGGGGGAAATTGTGGGGGTGGGTAAGATCACGTGAATGTCAATACTCTGTTGGAACCATTTCATGTTGTGCTTGGGTGAGGACCCACTGTGAGGACTACATTTGAGAAGGTCCCCTTGACAGGCTCGGAGCCTCCCCCCTCCGCCCCTCTCTGCCATGACGAATCCTGAGATAGAAAAATCTTCGTCGGAAGACTCTGAGTTGGCTGCAGTGAGGAGGACTGCAGGTTTATTGAAGTACTTATGATTCATTTGAGTCATGTACTGTGGCGACTCCGTGACTACTGCGAGAGATGAACGCTCTTGTAAACTACTATGAATAACACTGGCTCGGGGTGTGGGTAAGGTTGGACCAACAACTCCCATTGGCACAGGTGACGGCTCTCGCGACGACTTTTTACACTTGGACTTATACAGGAGCGTGAGGAGGACCAGAACAAAGAAACCACCGAGCGTTCCCGCAATTCGCAAGCCAGTCATTACATCATAATTATTTCGGAAATACTCAATCCGGCTCGCCGTTCGATTCACTTGTTGTTCATCTTTAACCTGTACAAAAACACAAAAGTCAAACAAAATTACTAATGTTATCATTACCTCAGCTTGCATGCAATAATTGCTCCTGCTCGCTGATTACATTTCCTTTGTATATCTATATCTACACTACCATATGCTATACTCCTCCTCAGCAGCAGCTCAAAAGGTTAAATTGTTCCTCTCTGTAACTAACTGAAGTACTCAAATAGGGAACTTTTTCTGAGTTCAATATCGTCTTTACTCAATGCCCCCAATATCAAAAGCTCCATTAGTGGCAAGAGCCATGACCAGTGACGTAGATTTAGGTCAACGTAAGTATGTACGAGGGTTCTGGAGTCAGTGGAGTCATACTAAAAGTTTCAGGAGAGATGGTAAATGTTCAAAGTTTGTCATACATAGGGCTTGTTTGGAGAAAAGTAGGTTTGATGCTGAAACGAATGATTTTTTTATTAATGTGTAATGAGTACGTGTATGTACTGAAGGTTGGTGGAATATGAGGAGTGAGGAGGTGAGATCTCACCTAGTGTTCCTACCATAGTCAGGTATACCTCCGCGGTCACAGATGACGGTACAGTGATGAAGTAAGCTATTGGCTGGAGAATCGGACGGGAAAAAAGTAAAGAGGAGCGTATTCTCTCTTACTGGAGAGGAAACTCACAAGAGGGAAAAAGGGACGTGCGGTAGCTATAGTTGGATTCGCAAGTCAATATCAAACACTATTCGTCTGGATTAGACATGGTGTTTTTAGAAACACTGCTTTTGACTGCTCCGGAGTCTAAGGTATGACCCGCCACAGTGGGGTATTCCATACTAACTGAACACACACTCCTCAAACTCTACCAACAAACACACATAGGCCATAGGCCATTCTGCCAGAGCTGTAGAAATAGCACGTGCAACAAGGCTCAGGAATGATATAGAAGTGAAAAACTTAATCTCGAAGAAGATAGAGTGAAGTTCGATTCTCATGTACGTATGAGCCTGCATCATCAAATGGATACAAGACGGTTGGGGTGTAACATGAGAGAAGCAGTTTTCTACAAAGGGAAAATATAGATAGATACTTACACCCAACCCTGGCACTCCCAACGTGCACTATCTACATGTATGTACATACATGTATTTACACCTCCACCCGACCTGTACGTACATACGTGGACATAACGCATGAGAGGTAACAGAGAGCAGAAGCATTCCTGCTGGATACGCAGCTGGATAAAGTCATGGGGAAAGCATCAAGTAGATATGTATAGGGATGTATCTACATATACTGGGATCCCGAGCGACTGAGTAAGGTTTATTTCTACCTGTCAAACTGTGGCCAAACTCCCTACCTTTCATTCTATATTATGGTCCTCTGATTCCAATGAAAGTTGGGCCATTTCTTTATGTGGAGATTTTCCCTGGAATCCTTCAGTTTACTCATAACAAAACAGGACAAGTCCTCTGGAGCTCCTTTGGCTGAAGGAGGTATCTACTTATGCCATACCCCAAGTCTTACTCTCTCACTCGTATCATGCTGAGAGTAACTCAAACAAACAGGGAGCAGAGGTGCCCAGTTCTGCTTCTCCCTTTTCAGTCTTTTCTGGTCTTGCATAAAACAAAAATCTAAAAAAAAAATAGGAGTGCAATGGTATAAGTAGATACATATGCCATATCCCGAATGTTCCAAACTTGTACAAAGACTGAGTTGTGCGCTAACCCTAATGGTTTCCCCACTGCGAGTAAGATTTGATTTGGAGACTTTTGTATCAAATGAGGAGGCCTATACACATAGGTGCTATAACAGGGAAATTTCCACCCCGGCCTTGTTTTCCTCGTTTTAAACAAATCTAGGGACTACTTTTATAAAAGCGTGTTTCCCTCTCTGCTAAAGCCTTTCTATATGCATTTATTTTCCCCCCATGTTTCCCTAGCTGTTGCTGTGGCTCCGACTAGAAGTGGGATCTGTTGGTTCCCAAAAATTGTACAGGGCTTGAGCTGCTAGAGATGTGTATTTCCTTACGTTGTCACAGTCACTAGAAGGTAATAAGCCCTCGCTTCCTCCCGAAGATTTTCTCAGATGTCAGGAAAAGGGATTTGGTACGGCATCCGTCCTTAAGTCTGGTTATAAAGTATTTCCAATTTTGCAAACTTATTTAGATTGACTTTTCCGATAGGAGAAGGAGAATATTAAAAGTGTTTCTCAAAGGGTTTCAATTTTTCCTACCAGCGGAGGAGTCTAACTTGATCCAGAACTTATTGGATGTAAGTGCTGGATATTTTTAGCTCCAAAAAAAAAACAAATGGAAGCGTGTGAATGAATTTGAGATGAACCTTCCTTCAGTTTGATATGCAAGTAGGTTAGGTGATACTCACGAATGAGTTGATCGAGTTAAAATATAGAGGAAATCATTTTGAGTCTCATTTATTTCCCGGTTTACCTGTTTGCCCAAGACCCAGAGAATTGTATTTACCCAAGTGGGTGGATCAATAATCAGGGTTTCCTGAGTTGAAAGAAATTAAGTGCTTAAGGTAGCAATGCGCCATTCAGCAAGATCATTAATCATCCTAGCTGATGGTTCCAATTCATTCTCAAGATGGTTTCTGTCAAGAAGAGCCATCTTGAAGCACTTACCTTCCCAGTGCACCCAAACTATTGATGAGCAGCCTAGATATGACATCTACTGTCATCCACCTTGGTTTCTAAATCCTATATTTCCCTTCCTCTTGTTCCAATTTCGAGTCTTATTCAACTTTTTCGAATAAGAATTTTGAGCATCAACTGGTTTTAGTTTTTCCGTTGTGTCTTCACATAACTAACTTTGTAAAAAGTTTTACTAAGGACTGAGTTCACATTGTTTGTAGAATATATAAAAACTTCACTTAACTGCCAGTAGCATTCAATGTTTCCCTGAAGACATATTACCGTATTTTAAAGTGTCAAAGAATATTTAAATTTAAATTACTATGTACATTCCTGGAAGTTAGTTATTTTAACTTTCCCTATGGGATTTCATAAATAATAGTGAATAATTTTAATTTCTGGTGAAAATAAAGGCTCAGGATGAATTTACCGATGAAATTATGCAACATTTTATTCCTTGTTCAATTATCTGCCTCTAACTTTTACAATTTTTCTAGTTTCAGAATTTTGTGTGCAATTACTTGATGAAGTCTTTTCATTCCTGACTGATGATAAGTCAATTTTATATTAATTAAACCGTTTAGCAAAGGAAAAATCCACAGTTGGTTGAGCAATTATTATTACTGAAAAGTATTTTTGCTATTTAAGGTATCTACTTATAAATTAAGAAGACAGAATTATTTGAAGTAAAGGAGATGCTCTTACCTGAAAGGGACTTGTCAAATTGTTACCGGCAGTGGCATTCCATCCGGTCGTCGTAATCGGAGACGTCATATGGGCTTGTGAAATAATTTTCTCTCATCCTTTCCCCGCTTTTCTTCTTCGAAGGTTTTTTTCATCTGTCGAAGAAAATATTCCACTTTCTTTCTGCAAAGACAGCCAAATACATACGTCAGGAATCATTCTTTGACGATGACGTCTCATCAGTCTTTATTAAACTGTCATTTTCTATTTCGCTCAATTTTACTTCATACTTTGAGTAGACAAGACCGCCTTTGCACTAATCTCCTCAGCATTTACTTACTATATCAGCCCACTTCTCACCCATTCGAACTCCGTGTCATGTACTCAGAAAGTTGTGAGTAGTTGAATTCCACCTATTAAATATCGTCGGAACAAGTAAGTCACGACTCTTCTTCTCTATGTATGTATCTACGTGTCAGACTCAAAGTTATAACAGACATAAAGAGTATAGAGTGGATTATGGGGGTTTCAGTATTGTACTTTCCTCCTCCTTTATTTCTTACTTGTCATTATATTGAACCTGACGAGTTCCGCTCTTGTGCTAATCATTTTAATGGTATTGTATCTACTCTGGAATTTTACCAAATTGTTTGTCACTGTTACTAGTTTTGATATCAATCTCATTTTAAGGTCATTGAAAAGGGATGAGGCTGACTTGTCAAGAGGCATTTTATGTAACTGTTTTAGGACAAATATTTAACATGCTGTTGGAAGTAGGCGCGGCATAATTTTTCATGCAATCAAATTGATGACATTGCTCTTTGATGGTACGTGAATGAATGAAGCACTAGGGGTATTCGGACTAGAGGGTTTTGTGTCCATGTGTGTTGTACATACAAAAGAAATGTTTAGGAGACACGTATTACAAATGTTTTGAACGCACTCATGCTCGTATGACTGAGACCATTTTCTTGTAGGAATTATTATTGAGAGGAACAATCAATTCTGAAGAAAGAGACGGTTACAAATGCACACTCTACTAATGGAGTAGTCACGTCCAGGCAAGTAATATCGATTTGTACTTGATGTCATCAGTCGGGAAGAATTCTACGTGTAAATGTTGTCTGGTCGGGTCTGATATGGAAATATGTTAGACATTTCACCTAAATGAAGGCACATGTAGCTTGTATCTCATTTGAGATAGATAGGTACAATGACGTTTCCATGCTTTATGTATAAGGTAGATAGTTGAGGGAGCTGCCATGAAGTACCGGGATATTGGTGGATCCGGACACATTGTCAAACGTCATGTTACAATCATACAGCTCTTGAATAATCTGGAGATACTTTCTCCCGTCCTATAAATTTGTTTTATTTCCTTGGAAGAATGCTCCTGCACCCCTGTCCTTTGCTGGAATTGGAAGTTTTTACTGCAAGTGCCGTCTCCAAGGCTTGGGTGTAGTATACGGGGAAACTTTGGACAGTTATATGGCGTAAAGTATTGAGGGGAGTATTAATAATGTATGTCCCATCCCCCCTTCAATTTTTTCTTTATTTCGATTAGATATGTTTATCCATAACTTGGCCTTTTATTTGCAAATGACTAATGGTAAAGTTTCTTGCGTGCTATGTACTATCGTCATTTTTTATTGGATTTTTATGTCATACGGAGTATCACATCTACTGGCCCGTCAAGTCTTTTTGAGTGTAGTATTTCTTTTTCGGAAGAAAAAAAAATACAACGTTACCATTAAGTAATATGGAGATGGTGGGAATGAGGAGATGAGGGACGAGTTTCCTCTCCTCGTCCCCTCCTCCCATATTTATATAGAGAGGGAGAGAGATTGGGGTTAGAGGAGTCTCAAGGAAGGCCGACTAAAAAAAAAAGTCATGAAAATATGCGTAAAGTTTTGTTGAATCTGCACAGAAAGCAAACTTGGTCAAACTTGGTCGGGGAATAAAGGCCATGCGTTATTTGTAGATATGTCATGGGGATTTCAGCACAGGAGTCACGTATAGATACATAAGTGTGGGAAAAAGTTGTCCTTGTGGTTTGTCAGCAGCGGAAGTAGCAACACTCCCCGCTCATGTGAAAAGTATCAAGTAAGTATTACTCCACTTGCTGATAAGCATAAAACGGAATCTGTAAAAATGTCCCGAGTTTTACATTTTAGCTCAATTTCGAGCCCTCGCCGTCGCTCCTGACTGGAACCTCTGAGCTTGGAAATACGAGATGGTCTAGGGATACTACTATACCCACAACCTCCCTTCATAATTCCAAAGTGAACTGGACTGCCCCTCCAGGTTCCCCATGTATGTAGGAAGGCAATTGGAGGAAAAGGCGCGATTAGAAGCCTTAGCTAGGAAATATTGCTGGCAAAACCTCAGCAAATTTTATGATACTTGGAACGACAAAGGCACTATAAGGTGATGCTGATGGTGATACCTTATATTTATTTTTGGCGTCCAACTTGTTCTTGCATATCCAATTGTATTCCATCCCACTTCTCTGGCACTCCACTTCACCACCACCACCACCACCGTGGCTGAATTGTTAGTGGAATGCTCACAGCAATCTCAATTCCACAATCAGCTTCATCTTATACATGGAGCTTGGCAGTAAAAGTCCTCGGATATGATTTTTAGATTGTCGTTCGAAATAAGAAAATCATTGCCGGGAGTTGGAATGGTAGTCTTCGGAGTCTTCGTGCAAATATTATTATAATGTTAATTCGTATCGCGCCACCCGTTCTTATCCCACACATTTGTAATTTATTGCCGGAGGATAAGGCTGGGATTTGAAAGTTAAGACACCAAATTTTCGGGAAAATATACATAATTACATAGATATGAATTTCCTACCTTTTGGCTAACTGTAAATTTAGGTGTTGAAATGTAGCTCGTTCCCATGTACACGGAGCTACTGACACAATTGAAGGAACCATTTACACTTGGAGGAGTTAGTTGACTGTATTTGCCCTGAGTCTTCAACAATAAGTTACTCTCTGCGTTGAGAAGGAGTTGTGGGGAAAAAAACATCTATTTTTTTAACTTACGCGTTGAAGTACGACTCCGACCGTTGGAAACAACTATCGGTAGTTCTTGTCACAATGACGAGTGATAACACTTTTGACTATTATTCATACAAGCTGTATGCGTATACTAGATCATACTTTAGATAAATATATCATACGTTCATACTTCCAACCTTCCACTACTTTCTCTTCTCTTTAACTCATCTCCACCCCTTTTACTTTCACGTCTGCTTGCATACAGACTCTCATTGCAGCCAGTCCTGGTCCACCACCAGTTGTACATAGATATAGTAATATCATGCAGTGCTGAGGAAGGCGGAGAAAACGTTGAGTTTTTTTTTTCAGACAAAACATTTTTTTCCAACTACTCCATGCAACTTCAATTCCAACTAAGGACCATGAATAAGGCGAGTCCCGACGTCGTCATCGTTATTGGCGTCGTCGAAGACGGCATAACGACGACAGGTGCTACAGAACTAACTTCTGCATTAGTTTTCTGACGAACCCTTACCAACTTTTACATTTCCTTCCTCCGCTTTTCGCTTATTCCACACTTTTTATCATCTTTCTCCACGGACACACTTCCTACCACACAGGTTTCTTTAATAGCATACTTATGTTTGTACACTCTGTTGGTATGTACACAGCTCTTTCCCCCTGTTGTCTGAGAATTGGCCCCCAAATAATATTTCCTAAGTATGGAGAGTCTGCTCAGTAAATTATGCACAGAGTAGAATTTTAATTTCCTGTGGTTGCATCTCCACTCACAAATCCTCATTGTTTTAAGACTTGAAATTCAAGTATGTATACTTAAGATTAGATTTCTAAAGAGTGATTCTATTTCCTCTGCTCCAAAACTTACTTACTCAAACTTTGTCTTTAATTCCCTCCATAAAGATACTGCCTGTAGCTACGGGGCTAATTATTAATATAGGATGTAGTCGGGCCTTCCTACTACCATAGATATATTTGACACTGCCATATTTTTGACACTAAATTCCCCATATTTTAAAGTATCACAATTTGTTATTTTCCAAAAAACATGTACTACAAAATATATGACTGGATTGTGTATTCTGTTCAGAGTATTACAGCTTAGGGAGCTAGCCACTTGAAAGCTCTTCCTGAGTCCTAAATGATTGCGTAGCTTTGTGGGGGAACGTAGCCATTGTGGGAAAGGAGAGGGATGCCAAAAAGTTGACTGGTATGGTTTTGTCAGTTTGTATATCAAGTGCAGGGTTATAATCGGATTGTGTTCGATATTATAGACACAGGAATAGTTTGGTTAACCCAGCTCTATGGAGTTTTCCTATTTTTTGTTACCTCTGTGCATGGCAGTTTGGGTGAAATGTTTGTTTTTCAAGTTTTTATTGCCAGGTTCCATTTTTTTTTGCAGATAGTCTTGGGGTAAATCCTACGAATCCGGTCGTCTGCATTTAGAAAAACTCTTTGGGAACATGCTGTTTTTTTTCCCTATAGATGTATCATTCATCCATACTCACTTGTTCAGAAATGTTTCTGCCATTTTGGGCTATTACCGTAGGGTGTGGAGAGGGAGGGAAGGTATTCCAACTTGGGATTTTTGAATACTTATGACAGTAGGGCATTAATTAAAGATGCAGATGATCACATAAGTGGCTTGCACAATGCAGATTATCTGTGGAGGAAGAAGTGGGACTTACTTGGTGGTTAGTAAGTACTAACGCTCCTTGTTAGTCTGTCAACATGAATGAATTCAGTTTTGTGGAACTGCTGGGGAAGTTGAAGGAAAATCGTTAGGAAACATGAGGTAATCTAGCACTCAGTGGTTACACGGACAAATAAATGCTCCATGCTCAGTCCGACCAGGAGGGCCATAAACTTACTGGGTAAGTACATATGTATACCTGTGGATAAACATAGCCACTGTACTTATGCACGAGGAACTTCATAAAGCATTCAAGTAGACAACATGATTTGGGGAAGCGTCGAAGGAAATGCAGCTATTCAGTCGAATGTGTTTGAAAATCAAATGAATGGACGATTCGAATCAAAATGGAAATCAACCGTAAATCTTGCTCCGCTACTGAAAACCCAACGAATGTTGTCAGCACATTATACTTTTCATTCCAGGATTTTCCTAGGACAGTACATAAGCCTGTGCAGTAGCTCTGTACGATAATGATTCCGTCCCGGCATACATAATATAAGTAGTACATACACATACATACATATATGCGTATCTATACTAAAGCAATCGCGAAAACCCCTCGTTCCAAAAAATGATCCGTACATAATAGGTTCTCAAATCTGGATGCATACAGATGTTTTCAAATGGGGGTCCATACAGGCATGTGCATACGGTCTGAAAATTTGATATTTGTGGGTATATAGGGATTGAGCATTGAGTTCCTTCCGTATACGAAGGCGTGGACAACATTCATAATATTTATTTTCAGCGTACGGGTAAATACATGCGAGTGATTTTGGCGTGTGTGGGATTATTATGAACAGGGTAAAAATGGAATGACGAAGTATATTGCACACATGCAATATATGAAAAATATCATGCAGCCATTAATTCTCAATTGGATCGACTTCCCTTTCTATTTCTTATATAAATAGCGGGAGGATTGGGAACAGAAACTCGATTCCGCATCGTACACGGAGAGTTGATGTGGTAGTAATGGGATGAAGGAACGGACAAGTTTTATTGGTAGGTAATTGAAACAATGCTAAACCGCTGGTTTTATGGGTATATTTTATGAACTATATTTGCCGTCCTCTCTGTGGGGCTCAGTGTGTGTGTGTGCTCGCTGGTAGGTTGGGTGTGCGCTGATGTTTTTGGCTCTGTGTGAGTGTTTGTGTATGGGACGGAGAGTTTTCTTGTTTTCTTATGCATACTTTTCATTTCCAGTCCATGAGGAAGGAATGAAGGTAAAATTGTATGGGCTGAAGAGAGAATAATAATAAACACTGAATTCTATGTAGAGAAAATATTTTAGTAGCTAAATCTGCCGATTACAGACTCAGTCCTGGCATTGTGCTAAACTCTCCTGTACTAACTCCGGTCTCTGACTTTTCAAAAGAAGGCTTTAGAAATTACCATCTCATTTACCGACATCGACGACAAGAGATATATAGGCAAATTATTTTTCGACAAAACTCACTCTTGCTCTCTCTCTCTCTCTGTGTTTCTCTACCATGTCACTCGCCTGCATGGGGAATAACATTTCACGCAAGAGAGAAGTCTTATCTGAGACTATGGTTGCTTGTTCACTGGAGTTTTTCAGAATTGCTCTATCTCTATGTATGCTGAAGGTAGCCAAGTATACAAAATCAATTTCCGTACTAGTTGAAAGTTTTAAATGATTAGAAAAATTTTATGCAATAATAATAAGTTGTTCCACATCATGGTCTATCCCATTCCAATATCACATTAGTTACTTATGCATACTACCTAGAACTGGCTCTTCACATTTCCCTCATTTCCCCCAGTGCTTAATGAGGGAGTTTTCCAAAGTAGGGAAGTTGATTCCGCTTAGTTTTCATTTTGTCGGAGGGAGGCACAAACTGCACTTTTATGAACCAGTAAGGCTTCTCAAATTGGTGAACGGAATGTATTGTAAATTTATAGATGGGAATTTGGGCCATGTATTGTACAAATATGTGAATTCAAGCATTGAAGTATTGGCGTATTGTTGGATTTATTTTGCTAACACCAGGAATTGAAATGCATACAAGGAGTAGTAGTAGTACTGGGTTGGAGTGTGTTTGCACAGTGAGGGAGTAAACATGGAGGAAACTGTTGGCTAAAAGTTTGTTTTTGTTTAACGTCTTCATATGTTCCAGGACAACTTCTCATAGCTCACTTTTTTCTTCCGACTACTGTCGACTTTTTCAGCCCATGCAATAATCAACGCAATGAGTTTTTTCTCTTTAAGATACTCATCTTCCACATACACAGTACATAAACTGATGGTTTCTGTGTTGAAAGTAAGGAGTGATTCAGTCCCAACCCGTGCTCTACCTGGGAGTCTGCAAAAAAGTAGGATTTGTTTATTTTTTTGCTTACTTTATTTTTCCTACTTAAAAAGTTCCCTTCAGTGTCTTCCTCCAAAATCATACACTCATTCCATAGTCTCCTCCGTGCACATATCATACACACAGGGAGAACTGTTTTCTTAGTTTGTTAAGAGACGACACATGATTGCACGAGATGAGTTAAAATAAAATAGGTAGCAGAGAGTCGAACCAAGTTGATCATTGATTTCACAGTACCATCTGAAGGGTACATGATTGTTCAAACTAAACATGGTTACCGTCCTGTGTAGTTACACTCACGGGGTAAAATCAATGCTTTGTATCGACATAGCTGTTTTTTCAAATGTCCGTAGTTACGTCGTGTACGAAATTTCTATGAAGATTTTGTTCCGAATGCTCTTCTCTTTGAGTACGGGCTCTATTCATGATTCCATTCTTTATTTGTAGGTTCGAGGACGAGAGCATATTTTTGCTTCAAGTTCTTTGACTGATTCAGCTCCTCTATCAATTATGCAGGATGCATTTTCGAATTCCCTACTGTACCTTTGTACCCCAAGTATGCCTTTCTAACCTGTGGTTCTTCTTCCCCTGAACATTGTTCTTATAGACGAATGTTGTATACGCTACAGTAGTCCCTCCACATGCTTCTGTCTGGGTCTGCTGACTTGGATGTTTTTATTACTACTACTGTCTCATATGGTGGAGCAACAGGAGAGAGTGTTTTGCAAAGACATTATCAGCATATTTCAAATCGTGAATCATTCTGTCTCTCCGAGCAGGTAGTACATCTACATTGATTGTAATATAGGGCGGGGTATGCAGACAAAATTCAAGCCCTACCTATTCGGAATGGTTTTGGAAGGGGCTAAGGGGATTTGTTTTTTGAAGACTCGCTTCAATTTTAATTCCTTGTGAGCGGGTGTAGTTTCTGGTGAGAGAGTTGTTCAGAGCGTCAGAAAATCCTTGTAAGGATGGGAATATTTAGAGACTAAAATTTATATAGGCATATGAACTACTATCGCCCTACCTTATACTACTCAGGACGAAGCAACTTGTGGCGTTTGGAGTATTACAAAAGTTGTTCGAGTGTTTTTGTGAACATGGAGTCTTCGTCGAGGCAAATTTCTTGTTGCTTTCTCTTGCTTACCGACATTCTCACTCTCCCTCGGAAGAAACTCATTTGCTCATTTCTGTCTGTGATCTGATACCGAGATCCCTTGAAGGTTTAAAGGCTTATTAGGAAAGTGTGAGGAAGCTGGAGGAGAAAAGAGAATCGCTAGAGTTTACTTTTTGTAATAATCGAGGGTATTTTCACAACATAATTTAGTTTGATTGATTAAAAAAATAATGCGAGAGAAGAAAACTAGTAGAATGCTCCCCATACCGCGTGTTTTTCACAGGAGAAAATGCCTCCAAGGGACAAAAAAAAAAAAGAGAAGAAAAAAAAATTGCTCCACAAATTTGTGAGATTCTAGGGGCATACAAGTTGTTATTGAAAAGTTTTTGTTCGTACGTTGAGTCTTTGAAAAGTACTAGTAGTTATAATTGCCTTTCGCACATATGTACATATGTCATGTAGTGGAAACTGTAGTTCCAAGCCAAGATCAATATTTCATAGGTGAGCTTCTCATTTCGTCCCAATTATTATTTCCCATATGTAGGTACTTTTTCGTTCAAAGTCTGCAATTACCTCCATGCAGAAAGGACTTTTTAAAGGGAGCTACTATTTCCTTTCATACACAAATGTTTATAGAAAGTATTGAAATTTCAGCCTTGTTGCTTTCTCCAGTTACGTGTATGAAAAGTGCATATGAGGGTTTTTTTTTGTAAATGGGCCGGGAGATTGTAGCAGAAGAAAAAGAAGACGAGACGAGCAATGTAATAATAATGAAGATGAAAGAAAGTGGGTGGAAGCAGCCAGTTAATTTTCGAGATGCTTCTTTTGGATAAGAAGGAATACATGAAGGACGAACAAGGAGACTTGTCTTCAGCTACGGATGAGCAAATTCAGAGCCTGCCTAAGGTTGCTCGTGCTACAGTACAGTTGCAAGGAAAAGCCATAGTACTGTCATGTCATAAGCATGCTCTTTCACTACATTGCCACTGTGATGTATGTTCCGTTTATACTTACATACTCTGGGGTGAGTACATATGGAGGGAAGCACTTGGTAGGGCTCATTGCCCTGTGAAAGCAACTGACTACATAAAACTATTACGTGGGTAGTGATACTCAGTCCAGGAGCAATTTCAAGTACGTACATACTTGTAATTATACGTATGGGTTTCATTTTGGACGCAATCTAGAACTCAAGGAAATGTACGTCGACGAGTGAGTGGTCCCTTCATGCGGTAGCAAGCCGTTGCTCTGTTACCAACATTTTTCCACTGGAGAGTTTAGACCTCATATTACTCACGCTGCTCCTCATTCAAGGAATAAGGTCTACGCAGGTATCTCCATGTAATGAACATAACAATCCACTCTGCATAGTTCCACTGATGCTACTTCATGAAGTAGCTTGGAATACCAGCATGAAGGAAACAAGGATCTCAAGGATCACAACACCAGTAGATACGGACATTGCTATATACTCTGGGCGCGCCTGGAAGAAAGTACAGGAATAACAGGGATTGTGTAAGTAAGGAGGTACATAAAATGCCCGACAAGATATCCAATCGACGGGGTATGTACATGCATGAGTAGCAAGGAGGTGAAAGGTAGCTTCTTAAGCATAAGAATGTATCCTCAAGACTGAGTGGAGTTGATGGAGGCAACAGAACGAATTTGCTCGCTTGAAAAAATTCGTTTTATTTCCATCCTTCATAATGGCTGTTCACGACGCGAAAGGGAAAAAAAACTTGTCGAACGGTGAAAGTTCATTGATTCTAGTTGTATATGTAGATATAGTATTTTCTCACGTATCTTTATTTTCTCTCTCAATCGGCTCAACTTATTTTGACGAGCTGGGTTATCTGGAATGCGTATGTGCCCGTAATGGATATAAGTAGATATCTATGTATATGTCTGTGCCGTGGAAATGTGCCGCCAGTGTCCATAGTCTACCTATTTTGTATGCAATGCAGCTCACCTGCATATGTCGTTACGTATAATGTTCATGATGCATAGAGTGTGTTGGGCTAGTAGTATTACAGTAAATAAAAATATTACAGTGGGATGGTATCAAGCATAATGGTATTAAGGTGAGCTCAAGCTAACGAGATCATCAAGGAGGCTTCGTGCTTGTTTCAAACTCATCTCGTTCATGTGAGCTGCATGGTAAAACATGCCTGAAATACTTCCTACACTCTGGCTGTTGTAGAGGTGTTTTGAAAGCCTGTAAAAATTTCGTTAAGTCCATTATTCTATTGGAAGCACTTTCCTGGCACTTATGAATCACATCCCAATGTCTTCCATCTCCCACCCATCAAAATTATTCAGGGAGTAAAGATCCTTGAACGTGAGTACTATTCCCTTGAAATTATAACTTGGAATTTGGAAGTGCTCAAATGCTACGTCCTCCCATCATAATGACTCCTTCTCTGCGCACCATTGAGTAAGTTTCAATAATTTGTGAATCTTTTTTTTTCTCCCCCGAATGCACAACGCCTTCTCGGATCCCATACCTACGATTACATGCACTTCCCACTTTTACTCTATCCCGTGAGGAGCTATTGATTGTCACAGTGCGTAGGTAGGTATTAATGTTTGAACATGATTTTCCGTAACTATGCATATCTTACAGGCTAAAGTTTATGGGAACTCTTGAGCAGAGTAGGGTTTGAGTCTAGAAAGTTTTTCTCTCCTTCTGTCTCTCCCCGGCTTCTCTCTCTCTGTTCTATTTCTTCATTTATTCATCACAGTGTTCCATTAGAAATATATTCTATTCGGTGGATTGTGTGCTCATAAAATGATTCTGATCATGGCTGTTTTACATAGAGGGTTCTCTGTCCTCCATTTTATATAGTTATGCCCTCGTACGTACGCTCTTCCTTGGAAAGGGTCTCCAAATAAATTTATTTTTTCCTGTTCTAAAATAACTCACTCAACAAAATGTTTTTCAACTTCTCCTTTCAACTCTCCTCGTGCTTACTCAATTCCTTTAACAAAGTTGTGCAGGCAGAGATGGGACGGTTTTTTTTTGTACGAAATCCTGTTTTCTGATGCATTTGATGCTATTTTCTGCGGATTCAATTCAAAATATATATTTACTTTAAAAGACTCGCGGAGAATGAAAGCCTGTGGAAAACAAAGTTTATCAGCATTCTTTTCCCAGGCAGTGTTCCCCAAATTTCACTCTGAATTTTTTATTGACCTACATCTTACACTCCGTCGTTTGTACTGTTTGTCCTTCAATTCCCTACCGTAATGCTACACGTCTATCCTGCCCAGTAGGTTACGTGCACTCATTAAAGAACAGCAAAACAAACTTTTAAGCATAAAGAATAACACATTAAATAGAAGTAATTACAACAAATAAACTATGATCAGAAGCATTTTGCTGGCAGTTATCCTCCAAAAGTCTCTGTACAAGGAGAAGGAAAAAAATCAACAAACTACAAAATTACCTTGATTTTCTTAGGTTAGCGTTAACATGTATCCAAGGATTTCATCCCTTGGCTTTGAGAAGGTATGTAATTTCCATGGAGAGAAGAATAAAATGTAGTTAGAGACTTCTGTCATGTCAAAGGCAATATTCATCCTTTGTATTTATTGTCTGTTCTACACAACAGACTACCTTTGTCTGAAGGCTTAGTTCACATGTATGTATGTACATATGGGTAGAGGTATTGTTGGGATGCTGGGGAAAGTTACAGAAAGTGTACCAGTCGAGATGACAATAATCATTATGTGTATGTATGTACAACTGTGTGGGGATACAGTTACTTTGATGATACTACTACCAAGACTGTACTTGACTTGTTCAGGAATTACTCGTGAGGGGAATTTTTCCAGAGTTAAATATATCTATGGGATACTTTCGTATGTATGTACGCGGATAGATAGATATAGATACTACTTACTACTGTACATCTGGAATTATTACACATGGCTGTAGTCTTAGCTCCACTGGATCAAGTGGATGACGTGAAAGTTGACACTTGTGAAAACCCGCTGTGTGGTGTGTGGCTAAACTTTGTGAGGAAATCAAAGTAAGGGGTATTCTCAGAGTCAGACTGGAGTACTCGCCGGAGCTGAGTTGTGAAGGAGGACAAGTCTAAAAGTTTATTTAATTTACTTTTTCGCATTTGTGAGGAATCTTTTGAAATTTTCAACAGCTCTTAAAACTTTTGACTCTTTAAAAGCAGGAGTCAAACCTAATCTTTCCGCACAAAATGATCGAACACATCTTCGGCATTGTACTCTCTGCTACAATGCCAATTCAATTTTCTCCGTAACCTCAGATATCTGTTTGACTTGGACCCTCCGGCATTTTCTGTCCCTATCATTCTGGTCATGCTTTTTATCATGTTCTTCTATTACATAATCAGAAGTTGTGTTCAGGTAATATTTCTTTTTTCGTTAGTACTATTTTTTTCAAGACAGATCATACTTATTGAGCGATCATCTTAGACGGAAGTCAGACATGCACTTAAAAAGTTACTCCGATGTAGACAGTAGCTTTGAATATCCAGTCTCTATCGAGTCCACCTATGTATGTATGTAACTTATGGGCTCTTATACCGTACTTGGGATTTTTTAACTTATTTTAAGATGGACTGGCCCCAAAAATTAAAAATCTATTTCTTGTTGAAATGTAATAATAAGAATGAAGCTTATAAAGATTTTAGGGACTTATAGGGAAAGTGGAAGTCCGGGAATTGTTGGAAGAATAGATGCTCCAAGTATAAGTGTAAAGTCACGTATTCCGCTTCCCAATCCGAAGAGCTTCGGATGACAAGCTTTGTGGTATCTATTTTTTGAGGATGAGACTACAGCTAAATTGGAAATACTCTGAGATGACATGCTTTGCCACTAGAAATACTCCGATGATCATTTTTTCCCCTCTATGGATGTCCTCCTAGACAGAGACAGGACAGACAGAAGAGGGTGAAGACATAGAACTCATCCTTGACGGAGCAACTTCATAGAAAGTAGTCAAAATGTGGTTCTCGCAATGAGATTGATCGGGAGTTAAGTTAGCTCAGAGAACTAAATCATACTCGATGTAACTGAGACACAGATACTGGGAATCTGCTTGACTGTGGCTTCTCCCTCACTACTCTGTCGGAAATACGAGAGGATGTGAAATTAAGCCTGTCGGATTATTAGGTTCGGTTTTTGTGTTGTTGATTTTTCCGTCTTCATTAATACATGACTTTGATTTCGGGGAGGGGAGCTGGCCTTAGATATTCTTCCTTTTATTGTATTTTATATTAATTTACCTTATTCAAGAACCCTACCACAATGTTATCCTCTCTCTCTCTCTCTCTCTGCCCTAGCACCGCTTGTGAGACCTGTCCTCACACCACTAGGACATTGAGGTTCCCAGAGAGGTGACTCGAGCAGACAGCAAAAGAGTTGAGGGCAAGATTCATTCTTTAGTTCTGCTCTCACAAGTTTATTTGACTGCACTGATGTTGAAACTAAGTGTGGAGTTACGAGAGAACTCCACTAAGTGTGAATTTCCTGAACTTTCCTTCCGGACCTAATGGACACATTTGAAGAGACATTTGAACGCTTTCACCTTGATTATTCCAAAGAGAAATTTGCAGATTCTTGGGAAGTTATGAATTTGTGGGGGTAATTAAAACCTAATCGTGTCTTGACGCTCCTTTGGAGTCCGTCTCCAACTATGAATTTATTAACGTGCCATTACTTCCGCCCTAAAAATCAAATACAGCAAGACCAGGGCTCTTGTCATTGTCACGGAAGATTCTCTTTTTATTCCTGCAGAGATTTACTTGGCTAGTGATAATGGAAGTGTCATGGATGTAGGAATAGATATCTACAGAGTATACAAATACGCATACATTTCCTATGTCTAGTCAAAACACGTCCGATGAGACTACGAACGAAGCTGGGACTTTTAGTAGTTGTCGCTGGGGCTGTTGTCAGTGTAGAAAGAGATAGGGACTTGCATCTTGTCCAAAATTGTGTTCGTGCAGAGTACCACTATCTAAATGTGTGTTGGCTGAGCGTTTTTGAATTTCATGACGAGGCTTTGCACATTTAGTCAACTATTTTGTTTACTTCGGCTGATAAATTATGGGTGATAGAGGATTTATCTAAGCGACTGCGACTACACTCATGAGACAAAGCCGTATGTATGTTGGGACATGACATGAGGGACGGAGGGTGTACACAAGTTTGATTCAAATGTATTCACATAGGAAAACCGCTCACACAGACGTATTGGCGAGGGTTGTTCAAGTACCCATAAATAGTTAAGCATTAGTGACTTGATGTCAGTCACTCTCTCTCTTTCTCTCTCCCTCTCTCTCTCTCTCTCTCTCCCTCTCCCTCTCATCCTTGGATACCATCCTTCCTGTATGGGCTGCAGACATGTACTCTGCAGATAGAGAACGTCTTTGTGGCATCAAATTAATTAGCTTGATAAATTTGCACAGGCATTTACTTTACTTACCGCCTAGCACGAACGACTTTGTCCGTATTTTCCTAAGAACGAATTCAATGCCCAGCCCACACATTTAACAAATTTCTATTTCCAAGTATTTCCCCTAAACCAATCACGCTAATTCCACGTACTATTAGCCCTTGGAGAAATTAATCCTTCTTAAAGACAGAGAGACGTGCAACTGAGGAGGAACTCATTTGTACTATTCATTGGCCGCCTTTTTAAAGCCTTTATTTATTTTCTTAGGAAGTTTTATATACCATGTCAATTTTTGATTAAAGATATCACATTTAGAGTCCAAAAAAAAACTCGAATGGAGTTGCCAAAGATGAATTTCTAAATTTCGCACATGAGTTTGATATAAAGCGAATTTTGGCTTCCACACAATATTCCCCTCGCTATTTATCATTGTAATCTTTTCGTAAACTGACTTCAATAAGCCTATTATACTTTCTACAAAACTATGACAACATTTTGGGGAAGACGCTTTTAAAATAAATGGTTAACAAGTTTTCAAATAGATATATTTGAAACTCACAAAAATTCAGAATGCCAAAAAATGTAGATACATGTTTATTTATACTTCATTTATACTTCATTTTCTAGGGTTTTCGACTGTGCAGTGTAAGATAGGGATCTATTTTGGACGTTAATAATGTATTTAAATTCAAACTAATTTCATAAAAGCAATTCAGGGAAAGTACCTACTACAGTGGCACTCAACCCTGGTGGTGTCAAGGAAAACTTTGCTAGAATACGGATTCACTTAGGGTCAGCTGGGTGTGGACCAGTTTCCTTAAATTAATGAATTGTAGACTGACACCTTGAGAGACGCTAATCCGATACGGTTGCGATTCTGACTAAACTAATTACTCATGGAATTATTCCTTGATGCTTTGTGGCCTCAGAAGAGTCATTTTCATAAATTTTGTGCTTCCAACAAAGCTACTTGTTTTTCGTGACTGTCATTCAAACTATTGGAGTAATTCTGTTTGAATTGTTGACGTGTGTTGGTTCAGTTTAGAGGGAAAGATAACGTTGAAGAACGCGTTTGTAAGGGAGGGAGTGCATAATATGTTTTGCAAGAATTACCATGTAATTTACTTGTATCATACAAATTGTATGTACTATGGTAACGTACCCTCAGAATTATTTTGTGACAGAGCATAATTCCGTTACGTTTCGTTTCACAATTATTTGTCTTATTGCATCACGTCCATACAGGTCTGGCCACACAGGATTTTTGACGCAACATAAAATGATAATTTTTTTTACTGAAGCTTCATTTTGCCTTTAAATTAAAATGTTGTCTGATGAATGGTCCTAGAATGTTACATGTATTTCGGGAACTCAGAGTGCATTTTTTAGATACTATTTTGCAATATTTCAGATCTCCGTAAAATACGAGTGAATTGTCCGCACTCGTACATGAATGTTATCAAATCATGTACATGTATTGCGGTTTGTGCGGTGAGGCATCCTTCCATTTACTTATGCATTACTGTTTAGGTAAGGTAGACAATCCTGTTTACTAGACCAGCACATAGTCAATATAGGAGAGCTGCCTCTTCTGCAGATAACTAAACGAAATAAATTTAATTTCCGAGAGTACCCAGTTTTCTTCGTAAGTATGTCATTGGAGTTTCAACAAATGGCATCTCCCTCGAGGTGGATATTTTGGCTTTTCTGACTCTCTCTCTCTCTCTCTCTCTCTCTTATTTTTCATCAAGTATGCAGGTAAGGATTTAGGGATACATTTGTATGTATGTACATTCACAGTACTACGTTAGATTGTTGTATTTGATGGAAAAAAATGGTTTTCATCCTTGGGAAAATTCATTGAAGGCATTTTAATTTTAATATTTCTCTGCAGACAACACTCACGTATACGTACATATGTGCATGTGTGTCTACGTAAATATGAGGAGGGCTGGGTGAGCACACGTAGGAAGGAGAATTGAACGAAGGATGGTATGGTGGATGTTACCTTAAAACGGAATTTCTGTCAAAGTAAAAGATTTTTATGATTGTAATGCTTTTACTGTCGTCATTTCAGATAATTTTATCTCTTTCTTCCCAAAATGCCTTAAATTTATTAGCACTGGAACATGTACTAATACTTACAAGCGTTATGATAAATGGAATAGATTACTTAAAGTTCCGTAATTGAAATTCTTCATTTCAATTCTCTTACTTAAATTGGATCTCATTTTCCTCCCTAGTCCAGATGTAGTCACAGTGTGACTTACACTGGGTGTAAAATTTGTGTCACGTTTGAAAAAAATTAAGTGGTAATTTAATGGGGAATTTTATCAGTGTGACAGTTCCTCCTAACATTTTTTTTTCGATGCTATTGTGTTTAGAGATTTCAAATAATTTTTCCATTTGAGTCTCGTGTCATACAAAGTTCGGAGGAAAAATAGACTGTTTCATGAATTTCATTATTTTCATAGCGTCGAGTACAACAAGTACTGACATAAAAAATTTTTACGGTTAGATACGTAGATATTTGAAGCATCCAAAATAACAAAGTATAGACATTTACGTCGATACAATCTCCCTCGAGATTGTTTACACAATTTCTGAATACAGAGTGCTTAATAACTTTTGCCACATCCCCTACGCTGTCCAAGATCTAATAAGGCTCCACAACGGTATTGTTTTGAATATAATTTTATTGTGGATCTGTCGGTATTTTTTTAAAGCAAACGGTTCATAAATATAAAAGTTATGAGCTAGTTCTTAAACCAAGTCAGAAATAGGAAGATATAACCGAGGAGGAGACACTTCTCCAGTTCAGAATGCTGGAGCAGCCTACGATCTTGCTAAATTGATTTTTCAAGATTTGTTTTGCCTCTTAGTCAAAACTTCTGGAAATGTTTACCGATTGCTTTGCATTATTTTGTTTCCTATCGAGAATACAATTCTGTACAAAACAAAACCTTCCACATTTGTGTAACTTGTTTAGATCTTGGAGAAACCAAGTGGAAATGTTATTAACCCCCTACACTTTCTGCTCGAGTTGATTCCTATGCTTGTGCATACAGTAGTAGGTCCTTGGGAGGAGGGGGAATAGGAGTATAAATGTTTCATGTAAGCCTCAGTTTATCTACAGATACACACACAATGTGGGTTATGTGTAACAGGAATGCTACATTGCACTGAGGACGCTCGACAATGCATTGTGAGTTGTTTTCATCGATTTGAAATAAAGGCTGGTTAAATTAGGAATATTAATATTTTAGCGTTGTCAAAATTCATATATCTTACGTACTTTATAGTGAGGTTCTTATCTCCAGACATCAACTCATCTCGTAAGAATATAAATTTTAAACCGCAGTTTTTTTCTCATCTGGGTAGTGCTCTACATGTGCCGTATTTTTCTGCATGCCACCAGCTGTACTCCATGTATAGATACTTGTATCTGTATCTACAAGTGTATATCTGTACATGGATACATGCCCTATGTACTATACCGTACAGTTGTAATGCCTAACTAAAGTACTAGATGTAGAGTTTCCCCTTCCATATACGGTTTCAGATTCGCTTGTTAAAAGTAAGGCCCGATTAGTTGCTAGTAGTCGATGTAGAGCCCAAGCCCGTAAAGATGAGGCTTATGCAGGTGAAAGCCCGCATGCTATTCTAAGCTGGAACACGAGAGAAACCTAAAGTTTATTTGATGAAGGCAGATACATCCTCCGCCCCGACACAAATACCTGTGTGAGTAAAGTTTTTACTTCTGTTCTTATTTCTGACTTGACTAGCCGTTTCCCTCTTTACCGTCTACTCAGCGTTCCAGATACTATGTAGGTCTTAGCTGGGAGAGCCCGGCCTTATTTGCTCTAATGAGGAATCCTACTACTATTTGTAGGAACTATTCTGTAGGCTAAGACATTTCAAGATCAAAGCAAATTCTGGAACAAAGTTTCACAGCTCAGGAGAAAGATAAATCTCTTTTGAGGCAAACTCAGTAGTGGAGATGTGAGCGTAGATAGGGAAAGGGGTAAAAATCGGGGTTGTATCCCAGCTCATTGGTTTTCTCCCTAAGTCCTCCGTGTGTGTGACTGTGTGTTGGCTGTGCGTCGGGAAAAATTTAGCTTACACGGAGCAACCTGATTCCAAAGTGATTCGGGCTAAATTTCCGATAAAAAAATAAGATTCAGTCGGAAAGAAAGGCTTAGCTTGCGATGGGTTGCGCACGTTTAGACTCCTCGGTGGAAACCTTCAATGTGATAAGCGTCAGATGAAACACAATTGACTTGCATGATTGAGTGGATGAAAAAGGCCTTTAAGTAGGTTTCCCGGCATACTCTTCCAAGATTTGGCCAAAAAATTTTACCATTTGCGGGAAAATTATTGATACTGGAAAGCTGAACATGTAGATTTATATCAGGACTTTTATGAACCCCGAGGTAAAATACATACCTTACATGAAGTTTACCAGTTTCGAAATTTCAAGTGCGATGTGCAAACAGGTAGGAGTGTCATTTAGGAGGATTGCTACAGTTTATTGTACAGATGGGACCGTGGGAAACTACTGTGGAGAGTGAGCTCACAGAACATCTGTTATTGTAGGTTAAAGTAGTCTCTTCGGTTTTCTGGTGGTCTACAAGTAGATGTAAAATCGTTTCGTGTATACATAATTGAACAATGTCCTTTAAAAGGGCGTTTAAAATACATTAAACTTATAACCACTCTCGGCTTCCTATTTACTCAATGGTTTTATAAGACTCTGTGAGCACCCTCTTCTTAATGATTTATATTCTTCAGACATGGATAGATCCCACTCTAGATAGATCCTACTGCTGTCACACATCTTCAATAAAGTATCCTCACCACTCCTTGTGCCCCCCTGCAATCTTCCCGATATAATTATTTTCCTAATTCCTGATATAGTATCAGCCAGCACACGCAAAGCCACTCAAGGAGACGTGCGTACTATTTTGGTAGAATAAAGTTTTTCCCTGTCTCATCTCCCCGCCTCACCTTAGAAGACCTGCCAGGAGCCACTTAAGTTAAGTACACTGACCCTCCACACGTACTTTGGCAGTGCTATGGTTGACACTTCATTTCCGGTACGCCCTTGCCCCTCGTAAGAGCATACTTACGTATGTCAGTAACTAATGGTAAGAGGTAGAAACCAACACCTACCCAACTACCATCAGGATTGGTTTCCTCAAGTATTTAGTTACTTGAAAAAGCATTGCAGAAACGAAGACTTGAATTTTGATGTATAAGTGTGATTGTGCTTTTTCAATGGGGGATTTCAGGGACTGGTGTTAAAAAAAAAATTCTTACGGATCTTCCCTTTTGCATTTCTTGTCTGTCAAATTCCCGAGACTCATGAATGGTGGTTGAAGACATAATGAGTATCACTCTTCTCCAGCCCTTGTCATAGTTGAATACGTGAAAAAAATAAAAATCCATGGAGGAAGGGGAGGCATCATGAAAAGCTGGAACTACTTTATGAGAAAGGTGTATCCACATAAGTACATATGGTAATAAGAGGACATGGGAGGTTATGGCTGTACTTTCATGGGAGCGGAGACGGCGTTTAATGTAATATTCGTCTTTATTTATTGTCACTTCAAAATACAGACAGGTTTACTACAATATGGTCTTGCATTCACACTTGGAGGAATAGAGAGGATTGTCTTCCCTTGCTATGTATTATGTATGGAGGGTTATATCATGAAAGTAATGGTAAAAATTCACCTTTTTTTTTAGCACCCGCCTCTGCTGTGCATTATTGTCTTTAAAATATTTAAATGGGACTTTCATCCCTTACTAGTAGTCTGGTGTTCCCTAAGAATATTCAGGTTTTGTTTCGGGGAAGAATGGAGTGGAGCTTGGAAGGTCTGGAAGATATTTAAAAGGCATTTGGCAAGGGATCGATAGGTACAGATAAAAACAAAATTATCTTGAAAAGTCTCAAGTTGAAGTGTAAGTGTAACGTGCGTGTGTGCGAGGGCTTTGTTTTCCAACAAGAGTTTTTAGTCTGAAAGTAAATCCCAGAACCTTTTGTACTCCTACCTTCATTCATAATGCACATTGACTCTGCGTAGATACAAGTCCAACACCACACGGTTCTCATGCGTCTCTCCACAACTTCACAATAGTAGGGATACACGTGTGTATTGTTTTTCACTATATAGCATTCCTGTTAGGGGATCATTATTGGAAGATCCATACATGTAGACATTTTATATGTAATTCATTTCACGTCCACCTCCTCCTTTTCCTCTTCGTCTTTACCTCTTCCTCCGCGTTTCCAATAAAGACGCGTCTTACCAACAAAAAAAAAATACAAGTGGATAGATTCTGGACGACGAGAGAGAACACATATCCTATCTCTCCTAACCTCCTTTAATACCTCATCAAGCTCTCATCTTCATCCTTATGTAAATGTTCCTTTTCTTATGGTTGTGTGTGTAAACCTTATCAAAGAGTAGCATTTTCCATCAGGCTCAGATCCAATTCTCGTTCTATCAACGTTTGATTAATACATATGAGCATATGACCTAAAGTGTAATTCAGTAAATAAGAAATATCTTCAGTTCTGGTTCGAACCCTTATTACTTAAATGAGTTCGTTTGTTACTTAAGTTCGTTTGTGGAACAATATGTTTCATCTCTCTCCTTCCTCCAAGTCCTGGATGATGGGGAGCTGAAAGGTAAATGACACAGACAGAACTAATGATTTTTAGTGTACTCATCCGTTTTTGGTCCCATTAATGCAGCCCAGGGAAGTGGCTACTTTGGTGGAGATGCATTGAGGTGAGAGGTCTGTGGAGTCTGAAGTCTCTAGTTCCCACTGGTTCACACTGATTCTCAATGTTCTGGTGTGAATGGTAAAATTATTAGCTGTGAGGGTTATCTGGAGGAATTTCAATTCGTCTCATGCTTCCAAGAAATTAATTGGAACAGTCAGAAAGGATTCGTATGCAAGAGGCAATGGACGGTTAGGCTTAAATTTCCTGAGCAATTAGCACGGACTGCAGTACAGCAATATTGTAAGGCTGAATTTATTTGGTGCATATTAAGTAATTATTTATGAATACATTTTCTGAGAGAGAAATCTCTATGCGGGAATTTCCTCCATATGTGGAAAGCATGGGAGGGAATTAAATCCTGCTTGTAAGGAATACCCAAAATGATAGTTATTTGGGAAATAATTTGCCTAAAATGCGTCTTGGGACGATGTAGGGCACTCATTGTCAGTGCCAGTCACAGGACCATTGTACTAACCTTATGCCACAAACAAGTAATTACTTATGCGTGGGGATAATTGATCCATATTTTGGTGAAAGTTCCTTGCACACTAATCGTAAAGGATTATTTTAGTTTTTTCATGTGAGAAATCTTAGGATAAATTCCGTTCTTTTATTTCTCCCCAGGTTAAAATAACATGTCGGGGGAGGGAGGGGGTATTACGGAAATTAAAATCAAGTGAAAGTACTAGGCCGCTGTGAGTACGATCAGATAAATTTGTGTTGGTAGGGGCTCCTATCCAGCTGGAGTATTGTCGTCCTTTAATGACTTATGTGGGATGTTGTAAGCAGAGGGGACGTAGGTACATGCGTAGATAGGTACATATGTATGGGAAAAGTTAGCGTAGATTTTTGCAAGCCAGCTGAACTACTCTCCCTTGCTCTCAAAGTGAAGGCATGGTTGAACGCATAATTCTGCTCAAGAGGTTCAGAGGTATTTACTCACGTTAAGTATTTAGTAGGAAAATGGAAGGATGAGAGTGGGAGGAATGGAAGAAAAACTGACATTTGTGCAGGTATTTCAGCAAGGATGACTCGATGCATGAAATGGATTTTCTTTGGTTCTCTCCCTGTATTTACATACTATTACGACGTCGGACGAGGCATTTAGGTAGCAATTTATGTGCATTGAATCCCATGTAAGGCCCAGTTATTGAATGCACTTATATTATCAACCTTGCATAAATATTATATAAACCATGTACATCTGTGTGGAAAGACATGGGAGGAGGGTAAGCTTAAGTTGGTAATGGAGAAAGTGAAATCGTCTGAAATTTACGTTCTGACTCCACCACTACGTTCTGCGTGTAGTATTTACGCTCCAGCCCTCTTAGTCTGGCTGTGTTGAGAGTGGGATAAACGTGAGGTAATCGACTTATTCCTCTGAAATCTGAAGGTTGGGAAATGTCGTTTATGAAATTTTACCCAGCTCTGCCACTCCATGCGTACCTGCCAGGAGAGGAAAAGAGTTGGGAGCTCAAGTAAGACGATATAACCACATGCAAGAAGGTAGGGAATGAGGGGAGTGGATGCAAATCGTGGAGCTAAACTCCCTTCTTCGGTCAGACTTTCTACAAATACCCGTTCAATATTTTTAGCCTCTTGACTGCACTCAATGGTAATCCTACTGCTCGTAAAAGGAATGTGGGTCTTCTTTGACGATTCACATTTCATAGTAATTTATAACGTTCACTAGTTTATGGCACTGAAAATCTAGGACATTCCCAGCAGTAATCATGTTTTCCTTTGTAGTCTCAACAATTGTGCCGTAACTGGTACACTGACATCCACCGTCCAGTAGAAAGCCAGGAACATTACCCTCCGAGAAGTGCAATAATTTCTGGAGGGACTTCTCCTTGATTGTTAGTCAGTCTAACCAGTCCTGTGAGAACCGTACTTGTTCCCTCGTACGGGAGTATTTATTCTACAAAAGATTTTGAATGAGAAGAGAGAGAGGGTTATGCTCCACTTGAATATTTTAATGCCTCAATAAACCCAGGATATGATACGCTGAGCATTTTATTCCTCGTCTTCGTCGACATTTTATTGAATTTCATCCTCACAAGTGTGTAGTCAACCTTGTTGAGTAATTCCTCAAAGCACAATTCCACAAGTATGTCCCTATCCTTTGCATTTAGAAATGTCCACTTAAGAAACCACCGAACGTTCTGGGTTGGGGAGAAGCCAGGAGAATAAAGGAATTCTGATTTCCGTTCAAAAGACATTTCTTGACTCTACCACCGAATGTCTTTTCTTTGTGATTTTTCAAATCCATTCAAGTCACGTGGAGTATCTTCAAGGTAGCGACACAATTCCTCAACAAATCAGGGAATGTAGGTTTAAAAAAAAAATTACTTCAGTTCCTACCTAAGGACAGGTTAGTGTTTGCGTTACCTATTTTCATTTCCAGTTCGTAAACTTGTTCACATTTGGGGCAATCATAATGGAATCCTCGAGGGAGCAACAACATGAATTTACTGTGTCGTTGTCCCTGGGTACATCCTTGGTAGTAAATAGTTGTTATTTAATTTGGCGAGCTGAAGTACTCTCTGTGATTTATATTAATAGATAGAAGTCGAATTGTGTCACATTGGGAGATTTACTCGTAGTTTTGAACTTGAATTTAATATTTTTGCGTAGGTTTATTTTTTTGTGGGCATTGACGCATGAAAGGTATATGGAAAAAAAATGTGTTTTATAATTCATGCCTGGCATATTTTCATAGTTTATGACTCTCAAGTAACTTGCAGGGAATTTGAGTTAACCAACGTGGTGTTCGCCTAGGTTTAACTCCATCCTTTGCAGACAGGCATAGATAGATATTGAAACTCTTGGCGTTGGGATAGCAACTTGATGAGCATACAGTAGCCTACATGTTCTTTGGAGGAGTTAGCCAGGGAAAACAGGGAAGCAATAGTCTTTGTGGTACACTAGTCGAGCAGCATTGGAGTTACTTCCCTGTATAAATTTAAACCTGACGTGTTTGTTTACCTGGCCATGGGCTTTTCCTTTCTCCCCCCCCCCCTCGCTTTTTTTATAGAGTAATTTTTACACATTTCATTTAGTGAGAGAATGTACTCCTGGAGCAGGAGTACAAACACGGACTGGGGTGGGGTGGGGGGAGGGAGAGTTCACTATATATAAAACAGAGAGTGAACGTAAACAGAGATGTTGAAGAGAAACTGTAAGAGGATACTTGTAGCTTGTAGTGTTACACGCTACCAAAATAGTTAATATATTTACACATGGACACCAGAACCTATATTTTTCCCAGTTAGAGTTCTTCCCGTCTACAGTCACTGTCGAGTTGAAGACGTAAGTTATGTGCTGGTTAGGACAGGAGGTGCATTATTCATGATAGACTCACAACAAGGGAAGAAGACGAACGGCAAATGCATATTGTACGTTTTTCATTCCCCCCCCCCTGAAATACACTCGGAAAACATAGAACAAAGTATGTCTGCACGCATCCTATTTACCTACGGACCTCCGTCGGAATTAGAAGCTGGGAGGGAACAAACGGCATGAGTAAGGTCAGACGAGCTCTCATCCCTTTTAGGCGCAATTCTTCCCACCTACTACGGGTTATAAGTCCTTCGATAGATACATTTGCATACATTGGAGGTTCACCTGTTTACAAATATCCCCACATTTTGAAAGAGGTACGGGACTAAAACCTCCCTGATCTGAAAGAGTCCGTATTTTGTTGTACATGATTATGGTCCTGTAGGAGCTACTTTGGTAGTCAGGTGTGCCCTCAATATGTTGGTGCATATTTAAGGACCTTTTTATAATATACCTGCAATGCCCAATTGTATTCTCTTTTATGTTGTGCAGTAGAGTTTCGCTATGGTACTGCTTTCATGTACGTAGATTTGTGTGTGTGTGTGTGTGTGCTCGTGTTCCTACTCAGAGAAATAAAGGATGGCAGAAAATTCCCATAAGGCCTGGTTAGAACAGACAGAAATATATGCACACGGGCACGGCTAATGTTTTGTTGCAGTCTAGTTTTGGGTCAGGTACAGCTCTGTATGTTGTGTGTGTGTGTTGGGAGGGATTCGGGTATAATATGATTGTGTACATTTAGATACGTATAAATATGTACATCCTGTATTAGTGTCATCAAAGGAAGAGGACTGGGGGAAGATGCTGGGTGCATTTGAGCAAGGATGAGAGTCGACTGGATGCATAGTGTATGAAAGTGTAATGGCGAATGGCTAATATTAGTCTAGTGTCTTTCTTCTCGTCTGGTTGTCTTCACTTTAATTTTTTACCAGATAAATTTTCTTCGTCACTCTGCCACATAGAAATAAATGTTGTTGCATTTATACTTGCATTGTATACTTTACTGTCTCTTCGACCTCCTGTCTCACTACGCCATTCCAGGTGACTTAGGGTTACAAAGGTGAAATCGTCTACTTGATGATTGCAACCAAGGGGAACCGTCATGGGTGAGGGCATGGTAATTCCAAATCCTCAATGCACGAAATGAAAATGGTCTCCGAAGCACGACTCTCCATTACCCTTCAGCGTATTATGTATCTATTATGTGTCACATAAGTATCGATATTTCTTGTATGTATTTTATTCAGTGGATTGTACATACGCTCCAATTGTTTTTCTCTCCTTTCTAACTTTTTCCCTCCGACTTTCCTCCTTCAATCCTCCTCCCACTCCCTCCAAGCTACACCATCACACTATTTTGTTCCCTACACATGACGGGGAAGGAAACAAGACACAGTTCCTCGTGTACTGAAGCCGCTGACCTTCGTCCATACAATGTGCTATTATAGAACCTGAAGCGTATCATAAATCAAAGAGGAGAACCACGGTGGAAAAAAAAAATCTTCCAGAGTTTTGTAATCCATTCATTTTTTTCCCCTCTGCTTACAACTCATGGGTATTGTTCGGATTTGGTAGATTACAAAATAGTTCTCTCCGGCACAAGTTTGTCTTTTATTCATACCCAGTGGTCTTTTTTTGAGCTTTGAGTTGCTTTCTCAAAAACCTTTTTTTTTTCCTGAGGAAGAGAAAGTGTGGACATTTTAAAAAATACTGCACTTTATAGATATTAGCTATTCAGCTCATGTGTGTGCATACTCACTGGAAATGAAAGTATCGTAGGGAAGTTTTCCCCAGTAAAGTTTGCATCGGGCTAGAGAGAATCCATGACTGTGTGAAACTTTATTGCTGACGGGGTAGGAAGAGTCAGATTTATGAGTTCAAGATTATTGTGGTTATGATTGATGTTATAGAAATGGCAAAAGCCACCGAAATTGTTTCAGTCTATTGTACAACCAAATTCTTCCTCCATATATTCTATTACACCACTCTAGACGCAACTATAATTTAACCGTGACTGCATGAATGCAACCATGAATTTCCTCATATTTTCCTGAAGGAATTTTGTTAGAATTTCTGACAAGATCTTTGTACATGCTTTCCTACGGACTTGAATTTCTCCGTCAAAGCCTGCACAGTAGATGTTTGCGCCACTGTATCTTGTCCTATTCTGCTTACCTAATTTACCAGATACAGTTTTTAGTTGGTTATCCCGTTCCAATTTGAAAATATGAGCCAAATTGCCTCTAGTGAAAGCAGAACCCACCGGAAATTTAGGTATCCTTGAATTTGTGTAATGGGGTTGAAAAATATAAGTTACTCTGCTTCAAGTGTTAATTACGGAACTCCGGGAGTAGATGAGCTGGCAATGCTCAAAACCCACATATATGAAGAGCCAAGCACATTAATTACATTTATCAGCAATCAAGACAATTTTGTTGAAAAGTGTAGCGTCGCAGTTGGAAAGGTTAATGAGATGGAAGAGCGTTTGTTTGCTGGAAATGAATGCAAACCAATCTCGAATTCCGTAATTGAACCAGGAAAATGCTAAAGTGATGAAAATTGAAATCGGCTCCCGAGCTTGGCTTGGAATTCTAGATGGAGTGAAGGTATATCAGTAAAATCTAATTGTTAGGCAAATCCAAGCCTCAGATAGAGATTCTATTAAAAGCGTACAAATGCACGTCTAGTAAATTAAAACTAGCTCGAGTTGCTCTATCTGGAACTGTATGTATATATGCTTCGTCACAACTTCGACCTGAGATTCCCTGAATGAGTATCCGTGTACGTTGAGGATCTATGCCAGGGTAAGGGGGAAAAATTCTCAAGAGTATTCCCCGCATTTCCTAGACCCTATTTGAATTACAAAGTGTACAGGTAGTGGTTTCGAAATCTAGGGTCATATCCTTTGTAATTGGGTTTACAAGTGTCCTCATATTGGTATTCTCATACATTAGAATTGGGGTAGGTTCAAAGCTGTAGCAAACTTCATGATTTTATGATAGCAAGGGATCTATCTGTATTTTCACGTACTAATTGTAAGTACTCCCAGACTTTTGTCCGCTCCATGAGCACTGTCCCTAAGAGGTAACTCAAAAATCTATCTTTGCTTATGAGTTTGTCTGTGGGTATCGGGGATCTGGTTCTGTGTTGATTTGACGGAATAGAGCTATTACATTTCCATTGCCTTCTCTGGGCTCTCCAAAGCTCCTCAAAATGTCAGTAGAGCATGTGCATATATGTGTGGGAGAAATCTCTTTTTCCGCCCTTATCGTTAGTCGGAAAATTTATAGGACAAAACCCTTGCCGCACTAGGGACTCTCATTTCCTTCAGGTTTCCATTGAAAAATTGACAATGGAATACTATTACCACCACCAAAACCATCAAGCATAGCAACTACGAATGTAATTAAAACTGGCGTACATGCACATCCGTAGTTAGACAGGGAAAGTGTCTCTATAAAAGATGGTAATTCCCTTGTTACGGCCAAGTTCAAAACAACCACTGAATTTTGAATTGGCCCTTTCCTCTACCTATACGTCCTTTTTATAAGTTTCAATTTTCTTGTATGAGGACTTTCAATGGGGAAAAAGATGACTTTCACCAATTTTTATAACATAATTTGTAACGTGTAAAGGTCCGAGTGGGGCAGCTTTGAATGTATTTGAATATTACCCATTCCCTTTGGAATGATGTTTTGAGACTACTTCAGTGATTATGCTCATTTCACTATTAATGAATTTGTAAACATGGTTATCAGAAATGTTCTAATCCCTATCTCGTCTTTGCCTCACGTGGGTAATACCTTGGGCTGAGTTAAAGGAAGATAAACAAACCTGACATATGTTTGTTTATTACTCTCACTTTCCTGCAAACTGGTGCGACTCGGCGGTGCCTGCTTACCCTTTCGTTTTAACACTCTCAGTCACATGGGCTGTTGTCATGCGATGGAGTTTATGTTTTCACGTCCCTTCCTCACTACAGAATCTAAGTTGAGGATGTTTGGAGGAAAATTGTAGCATTGAATTATGTATTTATTGATATAATTCCCCAAGTTTCCCCTCTGTTTGTTTTAAGTTGTTCTAAAATATGGACTTTTTTATTTGTGTAACAGCATTTATAATGAATCTTTGTAGGTCTCAGTTGCGTCTGTGTACTTTCTCTACAAATTTGTTTTTGAATTGAAATATCGTATTTTGGCATCCTCGAAAATTGGGATGTTATGACCCTAATAAAATATGCTTTTAAATATCTACAACCAAATAAACGGAATTCGGACTTACATTTTTGAAGGGGTCTACGCGCTGATTCTTGAATGTATCCAGTATTGACTTGGAATGGCACAGAGTAAGGAGGTACTATCAGGAGTATATTTCACACACAGGAAGTATCCTGAGTAACGGAGTTTAAATATTTACATGTAGAACTCACTTGATTTGTCATACCATTTAGGTATTTCCAATACTTGGACATCCCACAAGGGAATTATGTATTGTTGCTCGGGGTGCAGTGCAAATTTATTTGGTGTGACTCTGGAGGTTTACTAGACATACCCAAGTAACCCTCTTAAGCAACCATTAACATTGTATTTGTAGATTATGTTAACCAGATGATTACTCAATTGAGAAAATTTGATGTGCTAGGGAGTTACATAGAATGTGACTATAACATGGTGTAGTGGGTGAAAATCCCGATAAAACTATCGCAAAGAAAATGTGGGGTAAGTTGAAGACTCGTAATTACTTTTGAAAAGATTTTCAGCCTTGTTGAATGATAGGGAAAGCCACAAGATTTCAGGAATCCAATTTCCACTCATGGTCATTCCACAATTACTCACGTACATTTAACAACTATAATCTAATTCGAGGCGTTTATCCTCAACGATATTCAGGAACATCAGAGCAACTGGTAATTATTTCCCCTCCTGTTTTTATTTTGGTAGTGTAGGGTACAACAAGGACGTGTGAGACAGTTTACTTTTAAAGATGCGTCTATGTTTCGTAAATGGGATGATATTGATTGAACTGAGCTCGAAAAAGTAGTAATTTGTCACAGCAACCTGTTCGACAACACGAAAGTTACGTTGTCCAAGTTCCCTCTGTAGTTATTACAGTGCTTCCCGTCCTTTGACAAAACTTCTCACGTTTCCTTTGGAGACACTCCTGTGTTTTGGCTTTGTTCATACGGGTTTCCGTAAACCTTCAATCTTCATGTAATGTTTCAGTTTTTGTGTGTAGATTTCCAGTTATTGGATTTGTAATAATTGAATATTGCACAGGAGAACTTTTTCCATGGGAACTTTTCATAGGCTTCAATTATTTCTGTTCTACCGTTCCCCTTGGATGAAGGAAGACCTTTGGAAAATATCTCAATAGATTGTGCACCAATCCAACTGCACTATATTTTAAATGGAATTGCAGTTATTATCCATTTTTTCTTTTACTTACATATGTCATGACATCATATAAGGGAGACACAAATAACACTATGTTTTTATTTGAAAATCATTTCTTTATCTTGAGGTAAAATTTGGTTTGGAGGACCAAAGAAGAAACACAAGTTAAGGGGGGAACACTCACACAGCAATTTGCAATGAATTTTTACTGTTATCCGAAATCACCTAAGAATTGAAGTCACATGTTGTGACGAGATGTGGAAAACTATGGATTGAGGGAAGGATTTTATTGTTTGTTGAGAACTCTTGAAGCGAAGACAGCGCTTATTTTTTCTTGCCCTTTGGTAAGTTTGTTTACGAAGCACCTTCATGTGTAGCTGAGCGAGTAAGACGAGACTCTCTCGCTGCACTCCTTTTTGCACTTGGAAGGGCTACGATCCCAAAAGAGAGATGACGGGAATCTTCAGGTTTCCCTTGGACAGCTTGCTTTTAAAAAAAAAACCGAAGATTTTTTTATTGTGAGGGAAATTGTGAGTGTTGCATCCACTGGGTTACTTTGTTGGTAAGATTCTAAGCTGGTCCGAATATTTCCTACTCACAAATGCACGCCTGTCAATTGTGTGAAACGTATTTTCCTGACTCGAGTACCGTTCAACTCTGTCAAGCTGTGACCGTCCACTGTGCACAAATTCCGATCCAGTTCTTTTGTAAGGTTTTCCCTTCTCACGATCAGTCAGTCGACTCTCGGGGTAGTCTGGTGCTCACTCCTCATTTCCTTACTACTCTCCTGTACATTTGCTTTGCCTTTTCCCATATTGGAATGCGTTGCGCGGGGAGACCGACGGGCGGGTTGCTGCTTCCCTTCTTCGTCCAAGCTTTCATTTCCATGTCTCAAGTGTGTGAATGTGCAAATGTGAAACTCGTTATGCATTTCAACTTTTTCCCTATTTTTTTCCATTGGATATATGCAATTTTAACTCACCTTGTGGTGGTAACCATTCCACACTTCCTCGCTCCCCTTGCCACATGTGTTTAATCTCTGTCGCAAAATTCTTAAAGTGGCATATTTTTAGAAGGGAAGTTAAAAACGTGTTGAAATCGATTTTATGTAATTGTAGACCGTACGAAATTCCTAAATGTCATGAAGCGCGTTTACAGGTTTTGAGGCGATATCGACCCTGTACATGCTAGTATAAGTGTGTCTTCCTCCCATGTAGGACAGGTGCCTTTCGGAGTATGTACATATGTATGTACATGTAGTGTGTGGTAAATAATGAACACTGGCTAAATTATTGTCACAATCCATTATGAAATGTGCTCATATACGGAATGCATTCCCTTTCATTTTCGTGGCTACTCTCATGTAATGGGCAGAGACTCAGCAAGGCCTTCCCTTGCATTAACTCTTCAAATGGAAATGTGAAACAACTGGATCCTACATGAATTGCATTAATTTATCCAAATTAGAGACGCCTCAACATATACATAGATACAGTGGTAATCGATTTGTAGTGTGCATTGTGCGTTATTAGTAATTTAAGGATATTAGCTGACTATCATACCTGTTGTAGCTGCACCGAGGGGAACACAGCATGTACATATCTACCTAGTTTCAAACA
The DNA here is from genome assembly GCA_947179485.1 of Allacma fusca. Classification (NCBI taxonomy): domain Eukaryota; kingdom Metazoa; phylum Arthropoda; class Collembola; order Symphypleona; family Sminthuridae; genus Allacma; species Allacma fusca. The sequence continues at coordinate 45,317,260 of OX359249.1, read as the reverse complement.
AAAGACATATAGTTATCTTCCCATATTAAGGGTTTATCCCATCTCTGGCATCTTAACTCAATATATTCCGCGTAGTGAAAGCATCATCTTCAATTAATTATAAATTATTCCACTAATCCGTAATACCCCGCTCCTCCTCCACTCTGCAAACATCGCGTTAGCTAGTCAGGGGTGAAATACCAATTCCGTCTGGGGCCCTACTTGATTATATATCTATTGTTAAGCTCTAGTATCACATGATGGGATCAGGAAGGATGTGATTGATAGAAGTATTTAGACACTAAGCGATAATCATTATCCTCTTATTGTGGAGGAACATTCACTACAGCTTTCCGTCCCGAGTTCAAGGTTTTGGTACATAACTGAAGGTAGTTTGAGTCAACTGTGTAAGCAATTGCGATAATTTTGGATATTGTAGCCCGGAGTAAATTTGAATTCCAAAAGTTGGTTCATGGACGGAGCTTGAAACTTCTAAGAAGAGATTACTAGTAAATCACGTAGTACGGAGTAAGCATAAAATATGATGACATTGGGAAGTATGGAAACAAAACAGAATTGTGTTTCTAAAACCTTTTCAACACTTTTCAGAATGAAAATGCTTGTCTTTGAGTGAAGCAAACTTTGCAAAAACATTAAGGAAGAAAGAGAGACAGAGAGTCTAGGGACAAAAAGTTATACAGAAATCAAACACACAAATATCTCTCTTGGAAAAATACATGTCAGTTTATTTTCCTTTTGTTCTCGTTAAATCTTCTTACCAAGCATTTATTTCGGGTTTCATTGTTTCCCCTGAGGAACCTTCCTCTCTCTCTCTCTCTCTCTCTCTCCTCTCTCTCTCTTCCTTCTACCCTTTCGACTCCTGGAGGAGTTTCTTCACATGCAATGGGACTATAATAGGCAGGAACGTAAACCCACACTGTGGACTCACGAGATTTCCATTTATTTACTGAAGATAATTAGACAAGTATGCTTACATTTCCAGCAAGTGCATTCACTTTCACTTACACGTTACTTACTTTTCATGTATGTCTTAAATTATAGTGCTCACGGTCTAGTAAATATCCCCAGACAGTGCTCTCACTTTTATTAACCACTTACGGACCCGAGCAAATCTCAAGCACCATACCTGTATTTATGTATCTCCTCCCACCTTTCTCTCTTTACTATTCGGGCCATCCCAAACTTGGAAAAATTTGCACAGTCAAACTTTTGGCTTCACGGCAGAGTGCATTTATTCACCACGTGGAATAACTGCCCAAACTTCAGCACGTAATATGGTGACAAAAATGTTCCTGACTGTGTGGCGTGTACATCAATTATGGTGTGTCAGTGATTTGGAAATACCTACACAAGAGCATGTACTCTGGGGCCCCAACAAGGGCACACATCATGTGTTGAGATACATACCGTCCCAAACAAATACCCCCAGTTAAAATATTCGGCAGGCTCATATTTTAATAGAACCAAATCGATGGACCCTGTCCGCTACAGTTTGACTATTTCTGTATGCTCCACAACTTTCTACATGGTCCATTGTGTTTTGCACTGTGACTATAGTTATGAATAGATACAGTTGCTGTACATATGTGGTCTATGTATTTTTACTGGAATCATTGCTTGTTCATGTGGATGTGCAATGCACGTATAGGAGTATTTCTTGATGACAAAGAAGAAGTGGCGTCTTACGAAGATCAATGTCTTAAGGGTTCGTGAGGCACTGTGTACTGTATGCATGGGAGGTTGATGTTGTATTGGTGAGGAGAATTGTGGCAACAGCCGTGGTAGTTTCGCCAGTCTGTGGCTTGATTTCAATCACTTTATCTCCGTTTCATCAATGGGATGTGTAGTTGGAAAAACGAAAAATAACAAAAACGTTTTCTTTTCCCGTCCTATCGTCTTGCTGCACGTCTTTCCTACCCTATTCTCAGAATTTACTTCTTTCGAGCTTTTCTCAACGAGTTATGGGTTTATCAGTTACTGTATTCCTCCCTCGTCACAATTCTCCTTGCGTCTTCCCACGTCGACTACGAACTGCCCTAATTTTCCTACGCTCAAGACATGTATTACACAATTTCATTCTCGGATTTTGAATCAATTTTTCTCAGTTGTACCGTTAGTCGATCACCGTATAAGATACACACTAGGAGGCAGTTATATTGATGTTAGTGTAGGAAATAGATGTGGTATGCTTCGGCACCCAGACAATTTTCTGCATTTATCCATTTATCCGTAGGTCTCTCTCTCTACGTGAAGCGTACATTTGGAATGCTTTGTAAAACATACGGAAAAGTAAGAGTCTTCGATCTTTTAGTCTCTTGGTATTTACTGTGTGTGTGTGGGGGGGGAGGGGGTGGGTTTGAGGAAGATTTTTGTAATAGGTTGAAGAAGGCACAATAGCACTGCTCAAAGTTTGGGGAGCCAGGTTAAAGACTGTTGTTTGTTTGGGAAGGGAAATTGATGTGATTTTTAAACCTGGCCGTGTCTGGATTTTACAAGTACTTACAACTTGCATGCGGGAAACGGAACGCAATGGAGAATGGTGAGAAGAGTTAAAAAATGCAAATAGAAGTACTTAGGCAGGGAATGTATTAGGGAGATGCATTGAAAGGGTGAGCATTTGTAGAGCTGTAGTATTATTAGTATGCGAGAAGGTTATGTAAAAATGCATGAGGTGCTATAGACAAGAAGCGTTTCATAAAACCTCAATTTTGTCTGCTTTAAGGGGAAATGTGGAAAAAGATGGGATTCATCTCCGTTGCGGTTGGATAGTTAAGCCGAAACAGTAATTTATTCCTGGTGTTACAAGGGTACGTGAATGGACATTAGAAGTGAAAGCGTTCGTTGGCTTTTTCCAAATACGGGCAAAACCATGGAGTAAAGTATGCATTAGGATGTTGGGTGAAGGAGTCACAAGAGGAAGCAATGCTTACTACACACTGAACCCAACCAAGGGATCGGGCAAAGTTGGCCAGTGAAGCGATAATTTTTCTAGGTTGGCAAAAATTATTTCACTCTAGAGTATTATGATCTCACTAACTTCATTATGTAAGGTAATGTGGCAATTTATTTTAGCCTTATGAAATTCCCCAGCAAATATCCCTCCTCTCTCTCGGTGGGGTGTTAAATCAGCCGAGAAAACCTGGTCGTGAGCTTTACCCGTGAAAGTACGTACCTACCTGCGTCAGACACCTTAGTTCAATACTCACCTCTCTCTCTCTCTCTCTCTCTCTCTCTCTCTCTCTCTCTCCCCTCTCTTGGCTGCTGGCTCCCAGCACTCCATTCACTCTCCCATTCAACTTCATACAGTTCTCTGTCGTTATAAATTCTGAACTCAGTGAATCCACTATATTGTAGCAATATTCTCCGATACTTTTTGCCTGCCTTGAAGACATTCAACGACGTCAGCAGTTTTTCCCTTTTGTTGGTAATATTTATCGTCCCATACCAACACCATGTATTTTGCGCACAAGCCATTGATGCAGATTCATCTATTTGTATATGAGGTTGTTGATTTGATTCTACTGACAAGAGAAACCAACCTCTACTTGGAGTGACGGGAGTCAAATTCCCAGCCCAACGGACTTCCAGCCCCATGTAAAAACATACGCCAGGACTCGCCGCTCAATCAATTTTCGTTATCACACTTGAAAGACCTTGCGGTCACTCAATCAATACTCACCACCACTGCACCAATGTTAATCACTTTAGCTCCACAAGAACAAAGCAGCGAGGACAATTAGATACTTTAACTAAGTTTAGGAATTAATTATTGTGGACTAATTACTGAATAATTACTTTAAAAAATACTTGAAATCTGATTACAGGACCCGAGATAATCCTAGAGTATACTTTATAGGTGGAGTTCCGACTCGGGTCCTTCGAAAGATGGAACGTTGACCCGAATTGAGTCATAACTCCGCCCACAAAGGATATCTGAAGATGATCATAGGTCTTGCAGTCAGATTTCAAGTATTTTGTAATTATTCCATAATTAACCCATAAGAATCAATTTCTAAGAGAGTTAGAGCAATTGTCCTTGGATAGACTGATTTGTTCTTGTTGAGCTGAAGTGATTTGCAGTAATGCAGTGGTGGTGAGTATTGACTCATTGACCGCAAGATCTTTCAAGTGTGATAACGAAAATTGATTGAGTGGCAAGCCCTGACGTATGTTTTTCTATGGGGCTGGAAGCCCATTGGGCTGCGAATTTGACGCTTATTTTGGACTGTAGCATTATGAATTGGTATAGATACATACGTAGTAACCCCACTGTACATTAGACTTCCTTGCCTTCCCCTACCTGTGTATCATTTCAGAGTTCTTACCTTTCTTTTTCTTGTTTACTATATCCTCAAGCTATTAAGAAAAAAGAAAGAAATTATTGATATTGTATTTCTCTCTCTCTCTCTCTCTCTCTCTGGGATTTTTTCATTCCAGTTATATTTTCTTTCATTCCAGTATTTACCTATAGGGAATCCTAAAAATTCCTACCTAAGTCTCCATGGATGAACCATTAATCAGGACCTGTGGCTGGAACCTCCGTCACACTGCAATTACTACAAATAACTACTACAATGGCCTCGATAGAAATTATGGTTGAGCCTGATTGGCATTGTTGGTCAGGAGACGTCATCTTGGATTTATTAATCTAGAAATCTGAACACTTCGTAGAAGGGAAATTGGGGTACATAGAGCAGTGTTTAATTGGGGGATACATTACACAGAGTACAGCTGCTTTCATCCACTAATTAAATAGGTTGGGTCTCAATCCATTCTTTTAGGGATAAAGCTGTTGAGACTTGAGTGAGAGTAGGCTGTTTTTATTTGCTGACGCTATACCGGACACCATCAAGAAGGAAAGGGGAGGACATTTGGGTTTCGTCGTTTTTCAATGTCTTTCATTCAACTCGTTCCTAATCTACTAACGCTTACACGAACACAAGACAAACACTGAGGAGACCCAGAGCGAGAGGGGGAAAGAAAGACGTGAGTTCACACTTCCACAGCTACCAGTTACATATCATCGGGGAAGAGGCAAACTGTTGTAGACGCAATACAAATCAGAACGATCTATCTGTAACATGTAGTTTCTATAAATGGCAAAGGGTAGAAATAATTGCAGGTCATAAGTGCACGCAAGTAATCAGTCCACTTGGCTTTTAATGAAACTACACCCAGCCCAGTTTACTTTTAATCAAAAATATATCCCGACCATTTTGTCCCTTCACCGACCATATATATTCAAGCCACTACGGCCGACGACCTCTTTGTCATGATATTACGAGCGTACAAAAGTAAAGGGTGAAGAACACACACTCATGTCCTCATCGAGAGTTTAGTGAGAAGAAAACTGAAAAGTTTCCTTCCCTCACTCTTACATTGTATTTGTTAAGTGAGCTCGTAAATAATTTTCTGTATGACATACTTATTTATGTCCATTTGCCTAGGCAATGTCGAAAGCATGAAGACCCATGATTTCTGCTACACCTTGTACCATCACATGGTGACTGGTACCGTATGAAAGCATCCTTTGGGAGCCCACAGAATTCTTCCCTGGACTTTCTCTCGAAGACCTGAGAGATTTCAAGAGTAGTTATGCTCATGAGAAGGTAGCTTTCCCTGTAGCTATGGACGGTTTATTTATTTAAACATGACTTGACGGTGGAGGGAGACATATATCGATAGCGAGAGGTGTGAGATAGGACTTGCATATGTATATCTATACGACAGTAAGGGTTTAAGTGAAAGGTTTAAAGTAGCTCTGTACATGCAAAGACTTCTCCTTGGTAAAAGGATGATAAAAGGCTTCTCGGCCATTCTGTCTGGAAGTTGCTTTGGAAAGCTTATCATATAGTCTCAGCGGAAGTAGAACGATCTAGACAATTCTCTCATGTTGAGGAAAAATTCAAACTTTTTCCAAGGTGCACAAACTTTGTTTGCAAACAAGTTCAGTCTTTCAATGTCCATATGCACCAGGAATGGGAAACGGGAAGATTTGACCTACTTTTGGACCAACATTTATCGTTATTATCTTCTTAACAGTGTCCATCATTTTCCTCTTATTTACTATGTCGTATTTCAGTAAAATCAGAATTCCCATTAGAATTTTAGCTCAGTCATTACAGTGGGGAAGTCTGAGTACTCTTAGCATTACAGAAGCTTTCCCTTTGGAAAAGTAATAGCATCGGTGAAGAGGAAGAATGGTCAAGAGTCCAGATGCGTTTTCCGTTGGTCGAAGCAAAATGATCTGCATGGAATTCCACTAAAAGCAAAACTAGTTTCTATTTTCGTTTGCAAATAGATTTTTTTTTTATTTTGAGTGAAATGGCACGTAGACCATTTTGATTTTAATAAAAAGATCCATCTAATTCGTTTTTCCTCTTCAATGACTGCATGTCCCTGGGAAACTGTTTTGTTCAAATGCTGTATTCAATCAAGTTTTATTCAAAAAATATCCTATGTTTGTTTGAATCCACAACGAGTGAAAGTAAAAGTTTTGGTTGATCGAACGTAAAATGATTAACGGGCAGTAAGTTGAAAGAGACCCAAGTGCCCAAGTTGAGCTTGGTTCTTTTCCAGAGAGTGTATAAATGGGTGTGTGGAAGGTGGCCTGCCTGAAATCAACAAACTGAAATGGATAGAGAGTACTTAAATGTTGATGTTACACATGGGGCAACACATCAGGCTTTGAAATTGACACAGGAAAGAGCCACTGTTCCACAATTTAATGTCTGGAGCATGTGAAACTCTACCTGTGATACAGTTCGGGATGCATATAGGATTTTGAGGCCTGTGGGGAAGTACCATCTGTATGTACAACTCACGATAGGAACATTACGGATTGGATTCTCTATTTTCGAAATCATAAGCACGTCGTACATGTACAGGAGGGTAAAAGCACGGACGAGCCTACAATGATGGTAGTCACTATAGAGTCCGAGTTTTTGGCTAATTCTGTCATGAAATGATGGAAACTAGCAGGTTGAGTAGTGTGCACTCGGAATTAATTAATTACTTTGTGAATTAATGTATCCGGCCAAGATATCAAGTTCCCATTTACCTACAAATGGTTCAGGAGCCATTTTCCTTGCACTCTCCCATCAGGTCAACCATTTCTTCTAATTCATGGGAATCGCATGCAGTAAAATTGCATGCTACGCAAGTCACTCAACGATTTCCGCGATTAAACGATGAACTTTTGTTTCTCTGCTGGGCAAGTATGTATCTATCTGTATATAGTGAACTATGAAAGCTCGTACATGCAAAAGTATGTACGTTATTCCCTTAGTCCCTCAAATGGGTCAGTACGAAGGCTCTGCTCCTTCATAGTTTTTTCGTATCCAAATTCGCATCTACTGGAGAAGGAAGGATTTTGACTTCTTTCTGGAGGGATTCTTTTGTTGAAACTGCTGTCATAAAAAAACATTTGTCACTTTTGGGGATATGGTTTTAATACTGTCTTGTTATTTCTGTACTACTTTTTTTTTTAACTCTTCTTGACCTAATTATTTTCAATGGAACACTTAACTTTTTTTAATTCCCTTTACTATCTGTACATGGCAGCATCTTCTGGATTCATAGCTCTTGTATGGGTTCATACAAGTATGTATGTACATACATGTTCAATCTCCCCCACACTTTCTCTTCAGTGAGTCCTGCAATAATGTCAAGTATCCAAAAAAAAGTAGGACCGATTAAAAAGTTAATTAAACTAAAGGGTTGATTGATTCTATGTCAACATGTCTCGAGGAAATGGGTTTGAACAATTTAGTTACTCCACTTAAAGGGAACATAAGGTTTTTACGACTAACTTAAAATTATTTAGGAGTTTCAACCTGGGCTTCGCTTTTTTTTTAACATGTATGGTAATAAGTGAGTATGGCTTCAGTATACAAGGACCTCCTTCAAGTAGATATCTATACGCATGGAAATAAAAAGCTGGTAAGAAGTTCCTAAGTCGAACCACTTCTCCTCTCAAGTATTAGTGAGAATGTCAGCTGGTCTAGAAAAATTTAACTTTCGTTGAGTAATCCGAATTGCTGCGGAAATTTTCGTTAACATAAGGAGCTGGAAATGAGAGCAGGGCTGTACTTACCGTCAACTTCGCAGGTCACATAGTAGGAGGAATTTCAAGAATCTTGTATGCATTGTCGGTGCTTGTGCAACGATCAGGTATGTAGTCATATATCTGTAAACCTTTACTTATTCCTTCCTATCTCCTCACATGTAGGTACATACATCCTTATACCTACTCTGAGAATTGTGTTTCCGACCGAGTCTCAGGGATTTTTTCCCTCTATCCCCTTTCCCTGGATTGAGTATATCTGGCGACTGGAATGTAGGGAGTATGTAGCTCTTTTGGAGGGAGGAACAAGAGGTTAGTTTGTATGTAGGAGAAAAATACTTGATGGGGAATAGGTATAATCCCAAAGGAAGTAATCTATTTGTTTTCGCTCGTTTTTCCTCAATGCATTTAAGCTCCTTTTGAGCTCTAACCTTGTTTATGCTTCCTTGATGATACATCTGCATTTTTTGAAACGCTCGAGTCTGCACAGTTTTCCATGAGTAGAGGAGACAGGAAGTATGTATTTAGCTATTGGTAATGAAGTTTCTCTATACAGACATTATGACTCCTCATATATAATTTTATGTTGTGTACAAGTGGGATCCCATCTCCACGGCTCTATCTATCGTTATGTAAGGTAATGCGGTTTAAGAACTTTTCCCTCCAAAGAGAAATTGAAATGTCAAGGTTCGTGGTAATATAGTAATATCATTTATGTATAGATATATGCAGCGTCCTTATCCAGTATACTAGGCACAATTTGAGTTGAGAGGGGAAACATAGTTGCTAAATTATTACCGCTAATTTCCAGTATTAATGAATAACATCTTGCCGAAAGAGGTTTTCGAGGTTTGTTTAACTTAAGCAGGGTTATGTTTTATTACATTTATAACGTACGGACCCTTGGTGGTTTGTCTTTACGGAAATACTGCTCTGAAATCATATAATGTTATGTAAAGTACAGACATATCGGACACCAGTTCTTCTTTGTTTTTCATATTCAGCAGATTTTTTTTAGTATGTGTCAATAGATATAGATAGGATAGAAATTTCGGAGTTGATGGTTAGAATAATCTTGCTCATTTCTTATTCTCTGGGTTGGAGGGCAGAGGAGAGCAGGATGTTTGAGACTCTCTATCTTGGTGTGCTAAATATGTGTGATATGCACAGCGGCCGTGGAGGTCGTAGGAGGAGGCTCTACTCCTACATTAGATGAAGCTGACGAACTTTTACGTCGACCATACTTCCTTTGATGCTCCACATCCATGCCTAAATTGTCAAGGCCGCTCACAAGTTGCAGTTCTTCAGAATATTCTACAGACAAATAAAAATCCTGGGATGAAATGTAAAACCAAAAATGTGCTTACTTCCCATCTTGGGTGGAAATGACCTCATAAGTATAAAGTAATAAGCTTAGAATTTACTACTGATTTAAGTTATCTCAACTAAAGCTCTCTACTGTACTGAAAGTACGATTTGGTAAGAGAAGAGTCATACTCATGTATTTAGGCTCCCTCCATCGATATTTGTACACAGCACAAGCGGCAACTAGGAGAGAAAGGGCTAATCCAGAAATAAGTAATCCTCGGATCAAGTTGCCCTGCGAGTGAGGAAATAAGGAAAGAAGAAAACACAAACTTTTAGACTTACGTTCCATTAGAGCCATTAAAAGTAAATAAAGTATTAGGACATGCAGGGTTTTGCTTTTATGTAGTTATGTATGTATGTGTGTTTTTTCTGCCGGAGCGTAACGAAGACATGCACCCACTCCAAGGGACTGGGCTCACTGGAGGAAATAAAAGCCAAGAGGAATATTAGCCATGATCAATTTCAGAGCGGTCTGATTGTGAGTGACTACACGTGTTTAATAGGGATGTGAATTGCTTGGTGGAAAATTGGAGTAGATTGGATGTGCTTCTCATTAGGGTGGGTATGTACACAAGTGGGATGTGATGTGGGAGGATGGGATTGTTATCTATGCATGACTCCTAATGGGGAATGAAGATATGAAAAAAAAGAGAGGATGAGAATGGAGGAAAGAAAAACAGGATTTTTCCCGTACATTAGAGTCTGGGAATTGAAAGGAGGGAAATTTTGAGGATAAAATCACACCTTCGATTTTATTTAATCAAACCATAGGAACGCGTATAGTGGGAGGGAGTTTTCTTATGTATCTCCTAAAAGGGATATAAACTGACTGGGAGCTACATACATTGGTCCTGAATAACTCAGAGACTCCGTTGGGGATGATATGAGGCAAACTGGGGAAACGGGAGGTTAAAAGAGAACGGAAGAGGGGCAAGTAGTCTATTTGGTTGCACAAGACCCGATAGCAAAGCATTAAGTCATCTTCTTTGCTCAGCTCCACAAAGGTTGTGCATACAAATGTGAAAGTCAGTTTAAGCATTCTCTACAAAAGTAATCTCGTTCACATAATACATAAATAATACATTGTAAATCCATTCCTCGTATTTTGTCCCATCGCTCCCGAATAGGAAATAAGGTGAATTAACAATTTGTCTACTTTCGTTCATGAGACCGAACGTTTCACGACTCTTATGGGGAAAATATCTGGAATCTACTTCTACTCCCATTCTCATTTCCCATTGCTCAAGTGCTCTTACCTACGTATATGTACTTATGTAATTGTTTTAGGACTTCCACGCTGTGCAGTAGTCCCTGAAAACTATGCAAGGTTTTTGTATAAAACATGTTCAATTAACCTTTCGTAGCTCGTTCTTCTCATTAATTATTAATTCCTGATTTCTTCAAATTTTTTCCTCCCACACCACATTTTTCAAATAAGATTTTCTTTTTTTTTTGTAAACCTCAGTGAAAACTGTGGTGAGCACATGAGAAAAGTCTAAGTTGAGGCTTACCTCGTAATAATTACACAGATTATTTTAATCTAACTTACATATGTCCATTAGGGAGTGAATCCACATTATCAAACAATAAAACTAGAAGAAAAGGACCAGGCTCAGATTAGTTATTCATTCAATTACTACCATCAAAACTCCGTCTTCCTTGAGACAAAATTAACTTGACTTTGTAATTCTCCTCATTGAATCCACTTTCTCAAAGGGGTATCTTGGGAAATGTATTGATAGATTTAAAACTTGAGATGTATAACAGGAAAGGAGGTAATAAATTAATCATTTTTTTATTTGACAAGTTTTTGCTCATTTGGAAATTTGTGCTGAATCTCACGTCATATCAGAGTGCCTCACTTGAGTGAGTTTCAATACCAACGAAAGTTATGAAAATTGGGAGGATGGAAAATGTAGTATGAATACAAAATACACCAATTTAATTCTCACTTTTTAATGCCACCATGAAATGGCAGGATAGACTTATCAGAATGCTTTGAATCGAGTCATAGATTGGTTCGTCGGTGAGAGAAAGTGATGTCTTGTTAGTGAAGTTAGGTTTGACAGGAGCAAAGTTATAAAGGACTGGCGAGATAGATGGAGAAAGGAAGCTTTGTGCTCATTTTGCTTTCAAAAAAGGGAAGCACAATCTTTGGGTAGTATAGCAGAAGTAATCTAAGCTACATTAAAGAGCTATATTTCACTCATTTCCCTAATATTTTTCCCCTAACGTGGCACTCCTGTTACGGAACGTCAGAAGATAAAAAAAAAGGTTATATGAAGTCTGTTGCCTTGGCTCCTTTGTAAACTCGTTGTTCATAGGGCTAATGTCTACACAAGAAATTAAGGACTGGGAGTGCAGATAGTGGAGAGACCCCTGGACAAGCTACTACTGAATTGTTGCTCGAAAATTTGTGAATCAAAAAATAAACTAGGACTCATCCTATGAACAATTGGGGATTGGGAGACTGGGTACGCAGAGAGGCGGCTGTTGATTTTGTACACATTTTTTTACGGAGCATTATTTGGCCGCAGAAGTACTTCCTTATGGTATTAAAGGGGAGCCTATACGGTTTGCGTATGCTATATGTTCTTCTGTGCCGGAGGAAATTTTGCATATTTCCAGTTAACTTGTAATTATCTTTACGTGTATAAAGGTTAAGCTCGTTCTCCGTTACTTATGAATATTAAAATTTTCATTCTTTTCTCTGCTTGAACATGCAGTCAATTCCCTGAGCTGTACATTTGGCTTTTAAGATAAAGTTTGATACCCGTCCCATAAGGGAACTTAGGGTCTGTATGGCTCTTCATTCATTATTACTTTGTTTCTTTTTTCGCCTTCAACACAAGTTCAGGTTCAGCAAGTTACTGTTACAGTGAAAGTTTCCTAGTCTTGGTTGGGCCTCATCCAAGCTCTTCTCTACTTGTACTTACTCCAGACAACAAAAGTAGATAACTTTGGTGTCGAGGTTTATCCTCGTTTTTTTTCTGGCTCATGTATGGCCTCATATTGATGTCTTGTTCCCATCTCAAGACCTACTGAGTTTACAAAAAAAAAAATTGGAGGGGAAACAGGAGAACTTCATTTAAATTTTTAAATTTTCAACCTCCTAATCTACATGCGCCCACATTAGCACGTGATTTCCCTTCCTCCATAAAGACTCCTCATGCATATTTCCAGGTCTAATTTTTGAATACGTTAGCAGTAAAGTGACAGTATGAATGTGAATATGTGTTTTTTTCAATTTCCCTTTCCTGCCTCTGTGACTTTTCCCTAGATTCAACGATACATAAGAATATTCTAGAGGTTAACTTGCACAAATGTGCACATGTTCTTATTTGCACGTATTTACATGTGCGAGCATAAAAAATTATCTCTCCTTCATTTCCAGCTACTTTCGTGGCTTCGAAGTTGAAAATAAAAGTGGCTAAAAATATGGTCCTCATTGCCACTTGTCACATTTGTTACCGTAGCGTATAATTTTTTACAATTAATTTGGATTGGCTCAATATCTGAAACAAGAGTAGAGAAACCTTTGTGTAAGCAACAAATGAATACTTTTTCAAAATGTTTTGAAGGGCGAAGACAGTTCAATCCTGGAGTACTAAAATACTGCTGGTATTTTATAATAGAGCTCAAAATTCTACAGATCTTTAAAATATTTTCGAGTAGTTTATCCTTGCATCTTAGCCGACGAAGGTTTAGTACATACGTAGTTATGAGTGTAGTGCACTTATGAGTTCCTAGAAAGAGAAAGCTACAGAGTACTGTTAATTTCCATAAATGAAGGCTCCTCCGTAAGCTCCGCAAGTGTTCTGCTGTAAGACAAATTGAATCACTCGAAATCAAAGGCAGCCATGGATTTTGAAAGATAGCTCTGAGAGGATGTACAAGAGGAGAGGAGGATGGAGGAATTCTTTAGAGCGGAGAGATTTGAAGAAGAGAGAAAAATACAGGCATAATGTTTGCAAGCGGGGAGTATTTTTTTGCGTGTTCATGGATGGTGTGGAAAGGGCAGAGAAAGATGAGACGCACGAGAGACTTGCCTTGTATTCTTCTTCCCACAGATCCTGGTACGGCTGACTCACACGAAGTTCCACAGCCTGGGCTTCTCGTCTCAGATCAATTGTATTGTCACCCTGGCCGTACGTGACTATGCATCTGTAGATGCCGGAGTCTGTATAATCTACATTCTGCACACATAAATTGTTTCACATTACGTACCTCTTTCCTCTCAATCAATCCCACATCCAATCCCCGATCAAAATGCTGTTTTTTTTTACATGAAGAGCATGGAACCAAAACGACCTAGGTCCATTTCATACAATTTTACAGGAAAAGCAACGAAAACTTGTTAATTCAAAACTCTTCTATGATGATTCTAATTTTTATTTAGATTTATCCTATTGTTGCCGAAAATCTCGATTCAATCCTTCGATGGTACACAAATTCACGTTTTGTTGTAAATTCGACCTAAAATTAGTCCGTTTAGGACTAACTTTTGAACTTAGTCCGTCTTGGATCTATTTTGACCTGATTATTCTACGAATATTCTCTAACCTTTGACCAATAGGATTTTACTCATGAATGGGGCTTGCTCTGGTATATTTAATAATGAAATATAACAAAGTTTGAAATAAATGGACTTAGGCTACTTTGGCTCTATGCTCTTCATATACATCGTCCATAACCCAAACTATTATCTCCTTTGATATCCTTCGTCTCCCTTCCCCTGTATTTCAAATCCCCCACTTTTTCCTACCGACAGCAAGAAACGGGAGTCACTCTTAATGAAAATTTCAATTGGGTTCTTGGCGGGATGCTCAGCTTTCTGGAAAAAATCTTCCTGTTTTTTCAGGGCTTACGGGGGCTAACAATATCGGCGGTAGTCGTTAGCTTCGTAGATCAATTTCTTCTCAAAAGCAAGTTCCGAGAATTTGGTCATAAATTACAACAATTGCACAGTCCTGCCATTCTACCTTTTTTTGCTACGGAATTTTAACCTACGTTATCCGCTGGAACAACTCACATGAAATACTATTATATTTCTTCCTCATTCCTTTTAATTAATGTTGATCTTGATTCGTCTTATTTTTTTGGGGGAGACAGAAAATGTCCATCTATCACAAGAGTAGCGTTGGTTGAGTTCCTAGTAAGAAGGTATTAGAGCAACCGCATGGAAGGGACAGGGGGTGAGGAGTGTGTAATTCTCGGTATGATATACAATGATATAGGAGAGAGCCACATGTCATAATGACAATACAGACTGAGATGGAGGATGAAACTATGTCGCCTCTTTACATCTATCAATTGTGACTAAACTTTCTCCTACTTTCCCAAAGTCCGCTTCAGTCAACGTACATATCGGAAAGTAATAAGCGAGACGAGTGGTTCCACACATGTAGCTCTTACAATATGTACATATATTCAGGCATGAAAACTTTTAGACCCTAATTGCCTCCTATACTATGTTTTTCTAAAGCTCTAATTCAAGTGCTTTCCAGCAAAAACAAGAGATAATGGTTAGGAAGACGAAAGGAAAATGGGAGGCTAATCGTTGAATTTTCCTCTAGGAAATGATATTGGGTGAAAATTTGTGCAACTTTTATTTCCCCCTCAAATATGGCATTCTCCACTCTGAGGGGTCACTGTGAACGTAGCATGTTTTTTTCCTAGACATACCATAATAGTGCAATATGAATGTTCACACAGGGGTTATGAAATGCAAATAACGGGGAGAAAATTGGATGAGAATATTTTGTAGTAATTTTGTTTGAACATGGTTTGCGAGAGGGGTTGTCTAGTCCTGGAAATAGTGTTTGTTATTCCTACATCCACTTGTTTAGGGAACAGAATTTGAGAATCATTAAGGAAGTACTTGTGAATACCGATTTGAATGTAATTATTTACGTACATCTACATCTGTCAGCTCGTCTGTTCGCACTTCCACTACATGAGTCCATGCTCCTGCTGTTCCCGCCGAGGCCTAGGTTGAAAGAGCGAATTAAGCTCTGCTTTCGAAAGGGGGTCGGACGAGACGGGATATATCTAATGACGGGATATTTTGTAACTGAATGGCCACCCATTAGGTATAAAATTTTTATTCACTCCGAATCGGCTAAGTTGTAGTTGAGTTTATGAATGCTTCAAGGGCTGGTTGTATGGGAGATCATTTGCAACATTTGTTGTGAGTGTGTGAGATGCACTTCAACATTTCTGAATAGTGGCAGAATGAATAATAAAAAAAATTTATCATTAGGGTTTGGCGGGGAGGAATTGTAGGGAAAGATGTTGTTCGGAGGGAGGGAGAAGCTCAAGCAAACTTTCACTTAATGGCGAGTTATAAAGTTGAGAAAATCAAGGGAAAGATATTACACAAGGACGCATCAGTCGTTCGTGGCTCATCATCTCTTCTTTACACCACTCGACTGCTCCAGAGAGCTACTGCTTCTATTTGTGTCCTCACCACATAGAACTGTGGTCGTACTTCCAAATGCCAAATTCTAGATTGTAGGATTTCTTCATAGAATTGTGCACAGTAGATATGGACAGAGATGAATACAGACAGAGACACCCGAGACGCTATGTAAGGAAATGAGCATACGTAAGAGAGAAGCTATGATAAGAAATATACAAAGAAGACATGGGAGAAACATCCACAAGAAATCCATACCATCTCCAGTTACGGAGAAGTGAGTTGCAATGAATGGAAGTAATCCGGTAACTAGCTCTGCATACCTATATGTGACATAAGTGATTCCGATGAGGGCTCAAAACGACTAAGTTCCCCGCAATAAAAGTTTTCACATGAGGACGCCAGCAAAATCAATGGTTTAAACCAAGAGGAAATGAGCCTTTGGCATCATGCACGTCCAAAATAAATAGTGTGTCCTTCCAATTCCCACCTATGCACATCCATGGATTCTATCCCCCTCTCCCTGCTTTCAGGAATTGACTATATACCCGCTCAAAAATAATAAAGTTTACTTGAGTGCTAATCTTCTCCGCGTGCATTTTCTGCGAGTGTGAGTCTTCATACAGATGTAAGCACATCCCCGTATGCACTTCCCCATGCTACTACTGTAGCCTGACAAATGTCTAGTTGAGTACCAGGGGTAGAGTTAGGCCCAAGCAGATGGACCCCAAGTGTAGGGGAAATCTTAAGTTGGCTATCTGATGGTGAAGCCCTACAGTTGTCTATCACATGGAAGAACATAGGAGAATGAGATGCTTTATGATCATTCCGCCATGTACTTGTGGACGGGGAAAAGGAGAGACGTGTACGAAGAAACAAATCTCATGGAAGTAAGCGCATTTCAGTCGAAGATTAAACTATTGATCTGTCCTCGACGCCAAAAATCATCTCTTAAATGCCCCTCATAATCCATCCAAACAGCTCGTATCTACGTGGCCAATGGGAGCACACGGTATGCATCTACTAGAACGCCAGTCAGAGATACTAGAATGATGCTACAATGGCCCTACTTACAATTAATGTACAAGTCTTCCACTAAGGAGCCCGGGTACTCAGGCTTAAACTACTGAATACTCAACGAGGTGCAGGGAGGAGGCGAGTTTTTTTTTTCTCTTGAGAAATACAAACTAGGGCTTTTGAGTAAGGCTTATAAGGTGTGTAGTTTACCGGAAACCCAATTCAATCAGAAGGACTTGCAAAGGAAAACACAATTTCACTGGAAGGAGGTAGTGGGGGAGTTGGAGTTTCCTTATCGTCGCTCTGTCGACTGTGTATAAATATTGTTCCTACTTCTAAATGACGCGCACTTGTTATCTTGATGCGCGGAAATCTAGCATTAACAGTCCCCTAAAGCTTACTTCTTTCATTAGTGTACGGAGGAGTGAGAGTGAGAGAGAGAGAAAGAGGAACGTGGCTAGGAGACATCCAGCTTCTATTACAGAAGATTGTAGATCGATTTGGACAGCATGCAGAAACGACGTACATACAAGGAGACATGCTTTCACTAACAATAAGTGGTAAAGAAAGCTATAGCTTCCGAAGACTTGTCAACAGGTTTATCAATCTGCAGGCATAAAAACACCTGCAGGTCCTGTATGACCATAACTTTATTATTATTACTATTGCACTGGTTATTGCTGACACGTGACATTTCCATCCAATGCTTTCATCTATCTCTCATTGAAATTTCCGTCTCCCATCCCATTGTGCAGTTTTTGTTCATGTGGAAATGTCTCTTAAGCCTGGGATATTTGGGGGCTGATAAGATCACATAAATAATAATATTGTCTGATCAGCAACTTTAGTGGGACATAAACCCGCACATTGGAATCCTCCCCTGTCTTTCTCTCTCTCCCTCTCTTTGAATGTTTATCCATTTACGCATGGTTGTTACAGATTATTGCCAAAAATCTGTTAGTCGAGTCAGCTTTGAATGAAGCCAACTTTTCCTTTTGTTATTCTCTTATAATTCCTTTAAAGTATTTTCCTACAATTCCATTACAATACCTCCGAACATATCCCTATGCAATCTTGTGCAGCCTTCTTTAGGGGAAGTTTCCAATAACTATTGTTAAAATTGTACTAACCCCTGACATCCATATGAATTTTTACTTACTCAGCCTCCAGAAAGCTGAGGGGAGTTGGGGCCAATAGGCTGCCTCAATTTTTGCACTGACGTCGTACACAATCGAATTATCTGCACAGTTTGGCCACATCGGTATTTACAACCTATGTATATGGTTGAATTTCGAAGGAGTTTATAGCCGTCGAAGCAATCAAACAAATCTTTTGGCTTAACACAGATTAACATAAAACTGTGCAGTTGGATTATCATGGAAAATTGTGATCGCCAAGTTATTTTTAGGTTTATCCACCGAATCAAGAAATTTCTCTTACTAGAGTTTTTTTTATTATTAATGAACCTCTAAGATTTTATTGCTACTCCATAATTCCAGGGGGCTGGAACTGTAGGGAATAACATAGCTCCCGGTATAGGCTGAACAACTTGTTTTATCTGATACAGTTTTAGTGGTTTTGAGTTTGATTTACTAAATTTTACCACTCCAAGTCACGGAAACTTGTACATATCTATATTGGCTACTACCTTTAGAGCTACTACTCCTACCTTCCTCAGGCAGGAGCAGTAATTTTGATGTATGTAAGGGGTGTAGTTTGATATATCTTAGAATTACTAATACTTGGATTTTTGGAGCAATTTCCCTGTGAAGACTCCTCACGAAACATTTCTGAGGTACACCTACTTACGCCTTTACAGCATAAGTAGAGGCAAGAAGGCTATTTGGACAGGTAATGACTGTACTTTTCTCCTTATAGCGGCAAAACTTATATTGTTTTTAGATTGACTGTAATTCTTTTCCTATAAGCACGTGCTACTTTGTACTTAATTACTTTAATGGCTTTTGCTTTCTCCATAGCACAGACCGTATCTTTAGTATTGCTTACGAGTACCAACTCCCGTTCTTACCTATTTTACGGACCTACCTTTCAGATTGTATCTAAGCAAATGTGCGAATTTTTGGTTTGCCCATTCCTTCTTTCAATCAGACTGAGTGTGTGGAAAGTACTGCAGTGGTGTAATTATATAGAGTTGGTAATTTCTATATTTTCGAAAGGATAATAATTATTTTAAATAACAACAGTTTCTCGAGGTCCATAATTTTATGATGTTGCTCATTATAATTTGTGTGTCGCTGTGCGGCAATAAATTAAAAACAGTCTGTACTCGCAAGTTCTGAGTAATCAACGTCTCTAGGGATACTTTCACTTCCTGTACGTATCATACATACAAAATTTAGCTCGATCAAAAACGGTTTGTTTGCTATATAATTTGGTACGAGGCTGCTTTCTTCTGTTTCGGCAGATTATTACTAGCAATCAAGCCATCCGAACACTGATGAGGAATCCGGGTCTGTAATGAATTTTAAATCCTAATGTACTGAGCTTGATGTTGCACTTGATTCGATTGTGCTAATAAAAATAAATACACTAAATCACAGTGAGCATATAACTTTGAGAAAAGAATCAGTTTCATTTTGAAACCTTTAATGGAGAAAAGGAAAATTATACATAAGTAAATGTTGACACTGAGCCACATTTCGTAAAGCATGGGGACTACATGACTAGATGCATTCATGCAAGTAAAGCTTATTGAAGCCTTGGTATAAAATTGGCTTTAACTCTTTGGAAATTGGCTGTAGACACCATTGCTTCGTCCGGGTTGGGACACGTCAAAGATACAGATATTCATTTTTGATGTGCGCCCAAAAGTATGATAAGTAAGCTACTTTTTCCGCAACATTAATTTTCCTAAATTTAAAAAATATATAATTGGAAAACAATTATAAATAGGTGTAATGTTTAAGTCTGTTAGACGACCACGACCACCGCACCCAATACTGTCATCATCATCATCATTGCTATAGTACCATGCCTCTCCGTTTAAGGAAATACGTAGAAAATACCAGAGGACGCTTGATAATCGAAAGCTTTGACATGCACTTTTCAGAGCACTATTTCTATAATGACTTTTATTACGAAGCTCTGAGAGCAATTGAGTACTGAAGCATTCAAAAGGGTTTGAAGTTCCAGCTAGTATTTTAATATTTTGTGGTAGTCATTTAGAAAATTTTACTTGCTAAAATATTCACAGATTGTGAGATTAAAATTATTGGTTGACAAGCTTGACATTTACTTTAGATTTCTCAGTAGTGTGATAATCAAGGCGATGAACTACTTTGTGGTGTTCTAATTTTGTTTAATAACATAGAAACAATCCCTCGTGACTCCCATGGAGTCACTCCTGGCTGCTAGAGCTCTTAGACTCTTAGAGTGAAAATCTAGTTAATTTCCCTGCGTGTGTGCACATTGCAAGTATTCCATCATTTTTGCAAATTCTTTGTTTTGAGAAAACTTACGGATCCCCC